>JASDDO010000024.1:415984730-417184730 GCA_030015575.1 Agapanthus africanus | reverse complement strand
GCCGATGTGAGGCTCATAACGGGTCGAGAAACTACTGGTAACACTTACCAGCAAATCTCTGATCAGCCCTGGCCAGGGACTTCCCTGCTACGGCCAATCGAGCACTGCGCAACATCAACCCCCAATACCGGGAGAGACGAAACCCCTCCTATCGCTCATTGCCTCCATGTGACTCGGGACTGTGCCCAAAGACCACCGTTTTGCACGCCCTCATGGACGTGGTAAGGTGGAGATCAAAGCACAGTGGGAATCACACAAGACTCTATGACGATCTCGGGTCTACAGACTATCCTGTACAAGTGTCACCTGAGAACTGCCATCTGACGTGAGGTATAATACCATCTGGGAGTTCTCGGCGAGTCCGTCCAGTGTACCCAGTCTCTACTGAGCACCCGTACACCATCTCTGATGTCAAACACCAATGGATATGGGATCATCCATCGCCCATCACATGGGTCGAGAAGCGTGTACGCTAGTCTACTCTGGTATATCGATGCCCCGTCTCGATACACCCACGACTAGGGACCTTGAAGGATGTACTTATGGACTACCATGTCCCCACTAGTATGATCTGCATCATAGTCCAGGTAGTCAAGTACAAATCCTAAGGGCTTTACCAACATGTAACTATAAGACAGTATAAAGAGACTAGTGTACATGTTAAGATAAAGAGCAACCAGATAGCATACTATCATGTCGAGCAAGAAAGTCATCTCTATATATGTCCAAGCATCCAATATAATATACATAATCTGTACAATACTGGCCTCTAGGGCATACATACAACTAACAGGTCCATGGCTCCTTTTGCATTAAATTAGACCCTTCCTGTATGCAAAATTGGCTAATTGTGACTTGGGGAAAATCTGGGAGTGTTTTACTTAGTTTTTGAAATTTTTTTGCGACTTTTAATGAATTTGAATTGGGTATTTGGTATTGTGTTTCAGTCGTGTGGCGTTTGGACGTCAACGACCAGAGTTATTGGTCGTGTTTTGCATGCTAGGCTATAGGTTTTAACTTATGAGCGAAACGTGTGCCGTTTTGGTTTTCCACCTTGATTTTAATACGCATTGTGATTGTTTATTATTGTAGGTACCTTCATGTGGATTCAGAGGCGACGGAGCGCGGCGTCATCGATTTCGGCAAGCGAAGATCAGGTGAGTGGATCTATATCCATGGGGGAAGTCGGGTGGATGGCGTATAGCACCTCCGTAAAGTTTTGTTGGAAACCGATTGTAGAATATGATTAAGAAATCCTAGATTAGGAAACTACGGTTAGAATTAAAGGATTGTTAGTGAAAACCATATTTTAAACTAAGGATAGTTAGAAGTGATATGATACGATTAGTATGTGATGACGGAACTTGAGGATGATATTTGACGATATTGCCGTTTAGGGTACAATAGGACTATATAGTCGACGTAGGTGTGTCATCCGAAGCATTCCTATTTCCAAATTGAAGAATCGTATGCATCTTTTAAACAGATATCTTGAGGGACGTTACGGATTTTCAAATGATATCCTTTCTTTAAAAACACCGTAGCCTTACTTTCAAAAACTACGATTTGCATATTTCAAAAACTGTTTGTATGGTTCGGGTGTGTATATTAGATTAGATACTTATGCTTATGGTAAAGGTAGCATGTATTTGTAAAATTGACTTGATGAGGGATAAATGTTATGAAAAGAATATATGACGCGATATGATTATTTGATGATATGTTGGTATACGGATGCAAGTCGATTGAGATGATTGATACCTTGCCGGTCCCCTGATATGCGATTGTTATGGATGTGACCTGAGACATAAGTATATAGATATTTATATTGTGGTGAATCTGGAATGATAAGCCGTACGAGACGTTAGGTCCGTACCCTCATTGTCGTAAAGGTTGATAGGATCCCTATTGGTTTAATGCTGCCGTACGATATTTTTCCGTACGTGATGAGTTTGACTTGATGATTGATCCATACCCTTGACTAGAGGATGCCGTATGATAGATTATACCGTACGTGATATTTTGAGGCTAGATTCCGATTGATAGATTCACCGACTTAGACATATGATAGTTACATATACCTTATAGCTTTTAGCGGATGATTTACCTTATGCTGCATTCATGATATTATCATTGCATTGCATATACCTGTGTTAGTACACTTACACCATTATCGATGATGCGTATGTTACACGTACACAGATTTGCCGGCTCACACACTTCATCATCGATAATTGCCATGTAACTACACAGTAGGATTACTGCATCATGGTATGACCCTTTGCTTAATTTACTTGCTATAGATACCTGTGCACTTTTATACGATGTTGCATTTGAATTTGGAGATATTGGGAACCGCAAGACATATTTTCAAAACTGGAATCATTTAATGGAGCGGTTTTCCCTCAATATGATACATCACTGTTCCATGTTGCATGATATACGGATATGCTTACATTTCCATCATATGTCGCATAGATCATGCTTTATGATTTTACGCATTGAGATATGCTGTTTTCATGAGATTTCTGGATTTGAGAACCGTGGCGATTTCAAAAAAAAGCATGTACTGTTTTAAAAACCCGGTTTCTCTTGATTTGATATTTCAGTGCGTCCACCATGTATTTTCTCGGTTCTGAGAGCTACATGTGAAACCCGATTCAAGAAGGCGGATGAGGCCAATTGCGGGTACATGGTGGACCGGGTATGGTACCCCGGTGCAAGAAGTTCGAGTTGTAGACGATGAGCTCAGCAGGGGCAGACTACCTACCGGTGATAGTATTTGGACCTGGCGGTTATCCGGAAGATACCAACCGGAGTCACGAGATGGATATAGGCCGATCCGTTCTGCCGGAGCTCGCGGGCCGATCCCGCAGATGATACGGAGCCTGAGATATATGAGGATTTACGTGCCGATGCTGGGCACAGGTTTCATGATATTTTCGAGTGTCGATGCTGGACACTCAGGTTCCATGATTTTGATGTGTCGCGAGGGACACACGTTGATTTATATCCTCATACTTTCATGGATATGCTTCTATGACTTTTACATGGATGATGTTGTTATGGCATTGATTACATAGTTGGATGATATCCATATACTTATAGACTGCATGATATAGTTGACACTGGTTTCATGATGATTACATTGATCATACCTCATGTTTATGATATGTTGCTACCTGAGGCACTGACACGAGCATGTAGTATTACACTTATACATAGATGGACCGGGATATGATTTTGAGGATATTACTTGATATGACCTAGGATAGTGTTATGCATGCGATTTCTACTCGTAGATGTTTTCTGCTCACGAGTTGGCAACTCACCCCCGTTGTGCCACAGTTCCTTGTAGGTTTTGCCGTACAGGTTTCGTTGCGGCTTTGCTGGCACACTGTTCATTCCGGGAGATTGCTTTGGTAGGTGGGATCTTTTGCATCAGGACCACCCTTGTATATTTGTTATTTCAGTTGTATCTAGTAAAACTCCATCAACCAGACTTGTATTTTTGATAGAGATAGAAGAACAGTGTTTATTATTTCGACCTTAGAGTCGCGCTTGTATTATTATGGATTTCATGTTGTTATGAGTTTCCTTTTGATCTTTGATCCTCGCCCTTGGCGTTGTATATTATATTGCATTGTGTGGTTTTGTCCGTCGATTGACGAAGAGCTAGCTCCCGCTTGGGGATGCCTTTTATCATTATATATGCTTTTATCATGTTGTGCCCCGTTTGTGGCCAGTATTTACGAAGGAAACTCTGCCGAAATTTTAAGAAATGACTTGATGTTTTTAAAACACATAATTCGGCTTATGCTATTAAAACTAATTGCTTTAAATTGGTTTTTCCTTCACTCTACTGCTTTAATTGGTTTTGATTTCTGGGTTTTGGCTTACTTAGATTACGTACGCCTTGAGACGTTTCGTAATTTTAGTGCCGGTCATGTTCCGTACTTTTCGGGTCGTGACAAAGTTCGTATTAGAGCGCTAGGTTTTACCTTCGGAGGGTAGGATGACCCTTGTTTGATGGAGTAGGTGACTCAAGTAGAGTGACGTACCATGTGTATGTTCCGCGGCATACTTACGATACGATACTCTGCTTAAGAAGCCTTAGGATGTACATTTCTTTGCTCAGTATTGCATTCATTCCTATGATCTATTCTCATCGGTACCAGTTATGGTTTTGCTTCCACGATTACATGGGCAGAGAGAGCTACGGTTAGAGTTGCGATCGGCACGAGCTCGTCACGGACGGGGACTGACCAGGGCGTGATTCTAGGGACATACGATTGCATCGAGGGGCGCCGTTTTATTGTGTTTTCACGCCATGAGCGTTTGATGGACCGCCTTAACGAGATTACTCGCACGTGCAGATCAGCACCAGAGGATTGGGCCACTGATTGAGGCCAGCCAGAATGTGATGACCGTCGATGCATCGACTATTCATGATGATTGATGGCACTGTTTAGCGTGCGGATGACAAATTCAGTTGTTGCTGCGAATGACAAGATATCGCCCTAGATGTTGGAGCTGTTGCAGCACGAATTTATACATAGAGATATGATTGGAGATCGCTTGTCACCCGAGGATGAATGACTAGGACATGTGGTTCGTTCGCTTATCCCGATGCGAGGTTATCAGATAAATTGATTCCAGCTTGAGGAGAATTCACACAGATATGTTGGCAGTCGACAGAGACGATTGAATGTCAGGAGCCCATTTTCCAAGTTTTAAGTAGTCAGAGACAAATGCAAGTAATTCTATGGACCCTCTAGAAGAATGAAATCTTAACTCGACATAATGACCGTGTGAAAGCCTCTGAACCTTAGGGTTTGCGGTGGTTCTGCGGTGCCATTAGGATTGGATTTGCCTTTCTACGGTTAGTCCACAGGT
This sequence comes from Agapanthus africanus, assembly GCA_030015575.1. Lineage (NCBI taxonomy): Eukaryota > Viridiplantae > Streptophyta > Magnoliopsida > Asparagales > Amaryllidaceae > Agapanthus > Agapanthus africanus. The sequence continues at coordinate 417,179,834 of JASDDO010000024.1, read as the reverse complement.
GCCGTGGCATGTACTCGATACTATTAAACTGTACTCAAGATGTTGAGCTCTTGGGGGATTATGGAACTTTGACGAATCGATCGAAAAGTTCGACATCATTCGGATATCATGTGATGGGATGCATTGCTGGGGAGACTCTAGATGCGAGTATAGCCGTTGGAGTGCAGTCCATGCAGCCAAGAGGAGACGAGTCCGAATCAGTCGACATTAGAGAAAGGTGGAGTAAGAGGTTCGTACGAGATCTTGATGAGATGACGTTCCGCTCCGCCGAAATCAGGGATGTGATACGTATGCAGAGGCGTTGTATATGGATATATCTTCCAGAAGGAGTTGCGATGAGTATGCAGCCGTTCCGGAACAAGAAATAGATATAGTAAAGATGATGACTTCCGGGCAGTTCGGCAGAAATGAGATTTGGGAGAGACCTCAACAAGATCTTTCTGAATACTATACGAGAAGATTTGGACCCAGGAGTGATCACATTGTGCATACCCAGCAGGCTAGAGTTCGGCATCGTCGACGAGACATGTTATGAGTGACCACGATAGTTGGCCAGAGACTCTTAAAGAATGTTCTTGAGCGGGACTATTCCGCCATACTTGATTTCGGTATTTTGGACGATCTATTCGCATGATTGAGTTTGATGACTGAGTTTCATGATATTTGTTTTCGTGCACCATGGCTGCACCTACTGGGTATTTACATGTTTGCGCATAGTTATCGTACATGATATATATTTTATACACCGTTGTGTTGATTTGTGATTTGTGCATATCCATTGCATTTGATGTCGATTTTGTACCTTCGTAGCATGTGTTTATGATTTCGTGGATTTCATACGGATGAGGTCATTTTTGCACTCGGTATAGCTTATATGTGCTTGCAGTGCATTGATATGTATTTTGTGCACGCAGTTGCATACATTTATGATTTTATACACCTTGGTGTACTCGGTGTTGCTTTTATGTGTTTGAGTTATTGATTGTATTTCGTGCATTTGATGCACCAGATGTTGTTTTCATGCACAATAGATGCACCAGATATTGTTGTCGTGCACACCCGTTGCACTGGACAGATGTTTTCGTGCACACCTGTTGCACTTACTTTTGCTTTTGTGCATATTATGGCATCTGTATTTGGATTTGATTTCCGTGCACAACAGACGCATGTGATTTTTGGATAGGCTTTTTGAGGCTGATTTTTCTTTTGAGCACTTTGTTCCTTGATGGGCACCATATTATATAGTGGCCGAACAGGACTGATCCGAGGACAGTACCTGAGTATTTTACATGCATTAAAATTTTACCAAGAGGTTTTTGAAAAAGAGCTATAGTCTCGTTATTTCCTATGTGTCCGTGAGCGACACGAACGTTTATAAAGGAAAACCTTTTGGGATATTTTAAAAACGACGGAACGTGTATTTAGGAAGACATATATTATTATTTTAAAATGAACGTCCGTCACTTATGCCGTGAGCTACGCATTCACGCGGCGATTTAGAAGGATTTTTGCATGAGTTTTATTTAGTTCTTGAAAGTTTTTCAAGGATGCGTACTATACACGTATTATAGTATTTGACTAGTGTATATTGGATTTCAGTAGTGGATTTCGAGATCTGTATCTCTATTGTAACTCCGAGGATATGTGTGCAAATCCGATGATTTGCGTGACGCTTGACGGAGTTCGATTTTGAGTTTTGTACTCGTTTTCATGCGTACTTGACGCGCTGTGTTGTTTCTGCATCTTCCGTGATTTCGAAGCCTCGTTGATTTGAGCTGATTATTGAAATGTTTTAGATTTTGGGGGTTTAAATTTAAATTCGGGGACTGAATTTATTTAAGGGGGGAAGATTGTAACATTTCAGAAAATATAAAATATTATTTTTGGAATTTAATATTAAAATAATATATTTCCCGAAAACTGCCCGATTTGCGAAATTGGGGTTTTCGAAAAAGGGTATAAATATATACCAATAATTGTGAAATAAATGGAAATTAAAATGATTTATTCATTTAATAGTATATTTAAAGGATTTGCCATTTTTAAAATTATTGTATGCAGTTTCGATAAAAACCCGATTAGTGCACTGCTAATCGCGATTAAGCCAAATCCGTGTTTCTACCGTTTTCATGGCTAGTGCACTATGTCATGTTGCATTTTGGTTACACGTTGTTTTCTTGTGTTATTTTGGGTATTTTATGGTTTGGTTTTAAAAGAAATGAGAAAAGAAAAAGGTAAAAGGGTAAATAGATGAAAGAGTGGGTGAGAATAAGAGATGAGAGAGAAAGGGGGGGTGCCTCATTTTCACCTCCCCCATCATTTTCTTCTCCTTCTTCTTCCTCACTTCCCTCCACCTTCACCCCATGATATCTTCTCAAAATACTCCTTAAAACCCTAAACCCCTTTTACAAAAATTGATCAACTCCTTCTCCTGTACACATTGGACAAAGAAAAGTTAGATTTTGACAACCTTGAAGAGTTAGGGTTTTTCTTGAGTTGCATCCATGAGGTATAATTTCTACCATTTAGATAATTGTAAGTTTCTTTATATTCTAGTTAGTTAGAAATGGGTTTAAGATGTGGATTTGTGAACTTGGAAAATCCTAGTGAGGGTTTGAGTGAAATTGTGGATTGATGATGTTTTGTGGCTGTCAATGAGACTTTTGAGGTGATTCTTGACCTGGACCATAGCCTAGAAACCTAAATATGGATTTAGGAATTGATTATGTCGGTTTTATATTGATTTGTGAGGGTATATGGAAATCTGGAGTAACCCGGGGGCAATAAAAATTATTTAGCGAATACTGGGAGTCGTGCAGGCACCTAAGAAGCTACCACTGAAACCCTAGCCCCATACCCCAACCTAGGGCCGCAGTTATATCCACTATGGCCGTAATTTGCGGCCAGAGCAGGGAATTAGAGTCTCAGGTTTTGTCCATGGCTCCTTTTGCAATAAATTAGACCCCTCCTGTATGCAAAATTGGCTAATTGTGACATGGGGAAAATCTGGGAGTGTTTTACTTAGTTTCTGAAATTGTTTTGCGACTTTTAATGAATTTGAATTGGGTATTTGGTATTGTGTTTCCGTCGTGTGGCGTTTGGACGTCAACGACCAGAGTTATTGGTCGTGTTTTGCATGCTAGGCTATAGGTTTTAACCTATGAGCGAAACGTGTACCGTTTTGGTTTTCCGCCTTGATTTTAATACGCATTGCGATTGTTTATTATTGTAGGTACCTTCATGTGGATTCCGAGGCGACGGAGCACGGCGTCATCGATTTCGGCAAGCGAAGACCAGGTGAGTGGATCTATATCCATGGGGGAAGTCGGGTGGATGACGTATAGCACCCCCGCAAAGTTTTGTTGGAAACTGATTGTAGAAATGATTAAGAAAACCTAGATTAGGAAACTAGGGTTAGAATTAAAGGATTGTTAGTGAAAACCATATTTTAAACTAAGGATAGTTAGAAATGATATGATACGACTAGTATGTGATGACGGAACTTGAGGATAATATTTGACGATATTGCCGTTTAGGGTACTATAGGACTAGATAGTCGACGTAGGTGTGTCATCCGAACAATACCTATTCCCAAACTGAAGAATCATATGCATCTTTTAAACAGATACCTTGAGAGACGTTACGGATTTTCAAATGATATCCTTTCTTTAAAAACACCGTAGCCCTACTTTCAAAAACTACGATTCGCATCTTTCAAAAACTATTTGTATGGTTCGGGTGTGTATGTTAGATTAGATACTTATGCTTATAGTAAAGGTAGAATGTATTTGTAAAATTGACTTGATGAGGGATAAATGTGATGAAAAGAATATTTGACGCGATATGATGATTTGATGATATGTTGGTATACGGATGCGAGTCGATTAAGATGATTGATACAATGCCGGTCCCCTGATATGAGATTGTTATGGATGTGATCTGGGACATAGGTATATAGATATTTATATTGTGGTGAATCTGGAATGATAATCCGTACGAGACGTTAGGTCCGTACCCTCATTGTCGTAAAGGTTGATAGGATCCCTATTGGTTTAATGCCGACGTATGATGATTTTTCGTACGTGATGAGTTTGACTTGATGATTGATCCATACCCTTGACTAGAGGATGTCGTACGATGGATTATACCGTACGTGATGTTGTGAGGCTAGATGCCGATTGATAGATTCCCCGACTCAGACATATGATAGTTACGTATACCTTATAACTTTTAGCGGATGATTTACCTTATGCTGCATTCATAATATTATCATTACATTGTATATACCTGTGTTAGTATACTTACACCATTATCGATGATGCGTATGTTACACGTACACAGATTTGCCAGCTCACACTCTTCATCATCGATAATTGCCATGTCACTACACAGTAGGATTACTGCATCATGATATGACCCTTTGCTTAATTTACTTGCTATAGATACCTATGCACTTTTATACAATGCTGCATTTGACTTTGGAGATATTGGGAACCGCAAGAAATTTTTTCAAATCTGGAATCATTTAAAGGAGCGGTTTTCCCTTAATATGATACATCACTGTTTCATGTTGCATGATATACGGATATGCTTACATTTCCATCATATGTCGTATACATCATGCTTTATGATTTTACGCATTGAGATATGCTGTTTTCATGAGATTTCTAGATTTGAGAACCGTGGCGATTTCAAAAGAAAGCATGTACTGTTTTAAAAACCCGGTTTCTCTTGATATGATATTTCAGTGCGTCCACCATGTGTTTTCTCGGTTCTGAGAGCGACATGTGAAACCCGATTTTAGTAGGCGGATGAGGCCGATTGCGGGTACATGGTGGACCCGGTATGGTACCTGGGGCAAGAAGTTCGAGTTGTAGACGATGAGCTCGGCAGGGGAAGACTGCCTACCGGTGATAGTATTTGGATCTGGAGGTTATCCGGAAGATACCGACCGGAGTCACGAGATGGATGTAGGCCGATCTGTTCTGCCGGAGCCCGTGGGCCGATCCCGCAGATGATACGGAGCCTGAGATATATGAGGATTTACGTGCCGATGCTGGGCATAGGTTTCATGATATTTTCGAGTGTCGATGCTGGACACTCAGGTTCCATGATTTTGATGTGTCGTGAGGAACACACGTTGATTTATATCCTCATACTTTCATGCATATGCTTCTATGACTTTTACATGCATGATGTTGTAAGGCATTGATTACATAGTTGGATGATATCCACATACTTATAGACTGCATGATATAGTTGACACTGATTTCATGATGATTACATTGATCATACCTCATGTTTATGATATGTTGCTACCTGATGCACTGACACGAGCATGTAGTATTACACTTATACATAGATGGACCAGGATATGATTTTGAGGATATTACTTGATATGACCTAGGATAGCGTTATGCATGCAATTTCTACTCGTAGATGTTTTCTACTCATAAGTTGGCAACTCACGCCCGTTGTGCCACAGTTCCTTGCAGGTTTTGCCGTACAGGTTTCGTTGCGGCTTTGCTGGCACACTGTTCATTCCGGGTGATTGTTTTGGTAGATGGGATCTTTTGCATCAGGACCACCCTTGTATATTTGTTATTTCAGTTGTATCTAGTAAAACTCCATCAACCAGACTTGTATTTTTGATAGAGATAGAAGATCAGTGTTTATTATTTCGACCTTAGAGTCGCGCTTGTATTATTATGGATTTCATGTTGTTATGAGTTTCCTTTTGAGCTTTGATCCTCGCCCTTGGCGTTGTATATTATATTGCATTGTGTGGTTTTGTCCGTCGATTGATGAAGAGCTAGCTCCCGCTTGGGGATGCCTTTTACCATTATATATGCTTTTATCATGTTGCGCCCCGTTTGTGGCCAGTATTTACAAAGGAAACTCTGCCGAAATTTTAAAAAATGACTTGATGTTTTTAAAATGCATAATTCGGCTTATGCTATTAAAACTACTTTCTTTAAATTGGTTTTTCCTTCACTCTACTACTTTAATTGGTTTTGATTTCTGGGTTTTGGCTTACTTAGATTACTTACGCCTTGAGACGTTTCGTAATTTAAGTACCGGTCATGTTCCGTACTTTTCGGGTTGTGACACCTCGTCTTATCGTGAGGGAACGAGTATGCATGTTCCAGCCTTTCTTCCATGGACAGGCACGGACGCACGTTGTTTTTGCGAGCAGGTTTTTTTTGGGCCACTCGGTTGTTATTGCGTATTAGCAATGAAGGCCGCTTTCCCTTTACCCTTGTTATTTCGAAGGTCCTTATTTGAGGAGGAAGGGTCATGACCCATTTGATCCATTTGGGCCAACTTGTCTATCAGCGCCTTAAAGGTTGTGGGCTTGAAGAACATCATGAACTAGGATACAGTCGTAAGAGGATCGAGGGTCCCAATAAACATGCCCATGGTAGGATGCTCTTCAATGTGCTGTTCGTATTTATACCACAAGTTTCACCACCGGATCGCGTATTGGACCCAAGTTTCTCCTGGCTTTACCCTGGCATTGATTAATGCCGTGATCGGAGTGCGTTCACTCGTGCTGGCGAACCGTTGCATGAACAGTAGTTCCATTTCTGTGAAGGTTTTCACGGAGTTATTTGGGAGCTCCAAGTACCATTCAAAGGCTGTCTCTAACATGCTTCCGACAAATTGGTGAAGTAACAGTTTGTCATCGCCTCCAATATTGCTGCATAGTGCTCTTAATTGTGCGACATGCTGGTGAAGATTGCCTGTTCATTTGTAGACATGGAACTTGGGGATTGTATATTCCGGCGGGTACTTGATTTGGTCATACCAGGCTGGATATATTCGCCCGGTTCTGACGAGTTAGCTGGCGGCTTCACAGGTCTGGTGAGAGTTTTTTTGCTGAGTGATGTAGTCATCCAGGGCTACCTTGGAGATGGTTTTCAGCTGACAAGGCAGGATGAGGGTTTGATGTTTCCCCTCTGTCATCCTCAATAACTATTGGCGGATCTTCGGTTGGGGGTTCCGGTTGTATCATCATTCCCACCATATCTTGGAATAGAAGAGCCATCTGCTTGATGTTAGCAGCTTGCTCCGCAGCTTCCTTATCTTTTCTTTCCCGCACCTGTCGTAAAACTCTGTATCGATCTCTTACTCTTGGCGCTGTTCAGCCTCTTTGTCCGTACATTCTTTTTGTCCAGTGAGTTCCGTCATTTTTTCAGCAATTCTTGGAGCTTTTGTTGTTGTTCCCGAGCCTTTTTCAGCTTCCGAGTTTGAGGTCAGTGACTTATCAAGGCATGACTTTCTTCTTTCCCTGAGGCCATGTAGACCGTATGTATAGTAATGTCCCCATACTTGGGGTGTTTAAATCCATCTTCTTTGGAATTTGCCGCGGGTGGTAGGATTTTCTCCGTCCTCATTCTTTTATGAGAAGTCGGAGCTAAAAGAGCCATTGTGACAGGCAACTGTTTAGGAATGGCTCCCCGTTGTTTAGGAATCGTTGGGCTCTGATCTCATCCGTCGGTATCAGGTGTGCCGCAAATCTGTTAAAGTATTGTGTTAGCTGTGTAGTTTGTGATATATTGAAAAATCGAATTATTGAAACATATTTTACCGACTGAGCATGATGAACTCAGCATCGTATTCATCCACTGATTTGGTCCACATCGAACCCTGTTTTAACTGGATGAACTGCTGTTCCATGTCGAACCTGGCAGTCTCTGGGAAGTACTTTGCGTCGAACATGTCACGGAAAGTCTTCCATTCAATGGGTTAATCAAGACGGCTTTCTTCCGCCTTCCACCATACCCGTGCATTGTCCGTGAGCTGCATCTTCACAACACGAACCCAAACTATCTCTTGCACTTGTTCCTATGCCAGCTCATCTTCGATGCTTTGAGCTCATTCCTCAGCTTCTAGAGGGCTCTCTTTTCCTGCGAATTGCTTGGGGTGCAAGGTCCTGAATTGCTTTACTCCAGGTGTTTCTACCTCGGGACGGTTCATTAGAACAACAGTCTGCTGCTGCTGTCCTTCTAGGATGCTGCGGATTGCCTCAAGAAGAACCGTCTGCTCGTTGATCGGAGCAGCGACAGCAGGTGTGAGTGGTAGTGGTGGGGGAGTGTTGTTGACATTCGTGCTGGTGTTGTTTGGGAAATCCATAAGCTTGAAAGAAAAATTTGGGTTAGGACAGATTCAAAGTATATGAAATGATAAGATTCAAGAAGTATGAATTGTAGAGAATGTTTTCAATTACTGGTTCTTGTGTTATATTGCTTAGATTGTCCACGCAGAACTGAACTGCATGGTACAGCTCGGACCTGCATGTGTCACCAACAAAATCTGTCATACCCCGCTTCCCAGTATACGGGCAGAGGACGCGACAAGGCCACTACGTATTTACTCTGAAGTAAACATGCTAAGCGTATCTAAGAAATATAAGTAAAATGCACAAGAGACAATGTCAATGGATATAATTGAACAACAACTTTATTTATTAACATTTTTTTACAATACATCTGAAAAGTAAATACATGGAATGGAAAGCAATGCCTAAACAGTGGCATAACAGAAATGGAAAATATAGAATGTAAATGTGTACAAGGAATCTAAAGCTCTGGGTCGAAAGCTAGCTGGTCCAAATTCTCGTTGGTTGGCTCGATCTCCTAAAGGTCCGAATCACCTGACGACATTCCAAAGAAAAGAGAGAGAATGTCGTCAGCGAACAAATCGCTTGGTAAGTCCCGTAAAAAGACAAGAATGGAATAGACAGAATAGAGAGTATATTGTTATAATGTTATATTTAGTGTTAACGCTGTTGTTTGTAGCTTGGTACAGAAGAATGCCAGTGTATATGAGAGGAGTCCCACTATTTCGGAGACTAAGGTATACGGAGCACAAGGAAACGTTCAGCCACAGTACAACGGCAATTGAATTCAGGTTATGTGTATTGTTCTTACAGTCTCGTTCTACTTTTAACACCTTCCGTACCAGTCTACCCCTTATAAACCCCGCGATGTCTTGATTGTATTGTTTGTATTGTATTTTCTTGATTTATATAGATGGATGACTTGCCGGAACCATGATATCAGTAATGGAATGGATATAATGGATGAACATGTAGATGGAATATATCCATGTTTCGGTTCAGTTAATTTTGATTGATTAGATTGAACAGATTGAATATATAGATTCATGCATTCATGTTGAATTGTAGTTTGATACTTGAATCATATTCAAGTCAGATTGATTATATTGAGACTCAGTCTGAGTCGGACAATTAGAAAAGAAATTGAAGTCCTGAATTATGTTTTGGTGCTATCGGTAACTGCTGCACATGGACGGCAGGAATTGTGTCTTTTTCAAAGATAATTACCGTGTTGATAACACCGTTTGTTAAGTTGTCTATCCTAAATAGGCAAGCACCCATATCTCCGACTCTCTGAGGCTCAAGAGACTGGTCCCGCTTAAACCTATGTTTACTAGGGTCCTTATTGTATAGTATAACTTGAGAGGGTTTTATGTAAAAATAATTTTGTATAATTTTCAAAATACACCTGAAGTATTTTATTATCGTCTTTAGAGTTTTCATGGATATATATTTTATCAATGTGACATTTCTAGTGAATAAACCTAATTTCATAATATATGTTATTTATTTGTAATATTGGATTTGTATGGTATTTTCTTGTAAATGGGATGTTTTTCTTGAATTTTGGAAATGTGGAATATTATAAATATTAAAAATAGATATTTTGATATTAATTACATACAGATTTATTTATAAAAAAATATAAGTTTTATTTATAATAGAAATCACATTTTTCTAAAGGAAAATGTATTAAAATCTTTCGAGATCGTATGCTCCTTGCGGAGGTTTGCATCTCACTCTACTAAGCCTGAGAATGTGCGATAATCCACACCATCCCGAACGGGTTCCCCAAAATAGGTTTTAGAGGTGCAATTGCAAAGATTTGTTAAAATATATTTTGTGTGGAAAAAGGTTTTAATAGTTGAAGGTAGTTATATGTAAAGTCGTATTTTCCAAATCTATGTTCCCAAATTCCATCGTGCTATGTTAAATATGAGTGTTGTGAGGAGGTAGGTTATTACCTCGTGAGTTTTCAAAGTTAATACGGTTTAAAAAGTTCAAGCATGTCGAAATGAAATATGAAGGTATTTTAATGTAAAATTGCGATAAAAGATGCATATAACAATCTTTTGTGATGAAACTTGTTAACGATGTTTATTAATATTTAATGAACAATATGTGATAATATGAAGGTATCTTGATGTAGGGTTACTAGGCACACTCACAAGGTTCTACAAGGCATCAACCATACCCGATTTAAAATTTAGACGTGCTGAACAACCCTAACCAAGATCTTTAAACTAGAGATTAGGCGAAACAAAGCATGTTAAACACTTTAACATCTAAAAGTTTGGGATTACAACCTTTGTAGTCCGGTCCTTCGCTTCATAAGCTCCATGTTGAGATCCCTTCGCTGCGATCATCATGTACCCAGACTCTAGAGAGGTTCCACGAAGAGAAAGATGCATGCTTGCTTCCGATCTTCGATAACAAAGATGATCTACCTTGAAGTTTCATTAACACAAGCTCTCACTTATAAATGAAGTGAACACCCTAATCTAAATGGTTAGGATAGATTAGGATGATGAAGTAGGATTTTATCTCTCATTTATTTTCTTAATCTCACTCAAAATCATCACTAATGAAAAAGCTAGTAAGCTTTTCCATGAAAGAAGAAGGAAGAAAAAGAACCATTTCTTTTGTGATGAATAATGAAAGTGTAGTGAGGTTAGAAATGCAACCAGGGGTTAAATATGATAATTTAACCCATGTAGAGACTTCACCATGGTCAAGAGTTGGGTTGGGTTAACAAATATCATAACTAAATATCTTTACAAAATATCTTTGCAAAAACAAAAAGCAAAACTTCTAGAAACCTCTAGAAAAGCTTAACCTAAATCAAACCCTAACCATATTTAATCTCCACTAAATATGTTGCATTAATAATCCTAACATGTTACAATATTATATATCACATATACAATATTTATTGTATTTATTGTAACAAAATAAAATAATACAATTAACATATATCGCATATATATCAATGTATTACCCGAGTGAGAAAAAGAATTTTTAGTGAGATTATATTAGTTAATATAATTTAATATATCAAATATATAATTATACATTAAATTATCGAATCAACACTTGATCCGATAATCCGGCTATTTCATAAATAACCGACTAATATAATCTGTATCAGTTCATCAAATCAATACTTGATCCGATGACCCGCCAATATCACATATACCCGGCCGATATCTCATATCGCGAGAATCTAATACGATATCACATACACGTATTGTTCTCGGTCCCGCACATATCATATATGTGCTCCTACTCCGTTTTGCCTGAGCTAAGAAACCTCTGTGTAGGACTCTAAAGAATCATCAATACGCCGGCAGTAGGTGATGATCATATCAAACACCCACAAGCTGCAAGCGGTCAGCTAAACGTAACAACCAGCCAGGTATTGAGCGATCAGAAGATTAACAAGCAAGCCTGTACATTCTCCTGCGAATCCAATCAGTAACACCCCCGTACAGTCCGGTCTCTTCGTCTGATATGTCGCATATCTTGCCTAGGGGTGGTAAACGTCAGACCCCAGTAGCTTGATAAGTCGTGTCGATATGAGGTCTATAACAGTTCGAGAAACTACTGATAACACTTACCAGTAAATCTCAGCAACCCTGGCCAGGGATTTCCAGTTATAGCCAATCGAACACAGCGCAACATCAACTCTCTATACCGGGAGAGACGAATCCCCTCCTATCGCTCATTGCCTCCATGTGATTCGGGACTGTACCCAAAAGCCACCTTTTTGCATGCCCTCTTGGACTTGGTATGATGGAATTCAAAGCACAGTGGGAATTGTTGGAGATAGTGCCCTCAGAGTCAATTATTGGATCACAGGCACGTGATTGCAATGATTGAGGGAGGACCTGTCCCTGTAGGACAGTCTTACTCGAGATGATAGTATGCTATCTGGTTTATCTTTATCATCGTGTACTGGTTTAGGTGACCTGACATGTCGCTATTACACGTTGATAGAGCCCCTAGGATTCTTGCTTGACGACTAGCAGTATGATGGCGATCATATACGTGGGAGCTGGTAGTCTATAAGCACATCCTTAAAAGGTCCCTAGTCGTGGGAGTTTCGAGACTGGGCATCGATACTCCATTAGTAGACTAGTGTATACAGTCGAGACCCCGACGAGGGGCGGTGGCCGGTCTCACAAGCCACTGGTGTCAGTTGGTTCACCTAAGATGTATACAGGTGCTCATTGGGTTATGAGTACACCGGACAGGACTCGCCGGGAACCTGCTAGTTGGTCTTATACCAGATGTCAGATAGCAGTTCCCAGGTGACATGTGTACAGGTTAGTTCATCGACCTGAGATCGTCATTTGTCTCGTGTGAGTTCCCACTGTGCTTTGATTACTACCCTACCACGGCTCAAATGAGTCGTGCAAACAGGTTTTAGTTGGGTACAGTCCCGAGCCACATGGAGGCAGTGAGCGGATCTGCAGGGGTTCGTCTCTCCCGGTATTGGGGGTGAGGTCGCGCTGTGTCTAGGAGAGCCATTACGCAAAGCCCTCGGCCGAGGCAGGAGATTTACTGGTAGGTATTCCAGTAGTATCTCAGGGCGTTCTGGGCTACACTCCGACACGACTTGTACCGCTTTTGGGGGTCTGACTTTTACCAACCCCCTAGGCCCGCCATGCGATACTCATAGACGAACGGACCGGACTGTACGGATATTGTCACTGACAGGCTCAGTTGGGTGTCGGGGTGAGCTTCCTCATCGACGTCCCTTTTGATCAATAGCTGGTGGCTCGTCACGTATTGGCTTATACCTCTGACGTGCCAGTGGTTAAATCCACAGCCATAGTATTGACGAGTCTTTAGAGTCCACCACACTTTCAGTTACTCAGCTTTCGGGCGAAACGCTGTAGAGGCCGTATGGAGATATGGCAGGGTCCGATCAGATACGTGCGGTATTGCACGGATCAGGATCGGACAGCTTTGTACTAGTGGCCGTATAGTAATATGGCAGGGTTTGATCTGATACGTGCGGTATTGCACGGATCAGGATCGAACGGATTTAACTAGCCAGCTTTGGCTTAAGCCGGTCCTAGTTTAGTACAGTGTAGATTTTGTCTCATTGCATTTGTATCCGGACGGAATACAGATGCGGGTGTGTATGCACAGTATCGGGGTTTTCCTGTAATTTATTACGGGACCAGTTTTCTGGAGTTGCCAGTTTGCACTTCGTCCCGGCCGGTTTTCCTTCATTCTTTCCCGGCCGGACTTTTTCGATGGAGGGGGTTATTTGCAGTTTTGCAAATAACACTTTGGTGGGGGGTTTCTTGCATAAAGTTTGATTATGATAGATTTCATTTCTTTCATCCATTGACTTGCTTTTTAAAGTGAAGTGAAAGGTTATGGAGTGCATAGTGTTTTAAGCATGGTTGATGTTTTCTTTGACCTTGGATGTGGTCACCACTTCCTTGCTCCTACACTCACCTCCCTCTTGCTATCATATTATCTTTCCTCCACCATTCTCATACTTACTTGAAGATGATAAGTTTTTCATGAGAAGGAAAAGAAAGTGAGAAGAAAAAGAGAGAGCTTCATTCTTGAGAGTTTCCTTCTTGATCTTGCTTTCATGCAAGGAAAAATGAAAGCACCATATTTTCCTTGTCCTCTTTCCTCCATCCAATGGCAACTACATAAACTCCAAGAGACAAAGTTTCTACACTACTTCCTACAGCAAATCTTGAGCATGTCGAGTTGCCGGCTTCATGCTCGAGTTGCCTCGGTATTGAGGCGGGAGCCCGTAAAAGACGAAGGCGATGTGGTGCCCTTTCCGGCGAGGAGGCGACGAAGTGGAGCCAAGCTTTTCCGCGCGAGATCGGGATGATGAAGAGAAGACCGGAGGACTCGGATCACTCGGTATACTTCCTTTCCCATCTCTTGTTAGCTAGCGTAGGTTAATGGTTAACAATCCGGGTAATTGTCCGCGGTAGCGCCGGTTTCCGAGTAAGGAAAAATTTTGATTCCGCAATTTGGCCTCGAGTAAGACGGCCGGGGTGCTGCCGTGGCGCAACATGGTATCAGAGCCACGCCATTAACCTTACCTAGCTTCGTTTGATGTGTTTGCGTTTCCCATCGACCGAAATTTCCAAAAACCGTATTTTTTAATGCACATCAGTTTCTGTCGAAATTTTTGGAGTCTAAAAATTTTTCAGGTGGTTGCAGAATGATGTGCAGGGAAATATAAGCAATCTGGAAAAAATTGGTAGCCTAAGTCATTCAATGCACCGCGGAAGCGCGGCCAAAGCAGTGCTTTGGCCGCGCTTCCGCCGCCAGTTCATTTGTTCACTGTACCATTTTTTTTCAGACTGTCTTTTACTTGATTTTGTGGCTTTTGGGATATTAAATTTGGGCCCAGTTTCTCTGTGAGTGCTACAGTTTTGATTGGGGGCCCACTTGTTAATTTTTGGTCAATCGGAAATTTTTAAACACATTATTTCACAGTATTTACATTATATCTGCGACCGTGAATGTCACTCGATCGGTAAATCCGGTCTGACTGCTATAACCCGGTTAGACGGATTTGCGAACGTGATTTTCACGTTGATGTTCTATGTTTATGCTGTGTTGTCGCGGATCGGTCGTGGGGGATAGCCTGGATGCAATACTAGTGCAGTTTTGTTGTATTATGTACATTTGTTTTTGCGGGACGAGCGTCCGACATGTGGACTGCCGTCACTGCCTGTTTGTATTATTCTTTTGGGGCACGACCTGGTTGCGGTCGATGTACCCGGTGTATGTATATTTTATTTTCTGTACTAGGGTTGCCCCGCGGTGGGGTGCACGGATAGCCGGGTTCTGGAGGGCAACGGGCCCGCATCTCAGGGCATTGAGACGGAGGGGGCTTCAGTCCAGGATTGGCGGGCTATTCGCCGCACTCGTAGGGGGTACAGGTTGACCCAGGAGGGGTGCCCAAGTTACCGGATTCCGTGAAGTGCTGGGTGGTCCATTCACGGTACTGAGGGGGGCTGCCTCGCTTCAGGTTTTGGCGGGTGACTTGCCGCGTCCGTAGGGGTCTAGGATTTCATTGCACAGGCTATCCACACGACCAGGGGAACGTCGGTTTTCAGCAGCGGCTCTGTGAAACCCGGGGTTTCCAGATATCTGTATTGTTCTGTGATGCTGTACATTTCTGTGATGTTGCATTTTATTCACGCCTTGAGCGAAATACTATATATTGGTATATATATTAGTAGATGTTGTATATGTTTTACATCCGCGCTAGTCCAGTCCCCGCTCTGCCGTTAGTTAGCTAACCTAACGGGTGATGACGGGACCCAGTGGCGAATGCGGATGGCATATACGTACGTCAGTATATTTTCGTTCTTTGTGGTGTGATCATTTGATGGGACTGCATTGATTCGGATCAATGCAAGTTAAACAAACCTATTCTGATGTTGTTGGAACACTTTTTCAAAAAGCTGTTATTGCAAGGACGTTCACTTTTGTTTTGCATCGTGGTATTCATTTGGAATATCCTGCTCCTCAGTCGACGAGGCAAGGGCCGAGATCCCTTCACCGGGAGTGACCCCTTGGACAGAAGTTTGCGTCAGGGCATTAACTTCACTATAGCCGATTACTTTTGCTTTGCATCGTGGTATTCAGTTGGAATATCCTGCACCTCATTCTATGGGGAAAGAGCCGAGATCCCTTCACCGGGAGTGACCTCTTTAGTAAAGGTTTTCGTCACTATATTTTCTAAAAGGTTATCCAGTTCCTTCAACGATATCAAGTTCATTACGTTAAAGGTTTTTCGCCAAAAAAAAAAAAAAAAACCAGTCGTAGCCCTCCGTCATTTCAGATTAGTATTACTTAGTATTCGCGCTACGTTTGTCGTTGCTATTCGCCGAGGCGTAGTGTGCGGTAGCTCTGTAATGCTTTCTGTCGCATGGATATGTGGATTGGTTAGGACAGTCGTGCGACTTTGTTGATTATTCGTCAAGGGTCGTGCGGGTGGGTTTAACGCAATCAAGATAATGACGGGTTGAACTTGACTAGGACCTTTTGATTTGTTGATTATTCGTCAAGGTCACTTGGGTCCTAGGGGTAAAAATCACATCGGGAGTTTCAAAAGAACTGAAACTTGCCAGGCATGCGCATACCTTCTGGAGTGTGGTGACTTGAGTGGATTCCGTCAAGTTATCATGCGATGATAGTTGGATCCCGATTCCCACTGATGAGTTAGTTTACTCCTCGGGTGGCCCCGACTAGTTCTTCTTTCAGGTTTGGAGGAGAATTTGAGGTACAGTGGGAGGTTTCCAGATTAGACAAAGTGGTAACCATTCTGATCTATGTTAGAGTGCACGCTGAGTGTTTCTTCTCTCTCTCTCTGGCAGCGACCATTGACCCGACCCTGGACTATGACTCAGTGACCAAGTTGACCGAACCTTCTTAACACTGGCTTTTGGATTGTCAGAGTTGCAAACCTCATTGCCACTCCTACTTTTACCCTTTTCTCCAGGACACCCCGTATTACTACGAACGTCCACTTCCATTGGACAAAACCATCGTATGGTTAGATACGAACTCGAAGGACTTCGAGGATGGTTTCTGGTTCTGGAGAAAACGGATAGGACTATTCAGTTGTCTTTTCTTTTCACCTTCTCTCAGGTTGCGAGTACTCCTTGGTTTAGGAGTAGTACACCTATTACGCAAATTGGATAGTCTTCTTCCAAACCATAGGCTGGTGCCGACCGGTAGGGAATGAAGAAAACCAGTTAGCCTAAAACGGTGTACAGAAGGTATTAAGTTCAGACAAAGCAAGGGATTAGTAAGAGGGCAAAGTAAATTGCGACTGATATTCACGACCAAACCAAGTATTTCTTCGCCAATCCTAAATCACCTTTGTATTTCTCCAGGACACTCCGTATCACTACGAAGATCCCATTTTATTGGATACTCCATCGTATGGTTATATACGAACTCGAAAGGAACTTGTTCCAGTTCGGGGATGGATTCTGGTTCAGGAGAAATAGGAATAAAGTACATTTAGGTGTCTTTTATCTTCACCTTCTCTCGCGTTGCGAGTGCTCCTAGGATTAGGACAGTACACCCTTTATGCTTTTTGGATAGTCTTCTTCCAAACCATAGGTTGGTGCCGAACGGTAGGGAAGGAAGAAAACCATTTGGCTTAAAAGGGTGTACAGAAGGTAATGACTAAAGACATATAAAGGGATTTGGAGAGGTGGCAAACAATTATACGGTTATAGTTGTGAATCTGGATAATGGTAGAGGCATTACTAGGAATACCAGGATACCCCATCGAAACATTACAATGTTTCAGTTTCAACTGTGTACTGTTAAAAGAAAACTGATTTCCCGATTAGACACTTACTCCAGGGTATGTATTTGCCAGGAATAATTCTCACATCTGTATGGTTTTACAGATGATGAGTGGGAGTAAGTTATTGGGAATTGGGTGATCATCCTCATTATATCGGGATTCGTTGTAATCGGTGATATTTGAGGAAGTCACCTGGGTTGTTTGCCGGTCGGCAAATATTTGGTTTTGAATATCCGCTGTTATGCACCAATTTCAAATTGTTATATCTGTACGTCTATTTTCATAGAGTGAGATATACCTTTTGATATTATGTCGATGACATTTACCTATATCAGTGGATGGTTAGGTAAGGAGCATTAAACAGCGGTGTAATTCTTCTTAACCATAAGTACAGTTTTCAACCTACGACACACAGTGAAAGAGTTGTTAGACTCAGCGGACTTATACAGAGTATTGTATGTTGTCCAGTGTCCATTAGGACAGAGGGGTTGGTGCTCGTACTATATTCGGTTTACTTATGGCTTCTCTAGATATTAGACAGCTGTTTCGTGGAAACACAGGGTCTATGTTTTGAGGAGTTATAGGTATTTGAATAGAGTAGAGAACCAGGTGTAACAAGTATCGGGATTCTTCAAAGAGATCGAAGATGTAGATACTTGTGTATGGTATTCAGTTGATAGTAATGATGAAGACAGATTGCTTCTCTTTCAGGTTACTCATAATTGGAAGCATTCCTAAGTTGAGTAACGCTGATCGGCCTC
Source organism: Agapanthus africanus (assembly GCA_030015575.1). NCBI lineage: Eukaryota > Viridiplantae > Streptophyta > Magnoliopsida > Asparagales > Amaryllidaceae > Agapanthus > Agapanthus africanus. Next base: position 417,161,626 of record JASDDO010000024.1, on the reverse strand, counting down.
CTTCCATTTAGTTGACATGCACTGGAGACAGCTGCATGATTTGAATCTGGTTCAATTAAATCAGTGCCTCTGGTTCTATATTGGATATAGAACAGTTCATATCTTAACGATGTTAAGGTACGGGGAGTTGTCCGGCTTATGCTTAAAACCAGACTCCGGATAACTCAAGGCACGTTTCTGTAATGGCTGTTTGTGGGTTGACCCAGGCTATGACGAGGGTTGACTTTCTACCATCTGGCAGATCAATAGAAATATTGTTCTAGACTCGCCACAGTTTTATTAAAAATGGATTTTTTTTTTCAAAAAACAGCAGTGGGAGTATGGTAGAACTGGAAGTGATTCCAGAACCGCAAACGATTACTGAAGATTTAATAAGGAACCTAAAGATTCAATCTGATTTGACATTCCATTGGCCACTCCGCAGATAAGGTGGGTAACTTCAGGCACCCGAGAGGTACTCCGGTAGCCTCAAGGACGGTGACAGGGAAGTTCTTGTTTACCCACACTTGCCATTGTTGTTGTTCCAGGCTGCGAGACCCGGCAGGAGGATGAGTATAGCGTCGTTCTAAACTAGCTTTAGAAGTGCACGTCTATATGACTCTGGCAGAGGGTTGTCGCAGTCAGTGGGAGCAGCGGAAGCATTGGTGGACTTCATGCTTATGTCTATTTATAGACTAAAGCAGATATAGCGGAGTTAGATCATCTGTTTCTGATGTGACAGTCATGGGTTTGACGTCATCAGAATAGGGGATGGATCTGTTGAGAAGGTAGTAGGAAGTGATATTCCTATACTACGATCGGTTATACTTTGGTCGTCACACAGTGGTTTCTCCACAAGGGACTTGGACATTATATCAGACATACTGGTTACTAGATCTATGGTTTTAGATCTAGATTTGGGTGGTTTCCCAATCAGGGTACCTTGACAACATTCTATGAGTATTTAGAATGGACGACTCCTGGCATGGTAGTGTACCTGCAGGTAATGGAGTCACCCTCTCTGAAGGTGTCTTACAGACTAAAGGGGAGAGGAATACGCATGATTGACAGATCACTTGCTTAGGCAATTGAGTCAATCATGAGATGTCAAGTACCACACCAGATGTTGTTCTTGCACTAGATGCAATAAGTTGATATTGATCCAATCCTGGAGGAACAGTCGGAAGCAGTTTTAGAACATAAGTGAATGTTCTAGGGATATGATAACGGCTGCCTCCTTTAGGAGACGGTTATCACTCCAGGCTTCCAAGGTGACATGGACGACAAGGAGGTTGTCAGAGTTATAGTTCTCCCTCTGACGAGGGGCAGTATTTTGGACAGATGGTCCAAGGCAATACTGAGGGAGGCATGGCGCGTGATACTGATTGTTTTCAGTTGATGATACAGTCTAAGAAGTTTGGATTTGGAGTTCATTTATGAGCTAGGTCCCATCAGACATCCAGACATATTCTAAGACAGGTATTGCTCATTTCGGGAGATGGTTTTCTCCGCGAACATGAGATATAGAGAGACATAGAAAGAAACATCCCTGCGGATCCACTCACTGAGGCTATTCCTCGAACGCAATAGTTTCGCAAACGGGTTTTGTGAGACTGACTAGTAGAGGAGTTGGGTGTTCGGTATCACACGGGCTGTGAGTATGCGACATCGCAATAATTAGCCTTGAGTGCAAGTGGGAGATTGTTGGAGATAGTGCCCTCAGAGTCAATTATTGGATCACAGGCACGTGATTGCAATGATTGAGGGAGGACCTGTCCCTGTAGGACAGTCTTACTCGAGATGATAGTATGCTATCTGGTTTATCTTTATCATCGTGTACTGCTTTAGGTGACCTGACATGTCGCTATTACACGTTGATAGAGCCCCTAGGATTCTTGCTTGACGACTAGCAGTATGATGGCGATCATATACGTGGGAGCTGGTAGTCTATAAGCACATCCTTAAAAGGTCCCTAGTCGTGGGAGTTTCGAGACTGGGCATCGATACTCCATTAGTAGACTAGTGTATACAGTCGAGACCCCGACGAGGGGCGGTGGCCGGTCTCACAAGCCACTGGTGTCAGTTGGTTCACCTAAGATGTATACAGGTGCTCATTGGGTTATGAGTACACCGGACAGGACTCGCCGGGAACCTGCTAGTTGGTCTTATACCAGATGTCAGATAGCAGTTCCCAGGTGACATGTGTACAGGTTAGTTCATCGACCTGAGATCGTCATTTGTCTCGTGTGAGTTCCCACTGTGCTTTGATTACTACCCTACCACGGCTCAAATGAGTCGTGCAAACAGGTTTTAGTTGGGTACAGTCCCGAGCCACATGGAGGCAGTGAGCGGATCTGCAGGGGTTCGTCTCTCCCGGTATTGGGGGTGAGGTCGCGCTGTGTCTAGGAGAGCCATTACGCAAAGCCCTCGGCCGAGACAGGAGATTTACTGGTAGGTATTCCAGTAGTATCTCAGGGCGTTCTGGGCTACACTCCGACACGACTTGTACCGCTTTTGGGGGTCTGACTTTTACCAACCCCCTAGGGCCGCCATGCGATACTCATAGACGAACGGACCGGACTGTACGGATATTGTCACTGACAGGCTCAGTTGGGTGTCGGGGTGAGCTTCCTCATCGACGTCCCTTTTGGTCAATAGCTGGTGGCCCGTCACGTATTGGCTTATACCTCTGACGTGCCAGTGGTTAAATCCACAGCCATAGTATTGACGAGTCTTTAGAGTCCACCACACTTTCAGTTACTCAGCTTTCGGGCGAAACGCTGTAGAGGCCGTATGGAGATATGGCAGGGTCCGATCAGATACGTGCGGTATTGCACGGATCAGGATCGGACAGCTTTGTACTAGTGGCCGTATAGTAATATGGCAGGGTTTGATCTGATACGTGCGGTATTGCACGGATCAGGATCGAACGGATTTAACTAGCCGGCTTTGGCTTAAGCCGGTCCTAGTTTAGTACAGTGTAAATTTTGTCTCATTGCATTTGTATCCGGACGGAATACAGATGCGGGTGTGTATGCACAGTATCGGGGTTTTCCTGTAATTTATTACGGGACCAGTTTTCTGGAGTTGCCAGTTTGCACTTCGTCCCGGCCGGTTTTCCTTCATTCTTTCCCGGCCGGACTTTTTCGATGGAGGGGGTTATTTGCAGTTTTGCAAATAACACTTTGGTGGGGGGTTTCTTGCATAAAGTTTGATTATGATAGATTTCATTTCTTTCATCCATTGACTTGCTTTTTAAAGTGAAGTGAAAGGTTATGGAGTGCATAGTGTTTTAAGCATGGTTGATGTTTTCTTTGACCTTGGATGTGGTCACCACTTCCTTGCTCCTACACTCACCTCCCTCTTGCTATCATATTATCTTTCCTCCACCATTCTCATACTTACTTGAAGATGATAAGTTTTTCATGAGAAGGAAAAGAAAGTGAGAAGAAAAAGAGAGAGCTTCATTCTTGAGAGTTTCCTTCTTGATCTTGCTTTCATGCAAGGAAAAATGAAAGCACCATATTTTCCTTGTCCTCTTTCCTCCATCCAATGGCAACTACATAAACTCCAAGAGACAAAGTTTCTACACTACTTCCTACAGCAAATCTTGAGCATGTCGAGTTGCCGGCTTCATGCTCGAGTTGCCTCGGTATTGAGGCGGGAGCCCGTAAAAGACGAAGGCGATGTGGTGCCCTTTCCGGCGAGGAGGCGACGAAGTGGAGCCAAGCTTTTCCGCGCGAGATCGGGATGATGAAGAGAAGACCGGAGGACTCGGATCACTCGGTATACTTCCTTTCCCATCTCTTGTTAGCTAGCGTAGGTTAATGGTTAACGATCCGGGTAATTGTCCGCGGTAGCGCCGGTTTCCGAGTAAGGAAAAATTTTGATTCCGCAATTTGGCCTCGAGTAAGACGGCCGGGGTGCTGCCGTGGCGCAACAGGAATCACACAAGACTCTATGACGATCTCGGGTCTACAGACTAACCTGTACCAGTGTCACCAGAGAACTGCCATCTGACGTGAGGTATAATACCATCGGGGAGTTCTCGGCGAGTCCGTCCAGTGTACCCAGTCTCTACTGAGCACCCGTACACCATCCTTGATGTCAAACACCGATGGATATGGGATCATCCATTTCCCATCCTATGGGTCAAGATGCGTATACGCTAGTCTACTCTGGTGTATCGATGCCCTGTCTCAATACACCCTCGACTAGGAACAGTTATAGGATGTACTCGTCGACTACCGTGGCCCCACTAGTATGATATTATCATAGTCCCAGTAGTCGAGTACATATCCTAAGGGCTTTATCAACATGTAACATAGAGACAGTCAGAGTACATGTTAAGATAAAGTACAACTAGATAGCATACTATCATGTCGAGCAAGAAAGTCCTCCCTATATATGTCCAAGCATCCATTACAATATAAATCGTATGTACAGTAATGGCCTCTAGGGCATACATATAACTAACAATCTCCCACTTGCACTAGGGCCATCTGTTGTGGTATCGTATACCCAATAATTAGCTGTGGTTGAAGTATCTCATACTCAACCATCACATAAAAGTCTCTACTGGGAAAAATGCCTTTGTGAGTGGATCCGCGCTGTTGTCCTCTGTGTCTACTCTCCTAACCTCGATCTCCCTGGAGATCAATCATCTCCATGATCAGGTGATACTGCCTAAGAATTATATCTGGATTTCTGATGGGACGGGGGGTCCTAGGCCAAAGCCATAACTCCATTGTCACACAATGGTTGGAACGAAGTTCATCTCATGATCTTATATATCCAAACTACCTCTTTGGTAGCATCCTTGGTAACGATGTATCTTGCCTTTAATCATCTAGTAAGTCACGGTATCTAGCTTGGAACTCTTCCAACATACCGTCCCTCCACTGAGGGTAAAGACAATGCCTGTGACTGACATACAGTCGTCCTTATCACCCTGGAACCTTTTCCAGTTATTCTCCCCAGGATCGATTGATACCATCTCACTACAATTAGTGAGAATCCTAACATCTAATTAGATCTATCTCACAGATCCAAAACCCAGGATTTAGGAGGTATCACTTTGATCCTATATGGAGAATCCTTGTGATAAGTGAGATTGACCGAGCGTAGCATAGGAAACTCCTTTCCTATCAAGAGTATGTCATCTACGTACTTTACGAGGATCACCACCATACTCTCTACTACCTTTTTGTATATACAAGGTTCATCTACCATTTTGATGAAGTCAAACTCTTTGACTACCACATCAAAACAGACGTTCCAACTCCGCGATGCCTGCTTTATCGCATAAAACAACCTGCACACGTTTCCGCTGCTCCCACTGTTTACGAAGCCCTCTGGCTGTGTACTTATAGACGCTCTCTTCCAAAACATCATTTAGAAAAGCAGTCATGACACCCAACCACCAGATATCGTAGTCATGGTATGTAGCAGTGGCAAGTAGGATCTGGATGGACTTAAGCATAGCTTTGAAAGTCTCAACTTTTCCATGTACACTAAGTAATCTTCTCAAGATATACGTGCTCCTGATAGGGATTTAACCCTTCAGATAAAGCAACCAAAGTCCATTCTTTGTTGGTGTATAAGGATTCCATCTCAGATCGCTAAGCATCCAGCCATTCTTACAGAGTCCCACTCCTGATGGCCAGCTCGAAACAAATAGGGTCATCATCTCATGATGCAATCCTTGCTCCCACTATCATAGAGAAACCGAAGTATCTCTCAGGTGGGTGAGGAACCCTACTAGATCGGCGGAGAAGCTGAGCTTCGTCAGAATCTATTGAATCCTTTGGTTCTACCAAATTATCAGCTGCAGTTTGTATAGCTGGAACTTCTTCCAGTTCTACCTCATGACCACTCATTTTTACTCAAGAAATTCCCTTTCACAAAGGTGGCATGCTGAGAAACAAAACATCTTTTGTTCCTCGGTTAGGTAGAAGATATTCCCTTGCGAATGCTTGGGATATCCAATAAACTTCCACAGATCTGACTTTGCCTCGAGCTGGTCCGGATTTTGCTTTTTAGACATAGGCCGAACAACCCAAATCTTAACAAACTTAAGATACGGGCTCTTCCCTTTCCATATCACATATGAAGTGGTAGGCAACTGATTTGATTTGAACCCTATTCAATAGGTATGCAGCTTCTCAAGTGAATAACTCCCAAAAGGAAATAGGAAACTCAGTAGTACTCATCATAGAGCACACCATATCACATAGGGTGCTATTGCTCTGCCCCGATATACCATAGTGCTATGGTGTATACGGAGGAGTAATGCTGAGAGAGAATCTCATTCTCCTTTAGAATAGTCCAAGATTTCCGTGCTCAAGTATTCTCCTTCCTGATCTTATCAAAGGACATAATACTTATACCCGTTTTTGGTTCTCTACTTCTAACTCATATTCATTGAATTTCTCAAAAGGTTCAGACTTGTGTTTCAACAGGAACATATGTCCGAATCTTGAGAGATAAACAATCAATGTAATGAAGTATAAAGAACCGGTCTTGGCATGTGTAGACAGGGGACCTTACATACATCATCATGTATCAATCCCAAGAGTTCACTAACTCTTTCTCTGTTTCCAATAAACAGAGCTCTGGTCATCTTAACTTAGTGACATGACCGGCAAGTTTCACAAGATGTAAATTCAAACTAATTTAAATATGCATCTAAATGTAATTTCAGCTAATCGGGTCGCATTGATATGACCTAGTCTACAATGCCTCAAGAAGGATTCGTTCATTTCTGAACTCTTCCTTTTGTGTGTGTTGTGTACAGTAAGAACTGTGGTTTTATTTAGAACGTATATACTTTTAGATAACGTGCCTGAACCGATCAACTCTTGATATAGGAAATGTTCAAAATATTATCCAACAACACAAAATTATATCCTTCTTTACTAAATAAAGAGACTGATATGATGTTGTATATCAGGTTCGGTATCTAATAACATTCGTTCAGAATCAATGTATTCTGTTAATACAGGGTGATAACTACCAACAGACTTGGCTGCAACATTTGCACCGTTTCTATCTCATGAAACTTATCACCCGTTCTCAGTTCTCTACCTATCTGTAGCCCATGTAACAAATTACATATTGTGGGATCCTGATCCGGTATCTCATACCCAGGACGTAAAGGATACTGAAAAACAGTTCTTTGTAATGAATACACCCAAAGAAGATACATCAACATGTACTTTCTTCGTTTGGGTGGCACGGGAATTCTGGTAATCCCCAATTTCCTGCTCTGTCTTATAACATTTATAAGTTGGAGCGGGACCAACGTTCCCCAGCTCAGTATAACAAGCGGGTTCGGTCAATATATCCGTATTATTATCTTGATTAAGGCGTGACATGGTCGCTACCTGGAGAGAGAGAGAAGAAAACACTCAGCGTATGCTCTTGCAAGATTAGATTGGTTATCTAATATATCTAATCAGGATGTTTCCCACTGTTTTAGTCAAATCTTCCTTCAAACCCTAGAAGGAAAGACTAGCCGGGATTAATTACACCCTATAAGTTCGCCAATCTTTTAGCCAGGCCAGTGCCAGTACTTTGAGGGAGGTTCCCCGTTCTTTCGCACGGACCCAATTAAAGTAAACCTCGTTTTCCTAGGGGCGTAACCCCGTTAACACCTTTCTAGACACCTACTTGATTGGCTAATTGTAATGTGTAAAACTCTCGCAGGAGTAACTCTTACTCGCAGCGGGTACGAGATCCAACTATCTCATAGAAGGTATGCAATCTCATTGCAAATTTCAACACTTGAAATTCCCAATAATATTTACCCCTAGCATCCTATGACCTTGACGAAAGCCAACAAATCATAGGCAAGTAGTCAAGTCCAACCCGTCATTTCCCGATTGAATTAAACCCACCCGCACGGCCCTTAACGAAAGACAACAAAGTCGCACGACTACCCTAACTCAATCTGCATCATATGCATAAGCAGATAAGCATAAATAGCTATCGCACACTACGCCTTGACGAAAGCCAACAAACGTAGTACGAATACTATGAAGTACTTATCTGAAATCACGGAGGGTTACGACAGGATTTTAAGAAAACCCTTTGTGTAATGAACTTGATATCGTTGTAGAATCGAATGATTTTAAATGGAATGTTTTTGAGTTTTGCTAAAGAGGTCACTCCCGGTGAAGGGATTGTCGGCTCTTTCCTCATCGAATAAGGTGCAGGATATTTCATAAATACCGCTGTGCAAAGCAAGAACTATAGAAGCAATCAAAAGACAAACCGAGTTTGTAGCATCTGCTAGTTTTACTAAAGAGGTCACTCCCAGTGAAGGGATCTCGGCTCTTTCCTTATCGAATAAGGGGCTGGATGTTCTACAAGGAACACCGTTATGCAAAGTAAGAACTAGAGCTACCAGTTTTTAAACAAGTTTCTACAACATCTTAGGTTTTTTTTCTTTCATTAATCTCATTAATGAAGTCCTATTTTAATTATGCTTCACAAGCATCAGATATGAAACGAAATCAACAATATATAATATATATCTCATATATATAATATAAACATTCGTCTCAGGCAGTAATATGATCTCATCACAGAACATTGCAGCAGAAGAACATATATGAAATATTGGATATACTAGGAGGTCTGTATTTTAATACGAGCCTGTATAAAACACGGATTCCACGGTCGCGATGAATAGCCAAACCCACATCCCTAGACCCCTACGAAAGCGGCAAGTAACCCTGCCAGTTCTAGAGTTAGGAGATCCGGTCTCGACTCCTCGAGATGGTCTCCCACTGGACTCTAGAACCTGGTTACTTGTGCTCCCCGCCTTGGGTCTACCTAATGCGGAAAAGTAAATAATATACAATGTTGACATCATCCTCAGCCCGGAAGTACCCCAATAAGAGAATATTACATACAAATGAATTTTACATGAATGAAAATGAAAAAGTCTCATCTCACAGAAAACCCCCGGCTATTCAAAACATGACGATCCAATATAACATATCACAGCAACACATAATATCTCATATCATCAACGTAAGTAAGTATGAATACACCGATTGTCATTGACGTATAGCAATGAAAACCGGCGATACAACTACATACTACACTTACGGTCACAGAAAAGAAAGTGTAAAACTACAACATTTGGAATCCGCAACCTCTTTAGACATCGCATGCATAACCAAATGAATTCCTTAGACATCGCATGCCTAACAATTATAAACCCCGCATTTTAGTCTCATTATCGAAAACTCTTTTCAATATCTAGTCGGGCAATTAAACAAGATTCCCGATATCCTGATCGAATGCTCATCGCAAACTTTAGTAGATGGCCGCACTCCCGATGCCGTCGACGAAGTACACTAAGGAGGAACACCGCTGCTGCGAGCACCCGAACGGATGCTTTTGGCGACGGGGTTCTCCTACAGTCACTTGGTCGGGGCTATGGGGCATAGCTGTCTATTAAGTTTACCCGGCGAGTATCCACGTATGCTACGTGATTCCGATGGACTTTTGATCGCATCAAAATCCCGTGGCAACCGATCATTTGAGACTGAACTGCTAGATTTATAACATTCAAATTAGTTATCTCATAACTACTTGTGGATTCCAAATATTGTATCACATTCCAGATAAATAGACAATGTTAAACTTTCCGATCGAATAAAAAAACACCCAAGATTTCCCAAATAGTTCTCAACACTTGAAATTAGTTTAAAAACATCCATCACATGCCACAGTACCAATGGTCCAGCCGTAGAAGGGTTAAGCCAACGTCTCACATGTGGCAACGCCGTACTGCCCCAAACCCTAAGGTTTAGAGACAGTTCAAGACGGTCACATAATCGAGTTAAGATTTGTGTTCTTCTAGAGGGTCCACCGCGTTACTTGCACGACTTAGAACGTTCTTAAACTACGGAAAAATCCAACACTTGGAAATTTTCCGGCAGGGGAAAAAGTGAGTTATTGATATCCGTTCGAACTTTTTAACACGTTCTAAAAATTACCCGGACAAACTAAACGAAGTTATACTTTCCGATCGAATCAACGAGCTCCCAATACAACCCAGAAAACTCAACACATGAGTAAAATAAAAATTCCCAGAAACATCAGGAAATACATACGGACATTACTGTACAAAAATGCAACCCTAATTCTACTGTAGCGCCGTGGAACCGCCGCGCAAGCAAGGGTACGGCCGCGGTTCCACGGCGCAATAAAGGTATTTTGGGGTCGTTTTTTACAGTAACCCATACAATTACCTGCTGAATTTTCTGAGCATTTTTAATATGAAAAAAGTCAACTTTTTGAAAAATTTCCAGAAACTAGGGTTTTACGGGTATTCGGAGTTCGATCGGACTTTAAACTTCGTCTAGACTTCGCCTAAAGTTCTAGCTTAGCTCTGATACCACTGTAGGGTTACTAGGTACATTCACAAGGTTCTACAAGGTATCAACTATGCCCGATTTAAAATTTAGACGTGCCGAACAACCCTAACCAAGATCTTTAAACTAGAGATTAGGCGAAACAAAGCATGTTAAACACTTTAACATCTAAGAGTTTGGGATTACAAACTTTGTAGTCCGGTCCTTCACTTCATAAGCTCTGTGTTAAGGTCCCTTCGCTGCGATCATCATGTACCCGGACTCTAGAGAGATTCCACGAAGAGAAAGATGCATGCTTACTTCCGATCTTCGATAACAAAGATGATCTACCTTGAAGTTTCATTAACACAAGCTCTCACTTATAAATGAAGTGAACACCTTAATCTAAATGGCTAGGATAGATTAGGATGATGAAGTAGGATTTTAGCTCTCATTTGTTTTCTCTCACTCAAAATCATCACTAATGAAAAAGCTAGTAAGATTTTCCATGAAAGAAGAAGGAAGAAGAAGAACCATTTCTTTTGTGATGAATAATGAAAGTGTAGTGAGGTTAGAAATGCAACCATGGGTTAAGTATGATAACTTAACCCATGTAGAGACTTCACCATGGTCAAAGGTTTGGTTGGGTTAACAAATATCATAACTAAATATCTTTACAAAATATCTTTGCAAAAACAAAAAGCAAAGCTTCTAGAAACTTCTAGAAAAGCTTAACCCAAATCAAATCCTAACCATATTTAATCTCCACTAAACATGTTGCATTAATAATCCTAACATGTTACAATATTATATATCACATATACAATATTTATTGCAACAAAATAAAATAATACAATTAACATATATCGCATATATATCAATGTATTACCCGAGTGAGAAAAGAATCTTTTAGTGAGCTTATATTAGTTAATGTAATTTAATATATCAAATATATAATTATACATTAAATTATCGAATCAACACTTGATCCGATAATTCGGCTATTTCACAAATAACCGACTAATATAATATGTATCAGTTCATCGAATCAACACTTGATCCGACGACCCGGCTATATCACATATACCCGGCCGATATCTCATATCGTGAGAATCTAATACGGTATCACATACACATCTTGTTCTCGGTCCCGCACATATAATATATGTTCTCCTACTCCGTTTTGCCTGAGTCAAGAAACCTCTGTGTAGGACTCTAAAGAATCGTCAATACGCCGGCAGTAGGTGATGATCATATCAAACACCCACAAGCTGCAAGCGGTCAGCTAAACGTAATAGCCATCCAGGTATTGAGCGATCAGAAGATCAACAAGCAAGCCTGTACATTCTCCTACGAATCCAATCAGTAACACCGCCGTACATTCCGGTCTCTTCGTCTGATATGTCGCATATCTCGTCTAGGGGTGGTAAACGTTAGACCCCAGTAGCTTGATAAGTCATGTCGATATGAGGTCTATAACAGTTTGAGAAACTACTGATAACACTTACCAGTAAATCTCAACAACCCTGGCCTGGGATTTTCAGTTATAGCCAATCGAACACAGCGCAACATCAACTCCCTATACCGGGAGAGACGATTCCCCTCCTATCGCTCATTGCCTCCATGTGATTCGGGACTGTACCCAAAAGCCACCTTTTTGCACGCCCTCTTGGATGTGGTATGATGGAATTCAAAGCACAGTGGGAATCACACAAGACTCTATGACGATCTCGGGTCTACAGACTAACCTGTACCAGTGTCACCAGAGAACTGCCATCTGACGTGAGGTATAATACCATCGGGGAGTTCTCGGCGAGTCCGTCCAGTGTACCCAGTCTCTACTGAGCACCCGTACACTATCCTTGATGTCAAACACCGTTGGATATGGGATCATCCATCGCCCATCCTATGGGTCAAGATGCGTATACGCTAGTCTACTCTGGTGTATCGATGTCCTGTCTCAATACACCCTCGACTAGGAACAGTTATAGGATGTACTCATCGACTACCGTGACCCCACTAGTATGATCTCATCATAGTCCCAGTAGTCGAGTACATATCCTAAGGGCTTTATCAACATGTAACATAGAGACAATCAGAGTACATGTTAAGATAAAGTACAACCAGATAGCATACTATCATGTCGAGCAAGAAAGGCCTCCCTATATATGTCCAAGCATCCATTACAATAAACATCGTATGTACAGTAATGGAATCTAGGGCATACAGATAACTAACACTTGATTAAGAAAAATTGTAGTTTTTAAAGAAAACCGAATCGGAAGTCGGACTAACTCTGGTTCCGTCGAGTTTTAGTTTTGAATGTTTTTAGAATAGAGAAAAGTAGTAGAAATAGAGACTTACAGGTTATTTGACTAGAAGAGAGAAGGAGGAAGAGGTGGGAGGTGCCGGTGCGTCGTTTCATCCTCGGAATCTCCTCGGATTGTCGTCGGAAGTTCGTCGGAGCTTCGCCCTTTTTCTAACTCCACTTGCACACAAAAGACTTGAGAATTTTCTTGGGAGTTTGGGTAGGGATTTGTGAGTGAGGGGGGTGATTTTAAGGGTGGTATTTATAGGAAAAATCTAGGGTTTAGGGTAGTGAAAGGTTGTATTAAAATTTGTAATAAAAATAGATTAAATATGAGTTTTATTGTGCTCTGTAAATGTGCAGTAAAAACAAATAATACAGGGGTTATAGGAGGAGTTCAAGAGTCGCAAGGGTTGAAGAAATTTTGGATTTGGCCGAGTTGAACCGGCGGCACCGGCCGAGTCAACGAGTTCGCCGGCCCGAGTCGGGCGAGTCGGGGTGCCACGTGTCCCTGATGCTTGGTCTAGCCATGTGGACACGTTTGTTTATTCTGTAACTTACCCTATTACGTGTAGTGCACGTGTAGACTCTTGGGCTTCTAAAAGATTAAAAGAATTTTAAATAAAAAGAATGTGTGGCTGATGGGATTTGAACTCTGGTGCTTTGGTTCAGCAGTGCAAGGTCTTATCAATGAGCTGCAAGCTCCTTCTTGCTGTTCAAATGTAAATCAAATTCTTATAGTACTTATAGGAATTGTAAATATCCTAAGTATACATTAACTTTAAATGAATTTTATATACACTAAAATTGGAGTTCTTACAGCATAGGAGCAAGACACCAAGTTTTAATACCTTGAATTCAGGGGCAACCATAGTGAGCCACGATTTTGTTCGCGAAACACGACATACAAAGTGTGGAGTGAAAAGAGGAAATGGTCTCACTAGACGAACTGGGATTGAACATCTTGCCTAAATTTAGGGGCAGATGCTATTTGGACATATCCATCCACCTCTCCGAAGATACCATATTGATTTATGGCATCGTATATTAGAGGTTTAGATAAATACGACCGATGTAGCAGACATTATTAGATTCCACCTCATTTTTGAGGGGTTTTAGATTGTGGAGACGCTCTTCCCTGCAGGCGCAAGCCACAGCAGTTAATTATGTTATCGCGTTGTGATAACCACTTTCTTATGCTCTGATAAATCACTTCATTCCGTGTCGTGTTTTATTTATTTTGGTTGCCCGTGGATTGTATATGGAGATTAATTTATATCGTCACCCGTAGGGCACGGATTAGTCCAAATTCGTATATATTTTGGGTTTGAACTTAGGATGTATGTATTCCATCAGTTCAAAAATATTTTGTTTTTTTAAGGACCGTTAATCTATTTTTAGATTAAGACCAACTTAAATATATGAGCATTTGGGCTCAATTTATTTTAACTAAGAATACGTTAGTCTTATTTGAGACTAAAATCAACTTAGCAATATTTTCAGGATCATTTTATTAAGATCCAACAACAGAGCATTTAGGCTCAGCTGGAAGTAACTTCAGAGACTTAGCTAATTTGGGCTTAGTCTGCTCAGTCTTTTTTCTATTATTCAGAAGTGCTAAGCACTTGTTTGTGGCTCTGTTTGCTCAGCCTTGGGCTTTCTCCCTTTATTCAGAAGTGCTAAGCACTAATTTGTAGCTCTGATGCTCACGTGTGTATCATGTGAGACGCTCAGACATGGGCGCTGCCGAATCAATGCTAGGCACTTAGTCATTTTAACTAAATTTATAGTACTTAGTACTTTTATACAGCGCTCACATGTGTTTCACGTGAGGCGCTGAATCTTCTGTTTTGGGCGTTCGCATGGGAAGCACGTGAGGCGCTGAGCATTCTGTTTTGAGTGCCCACGTGGGAAGCATGTGAGGTGTTAGGTATTTGGTTTCGGGCGCCGAGCATTTTGTTTAGGGCGCTCACGTAGGAAGCACGTGAGGCGCTGAGCTCCTTTTGTTCGACGCTCACGTGGGAAACACGTGAGGTGCTGAACTCCTTTCTTTTAGAGATTTAATCTCTGTTAATGGCATTTTGTCCCTTAATGATCACCAAGATCTCTATTTTGAAGATCTGGGATCGATTTTATTGGAGAACAAAGTTCTTCTTTTCTTTTAATAAGAACTACGTTTTTTTGTGTAGGGTTAAACCTTATTTTTAGAGAAATTAAATTTCTAGAATGTAAATTCTTTTTCTCTTTTTTTTCTTTTTAATCTAGTTCTTTCCCCTAGATTCCGAGTCTAAAGAACAAATTCTCCCCGATTAGAATTAAGTTCTCAACCTGTGGAAAGATCTGCTTTGTAGATCTCAGATCAGAGGAAGAACTAAGTGCTTTTTTGTGAAGGGTTAAACCCTTGTTTTTTTTGTTTTATACTAGGTAAGAAGATTGTTAATCTCTGTTTTTCTTTACCTAGGATTTGGAATGAGGGAGGATCTTTTTCTTAGAGAGGGAAATTGAATTCTCAGTTTTGTGGCTTCTGTTTTTTTTTGCAGAAGCTTGGGGGGGTCGATCTTCTATCTGAGACTTTAAGTCTAGGAGTTTTTATATAGGAGATGCAAATTGTTATAGTTTAAGAAAATCTCTTATTTGAGAAATACCAATTGATTTAATTGGCCTTAAATATTGTTCTGAGAATTTTATCCACCATTGGATTTTTGATTCAAAGAATTTTTGTTTTATAGAATATATATCCTTACTTTTAAAAAGATTAGGGATATATTTTCCTACAGATAGAATTTAATTCTATCAAATGGTGATTTTTAATCCCCATTGGATTTTTTAATCCAAGAGTGATCTGTTTAACAGAAAATATCTTTCTTTGTTTAGAAAGCTGCATGTAAATATTTTCCACATTAGAATTTAATTCTGTCATTGGATTTTTGATCCAACCGAGAATATCTTTCTCATTTAGAAACATTAGGGAGATATTTTCCCCTGATAAAATTTAATTCTACCATCGGATTTTTGATCCAACAAGTCTGTTTAACAGAGAATGTCCCCAGTTTTTAAGAAAGTATTCCCCATGTAGAATTTAATTCTACCATCTTTAATTTTGGCACTTACGCTCATGTGTTAAGCACATAGGCGCCGCCAAAGAATTTAATTCTTATATAAACAGGCGCTCATGTGCCTTACACACCGGCGTTCACGTGTGTTTCACGTGAGACGCCAGTATAGGATTTTTTAATCTTAATAAATGCTGGCGCTGACGCTCACGTAGGAAACATGTAAGGCGTTGCCCGACTTATTTCTAATTATAAAGCAATTTTTATGAGGAAACAGAGTCATCATTAATTGTGTGTCGGGGCCCTCCGCGATGTTTCGGCTCCATCCGAGATCATTTCGCATTCTTAGAGTGGATTTTAGCATGAAATTTTTGCTGGTTTTTAGCACACTTGATTTTTGGTGTTTTGGAAAATTGAAGTGTTGGCATTTGTGTGCGGTATTCGAATGTCGTAGGCTTAATGTTAGTTGCATGTATCATAATTTTTGGTAAAATATCGTCTAATTTCTATATGTATAAATTAGACGGGGTTACGGAATTGATGCTCGCAAGTTTGCATGTTCTATGATGAATAGTGCTATGTTGATTATGGTTATGTTGGACTGTCGTGATGGATAGCCCGGTATGTGTAGTATTAGATATTATTCTCTGTGATGTAATGTATATTCATATTTCATGGTGAGCATCCGACTTGTGGACTGCCGTCACTGCGTCTTGTATATTATTCTTTAGGGTGCATCCTGGTTGCGAACGTAGTCACCATTGTTTATTCAGGTTTTCATTACATGCACTAGGTTTACCCCGCAGCGGACTGCTCGAGCAGCCGGGTTCTAAAGGCCAATGGGCCACCATCTCACAGCGTTGAGACAGGAGTGCCTTTCTCTAGAATTGGCGGGCTATTCGCCGCACTCATAGGGGGTGTAGGATTGACCCGCGGAGGGGTGCCTAAGTCACCAGATTTTGGAAGTACTGGGTGGCCCACTCACTTCGTTGATTGGGGTTGCCTCGCTTCTGGGATTGGATGGTAGCTTGCCACATTCGTAGGGGTCTAGGATCCGATACTACGGGCTATCCATATGACTGGAAAATTGCATTCCATAATTGATTCTATTGAAATGTACTTTTCCTAATTTGTCCGCATTTCCATATTATGTTAGCTTCTGCTGTGATTCTGTGTTAGCTATATCATCATGCGTAAGACGAATGTTGCTATATATATATATATATATATATATATATATATATATATATATATATATATATTGCATCCACGCTAGTCATGTCCTCGTCCTGCTGTAAGTTAAGTAACCTTACGGTGAAGACCCAGGACCCTGTGGCGAATGCGGATGGAATATATGTGCGTGATTATTTTCATTTCTTCTGTGTGATGATATATTGATGGGACTGCAGTATAAGTTTAATGCAAGTAAAACAAACCTAAATGATGTTGCAGGAATCGATTTTGTTTTTAAAACTGACATTACAGGCGTATCTTTTTGCTTTGCATCACGGTATCTGTTCATGAATATCCTGCACCTCATCCGACGAAGTAAGAACCTAGATCCCTTCACTAGGAGTGGCCTCTTGGGCAAAAGTATAGGTCACTGCAATAAGTTCACTATATTCAATTCTTTTGTTTTGCATCGTGGTATTCGGTTAGGAATATCCTGCACCTCATTCCATGAGGAAAGAGCCTAGATCCCTTCACAGGGAGTGACCTCTTTGGCAAAAGTTTACGCCACTGTATATTTGTAAAACCACTCAGTCCCTTCAACGATATCAAGTTCATTACGTTAAAGGTTTTTCGCCAAAAACCAATCGTAGCCCTCCGTCATTTCAGATAAGTAGCACATAGTATTCATGCGGTGTTTGTTGGCCAAAGTTAAGGTATCGCGAATTGTAGTTGTGTGTTGCTTATCCATAGCATAGATACTTGCATTAGTTTAGGACAGTCGTATCACCTTGTTGGCCAAAGTCAAATATATGTACGGATGGGTCTAAATTAATCTGGATAATGATGGATAGAACTTGACTTGCATGTTATAATTTATTGGCCAAAGTCAAGGTCATAAGCTCATGGGGAAAAAAACCATATCAGGAGTTTCAAATATAAAGGAAACTTTCCAAGTTTGTGCATACCTTCTGGAGTATGGTAATTTTTTTCTTCTTCCATCAAGATTATCAAACGATAATAGTTGGGTCCCGATTCCCTCTGATGAGTAGGTATTACTCACCGGGAGATTTTCACTTCACAATTAGCTAACATATTAGGTGTCTAAAAAGTGTTAACGAGGTTACACCTCTGCGGAAACGGGGTTATTTAATTAGGTCCATGCGAAAGCACGAGGGACCTCTCTCGAAGCACCAACACTGGCTTGGCTGAACGGTTAGCGAACTTGTAAAGTGTATATGATCCCGACAAGTTCTTCTTTTAGGGTTTGAAGGAGAATTCGAGAAAATAGTGGAAGCCATCCTGATTAGATAAAGTGATTAACCAATCTAATCTTGTTAGAGAACATGCCGAGTGTTTTTTTCACTTTCTAGTTTTCGACCATGTCTGACCTTAAACTTAAACTCGTTATCCAAGTTGATCGAACCTTTTTACATATGGTTTTTGATTGTCATGATTCACGACAAAGTTGCATATATCCCTACTACTCCTACATTCCCTTTGCTTTTCTCCAGAACACTCTGTATCACTACGGACATTCATATTTCTTGGAATAGTCATCTTGTATAGTTACATACGAACTCGAAGAAATTTATTTCAGTTCGAGAATGACCACAGGTTCTAGAGAAATTGAATTGTATAATTCGGTTGTCTTCTCTTCTTCATCTTCTCTCTAGTTGAGAGCTCTTTGTATTAGGAGAGTACACCTATTACGCTTATTGGATAGTCTTTTTCTAAACCTTAGACAGGTGCCGAAAGGTAAGGAAGGAAGAAAACCAACTAGCCCAAGTATGGTGTACAGAAGGTAAGATGTAGAGACATATGAAGGATTGGAGTGAGGGAAAAGGAAATTGCAATTATTGTCAAAAATCGGGATAATGGAAAAGACATTACTAGGAATACCCGGCCACCCCCTTGAAAGATTTTCGTGTTTCATTTTTTCTGTGTAGTTGTTATTGAAAACTGTTTTCCCAATTGATTCTGATTCTAGGGTATTATGTACCAGGTTCGGATCTCATATCTGTAGGGCGTTACAAATACTGAGTAGGAGTAGAATATTGGGAAATGGGTAATTTGATTCTCAATATCGGAATTCGTAGCAATCGGTGATATTGGATTAAATCTCCTGGTTTTTGCCTGACAGCAAATATTTGGTTTTGAATAACTGTAGTTATGCACCAATTTTTAAAATGATATATCTGTATCTTTATTTTATAAAATGAGCAATAAATTTTAAGAATTGTGTTCTAAACATTTACCTTTATCAGTTGAGAATTGAGAGAGGACTTTCTTGCTCGTCATGATAGTATGCTATTTGGTTTCACTTTATCTTAACATGTTGACTTGTATTGGTTTATTGTCTTTCTCTCACATGTTGATAAAGCCCTTAGGATCTGTACTCGACTACTGGGATTATGATGAGATCATATTAGTGGGGCCACGGTAGTCGATGAGTACATCCTATAACTGTTCCTAGTCGAGGGTATATCGAGACAGGGTATCGATACACCAGAGTAGACTAGCGTATACGCATCTTGACCCATATGATGGGCGATGGATGATCCCATATCCATCGGTGTTTGACATCAGAGATAGTGTACGGGTGCTCAGTGGAGACTGGGTACACTGGACGGACTCGCCGAGAACTCCCAGATGGTGATATACCACACGTCAGATGGCAGTTCTCCGGTGACACTGGTACAGCGTAGTCTGTAGACCCGAGATCGTCATAGAGTCTTGTGTGGTTCCCACTGTGCTTTGATTTCCACCTTACCACGTCCAAGAGGGCGTGCAAAACGGTGGCTTTTGGGTACAGTCCCGAATCACATGGAGGCAATGAGCGATAGGAGGGGATTCGTCTTTCCCTGTATAGGGAGTTGATGTTGTGCTATTTTCGATTGGCTATAACTGGAAGTCCCTGGCCAGGACTGATATAGAGATTTACTGGTAAGTATTACCAGTAGTTTCTCGACCTGTTATGAGCCTCACATCGACACGACTTATCGGTTACTGAGGTCTGACGTATACCACCCCTAGACTTGATATGCGACATATCAGACGAACAGACCGGACTGTATGGGAGTGTTACTGATTGGATTCACAGGGGAACGGACAGGCTAGCTTGTTGATCTTCTGATCTCTCAATACCTGGGTGGCTGTTACGTTTAGCTGACCGCTTGCAGCTTATGGGTGTTTGATATGATCATCACCTGCTACCGGCGTATTGACAATTCTTTAGAGTCCTACACAGAGGTTTCTTGGCTCAGGCAAAACGGAGTATAGGCACATATGAGATATGTGTAGGACCGAGGATAATGCGATATGAGATACCGTATTATATTCTCGCGATATTTAGATATGAACCGGGACATCGAATCAAGTGTTGATTCGATGAATCGGTACATGATATATTAGTCGGTTATATTCGATATAGCCGGATCGTCGGATCAAGTGTTGATTCGATGATTTAATGTATAATGATATAAATGATATATTTTATTACATTATCTAATATTGGCTCGCTTTATTATTTCATTTTCTCACCGGATTAATATATTGATATATATGCGATATATGTTAATTGTATTATTTTCTTTTGTTGCAAATATATAATATATATGTGATATATATTATTGTGACATAATATGATTATTATGAAACATGTTTAAGGATGATAAAAATGGATTAGGGTTTGATTAGGGTTAGCTCCTTCTTGCTCATTCTAGAAGAATTCTCTTTTGTCTTGGTTAAGATATTATGGTTGATCCTTATTCTTAACCTAACCAAACCCTAACTCTAGTTTATTCTCTACAAAGTTTTAGCCTCTCATCCTTGACCATGGTTCCATAATCAATCATATACTCTAATCTACTATTCATTACAAAAGGAATGATCTCATTATTCTTCATCTTCTTCTCTCTTGATTTTGAGAGAGAGTTCACTTGAGTGTTCTTTTGTGATGAGTTATTGTGAGAAAATGATATAAAAAAAAGCATAAATACTACTCTATCATCCTCATCTAATCTAGCCCATTAGATTAGGGTGTTCACCTCATTAGAGTGAGAGAAAGCTTGAGCTATTGCAACTTCGACGTAGATCATCGGAGAAAAGGAATACGACAAGCTATCATAGATCGTTCGAGTCGTGGAGCCTCTCTTGAGTCCGGGAGATCATGGATAACGGCGAAGGGATTTCTACTCGGAGCTTGTGAAGTGAAGGAGCGGACTACAAAGGTTGTAATCCCTCACACTTAGGTTTAAAGATGTTATCTTGCATGTAAAACCCTAATAATCTAGCAAAGATCCCGGCTTTGGGTTGTTCGGCACATCTAAAATTTTATTTAGGCATGTTTGATGCTTTATGAACCTTCACAAGAGTGCCTAGAAACCCTAAAGTGGTATCAGAGCCTAGCTAGAGCATTGGGCGACGTGTTTACGAAGTTAAAACTCCGATCGAATCCGAACCGACAAAGCTAAACCCCTCTCTGGACAATTTTTTAAATCTGGGATTTTTCTGAATTAAAAATACCTAAAAAATTCAGCAGGGAAATATAAGAATTGTGCTGAAAAACGAGCACCTAACACTTCCAAACCGCCGCGGAACCGCGGCCGTACCGCGCTTGGGCCGCGGATCCGCGGCCGTACATGGGAGATTGGTATTTGTTTTTACACAGTAATTCATATTTCTGTGATTTAAATTTTATGGGTATTTTTATTCTGACTCAAGTGTTGAGTATTCTAGGGTTTATTTTGTAATCGTATATTCGATCGGAAAATTTAAATTCGTTATTATTTCCGGATATTTAGAAACTGTTAAAATATTCGAACGGATATTATTAACTCAATTTTTCCCGGCACGAAAAATATTCAAGTGTTGAATTTTTCTCGGGTTTAAATCTTTCGGAAAACCGTGCATGTGACGCGATGGATCCTCTAGAAGACAACAAATCTTAACTCGATTATGTGACCGTCTTGAACTGCCTTTTGAACCTTCAGGTTTGGGGCAGTACGGCGTGCCACATGTAAGGCGTTGGCTTGACCCTTCTACGGCTGGACCGTTGCTACTGTGATGTATTCTGAAACTTTTTGAACTCCGCTCAAGTGTTGAGCGATTTAGGAAATCTTGGGTATTTGATTATCTGTTCGAAAAGTTTAATACTGTCTATTTATCTGGAATGTGATACAATATGTGGAATTCATACAGTTAGGCATGAAATGCGAAATATGTGATATTTTGGATTTACGATGTCTAAAGAGATTGTGGATTCCAAATGTTGTAGTTTTACACTTTCTTTTATGTGACCGTAAGTGTAGTATGTAGTGGTATTGCCGATTGTCATTGCTATACATCGACGACGATCGGTGTATGCATACTTACTTACGTTGATGATATGAGATATTATGTGTTGCTGAGATATGATGTGCAGGATTGTCGCGATTGAATAGCCGGGGGTTTTATGTGAGATGAGAGTTTTATATTTTCATTCATGTAAATTAAAATGTAATGTAATATTCTTTTATTTGGGGCACTTCCGGGTTGAGGTTGATGCCACCAGTGTTGTATATTATTTACTTTTCCGCATTAGGATGGACCCAAGGAGGGGAGCACAGGTGACCGGGTTCTGGGGTTCAGTAGGAGGCCATCTCGAGGAGTCGAGACCGGGTCTCCTAAACTCCAGAATTGGTAGGGTCGCTTGCCGCTCTCGTAGGGGTCCAGGGTGTGGGCTTGGCTATTCATCGCGACTGTGGAATCCGTATTTTCTATTGTTGGCTAAATACTAAATACGGACGTCCTAATATATCCCACATTATATCTATGTTTCTGTTGCGATATCTGTGATGTGATCATTTGATATGTTGTGATGGATACAGTATATAGTATATATGATATATTATATAGACGTTACTTATGTTTTACACCTGCACTAGCCCTGCTCTACTCTGTCGTTAGTTACCTAACCTAACGGTGCACGAGGGGACATCGAGGCGAATGCAGATGGCATAAGTGTACGTCGTATTTATCTGTGATGCTTAGGAAGCATAAGCTGATGGGATTTTTTATTAATGAGATTAATAAAAAGAAAAGAAACCTAAAAGATGTTGTAGAATCAAAACTTTATAAAAAGGGTAACTACAGTTTTGCTTTGCATAGTGATATATATGATATACCCTGCACCTTATTCGATGAGGAAAGAGCCGAGATCCCTTCACCGGGAGTGACCTCTTTAGCAAAACTGGAAGATGCTACAAAACTCGGTTTGTATTTTGATTGCTTTTAGAGTTTTGCTTTGCACAGTGATATATATGATATATCCTGCACCTTATTCAATGAGGAAAGAGCCGAGATCCCTTCACCGGGAGTGACCTCTTTAGCAAAACTAATGAAAGCCTAAAAAACACTCCATTTCAAAATTTCACATGATTCTACGACGATATCAAGTTCATTACGCTCATGGTTTTCTGAAAAACCTGCGTAGCCCTCCGTCATTTCAGATAAGTACTACTTAGTATTCGTGCTACGGTAGTTTGGCATTCGTCAAGGCGTAGTGTACGGTAGCTAACTAGTATTTATCTGCTTATGCATATGATGCAGATTGGATTAGGGTATTCGTACGGCGTTGTTTGGCATTCGTCAAGGGTCGTGCGGGTGGGTTTAATTCAATCAAGAAATGTACGGGTTGAACTTGACTAGTGGACTATAGGTTGTTTGGCATTCGTCAAGGTCATAGAACGCTGGGGGTAAAATATTATTGGGAATTTCAAGTGTTGAAATTTGCAATGAGATTGCATACTTTCTATGAGATAGTTGGATCCCGATACCCGCTGCAAGTAAGAGTTACTCCTGGGAGAGTTTTACACATTACAATTAGTCGATCAAGTAGGTGTCTAGAAAAGTGTTAACGGGGTTACGCTTCTGGGAAAACGAGGTTTACTTTAATTAGGTCCGTGCGAAAGCACGGGGAACCTCCCTCAAGTACCGACACTGATCAGGCTGAAAGATTGACGAAATTGTAGGGTGTAATTAATCCCGGCTAATCTTACCTTTTTAGGGTTTGAAGGTAGATTTGATAAAAACAGTGGGGGACATCCTGATTAGATAAGATAATAACCAATCTAATCCTGCAAGGGCATACGCTAAAGTGTTTTCTTCTCTCTTTCTCCAGGTAGCGACCATGTCAGGCCATAATCAAGATAATAATATGGATGTATTGACTGAACCCGCTTATTATACTGAGCAGGGGAACTTTGGACCCGTTCTTTTTTATAAGAGTTATAAGACTGAACAGGGAATAGGAGAATATCCGGATTTTCAAGCCGCCCAAAAGAACATGCATGTTGATGCATCTTCTTCAGATGTGTTAGTTATTGAGAACTGTTTCTCAGTTCACCCTACGTCCTGGGTATTAGATACCGGATCAGGATCCCACATATGTAAATTATTACATGGGCTACGTAAAGGTAGAGAACTGGGAAAAAGTGATCATTCCGTTCAAGTAGGGAACGGTGCAAATGTTGCAGCCAAAGCAGTTGGCGAATATCACCTAGTATTACCAAGTGGTGATACACTGATTCTGAATGAGTGCTATTATATACCAAATATGATGTGCAATATTATATCAGTTTCTTTATTGAGTAAAGAAGGATATAATTTTGTATTACAGGATAATGTTATGAACATATTCCTAGATCAAAAGTTGATTGCATCAGGCTCGTTACATAATGGCATATTCATTCTAAATCAAAATACAGTCCTCAATATACAAAACACGCACAAGAGGAAGAGTTCAGAAATGAACGAATCCTTCTTGTGGCATTGTAGACTTGGTCATATCAATGCGACTCGACTGGCTAAGTTACATAAAGATAGATATTTGAATCCGTTCGAATTATCATCTTATGATACTTTCCATTCATGTCTCAAAGGAAAAATGACCAAAGCTCCGTTTAGTGGACACGGAGAAAGAGTTACGGAACTCTTAGGACTGGTACATAGTGATGTATGCGGTCCCATGTCTACGCATGCCAGGAACGGTTCTTCCTACTTCATTACATTCACTGACGATCTCTCTAGATACGGGCATGTGTTCCTGTTGAAACACAAGTCTGAAGCTTTTGAGAAATTCAGAGAATATAAGCATGAAGTAGAGAACCAAACGGGTAAAAGTATTAAGATCCTTCGATCAGATCGAGGAGGAGAATACTTGAGCAATGAGTTCCAAGATTATCTAAAAGAGAATGGGATTCTCTCTCAGCTTACTCCACCTTATATACCACAGCACAACAGTGTATCGGAACGAAGGAATCGCACCCTATTAGATATGGTGCGCTCAATGATGAGTACAGCTGAGTTACCTATTTCCTTATGGGGGTATGCGCTTGAGACAGCCATACACCTATTGAATATGGTTCCTACCAAATCACTGCCTACCACTCCATATGAGATATGGAAAGGGAAGAGACCATCTCTTAAGTATGTTAAGATATGGGGTTGTCCAGCCTATGTCAAAAGACAAAATCCGGACAAACTCGAGGCAAGATCTGTCTTATGTAAGTTTGTAGGATATCCCAAAAATTCACAAGGGTATATCTTCTACCACCCCGAGGAACAAAAGATGTTTGTTTCTCGACATGCCACTTTCTTAGAAAAAGGTTTTCTTATGAAACAGATTAGTGGCATTGAGGTAGAACTGGAAGAGGTTCCAGCGACACAAACTATAACAGAAGACTTGGTAGAACCAGAGGATTCAGTAGTACCCGACGAACCCCAGCCTCTCCGCCGATCTAGAAGGGTTTTTCATCAGCCTGAGAGATACTATGGTTTTCTCATTGATGGTGGAAGCGAGGATTGCATCATGGAAAATGATGACCTGACTAGTTTCGAGTAGGTCATCACGAGTGGTGACTCTGTGAAATGGCTGGATGCAATGCGATCTGAGATGGAATCCATGTACACCAATAAAGTATGGACTTTAGAAAATGCTCCTGAAGGTGTAAAACCCATTGGGAGCAAGTGGATTTTTAAAAAGAAATTTGGTGTAGATGGAAAAGTTGAGACTTTCAAAGCTAGACTTGTAGCAAAGGGTTTTCGTCAATGACCAGGTGTGGATTATGACGAAACCTTTTCTCCAGTGGCTATGCTTAAGTCCATCAGGATCTTACTTGCCATTGCTGTATACCATGACTAAGAAATCTGGCAAATGGATGTTAAGACCGCCTTTCTAAATGGTGATTTAGAAGAGTGCGTGTACATGACTCAGCCAGAGGGCTTCATAGATAGTGGGAGCAGCGGAAAGGTGTGCAAGCTGCTTAAATCCATTTATGGGTTAAAGCAAGCATCGCGGAGTTGGAACATCTGTTTTAATGTTGTAGTCAAAGAGTTTGACTTCATCAAAAACATAGATGAACCTTGTATCTATAAGAAGGTAGCAGAGAGTACGGTTGTCTTCCTCGTATTATACGTGGATGACATACTCTTGATAGGAAATGATATTCCTATGCTGCAATCAGTCAAGCTCTTCTTATCACAAAGATTCTCAATGAAAGATCTAGGTGATGCCTCCTGTATATTGGGGATTAGGATCTATAGAGATAGATCCAAAAGGATACTGGGATTGTCCCAATCCAGGTACATTGACACCATACTAAAAAGGTTTAGTATGGAAGAATCCAAGCGTGGGAACCAACCCATGATCTCTGAAAGAGATGTCTCCCAAGACTGATTTAGAGAGAGCTCGCATGCAAGGGATACCCTATGCTTCGGCAGTAGGCTCTATCATGTATGCGATGCTATGTACCAGACCCGATGTAGCATACTCACTAAGTGTAGTGAGTCGGTATCAAGCAGATCCTGGAGAGAGTCACTGGACAGCTGTGAAGGACATTCTCAAGTACTTGCGAAGGACTAGAGACATGTTCTTGGTGTATGGTAACGGAGAACTCCGGGTAGAGTCCTTTACCGATTCCAGCTTCCAAAGTGATAAGGATGACTCTAAGTCGCACTCGGGATTTGTCTTTACCCTCAATGGAGGGGCGGTATGTTGGAAGAGTTCCAAACAGGATATCGTTGCAGACTCGACGATGGAGGCTGAATACATCGCTGCCAACGATGCTGCCAAAGAGGCTGTCTGTGTTAAGAAGTTCATTAGTGAACTTGGTGTGGTTCCATCCATTGAGCATCCAGTACCTTTATATTGTAATAACAATGGAGCTATGGCTTTGGCCAAGGAACCCAGATCCCATCAGAAGTCCAGACATATTCTGAGGCGGTATCACCTGATCAGGGAGATAGCTGATCGCCGGGAGATCGAGGTCAGGAGAGTAGATACGAAGGACAACACTGCGGATCCACTCACGAAGGCCATTCCCCAGATACAGTTTGAGAGATTAATCGGGATGCTAGGTATGAGATATTACAGCAGCTGGCCTTAGTGCAAGTGGGAGATTGTTAGTTATGTATATGCCCTAGAGGCCATTGTTGTACATATGATGTATATTATGATGGATGCTTGGATATATACAGAGAGGACTTTCTTTCTCGTCATGATAGTATTCTATTTGGTTTCACTTTATCTTAACATGTTGACTTGTATTGGTTTACTGTCTTTCTCTCACATGTTGATAAAGCCCTTAGGATCTATACTCGACTACTGGGATTATGATGAGATCATACTAGTGGGGCCACGGTACTCGATGAGTACATCCTATAACTGTTCCTATTCGAGGGTATATCGAGACAGGGCATCGATACACCAGAGCAGACTAGCGTATACGCATCTTGACCCATATGATGGGCGATGGATGATCCCATATCCATCGGTGTTTGACATCAGAGATAGTGTACGGGTGCTCAGTGGAGACTGGGTACATTGGATGGACTCGCCGAGAACTCGCAGATGGTGATATACCACGCGTCAGATGGCAGTTCTCCGGTGACACTGGTACAGCGTAGTCTGTAGACCCGAGATCGTCATAGAGTCTTGTGTGGTTCCCACTGTGCTTTGATTTCCACCTTACCACGTCCAAGAGGGCGTGCAAAACGGTGGCTTTTGGGTACAGTCCCGAATCACATGGAGGCAATGAGCGATAAGAGGGGATTCGTCTCTCCCGGTATAGGGAGTTGATGTTGTGCTGTGTTCGATTGGCTATAACTGGAAGTCCCTGGCCAGGGCTGATATAGAGATTTACTGGTAAGTGTTACCAGTAGTTTCTCGACCTGTTATGAGCCTCACATTGACACGACTTATCGGTTACTGGGGTCTGACGTATACCACCCCTAGACTTGATATGCGACATATCAGACGAACAGACCGGACTGTACGGGAGTGTTACTGATTGGATTCACAGGAGAACGGACAGGCTAGCTTGTTGATCTTCTGATCGCTCAATACCTGGGTGGCTGTTACATTTAGCTAACCGCTTGCAGCTTGTGGGTGTTTGATATGATCATCACCTGCTACCGGCGTATTGACGATTCTTTAGAGTCCTACACAGAGGTTTCTTGGCTCAGGCAAAACAGAGTATAGGCACATATGAGATATGTGCAGGACCGAGGATAATGCGATATGAGATACCGTATTATATTCTCGTGATATTTAGATATGAACCGGGACATCGAATCAAGTGTTGATTCGATGGATCGGTACATGATATATTAGTCGGTTATATTCGATATAGCCGGATCGTCGGATCAAGTGTTGATTCGATGATTTAATGTATAATGATATATATGATATATTGTATTACATTATCTAATATTAGCTCGCTTTATTATTTTATTTTCTCACCGGATTAATATATTGATATATATGCGATATATGTTAATTGTATTATTTTCTTTTGTTGCAAATATATAATATATATGTGATATATATTATTGTGACATAATATGATTATTATGAAACATGTTTAAGGATGATAAAAAGGGATTAGGGTTTGATTAGGGTTAGCTCCTTCTTGTTCTTTCTAGAAGGATTCTCTTTTGTCTTGGTTAAGATATTATGGTTGATCCTTATCCTTAACCTAACCAAACCCTAACTCTAGTTTATTCTCTATAAAGTTTTAGCCTCTCATCCTTGACCATGTTTCCATAATCAATCATATACTCTAATCTACTAGTCATCACAAAAGGAATGATCTCATTATTCTTCATCTTCTTCTCTCTTGATTTTGAGAGAGAGTTCACTTGAGTTTTCTTTTGTGATGAGTTATTGTGAGAAAATGATATAAAAAGAAAGCATAAATACTACTCCATCATCCTCATCTAATCTAGCCTATTAGATTAGGGTGTTCACCTCATTAGAGTGAGAGAAAGCTTGAGCTATTGCAACTTCGACGTAGATCATCGGAGAAAAGGAATACGACAAGCTATCATGGATCGTTCGAGTCGTGGAGCCTCTCTTGAGTCCGGGAGATCATGGATCGCGGTGAAGGGACTTCTACTCGGAGCTTGTGAAGCGAAGGAGCGGACTACAAAGGTTGTAATCCCTCACACTTAGGTTTAAAGTTGTTATCTTGCATGTTAAACCCTAATAATCTAGCAAAGATCCCGGTTTTGGGTTGTTCGGCACATCTAAAATTTTATTTGGGCATGTTTGATGCTTTATGAACCTTCACAAGAGTGCCTAGGAACCCTAAAAGAATAAGGTAAGGTGTATTGGATAACGGCATAGACATTCTTAACCAAAATGTAGTTTTTCAATTTATAACACACAGATTATGAGTTTGTATACTCTTGGGACTTATACATGATAATGCATGTTGTCCGGTGTTCTTTAGGACAGAGGGGCTGGTACTCTTATTTCATTTTGTTCTACCTATGAGTTCTCTGATTTTTTGACACGCATTAGTTGTAATGCAAGGTCTAAATATTTTAAGAAATTTATAGGTATAAGAATAAAGTAAAGAACCATATGTTGCAAGTATCAGGATTTTTCGAAGTGATCGAAGATATAGATACTTATGTTAGGTATTCCGCCGTAGTAATATTAAGAACTTGATTCTCTCACACGTTACTCATCCGTATGTGTGCTCCTTGGTGAGTAATGATGTATGGCCTTTTTTCTATTTGGGATATGCACTGTACACAGTTGCATAACAATTGAATATGGTTCCATCTAAATTAGTGCATTTGATTCTATATGAACAAAGATTGGTTGCATATCTTGAGGATGTTAAGATATGGAGTTATCCAGTTTCTGTTTAAAAGCGTAATCTGAACAAACTCATGGCACACTTTAGTAATGGCAGTTTGTGGGTTATTCCAGGATTTTAGCAAGGATTTAGTTTCTACCATTTCAAGATCAAAAGTTGATTTGTTCTTGACTCGCCACATTTTTTTTTATAAAAAATGACTTTTTTTTCAAATGAAACAAGTGGGAGTATGGTAGAACTAGAAGTGATTCCAGAACCACAAACGGTTACTTAAAATTTAGTAGAACCTGGAGATTCAATTGGACTCGACAAACTATTAGCCACTCCGCAAATTTAGTGGGTAATCTCAGCCACCCGAGAAGTACTTCAGTTTCCTCAAAGGCGGTGACATGGAGGTTTTGATAACCCAAGCTTATCCCTACTGTTGTCCTTGACTATGAGATCTGGCAGGTGGATGACTATAACTTCATTCTAAATAGAATTTAGAAGGGCACGTATATATGACTCTGCCAGAGGGTTATTGTAGTCAGTGGGAACAACGGAAGCGTGGTAGGCAAGTTGCTTATGCCTATTTATATACCAAAGCAAAGAGAGCGGAATGGGTCATCTAGTTTAATATAAAAGCCAAAGAGTTTGATTTCCTCAGAACAACAGATGGACCTGGTAAGAAGGTAGTAGGGAGTGATGTTATGGTATTTGGATGACGTGCTCTTGATAGAAAGTGATGTTCTTATGTTACAACCGGTCAAAATTTGGTTGTCATAAGGTGTTTTCTCCATACAGGATATGGACAATATATCAAGAATTCTGGTAACTAGATCTATGTCGTTAGATCTAGATTTGGGAATTGTCCCAATTTAGGTATTTGGATACCATTCTAAAGGATTTTGGAATGGTGGATTCCTAGTGGCATGGTGGTGTTCCAGCAGGTAATGGAGTCACCCTCTCTAAAGTGATACCTTCAAGATTGATGAGGAGAGAGGTTTGCATGAATGACATAGCACTTTCTTAGGCAATTGAGTTAATCATGCAACGTTGTGTACTAGACCAGATATTGCTTTTTGCACTTACTGTAGTAAGCGGATATTAATCCAATTCTGGATAAACAAAGGAAAGCAGTAAAGAACATAAGAGAATGCTCTTGGTGTATGATAATGGTAGCCTCCTGTAGGAGGTGGTTATCAGTTTAGACTTCCAAGGTGACCTGGATGGCAGAGTAGCTATCAAAGTTATAAGTTTACTCTTTTCTGAGAAGTAGTATGTTGGAAGGGATTCCAAAAAGGATACTGAGGTAGGTATGGCACGGGATGACTCAACGGAGGATACAGCCCGAGAAGTTTGTTGGATAAATGTAACATTTCAGAAAAATATAAAATAATATTTTTGGAATTAAATAATAAAATAATAAGTTTCAAGAATATTACACGAATATAGATTTGAGTTTTCATAGATTGGTATACCTATATTTTGGAAAATAATTGGAATTTAAAAATATATTACCATTTATAAAAGCATTTATTGGATTTGGTCTTTTATAAATTATTATACAATTATTTACATGTAAATTTATGTTAAAACTTGATTAGTATTTACTAATTGTGCACTAAACTTAGCCTCATTTGTTAAACATACTTTGTGTGCATGACATGTAACATTTTGTTCATGATTTATATCATTTTTTCATTTTTATTTGGTTTTAATATTTTAAATAGAAAAGATAAAAAGAAAAGAAAAAGAGAGGGGACATGATAGGATAGTGTTTTAGATGAGGGAAATAAATGAGAGAGAGAGAGTATAGTTGTAGCCATCCATTTCTGTCATGCCCCGCTTCCCAGTAGACGGAAACAGTGACGTGGCAGGCCGCAACGTATTTACTAAAAAATAAATACGTTAAGCGTAATTAAGCAATATATAACATGTACAAGAATGATAGAAGTATTAAAAATAAAACAGCAACTTTATTCACATTCATCTTTACATACAATTGTTTTGAATATAAAAAGATACAATAATAATAAGAAGTGCCTAAACAATGGCATACAGGAAATGAAAGTACAAGGAACTAGAAGTCAGGCTGCGCCGCAAGCTGATCCAAGTCTTCCTGGCTAGGCTCAATCCCCTGAGAGTCCCGTCCTCCTGACGAACATTCTAAAGAAAGGAAAAAAAAAGGAATGTCGTCAGCGAACTAGCGCTCGATAAGTCCCAAAAGAAGAAAGAGAATATAAGGAGTAATGTGAAATGAACAAGTGAGTTGTATAGTATATGATTATTATTCTAACGTAGTTATTTGTAATTTGATACAGAAGGTATTCATGTATACGAGAGGAGTCCATCTTACCCGTAGGCTATGGTAACATGTAGTGCAAGGCTCCGTCATAACCTACGGGATAACGGCACGAGAATTCATATAGGTATCTTTTAAGTGACCCCACGTGCCACGATATACGTTCCGTACCAATCAACCTCTTTATCCCCGCGTAATGTATTGAATAGATTATAATTTACAAGTCTTGCCGAAACCATGGATACAAAATGTTCAAATAGTCATGTTTAAGATGTAATCGAGTATTCAAGTAGTCAAGTCAAATTATAACCATGGTTCGGTCAAGTCAAGTCAAGTATACATGTTTGATATTGATGTTTGATTCAAGTATTCATGTTCATGTTCAAGCTTTCAGGTCTGATATTGGATTCAGAATTGTATTAGACCCAGACTGAGTCAGACACTTGTAAACTGATTTATCTCTTGAGTTAGGTTCAGGAGTCATCGGTAATTGCTGCACATAGACGACATGATTTGTGTCTTTTTCCAAGACAATTACCATTGATAACTCCGTTAAGTTTTCTATCTTAAATAGGCAAGCACTCACTTTCTCCGGCTTCCTAGGGCTCAAGAGAATTGATCCCGCTTAAACCTATATTTACTAAAGTCCTTAGTATTGTTTTTATATAATTCGAGGGGGTTTTATGAAAAATATTTTTAATATACTTAAAAGTAAACCTCGAGGTGATTAGTATTATTTAGGGTTTTCATGAGCATGGCTTTTACGTATTTAGGGTATTTTAGTGATAAGTACTTAGGTTGGAAAGTTCATAGTATTTTACTGTAAAACATGCCTTTTTGGTATCTTGATGGTATTTTATAGTCATTTGTTAATCTTTTAATTTTTGGAAAAAAAACATAGGTTTATTATATTTTGAAAATATGTATTTATAATTTTATATAATTTTAATTTTAAAAATAATTTTATTTTATTTAGAAAATTCGTATTTTTTAAAAACCGTATTTATATCCTTTCGAGATCGAATGCTCCGAAAAGAGGTCTGCATCTCGTTCTACTAGCCCAAGGATGTACGATAATCCGCACCATCTATTAGCGGGTCTCCTAAAGAGAGTTGTAGATGCGTATTCGCAAAGGATATGAAATATCCATTTAAAAGAAAATCCGGTTTTTAAAGTTATGTGGTATTTTATCGTAATATCATACTTCGCAACGAAAATACATTCAATAAGTATCGTGCTATGAAACCAAGTGTGCGTGAGGGATAGGCCGTTACCCCATGAAGTTTTCCTAAGGTATTGTTTTAACAAAATACGAAAAGAGGTGTTTAATAAGTTCATGGTATTTTAATGAAAAAGTGCTACTATTGTTATTTCACATGAGAATTTTGATGAAATTTGATTCTAAATATTTGGGTTTAAGGTTACAAGTATTGTGTAAAAGTGGTTCGACCCAAATGATAAAAAGAAATGGAGTTATAGGTTTTATAAAAGAAGATATCGGTATAACTCCACTTTTACCGATATTGGATTTAAAGTGAAAAGCAATAAAAAAGGAGGAGGATTGGGAAGGACTTATGGTTTTAATATGCTAAGAAGAGTTTAAGGAAGAGGAAGGAATTCTTGTGGAGTCGCGGGAGCTCCGGATGTTGCTTCAATCTTCACGGAAGCTGCTTGCTCGCTAACTCTTATTTACTCCACTTGTACTTAGAAACTTTTTGAGAGAATTTTGCTATAATTTTCAGAATGGTGCTGAGCCAAGGTAGGGCATGGTATTTATAGTGGAGAATTAGGGTTTTGGAATTAAAAAGCATTAAAATGTGGTTTAATTATGAAATGAAAGGTCTCTGTTTGATTGAAGAGAAATTGTAACATTTCAGAAAATATAAAATATTATTTTTGGAATTTTAATATTAAAAGAATATATTTCGCGAAAACTAGTCGATTTGCGAAATGGGGATTTTCGTAAAATGGTATAATTATATACCAATATTTAGAAAATAATGGGAGATTAAAATAATTTAATTATTTAAAATATATTTATCGGAGTTTGTTATTTTTATAATTAATTATACGTAAGTTTAAAATTAAACTTGATTAGTGCACTACTAATCGCGATTAGGTCAAATCCGTGTTTCTACATTTTTTTCATGGGTAGTGCACCATGACATGTTGCATTTGGTTGCATGTTGTTCCATTGGTATTTGTTGATATTTGGTTTTAAAAAAAAGAATAAGAGAGGAGAGTGAGAGAGGAAAAAAGTTATGATGAGACATGGACTTGTGAGAGGGTGAGATTAAGAGAGAGTGAGCATAAAAAAGAGAGGATAAGAGAGAGAAAGAGAGAGAGAGAGAGTTGGGGCTGCCTTCATTTCCCCCTCCACTTGTTTTCTTCATCTTCTTCATCCTCATACTCCCTCCACCTCCACCTCCATGTATCATCTCAATTTCTTCACCAAAACCCAATACTCCCTTCACAAAAGTTGATCCCGACCTCATCCTACACCCTTTGGACCTTTCAAGCTTGGATTTTGAAGCCTTTGAGAAACTCAAGAAAATTCTTGAGTTGCCAAATGAGATAATTCCTACACTCCTAGTCTAGTTTTTGAGTTCCCTAGCACCCTATAGTAGTTTAGAGTTAAATCGATTTAGATTAGTGATGTTTGGAAATTCCAAGAGAAGGGTTAGGTGTTTTTGTGGACTTATGATCTGTAGTGGGTGATTACTTAACCCTTAATGGTGTTTTACTGGCCAAGCCCCGAGATTAGAACCAAAATACGAACATAGAAATTGTTCTGTGTCGGTTTTGTGGAATTTGTTGGCCTACAGAGAATCTGGTGCAATCTAGAATGTTTCTGAGATTAAAAAAAAACAAGTATATTAACCTAGTTAAACCCCTAGAAACCCATCACCAAAAACCGAGCCCATTTCCCCCTAACTAGGCCGGCGACGCCGGATATTATGACATTCTCGCCGGACCCCCTGCTGGCTCTGATGTTGTGGTTTAGCCTGTAGCTCAATTACTCAATAACCTATCCCCTGTACTTGCTTGTTCAGTCCCAATTAACCTGATATAAAATCTGGGAGCTGTTTGTGAGTGCTTTCGCTAT
The DNA here is from genome assembly GCA_030015575.1 of Agapanthus africanus. Lineage (NCBI taxonomy): Eukaryota > Viridiplantae > Streptophyta > Magnoliopsida > Asparagales > Amaryllidaceae > Agapanthus > Agapanthus africanus. Next base: position 417,126,208 of record JASDDO010000024.1, on the reverse strand, counting down.
GTTTTCTCGATATTTGAATTCATGGTTTTGGTATTTGGATTTGATTTGGTCGTTGGACGTTTGTACGTCAACGACGAAGGTTGTTTGGTTGTTTTTGCATGCGTAGGCAATAGGTTCTAATCTATAAGCGCACCATGTTCCATATCGGTTTTCGAACATTGATTTTAATAGATTTGAGATTTTGTATTGATTGTAGGTACCTTCGCGTGGATTCCGAGACGACGAAGCACATCGACTACGGCTGAACAAAGAGTTCTGCAGGTGAGTAGATTTATATCTACGAGGGAAGTCGGGTGGATGGCGTATAGCACTCCCGCAACCATTGATATGTGATTTATAATTTGGAGACAAGATATGCCATGACTTAAAGTTATAGTTAATTGTTTTAGTGTGAAATGGTATGATAGAAAAGATGTCTCGAATTGGTATATAAAGATATGAAACGTGAATGTGAATCGCGATATATATATGTAGTTGCAAGAGAATAAGTATGAGATAATAGTGGCATGTTATGAGGTCGATAAATATGACATGAGATTAATAAGATGACTTGATATGAGATATTGATGTGATGAAAAAATTATACGATGAAATATGATGACTTGACTAGATATATTGATATACGGATGCGAGGTGATATGAGAGTATAGATACTGTTGGCAAGACATGATATGAGATTGATACGGATGTGACGTGAGATAATTATATATTTATAAGAATAATGAGTGTCATGTTGTACGATAAGTTAGGTCCGTACCCTCATTGTCATATATGTTGATAGGACCCCTAATTGTTTAATGACGCCGTACGATGGATTACCGTACGTGATGAGTTTTATCCGATGATTGATCCATACCCTTGACTCGAGGATGCCGTACGATGGATTATGCCGTATGTGATGCTGTGAGGCCGGATTGCTTATTGATAGATTCATCGACTTGGATATGTTATAAATATTGTAAACCCCTATTTACACTGCTTAGGTTAGCCTTTATATAGATGTTAGATTAGATACGTATACCGATGCTTCCATTATTTGTTATGATACCGTCGGCTAGTACACCTGCACAATTATCGATGATGCGTATGTCACACTTACACAGATTGCCGGCTCACACACTTTCATCATCGGTAATTGCTATGTCACTTACACAGTCAAATTGCTATATCATGCTATTACTCTTAATTGTTTAGTATTATCACATCACTATTCTATGTTGCATGATATGTTGATATTAATTACATTACTATTCTATGTTGCATGATATACTGATATGCTCACATCACTATACTATGTTGCATGATATACTGCTATTCTCATATTTCTATTATATGTTTGCATACATCATGCTTTACGATTATACACATTGAGATGCTGTTTTCATGAGATTCTGGATTTGAGAACCGTGGTTATATTTCAAAAGAAAGTATGCATTGTTTTAAAAACCCGGTTTCTCTTGATATGATATTTCGAGGCGTCCACCATGTGTTTTCTCGGTTATGAGCTATGTGATACCCGATTCGAGGAAAGGTAAGCACCGTCTGCGAGTACATGGTGGACCCGGTGAGGTACCCCGGGGCAAGAAGACTCGTATAGTTAGGCGGTGAGCCTGACAGGGGAGCACTACCTACCGGTGATAGTTTGGACCCGGCAGTTATCCGGAGGATACCGACCGGTGTCGTGAGGTGGATATGGGCCGATCTGGACCGACGGAGCCCATAAACCGATGCGGGCTGACGAAGCCCGAGATATGAGAATTTACGTGTCGATGGTTGACACGGGGTTCATGATGTTTCGAGTGTCGATGTTGGACACTTAGGTTCTATGATTTTGATATGTCGTTGATGGACACACGTTGGTTGATATCCTCATACATACATGCTTCTTTACATTATCCATTTGTGTTGATCTTCACTGTTGGGAGTCATATACATATATTTCTGACTTGCGTGGTTATAATTCCGCCGATTGGCGAAGTGCTAGCTCCCGCTTAGGGATGCCTTTATTGTTGTTATGTATATGTGGTTTTGGATCAAAATATACAAGGGAGGTGCTGCCCAAATTTCTAAAAGACGAAACATAATTTTCAACTTGTATAATCCACTTGCATTTACATGTTCCATTATCTATGCATTTAAGAAAACTTTTGATTTCATCATACCTTTATTTCAAAACTTCACCACTTTTATTTTCTTTAAAAAGGTTTAGATTTCTGGGCTTCGGCTTACTTAAGTTACGTTACGCCTTTAGACGTTACATAATTTAAGTGCCGGTCACGAACTAAATTTCGGGTCATGATAAAGTTGGTATAAGAGCGTTAAGTTTAACCTTGGTTCGAGTCTAGGTTTGACTATATGGAGTCTGGGGCGTAATCTATTTCGGAACCTAGGCTTGACCTTACGGAACTTAGACTTGAACAGGAGGTATTAGACCTGAACTTTTGTTACATAGGTTGACCCTGATTGATGGAGTAGGTAACTCAAGTAGATTGACGTACCGTGCATATGTTACATGGCATACTTACGATACGATACTCCGCTTAAGTGACCTTAGGATATCTATATTTGAGGTCCTTGATTCTATTCGTTCCCATGATCATACTCTCATTGATTCCGATCCTCCTTATGATCATGTATCCATTCTGGATCAGTTGATTCCTTTCATTCCTTTGATCTATCTTCATTGATACATGCTTGAGGTTCCTGTCACCATGGTTTGAGCGCAGATAGAGCTGCTGCTAGTGATGCGGTCAGGGCGAGATCATCATGGACGAGGACTGACCATCGTGTTTTCTGGTAACATGGGAATGTCTCGATTTAGTGTTTGTGTTGTGACCTTTTGTTTGAGGCAAGTGTTCGGTTTTGCACCGGATGATCGGGCCATTGATAGAGGCTACCAGATTGAAAGGACTGTTGATGTACAACCTACCTCAGAGATTGCGATGTTGTCTACTGTGTAGACAGATGACCCAGCCGTTGCTGAGATTGATAGGATATCTCTTCCAGAGATTATGAGCTGAGATCGCTGGAGCTTTCAGGCAAAGATGCGATAGAAGATAGCAAGTCTATCTTAAGTTGAGTTGAGCGCCTGAGATGATTCGTCTGCTTTGATGCGCCGATGCGGGCTCAGTTGAGTTGAAGATTTCCAGTATGGAGAATCTTATTCAGATCTAGAGTAGATCGATCCAGAGATGACGTTGTATATTGGATGATCCGATAGGAGATCAGTAAGTTGACCAGCTTCGGATAGAGGACCTCACCCAGATGCGTTGTGAGTCGATCGAGAATGGACGAATAAAGTGTATTCCTCCGATGATTGGGACGAGTTCCCGAGGACGTGTTCGGCTAGATATCTTCTACAGAGTGATGAAGATACCGAGTTCGTAATTTTAAGTCCGTGTGGGAGACTCCGGATTGACTGTAGCCGAGAACAATTGCAGCGCAGATAGCATGACGTGACGTCGAAGTGGGCGATAATAAAGACGAGTGGAACAAGAGGTTCGTGCGAGATGTTAATGAGCTGTGGCTACTCCCCGTTGAGATTAGATATCTGATATGTATACAGAGGCGTTGGGATACGGCCAGTTCCCAAGGAAATGCTGTGCTGAGAACGCAGATGTCCAGAAAACGTGAAAAGTTTATCCAAGAGTACCAGCCCCCATACAGTTCGGCATAGGCGAGATCGGAAGAGACCTTGAGCAGGTTCCTTCCAGGACACTACCGCGATAAGATTTACAACGAGAATCAGTTGTGTCGTGTGTATTTAGAGGGCCAGAGGCCGAGTGACATGCTGTTTTACGAGTGGTCATACTAATTGGCCGAGAAATGACCAGAGGAGTGCCATGGTGGAATCGTTTCTGTTAGTACACCTGACCGGGACGACGAGCTGATGGATTGCGAGATTGGTAATCCACAGAGAAAATGAGGACCCAGAGACAGAGGATGCCAAACCGTGAGCAGAAGGCCGGCGGATGTTCTTACTCTGCCAGTTTTGGGCGCACCGGCATTTTTCGACATTGTAAGAGGTGTACCTTAATGTCATTTGTTGCGATTTGCGTTTGTAATCCGAGTGTCACGCTTATATCGCTTGGAATTGAGTTTTGATGATTGAGTTTTATGATATTGTTTTTGTGCACCATGGCTGCACCTATTGGATATTTTCTTTTGTGCACAGTTATTGCACTTGATTTATGTTTATACACCGCTACATCGGTTTGCGATTTGTGCATATCAATTGCACTAAATATTGATTTGGTTCCTTGGCTGCACGTGTTTATGATTTCATGGATTTCATACGGTTGATTTGATTTTGTGCATGCAGTACGCACTCGATTTGATTTTTGCACTCAGTATAGCTCACAGGTGCTTGCATTGCATTGATACGTGCTTTGTGCACATAGTTGCACACGTTTATGACTTTATACACCTTGGTACACTCGGTGTTGTTTTCGTGAGCATTTGAGACATTAATGAGTTTTCGTGCATTTGTTGCACCGGATTTATATTTTGTGCTGGTTGCACTAGATCTATACTCCGTACATTGGTTGCACCCGATTTATTTCCTTAAGAATTTGTTTCACCAGGTTTATGTTTTGTGCGCGTTTGCACTTGACGTTCGTTTTCATGCATGCTACTGCACTAGATATTTTATACGGACCTGACGCGCTTAATTTGGATTTTTACGCATATTAGGCGCATGGTATGAGATTTTATTCGTGCATGTTGGATGCACTTGATTTAGATTTTATTCGTGCATGTCGGATGCACTTGATTAAGATTTTATTCGTTCATGTTGGATGCACTTGAGTTAGATTTTATTTGTGCATGTCGGATGCACTTGAGTTAGATTTTCATTCGTGCAGGTAAGTTTCACCGGGTTGAGATTTTCGTGCACTCTAGATGCACTTGATATTATTGTCATGCACACCCTTTGCATTTGACAGATGATTTTGTGCACATTCGTAGAACTTGTATTTGGCTTTGATTTCCATGCGCACCAGACACACGTGATTATTGGATATGCCTTTTGAGGCTGATTTTTGCTCTTGGGCATTATATTTTGATGTTGAGTACTATATATATAGTAACCGAGCAGGACTGATCTGAGGACACTGCCAGAGTACTTGTGCATGTATTAAAAGTTTACCAAGAGGTTTTCAAAAAGGAGTTATAGTTTCGCTATTTCCTACGCGTCCGTAAGTGACACAAAATTTTATAAGGAAAACCTTTTGGGATATTTCAAAAGGGCGGAACGTATATTTGAGCAAAACATATATAAATATAATTACTACTTTACAATTGAGCGTCCGCCACTTGTGCCGTGATCTACGCATCGCACGGCGATTCGGAAAAGATTTTGCATGTGATTTATTCAGTTTTTAGAAGGGTTTTACCACGATGCTTACTAGTTACGTATTATGATTTTGAAGTATAGCATGCTTGAAATGACATTTGATTTCGAGATTTGCATCTCCTTTATAACTCCAGTGATTGCGTTACGCATGATGGAGTTCAATTTTGAGTTTCATACTCATTTTCAGGCGCACACGATACGCTGTGGTATTTCTGTATCTTCCGTGATTTCGTAGCCCCGTGATTGAGCTGATTATTGAAATGTTTTAGTATTTGGGAATTTAAATTTAAATTTGGAGACCGAATTTATTTAAGGGGGGATACTGTAACATTTCAGAAAATATAAAATATTATTTTTGGAATTTTAATATTAAAAGAATATATTTCACGAAAACTAGTCGATTTGCGAAATGGTGATTTTCGTAAAATGGTATAATTATATACAAATATTTGGAAAATAATAGGAGATTAAAATATTTTATTTATTTTAAATATATTTATTGGAGTTTGGCATTTTTATAATTAATTATACGCAAGTTTAAAATTAAACTTGATTAGTGCACTACTAATCGCGATTAAGCCAAATCCGTGTTTCTACATTTTTTCCATGGTTAATGCACCATGACATATTGCATTTGGTTGCATGTTGTTTCATTAGTATTCGTTGATATTTGGTTTTAAAAAAAAGAATAAGAGAGGAAAGAGGGGACAAAAGTCATGATGAGGCATGGGCTTGTGAGAGGGTGAGATTACGAAAGAGAGAGAGGATAAGAGAGAGAGAGAGAGAGAGTTGGGGCTTCCTTCATTTCCCCCTCCACTTGTTTTCTTCATCTTCTTCATCCTCATACTCCCTCCACCTCCACCTCCATGTATCATCTCAATTTCTTCACCAAAACCGTATACTCCCTTCACAAAAGTTGATCCCCACCTCATCCTATACCCTTTGGACCTTTCAAGCTTGGATTTGAAGACTTTAAGTAACTCAAGAAAATTCTTGAGCTGCTAAATGAGGTAATTCCTACACTCCTAGTTCAGTTTTTGAGTTCCCTAGCACCCTATATTAGTTTAGAGTTAAATCAATTTAGATTAGTGATGTTTGGAAATTCCAAGAGAAGGATTAGGTGATTTTGTGGACTTGTGATCTGTAGTGGGTGATTACTTAACCCTTAGTGGTGTTTTACTGGCCAAGACCTGAGATTAACTAAAATACGAACTTAGAAATTTTCCCGTGTCGGTTTTGCGGAATTTGTTGGTCTACAGGGAATCTGGTGCAATCTGGGATGTTTCTGAGATAAAAAAAACAAGTTTATTAACCTAGCTAAACCCCTAGAAACCCACCACCATAATACGAGCCCATTTCCCCCTAACTAGGCCGGCGACGCCGGATATTATGACATTCTCTCCGGACCCCCTGTTGGCTATGATGTTGTGGTTTGGCCTGTAGCTCAATTACTCTATAACCTATCCCCTGTACTTGCTTGTTTTGTCCTAATTAACCTGAGATAAAATCTAGGAGCTGTTTGTGAGTTCTTTGGCTATGTTTTCCCGATATTTGAATTCGTGGTTTTGGTATTTGGATTTGATTTGGTCGTTGGACGTTTGTACGTCAACGACGATTGTTGTTTGCATGCGTAGGCTATAGGTTCTAACCTATGAGCACACCGTGTATCGTATCGGTTTTCGGACATTGATTTTAATAGAATTGCGATTGTGTATTGATTGTAGGTACCTTCGCGTTGATTCCGAGACGACGCAGCACTTCGACTACGACTGAACAAGAGTTCTGCAGGTAAGTATATTTATATCTACGAGGGAAGTCGGATGGATGGCGTATAGCACCCCCGCAACCATTGATATATGATTTATAATTTGGAGATAAGGTATGCCACGACTTAAGGTTATAGTTAATGGTTCTAATTGTTAGTGTGATATGCCCTAGAGGCCATTATTGTATAGTACTAGTTTGTATATTACATTTTGGAAGCTTGGGATATATACATAGATTTATAACAGTCTTGCTCAATATAGTAGTATGCTACTTTGTTTGTATCTATTTTAATATGTGTATATGTTTCTTTTAACGTATCACTGATACATATTGATAGAGCACTTAGGATCTTTGCTTGACTACCAGCGTCATGATGGCAGTCACACTTGTGGGGGTTGGGTAGTCTACAAGCACATCCTTATACAGGTTCCTAGTCATAGGATTATCGAGACAGGGCATCGATGCTCCAGAGTAGACTGGTGTGTGTAACACCCGAGCCCAATAATACTATTTATATTACTAGTTGAGGGTTATCTACTGCTCCTTTCCAATTATTCTGTTTTTCTGGGGTTTATTGCTAAATTTTAACCGGTTAAGTCATTTTGGCACATAACAAATTTTAACTCCTAAAATAAAATTTAAGATGTCCATGTTGGCCTACTCGTCGCCACTAGTCGCGTGGTAGCGTCCGCGTGTCGAGATTCCGTTCCGTTTGGCTAAACGGGCCAGTTTGGGCGACTACACGCGCGTGCAAGTGTCCGACTTGGGGGCATGCATTTTAATCATTAAACACCTCTTTTCAAAATTTGGAACCCGCTTAAAATCCTATAATTTGAATTTGGAACATTTGGGCGCAACCCGGGCGCGATTTGGAAATGTTTCATTTTGCGCCAAAAAGGCCCATTTAATCTAATATACTAAAACTAAAAATATATACGAATATAATTCCTTAACTGTTTAAATCCCTCAAATCGTCTCAAATTTTCCTCTATCTAATCTCGTGGCCAATCACGAGCTCCCAATTGAGCTCGTGGGCCCCGCCTCCCTTCCCTATCTCTCTCTCTCTCTTCCCTCAATCTCTCTCTTAAATCTCTCTCTCTCTTCCTCTATTTATATATCCATGCAGCCCTGTTCCTCCATCATCCATCGCGACCACGAGAAATCGCCTCAAACCCTAACCCTAGCCCCGCAACCTCACCGCCGACCTCCTCACGACTTCGCCGTCGCCGCCACCACCTCGTCGACCTCACCGCACCTCCATCCCCTCGCTCTCCCGCTCCTTCCCGCAACTGCACCCAACCCCCGACGTCGCCTCCAACCCTGCAGACCTCGCCGCCGACGCGACCTCCCGTCGCCGACGACCTCCGCGACACCCTCTCATCCTCCTCGTCACGACCTCGTCATCACCTCCCTTCCTCTCCTCGCCGAACCACCAACCCGAGCCTTCACCCATCGCCTACCCCGCTGTTCACCGGAGAACGCGCCGGCGACCTCGCCGTCGTCACCAGGGCCACCTCCTTCTCCCCCTCGACCACCAGAGCCGACCACCCTTTCCTCCACTCGCCGCAGCACCAACTAAACATCAAGGAACGAGTTAGAAGTACAATATCTGCATTCGAGTTGTACCATCAGAAAGAACACGAGAGGTCACAAGTTGCCTTGCTTCAGCTTGAGCAGTATATAGAAGATAGACAAAAGATCGATAGAAGAGTGGATAAGCTATATCAGCATAACATCGCGGAAGTACTTGATAACCACCTCTCTGCTGTCCAAAGGGATCATGAACAGAGATCCCAGATCGAGGAACGAAGAATAAGAGACGATGCGGCTCTCGAAGAAGCTAAACAGAAAGAGAAAGCTCTATATGAAGAAAAAGTGCAGCGAGAAAAGGCTAAAGCTGAAGCAGAGGCAAGAGAAAAGGGTGCAAAAATTGCCGAACAACAAAGATTAGCTCTCGAAGCTTCAAAAAGGGCAGCTGAAGAATAAGCACGCAAGGAATCTGAGAGAGTTGCAGCCGAAGCTGCACTAAAGGCAGCTGAACATGAAGTGGAAACTGGTGCAAAAACAATTAGAGAAAGACAGCAAGGAGATCCAACCTTGGAGGAGCCAGGGATTAGGGTCATGGCTGCAGATGCCGCACTCAAAGCAGAGACAAACAGACTAAATATATTCAATGACGTGGCTAAAGAGATTCCTAATATCCCTCAGCGAAGCCCCCTGGTCCGCGTGATCCCGTTGTTCTCTGTTGGGACTCGATCCGTGGCCCGTGCTATCATATCGTGCTTTCTGCCGACATCGCATCCGTGTTCCAGTTTGCAGACCGTCGAGGCAAGTATCTGAATACTTGCTTGAACATGCTAGCATGCGAGATCTAGTCTTGCCACGCAATTGAACTCATACTATTTAATACCACAACTTAATGATGGCATTTGATATCGTATTATTGCTGTTATCTTTATAGTGGAATCGTTACAACAGTTCCTCGTAATTAATTAACCCACATCAATACATGCTTTAACTAAATAAAACGACTGAATCATATCTGCTTAAACTGTTAAATCATTCATGAGACAATTATTATATTTAGTATAATTTCATGTAGTTTCCTTAATTTATAATTGTGGATATCGCTTCACCTTGTGGCGATTGCACCCTAAGATGATTGAACCTGTTAATAAGAGAATACAAACATCACTGTGGTTATATGGAATATTGTGGTTAATTATTGTTTCCTGCTGCTGTTCATTATTGATTGTTTACCTGTTGTGAGCACTTACCCGATTGCACGACATATTGACCTGACCCTGCTACACCTGACATATACATACATACCGACTCATCCTGTTGTACCATGACATTACTTGTCTCATGATCTCATGCCTAATGCCGACAAACCTGACCATTCCTGCTGTCGATCCAGACAGACCTACTTCTACTTGATTTCGTGTTGGCATTAGTCCTTGACTACTGAATACCTGACCTGACATACATAGTTTGGGGGTATGGGGAAATCAAAGGTGAAACCGACTTGTAACTCAACAGTTCGATACTTGTTCTGATCAATCTTACGGGCTTGGCCAGCTCCGGAGTGGTGATGCTGACACTACTCGTCCATCTTGCTACCTTTTACTGCTTAGCGGCACGTCTCGGATTCAGCCCCGAGGGTCATGACCGTGGTCCCGGGCACGCACGGGATACTATTGAGTTACATCGACGATTCATCAATTGGTTTCAAAGACTATAGAGTAGAAACCTGATAGGACAGTTTGGACACCATTGCACAGTACCCTGCTTGTTATTTCTTGTTACTGCTTTATTCATGTTCATACTTGCATTGCTTATTACTATGTTTATACTATATATTTGATGTCACGACGCGCTGACGTCTGGGTTTTGCATGGCCCAGATTCCGTACCATTATCGACGACCGAGCAGGAGTACTTCAGCCAGCAGGCTGAACAGTGAGTCCTTAGGGTTTAGTTTATTTATTGCTTTTCATTTCCAGATGTGAGCCCGCATTATGGGACGTACTGTTTATTCATTGTATTGGATCATTAGCTTCCGCACTTATTGTTTATTGATTCTTGTTATTATGGATTTGGACATGTATTAGATTAGTTTATTATCTTGTTCTTGATATCCTTACAACCGTAATGTGACTGTGGATGGATACTTTCTACCCACAGGTAGCATGGTTGGCTATGTCACGAGCCCAATCTTGCGTACTCTGGGAAGCGGGGCGTGACAGTGTGTATGCTTCTTGTCCCAGCTGGGGAGATGGTCTGTCCCACAGACATCAATACGTCGTACTGGAGATAGTATGCAGGTGCTCATTAGGTTATGAGTACACTGGACAGGACTCGTCGGGAACTGTTGCTTGGTACTATACCTATCGTCAGTTAGCAGTTCCCAGGTGACATGAGTACAGCTTAGTCCATTGACTTGACACTGCTACTTTGCCTCAAGTGTGTTCCCACTGTTCTTAGATTACTACCCTACCACGGCTCTATTGAGATGTGCAAACAGGTAGTAGTTTGGTGCAGTCCCGAAGCACTTGGTGGCAGTGGCGGTTAGATAGGATTTGTCTCTCCCGGTATTGGGGGTTGATATTGCGCTGTGTTTGGAGAGCCATTACACAAAATCCCTCAAGGCAAGCGAGATTTACTGGTAGGTACTCCAGTAGTTTCTCAGGGTGTTTTGGAATACATCCCGACACGACTTATACCGCTATTAGGAGACTGACGTTTACTGCCCCCTAGGCCCGATATACGATACTCTTAGACGAACAGACCGGACTGTACGGAGATTATCACATTCAGGCTCAGTAGGAGTTCGAATGAGTTTTCCTTATCGGCCTTCTTATCGACATCTACCTGGAGACCGTTACGTATAGCTAGTACCGCTTGCGGCCTGTGGTTAAACCTACTTCCAGCGTAATGTCGAGTCTTTAGAGTCCCACACATAGGGTTTTCCGCTTTTGGGAGAAACGATGTAGAGGTCGTATGGTTTTACAACAGGGTTCGTTCGCATATGCGCACTTGTGCGTGTTTGGTGTTCGGGTAGTTTATACTGGTGGGCTTTGGTTTAAGCCGGATCTTAGTATTTGTTTTTAAATAAGTTTAGTCTCATTGTATTCGTGTTTCTCGAAACACGGATACGGGTATGTATATACGGTTGATAGGGGCAGAGAAGGAGACACCTCATTAGGGTTTTGACCATTGACTTGATTAAAACCATAATGAGATGGAGGAAATTGTTTACTAATTTTTATTAGAGATAATTATATCATGGCTAATTGGTTTGACCATTTAACTTGTTGATCATTGTTGACTTAGATATTTTTGTTGAGCATAAGATATTTTGCTTAGCATTAATTGTGACATGATAATGGTCAAATCAAATGAACCATCACAATTATCCTAATAAAACTTATTATTCTTTTTCCTCATAGGAGAGCTCTCTTGATAATTCACATACACATTCTGTCTCATAACTCTCTCTCCTTCTTCCTCTCTCAAGCCCAAATGTCTCATGAGTTGGGAAACATGGGTTGTTAAGACTTAGCCACCAAAATCCTTCTCTACTCACTCTAGGGTTCTTAGTTTAGCACACCAAGTATCCTAGTTACTTCATTATAGAGGTTGGAGCTCAAGGTAGAGACCTTCGGATGGATCTTCTTTGACGTGGAGAAGCCGGCGAGGAGGCACCATCCACCACCACTCTAAGGAGCTTACAACAAGAAGAAGCACAACAAGGAGAAGAAGGACTAGAAGCTTGAGGTATAACCATCTAACATAGTAGTTAGCAATATTAGTTAGTTTGTTAGTTAATTTTTAGCAAAGATCCTTATGGTTAGTCTATGTTACATTGTAAAGAAAATTTTGATTTTTACCTATTCTGCCTCTCCGCAAACTACCGGGATGAGTAACATAGACTTACACTAGTGTGAAATGGTATGATAGAAAGGATGTCTCGAATTGGTATAAAAGGATATGAAACGTGAATGTGAATCACGATATATATATATGTATGCAAAAGAATACGTATGAGATTATAGTGGCATGTTATGAGGTCGATAAATACGACATGAGATTAATAAGATGACTTGATGTGAGATATTGATGTGATGAAAAGACTATACGATGAAATATGATGACTTGACTTGATATGTTGATATACGGATGCGAGGTGATATGAGAGTATAGATACTGTTGCCAAGACATGATTTGAGATTGATACGGATGTGATGTGAGATAATTATATATTTATAAGAATAATGAGTGTCATGCCGTATTAGACGTTAGGTCCGTACCCTCATTGTCATATAGGTTGATAGAATCCCTAATTGTTTAATGCCGCCGTACAATGGATTACCGTACGTGATGAGTTTTATCTGATGATTGATCCATACCCTTGGCCCGAGGATGCCGTACGATGGATTATGTCGTACGTGATGCTGTGAGGCCGGATTGCCGATTGATAGATTCATCGACTCAGATATGTTATAGATATTGTAAACCCCTATCTACACTGCTTAGTTTAGCCTTTATGTCGATGTTAGATTAGTTACGTATACTGGTGCTTCCATTATTTGTTATGATTTCGTCGGCTAGTACACCTGCACAATTATCGATGATGCGTATGCCACACTTACACCGATTACCGGCTTACACACTTTCATCATCGGTAATTGCTATGTCACTTACACAGTCAAATTGCTATATCATGCTATTACTCTTAATTGTTTAGTATTATCACATCACTATTCTATATTGCATGATATACTGATATTATAACTTCACTATTCTATGTTGCATGATATACTGATATTATCACATCACTATTCTATGTTGCATGATATATTGATATGCTCACATCACTATACTATGTTGCATGATATACTGCTATGCTCACATTTCTGTTCTATATTTGCATACATCATGCTTTACGATTATACGCATTAAGATGCTGTTTTCATGAGATTCTGGATTTGAGAACCGTGGATATATTTCAAAAGAAAGTATGCATTGTTTTAAAAACCCGGTTTCTCTTGATATGATATTTCGAGGCGTCCACCATGTGTTTTCTCGGTTATGAGCTATGTGATACCCGATTCGAGGAGCGGTAGGTACCGTCTGCGGGTATATGGTGGACCCGGTGAGGTACCCGAGGTAAGAAGACTCGTATAGTTAGGCGGTGAGCTTGGCAGGGGAGCACTACCTACCGGTGATAGTTTGGACCCGGCGGTTATCCGGAGGATACCGACCGGAGTCGTGAGATGGATATGGGCCGATCCGAACTGACGGAGCCCATAGGCCTATTCGGACTGACGGAGCCCGAGATATGAGGATTTACGTGTTGATGGTGGACACGGGTTTCATGATGTTTCGAGTGTCGATGTTGGACATTCAGGTTCCATGATTTTGATGTGTCATTGATGGACACACGTTGGTTGATATCCTCATACATAAATGCATATACTTTTATGATTTTGATTGTGTCATTGATGGACACGTAGATGATATCCACCTGCAAATAGGCATATGATTCAGATGTTGATTTGTATATGTCATTTGCATTGATTATATTATTGACATATTTACACGCATGGTCACCCTAGATATCATAGTATTATCTTCTTGATATAGTGACCTAGGAAATCGTTGTTTTATTCAATTTCTACCTGCTGATGATTTCTACTCATGAGTTAGCAACTCACCCCCGTCGTGCCGCTGTTCTTGCAGATTTGACCGCTTGGGATCAGTAGCAGTATCGCCGGCACACAGCTTGCATTCGGGTGTTTTGTTATGGTAGGTGAGACACATTGGATCGTGCCCACTCTCGTACTTTTACATTCTATTGTATCTAGATAAACTCCATCAATCAGAAATTAGTATTTGTATAAGTAGTAAGACTTAGCAAGCCTTGTGGCTGCGAGACTTAGAGCGATGGATTATATGTTCGTTTTTGGGGGATTTGATGTCTTGCTTCTTTCCATTATCCTTTTGTGTTGATCTTCACCGTTGGACGTCGTATACATATATTTCTGACTTGCGTGGTTGTGATTCCGCCGATTGGCGAAGAGCTAGCTCCTTCTTGGGGATGCCTTTATTGTTATTATGTATATGTGGTTTTAGATCAAAACATACAAGGAAGGTGCTGCCTAAATTTTTAAAAGACGAAACATGTTTTTCAACTAGTATAATCCACTTGCATTTTCATGTTCCATCATCTATGCATTTAAAAAAACTTTTGATTTCATCATACCTTTATTTCAAAACTTCACCTCTTTTATTTTCTTTAAAAAGGTTTAGATTTCTGGGCTTCGGCTTACTTAAGTTACGTTACGCCTTTAGACGTTACATGATTTCAGTGCTGGTCACGAACTAAATTTCGGGTCGTGACAAAGTTGGTATCAGAGCGTTAGGTTTAGCCATGGTTCGAGTCTAGGTTTGACTTGTTGGCTATAGTGCCCTCAAGTCAATTATTGGATCGCAGGCACGTGATTGCAATGATTGAGGGAGGACCTATACCGGTAGAACAGTCTTACTCGAGATGATAGTATGCTATCTGGTTTGTCTTTATCATCATGTACATGCTTCAGGTGACTTTACAGATCACTATTACATGTTGATAGAGCCCATAGGATTCATGCTTGACTACCAGCAGTATGATGGCGATCATATACGTGAGAGTTGGGTGGTCTATAAGCACATCCTTAAAGTGTCCCTAGTCGTAAGAGTTTCGAGACTGGCATCGATACTCCAATAGTAGACTAGTGTATACGGATCGAGACCCCGATGAGAGGCGGTGGCCGGTCTCATAAGCCATTGGTGTCAGTTGGTTCACCTAAGATGTATACAGGTGCTCATTGGGTTATGAGTACACCGTACGGACTCGCCGGGAACATGCTAGTTGGTATTATACCTATTGTCAGATAGCAGTTTTCAGGTGACATGTGTACATGTTAGTCTATTGACCTGAGATCGTCATTTGTCTCGTGTGAGTTCCCACTGTGCTTTGATTACTACCCTACCACGGCTCAGAGGAGTCGTGCAAACAGGTTTTAGTTAGGTACAGTTCTAAGCCACATGGAGGCAGTGAGCAGATCGTCAAGGGATTCGTCTCTCCCGGTATATTGGGGGTTGATGTCGCAGAGTGCACGGGTGGCCATCAACAGAAATCCTCGGCCGGGGTAGACAAGAATTACTGATTCGGATCAGTAGTTTCTCAGTTGGTGATAGGCTTCATACCGACACTGAATATTGCGTTATTAGGGGTCTGACTTTATCCACCCCCTAGACCCAATATGCGATACTCATAGACGAACGGACCGGACTGTACGGATATTATCACTGTCACGCTCAGTAAGGTTTCAGGATGAGTTCGCTCGTCGTCCTCTCTTTCGCTCAATACCTGGGCAGCCGTTATGTACAGCTAGTGCCACTGACGTGCTTGTGGTTAAACCTACTGCCAGCGTATTGACGAGTCTTTAGAGTCCGACACAGAGGGTTTCTCTGGTTCGGGCGAAACGTGGTAGAGGCCATATGGTTTTATGGCAGGGTTAGATCATATACGTGCACTTGTGCACGGATCATGATCGGACGGATCATACTAGTGGGCTTTAGTTTAAGTCGGATCCTAGTATTAGATTGTTGGATTATTTTCGTCTCGTTACATTCGTATTCAGTCGGAATACGGATGCAGATATGTATATATAGATGAGGAGTATTCTTATAATCCGTTACAAGATTACTGTTGAAGATGCCATTTTATTGTATTAAACATTTAGGGTTTTTGTAACTATTTAATATTATGTTGAGGTGTAAAGTGTGAGAGTAAGTCTTGGCATGGTGCATTTATTGCGCCATGCTTTATTGTTTATTATTTTTGTGGTTATGAGATATTTGTGAGGGTTTTGTGGTAGATATTTTGGGATGTTATTTTATTTGTTTTTCTACACTAATACCTCACAATATCATCACAAGAAAAGAGGAGGGCAGCCACCACTTCTTTTTCTTCAAGTGTTGCCTTTTTCTTTTGTTGCTAAGTCTTGAGCTCACACTCTTCACACTCCAATGGCTTCTTCTTCACCTCCATCCATACCCTCTCATGTGTTGAGAATCCATGGATGTATTGAGACAAAATGATCACATACTCTCTCTACTTCATCGTGTGCATCTAGGCCAGCAAACTGGATGCTCGAGTTGCTTCGGTTTTGAAGCGGGAGCCCGTATTAAGAATCCTCGACATGGATCGTCTTCGACGAGGGAGACCGGAGAGCGAACTAATTCGAGGCAGATGCGAGGAGCTTAGGAAGAGGTTGAAGACCGAAGGACACAGATCGATCAGTATAATCTCTTAAACTCCTTTTGCAGTTAACTAGTATAGGGTTAATGGTTCGATCCGAGAATCGGGTTACGTTAGCGCCAGGTTTTAAAAGTTTTTATTCTGCTTTTGGCCACGAATTGATGGCTGGGGCGCTACCGTAGCCTTACATGACTATGTGAAGTCTGGGGCATAATCTATTTCGGAACCTAGGCTTGACCTTACGGAACTTAGACTTGAACATGAGGGTATTAGACCCCGAACTTTCGTTACATAGGTTGACCCTGATTGATAGAGTAGGTAACTCAAGTAGAGTGACGTACCGTGCGTATGTTCCGCGGCATACTTACGATATGATACTCCGCTTAAGTGACCTTAGGATGTCTATATTTGAGATCCTTGATTCTATTCGTTCCCATGATCATACTCTCATTGATTCCGTTCCTCCTTATGATCATGTATTCATTCTGGATCGATTGATTCCTTTCATTCCTTTGATCTATCTTCATTGATACATGCTTGAGGTTCCATCACCATGATTTGAGCGTAGATAGAGCTGCTGCTAGTGACGCGGTCAGGGCGAGATCGTCATGGACGAGGACTGACCATCGTGTTTTCTGGTGACATGGGAACGTCTCGATTTAGTGTTTGTGTTGTGACCTCTCGTTTGAGACGAGTGTTCGGTTTTGCACCGGATGATCGGGCCACTGATAGAGGCTGCCAGATTGAGAGGTTTGTTAATGTACAGCCTACCTCAGAGATTGCGATGTTGTCTACTGTGTAGACAAATGACCTAGCCATTGCTGAGATTGATAGGATGTCGCTTCTAGAGCTTATGAGCTGAGATCGCTGGAGCTTTTAGTCAGAGATGCAACAGAAGATAGCAAGTCTATCTTGAGTTGAGTTGAGCGCCCGAGATGATTCTTCTATTTGATGCGCCGACGCGGGCTCAGTTGAGTTGAATATTTCCAGTGTGGAGAATCTTATTCAGATCTAGAGTAGATCGATTCAAAAATAACGTTGTTCGTTGGATGATCCGATAGGAGATCAGTAAGTTGACCAGCTTCGGATTGAGGACCTCACCCAGATGCATTGTGAGTCGATCGAGAACGAACGAATAAAGTGTATTCTTCCGATGATTAGGACGAGTTCCCGAAGACGTATTTGGCTAGATATCTTCTACAGAGTGATGAAGATACCGAGTTTGTAATTTCGAGTTCGTGTGGGAGACTCCGGATTGACTGTAGCCGAGAACAATTACAGTACGCAGATAGCATGACGTGACGTCGAAGTGGGCGATAATAAAGATGAGTGGAACAAGAGGTTCGTGCGAGATGTTAACGAGCTGTTGCTACTCCCCGTTGAGATTAGAGATCTGGTATGTATACAGAGATGTTGGGATACGGCCAGTTCCTGAGGAAATGCTGTGCTGAAAATGCAGATGCCTAGAAAACAAGAAAAGATTATGCAAGAGTACCAGCACCCGTAAAGTTCGGCATAGGCGAGATCAGAAGAGACCTTGAGCAGGTTCCTTCTAGGATACTGCTGCGATAAGATTTGCACCGAGGATCAATTGTGTCACATGTATTCAGAGGGCCAGAGGCCGACGCCAGTGACGTGTTGCTTTACGAATGGCCATACTAATTGGCCGAGAAATGACCAGAGGAGTGCCAAGGCGGAATCGTTTCCGTTAGTACACCTGATCGGGCTGACGAGCCGATGGATTGCGAGATTGGTAATCCACAGAGAAAATGAGGACCCAGAGACAGAGGACGCCAGACCGTGAGTAGGAAGCAGGCGGATGTTCATGCTCTGCCAGTTTTAGGCGCACCGGTATTTTTCGACATTGTAGGAGGTGTACCTCAATTTCATTTGTTGCGATTTGCGTTTGTGATCCGAGTGTCACGCTTATATCGCTTGGAATTGTGTTTTGATGATTGAGTTTTATGATATTGTTTTTATGCACTATGGCTGCACCTATTGGATACATTCTTTTGTGCACAGTTATTGCACTTGATTTATGTTTATACACCACTACATCGGTTTGCAATTTGTGCATATCAATTGCACTAAATATTGATTTGGTGCCTTGGCTGCACGTATTTATGATTTCGTGGATTTCATACGGTTGATTTGATTTTGTGCATATGGTACGCACTCGATTTGACTTTTACACTCGGTATAGCTCACAGGTGCTTGCAGTGCATTGATACGTGTTTTGTGCACACAGTTGTACACGTTTATGATTTTATACACCTTGGTACACTCGGTGTTGTTTCGGTTGAAAATGTTTGAAAAGGTTGATAGAATCCCTAATTTTTTAATGGTTAGAAAGGATTGAAAAGGTTTGAAAGGATTGGGAATTACCAGTGATTACTTGGCCTGTGGCTTCGGCCTTCTCCACCATTATTGTAAAGGACTAACGTAGTGATATATTCCTTCTTACTGGAGGCACATTCCTATGTCCTTGAGGCATGATTCTATGCCCTTGAGGCATGTTCCTCTGTGCCTGATGGAACTGACGTTGAGGCTGTGCAGGAGGTCCACATGGAGCTGGTGCAGGTAGAGCTAAATGAGGTGCAGGAACCTGAATAGCTGGCCGCTGCGGAACCGTGATAGCTGGTCTGGGGGATGGAGCTGTGTTGAACGGATATAGACATTCTCCTATGGCGTGAGTGGATGCACCAAAAACCAAACCCGGGCCATTTGCACGCCTGTAGTCTTTCGCCAGGTGTCCCGTCCTCTTGCAATAGAAGAAAAAGTCTATACTGGGCCGGTTAAACGATCCTCCCGGTCTCCTGGGTGCAAATGTTTTCCTAGATAAGGCTCCTCCTATCATCTGTGTAGCAGGGCATTCCATACCGGCAGTCTGTGATCTGCCCTTATTCTTCACCACTGCCTCATAGCGTCGGGCAGCCTTCAAAGTAAGATCATAGGTTGGGAAATCCCTGTAGCAAGTGCAGCTTGGATTTCCGGATCCAACCCTTGCTGAAATTGTCATGCCCGGATCTCAGCAGTAGGAATCAGGTGTGTAGAAAACCTATTATGACCTTATGTTAGCAATGTAATCAGGAATTTGAATTTTAGACAATATCTTACTTGCTAAGCATGGTAAACTCAGTATCGTATTCATCCACAGTCTTGACCCACATTGAACCATGTTGTAAATGAATGAACTGCTATTCCATGTCGAAACAGACAGTCTCAGGGAAGTACTTCACATCGAACAGATCGCGAAACGTCTTCCATTCAATCGGTTGGGTGAGACGGCTTTCTTCAGACTTCCACCAGATTCTGGCGTTGTCGGTCAGTTGCAGCTTCGAAATTCTCACCCAAGCAATATATTGCACTTGAGCTGCTGCCAGATCATATTCTATCGATTGAGCCCATTCTTCCACCTCCAATGGGCTCTGTTTTCTAGAGAAATATTTTGGGTGCAGTGCCCGGAATTGCTTGACTCCGGGTGCCTCAGCTTCTGGACGGTGCATGAGGATAGCAGTCTGCTGCTGCTGACCCTCCAAGAGGCTCTTGATTGCCTCAAGCAGTACCGTTTGCTCATTGATAGGAGATGCAATGGTAGGTGGTGGTAGAGTAGGTGGTGGGGTATTGCCATTGACATTCATGTTGGTGTTGTTGGAAGAATCCATGACCTTGATAGAAAAGGAATGATTAGGATAGATTCAAGAAATCAGAAATGCATGGAATGTATAGTTGTGGATTCTTATAATTCTTGTGATATATTTCTTAAGACTTCATGCCGAACTGACATGCATGGGCCGCCAACAAAACCTGTCATGCCCCGCTTCCCAGTAAACGGAAACAGTGACATGGCAGGCCGCAACGTATTTACTAAAAAATAAATATGTTAAGCGTAATTAAGAAATATATAACATGTACAAGAATGACAAGAGTATTAAAATAAAACAGAAATTTTATTCACATTCATCTTTACATACAACTGTTTTGAAAATGAAAAGATACAATGATAATAAGCCGTGCTTAAATAATGGCATACAGGAAATGAAAGTACAAGGAACTAGAAGTCAGGTTGTGCCGCAAGCTGATCCAAGTCTTTCTGGCTAGGCTCGATCTCCTGAGAGTCATATCCTCCTGACGAACATTCCAAAGAAAGGAATGTCGTCAGCGAACTAGCGCTCGGTAAGTCCCAAAAGAAGAAAAAGAATATAAGGAGTAATGTGAAATGAATAAGGTAGTTGTACAGTATATGATTATTATTCTAACGTGGTTGTTTGTAGCTTGATACAGAAGGTATTCATGTATACGAGAGGAGTCCATCTTATCCCGTGGACTATGGTAACATGTAGTACAAGGCCCCGTCATAACCCACGGAACAATGGCACGAGAATTCATATAGGTGTCTTTTAAGTGACCTCTTATGCCACGATATACGTTCCGTACCAATCTACCCCTTTGTCCCCGTATAATGTATTGTATAGATTATAATTTACAAGTCTTACCGAAACCATGGATACAAAATTTTCAAGTAGTCATGTTCAGAATGTAATCGAGTATTCAAGTAGTCAAGTCAAGTTATAAGCATGGTTTGGTCATGTCAAGTCAAGTATACATGTTTGATATTGATGTTTGATTCAAGTTTTCATGTTCATGTTTAAGTTTTTAGGTCTAATATTGGATTCAGATTTGTATTGGACTCAGACCGAGTCAGACACTTATAAACTGATTTATCTCTTGAGTTAGGTTCAGGAGTCATCGGTAATTGGTACACATGGACGGCATGATTTATGTCTTTTTCCAAGACAATTACCATTGATAACTCTGTTAAGTTTTCTACCTTAAATAGGCAAGCACTCACTTTCACCGGCTCCCTGAGGCTCAAGAGAATTGATCCCGCTTAAACCAATATTTACTAAAGTCCTTAAATATTGTTTTTATACAACTCGAGGGGGTTTTATGAAAAATATTTTTAATATAGTTAAAAGTAAACCTCGATGGTGATTAGTATTATTTAGGGTTGTCATGAGCATGGCTTTTAAGTATTTGGGGTATTTAAGTAATAAGTACTTAGTTTGGAAAGTTCGTGGTATTTTACTGTAAAACTTGTCTTTTGGTATCTTGATGGTATTTTATTGTCATTTTTTAATCTTTTGATTTTTGAAAAAAACATAGGTTTATTATATTTTGAAAATATATATTTATAATTTTATATAATTTTAATTTTAAAAATAATTTTATTTTATTTTATTTAGAAAATTCGTTTTTCTTAAAAACCATATTTAAATCCTTTCGAGATCGAATGCTCCGTGAGGAGGTCTGCATCTCGTTCTACTAGCCCAAGAATGTGCGATAATCTGCACCATCCATTAGTAGGTCCCCTAAATAGAGTTGTAGATGCGTATTCGCAAAGGATATAAAATATCGATTTAAATGAAAACCCAGTTTTTAAAGTTATGTGGTATTTTATCGTAATATCATACTTCGCAACGAAAATACATTCAATGGGTATCGTGCTATGAAACCAAGTGTGCATGAGGGGTAGGTCGTTACCCCGTGAAGTTTTCCTAGGGCATTGTCTTAACAAAATACGAAAAGAGGTGTTTAATAAGTTCGTGGTATTTTAATGAAAAAGTGCTACTATTGTTATTTCACATGAAAATTTTGATGAAATTTGATTCTAAATATTAGGGTTTAAGGTTACAAGTATTGTGTAAAAGTGGTTTAACCCAAATGGTAAAAGGAAATGGAGTTATAGATTTTATAAAAGAAGATATCGGTATAACTCCACTTTTACCGATATTGGATTTAAAGTGAAAAGCAACGAAAAGGGAAGATTGGGAGGGACTTATGGTTTGAATATGCTAAAAAGAGTTTAAGGAAGAGGAGGGAATCCTTATGGTGTCACGGAAGCTCCGGATGTTGCTTCGATCTTCGCCGGAAGTTGCTTGCTTGCTAACTCTTCTTTACTCTACTTGTACTTAGGAACTTTTTGAGAGAATTTTGCTATAATTTTCCGAATGGTGCTGAGCCAAGGTAGGGGATGGTATTTATAGTTGAGAATTAGGGTTTTGGAATTAAAAATTTGGATTAAAAAGAATTAAAATGTGGTTTAATTATGAAATGAAAGGTCTCTATTTGATTGCAGAGAAATCAAACAGTGCACAGGAGTTAGGGGTAGGTGAAAGGACTAGTGTGCAGAGCCCGGGGTTCTATGGCCAAGATCCGACCGTCCCCGCCGGCTAAATGAGGCTTTTGGACAGTCGATCTCGAGGCAAAGGCTTTTGCCTCGAGATTCGTGTTACCTGATAAAATTTGTATTTAAACCCTTTTGCACATGTTTGATTTTTCTGAAGTTTTCATTTACCCGTGTATTGTATGTGCAATATTTTGGGTTTCCAAAAAGTTTTAAAAAATTCAGAAAAAATTATGCGTCTGATGGGATTCGAACACACATGCTACGTCACAGCAGTACAAGGCTTTACCAGTGAGCTACAAATTGTTTCTTGCTGTTATTTAACAAAATTGACTTATAACTCAAACTCGAGCTGTAAACTTATTTCTGTATATTAAAACAGAAATTTAGTACAGTAAATTCAGAGTCGTTACAATTTCTTTTCCTTTTTATTATTCCTTCATCCCTTCATCTTGTTCTTATTCCTCTTCATCTCTATCACCTCCTCTACCTCCTCTACCATCACACAAAACATCCCCAAACCATCTGAAATATCACACAAACTTTCACAAAAAATGTTCACAATCTCATCCTACACATCATGGTGGAATCAAATTGGAGTTTCGAGCTTCCGTGGTCATCTAGGAATTTTCTTGAGTTTCTCCATGAGATAATATTTTCACTTTGAAATAAGTCTTTAGGTTTCCTAACCTCCTATATTAGTTTAGAGTTAAAAAGTCAATGTTTAGTGAACTTGAAAAATTCTATGATGAGTTTAGGAGATAAAAATTGTATTGGAGATATAGTAGAGTGTGTAATGAGCGTCTACTGGCCTAGTAGTAGTGGTATCCTTGATTAAAATGATTTTCGAGGGTTTAAAGACCAACTTAAAATTTTCCGATGTCGTTTTTGTGGGAATATTGATGATTAATTGGAATCTGGTATTACTCAGAGACTCTAAAAATTTAATAGCAGATACAGTGAGATGTGCAGACCACTAGAAAGCCACCCTAGAAACACGAGCCAAATCCACCATATTCTGGCCGCTATTTTATTCGATTTGGCCGCAAATTTCGGCCCAATTTTGGAGATAAGGTCTGAAATTTTGTCTGTTGCTCACTTTTTAGATAACTAGATCTACCCTATATGCAAAAAAGTTTAATTTCACCTTAGGTAGAATCTGCGAGCCTTTTACTAAGTTTCTGCTTATGTTTTCCGACATTTAAAAACTTGGTTTTTGATAATTGAATTTTGACTCGGTCGTTTAACGTTCGTACATCAACATCGGGGGTTGTTTTGTTGTTCTAGCATGAGCGGACCATAGATTCTAACCTATGCGCCCTTCACTTGTCGTATCGGTTTTCGATTTGGATTTTTATGCGATACGATATGCTTTGATTATAGGTACAAGCGCGTGGACTCTCAGGACGATGAAGGAGGGCAAGGCATTCGTCGAGATCAACTAGGGTGAGGTGTTGCAGGTGAGTATATGTATATCTACGGGGAAAGTCGGGTGGATGGCGTATAGCACCCCCTCAATCATGGTATTAGAGTATATATGAATATATATATATATATAGATATATATATATATATAGTTAGTTAGTTAGTTAGTTAGTTAGTTAGGATACGAATACTTAGCTAATAGTGTTTCTAGAATATTATAGATGATAGTAGTATATTAGTAGAATGACATATCCCTACACTACTACAATATATGGTTGCCACTACGGCTACAGGAATCCGTAGGGGCAACTTTTTAGTGCCCCTACGGATTAGTACGTAGGTCCCCTAGTTTTCCCTACGGCGCCCTACGTTTCAATTTAAAAATATTAAATCGTAATTTGTTGTTTGGCCCTACGGAGCCGCAAACAAATGACCTACGATTAAGTCCGTAGGGGCATATATATGGGTTATTAATTAAAAAAAGGCACCGAAAATCTCTCGCCGTTCCCAAAAATTCTCTCTCTCACACTCCCGCGTCTCGATCGTTCTCGCGCCTTGATCCCGCGCCTCGTCGCCACCGCCCTCCGTTCGCGGCCCGCCACCTTCCTCGATAGTTCCTAAAACTTCCTCGTTGACTTTCTCATCGCCACCGCCCGTGACTCGTCACCAATTGCGTCATCGACCACCGGTCTCCTCCGTCGTCTCCTCCACCGCCCGCTACAGGTTAGTAAATCTCAAATTATTTATAATTTTGATGATGTTTGGGCTAGGGTTCAGGGCTCAGGTTTCAGGTAGGGGTGAGGGTTAAGGTTAGGCATCAGGTTAAGTTTAGGGTAGGGTTAGGGTTAGGGTTCGGTTGGGGTTAGGTTTAGGGTTAGGGTTATGGTTAGGGTTCGGTTGGGGTTGGGGTTAGGGTTAGGGTTGGGTTAGGGTTAGGGTTGGGGTTAGGGTTAGGGTTAGGGTTCGGTTGGGGTTGGGGTTAGGGTTAGGGTTAGTTGGGCTTAGGGTTAGGGTAATTAGGGTTAGGGTTAGGGTTTGGTTCAGGTTTAGGGTTAGAGGCGAGGGTTAATTTGGGTTAATTAGTGATAATTTGAAAGGGTTAGGGTGTTGATTAGGGTTAATTAGGTTAATTTGGGTTAAGTTTGGGTTGATTAGGGTTAATTAGGTTAATTTGTGTAAATTGGGTTAAGTTTGGGTTAATTAGGGATAATTTGTGTTAGGGTAACGATTATGGTTAATTGTGGTTAATTATGTTAATTTGGGTTATTTAGGGTTAGGGTTTAGGGTGCACTAGTTCATTGCAGTAGGATACTCGATGATAACGTAAACGTACAACTTTACCGTAAACGCAAGAAAAATTTACCCTAAACTTGAAATTTCGAACCCTTAATAACGAAACGTAAACGTAAAACCTATTCATGTTAAATGTTCAAGTTAAAACCAATATATGATACTCGATGATAATATGAAACTTTCATATTCTCATCGATACTTATATATGAAACTCAAAACGCCACTTAGTCCCCGTCTACCGGTTAACATATATTCGATGTTTGTCGTGACATAGAACTATACGAAGGTTGTTAAATATCGGACTGTATAGCTCGTTACTAACAACCGTCGTGTAGTCTATGTGACGAGAAGATTCAATCGTATGATAACCGATAGATTTGTCCCGTGTGGACAAGTTAGGAATGTATAAGGCAAACACCTGCATTCAGTTGTGTTTTCATCCGTTTCGAGTTATTTCGTCGGTACTTTTCCGCTGGTTCTCCGTGTATAATGATAGATTAGATGTTCATTTCAACGTTGTTCCACATTTTTGAAATGATTATCTATTCTATTACAGTGTACTCGGAGAACAGCGGGAAGGTGCTGCCGAAATTTTCTCGAAACGGTTGAAAGCACAAGCGAATGGGTGTCTGCTCTATACATTCTTAATGGGATAGAATATTTACCCCCAACAGCAGAAACAAATACATACAACACAAATACACAAAAAAACGCACACACATCACATACACACTAACAACCCTACACTTAAGAGAAATCATAAATTGAAACACACATATATAGAATACAACTCATACATGGGTATCCTCAAATCTAATTTTGATTATCGATAATTTATTCTTTTCAACGACAAATGCACACACAAAGCATATACACGGATTTTCTCCTTTGTCAGTAACCATCCCGTTCTTAGATTTCTCAATATAGTCATCATAACCTACAATTTATATGTTATACAGTCTAACATGGCCCATGAGTATATCAGAGTTAAAGACTGGATGTATGTGGATTGGCAACAACGTATCCAACCTAAGTTTGTCACATGAGTTGCTGCTTTTATTGAATTTGCAAGCGCACATAATAAGATCGTGATAGAGAAGATTCTCTGCTCGTGCGATAGATGTGGGAATAAGTACTGGAAAAAGGTAGAATTTGCGGAGCTTCATATCGTTAAACATGATTTTACTAGACTTTATACAATTTGGCTATATTACGGGGAAGGAAAAGAACACAGTAATGCAGCAGAAGAAGAAGGAGAAGACGATAATGCGGCAAGGGAAGAAGGAGAAGACGGTAATACGGCAGAAGAAGAAGGCTGTAATTTCTTTCCATCAGAAGAAATGGAGGATATGGTAGAGTCTGCCCTAGGTGAATCAATTCGTACCGAAGATGACATTTCTTCTTGTCAAGGACAACGTGCGGATAAGTATGAAAAGTTCATTAATGAAGCTAGAAAACCAATTTATGAGAATGCAAAGTATTCCACCCTCTCATGGTTCATCCAACTTTTCCAGATTAAGTGCCTAAATAGATGGAGCAACAAGTCATTCACAATGCTTCTTTTGTTCTTTAAAGATTCTATGCCCTCGGGAAATAACATGCCCGACTGCTGGTACGGAGCCCAGAAGATGATGTCTGATTTGGGTCTGAAGTGTGAGAAGATTCAAGCATGTCCTAAAATTTACGTGTTATACTGGAAAGAGAATTCAGATTTGAAAGAGTGTACAACATGCGGAGAGGCCAGGTATAAGCCAGAAGATTCTGATAAGAAGCCCGATATACCTGTCAAGATAGCACGATACTTTCCCATAATACAGAGGCTGCAGAGGCTATTCAGATGCAAGAAAATAGCTGAGGCAATGATTTGGCATCACTGTGCTCCTCCAAGTGAAGATGGAAAAATGAGTCATCCAAGAGATTCACCGGCATGGAAGGATTTCGATAGGAGGCATGCAATATTCAGTAGCGATCGTCACGATGTCAGGCTCTGACTGGCTAGTGATGGCTTCTGCCCATTCAAATATATGGATGGAATCCACAGCACATGGCCCATTGTAATGATAGTTTATAATCTTTCTCCTTGGTTTTCTATGGACCAATCATACTTTATGATGCCTCTTCTTATCGACGGACCAAAATCACCAGGAAACAATATCGACGTCTATCTCCGACCTTTGATCGAGGAGTTAAAATCTTTATTCATTGATGGTATAGAGACTTACGATGCAAACACAAATTAAACCTTCATACTGCGTGCGGCTTTAATATGGACAATTAATGAATTTCCTGTGTATGGAATGCTATAAGGTTGGTCCGTACATGGTCACAAAGCATGTTCTTATTGCCATCAACATACAACATCGAAATTCATGAATTTTAGCAGGAAGGTTTGTTATTGCGGCCATTGACGTTTCCTGCCTCTAGACCACCCCTACAGGTTAGACGTTGTTCACTTTGATGGTCATCAGGAGCTTCTTGGACCTCCAGCCCTATTGTCTGGAGAGGAAGTGATTGCTCAGTTGGATGGTTACAATAATATGACCTTCGGGGTGGATCCGACAAAACAGGTCAAACCACCATTCTGGAACAAGCTAAGCATTTTCTTTGAGTTTCCGTACTGGTCAACAAATTTAGTGCGTCATTGTCTGGACGTTATGCACATAGAGAAGGGAGTATCCGAGCACGTACTCAACTTGCTTCTTTGTAAAAACGGGAAATCGAAAGACAACCTCAATGCTCGGATGGATCTACAGGACTGGGAAATTTGAAGTGAATTGCATCCTAAACCGATAGCGGGTAAACCAGGCAAGTTTGTACTTCCCAATGCCGCTTATCATATATCATAACCAGAGAAGAAAAGATTCCTGCAGGTGTTGCATGATTTGAAAGTTCCCACAGGTTTCTCAGGATATTCAGCAAGAAGATAAAAATTGTGAAAGGCAAGATCGATAGGCTGAAAAGTCATGATCACCATATTATTAAGAAGCACCTTCTCTCATTATCACTCAGGACTTCCCTCCCAGAATCGATTGATCTAGTAATCAATGACCTATGTTGTTTTTTCAGAGAATTATGCGCTAAAACACTGGATGTTGTGACACTGGATAAACTAGAAAATTCTATTGCGTTGATACTTTGCAAGTTTGAGTGTATTTTCCCACCGTCATTCTTCGATATCATAATACACCTGACGGTTCATCTTTCAACTGAGACTAAGTTAGCCGGACTGGTACAATATCGATGGATGTATCCCGTCGAGAGATACGTGGAATTTTTCGTTTCACACAATTTGTAAAATTATTGTTGTCATGTATGCCCGTATTTATTTATTTAACATATTTTTCTTTAGGTACCTCTACACTCTTAAAAAGTATATATGCAATAGAAACCGACCAGATGGTTCTATCATGCAAGGTTATCTTCTAGATGAAGCAACCACATTTTGTTCCCGCTATCTGGACGAGAACATTGAGACGAGACTTAACCGACCTCGAAGAATTCAGGACGGGCCATATGGTAAAGCCGATTATAAGAGAGTAAACACTATGTTTATCAACAAGATATACCGGTTTATACTCCTCAATGGAGCATGTCTTGAAAAAAATAGAGAGTAAGTTTTTTTTGGATTAATTGTTATATTTGTGTTTGTGTGTGTATGAAATGATATAATATTAATGTCATAATTTATTGTCGAGAACAGAATTCATTTTAACGAGGTACGTGAGGGGCATCCTGATTGGAACGATGAACGATTGAAAAAATATCATCAGGATAATTTTTGCGATTGGGTTGCAGATCATGTAAGTTATTCGAATAACATGTTATTGCTATCAGTTTCAATCTAAACTTATATCGTTATGTATTTTTCGTAAAATTTGTTTTGTTAGATCCACGATCCGAACATGTCTGCATCATTAGAGAGTGATTCAAGATGTTTAGCTCAGTTTCCTAGTATGGAGGTTGAATATTATAAAGGATTCGGTGTCCTTGGATACAAATTCGAAGTTAAGGACATAGAAACATCTAGAACCACTCAGAATAGTGGGATTGCGACGATAGGATCGGATGGTGTGATTTATTATGGATACTTAAATTTTATACTCGGCATCCAATATTCCGGACGATCAGAACCCTTTTATATATTTCAGTGTACTTGGTACGATACACGAACCGATACGGATAAGTGGAGAAGCAATCTCGGGACTTGGAAAGATGAATATGGATTGACCGGTGTGAACACACTTCGATTTTACGGTCAGGAAGACCCGTTTATCTTTCCGAACCAAGCGTTCCAAGTATACTACTCACAGTGTTTGAAGCATCCAGGATGGAGTGTCGTATGCCGTTGGAAACCCAAGGATGTTTACGATGTCCCAGAATTCGAGGACAGCGATGAGGATGAAGAAGAAAGACGACTTAGAGTGCTCCGACCATCTGTTTCGAAAGACGGGTTGTCTTCGGTTGATCATGAAGTTACGTGGGTTAGAAATGATATCGATGATGAAATCCAAGTAGATATGTCTAATACGTCCACGAAGCGAAAAAGGTTATCGGTAATGTTATATTATTACTTCACATTTTACGATCTATACATATATAGCATGCATATATAATGATTGTCTAATGCATCCATGAACCATTTTATCTAGATTTGATGACGACGACGGGAGTAGCGAGGGGCAGCAGAAGCTCCAGCCGCGGCACCGGCAGGGTAGAGCGGTTCTGCCGCCCGGAGAGCTGCGTAGGGAGCTTCAGAGGGCCCGTCTTGCACCCCGATCGGAGACCCCTTCGGATGCCTCCTTCCGTGTGGACTTGGCCCTACCTCTAGGTATATTGCACGCATATTGATTTTGAATGTAATATTATAGATATACATCCATATTCATGTCAAAATTACTTACATACTCAATGTTTGATTATCTAGTTGTTGGTGGTGCGTCCACATCAGGGACAGAGGCCACTCCCGCACCTCCAGGTATGTTGCACGCATATTCATTTTGAATGTAATATTATAGATATACATGCATATTCATGTCAAAATTACTTACATAGTCAATGTTTTTCATGTCTAGCTATTGGTGCGTCCACATCAGGGACAGAGGTCACTCCCGCACCTCCAGGTATGTTTATATATCATATAGTGCATGTATATTGATTTATAATGTTATATCATAAATATACATACATTCTTTTTGCTCTTACGTACTTACATCAGGGACAGAGCCCACCACCGCACCTGCGGGTATGTTTATATATCCTATAGTGTATGCATGTTGATTTAGAATGCTATATTATTGATATATGCATTCTTTTTGCAATTACTTATATAGTCAATGTTTGATTGTCTAATTATAGGTGGTGCGTCCACGTCTGGTGCACGGGGCACTCCCGTCACTTCCATACCCTCCGCTCAGTCTGTAGGTTTGTATGAATAAATATAAAATATTTATTCATTTTACATATCCTTTAAGAATAAACATGAACATCATGTAATTTTATCGATGTTTATTTTCTAGTTGGAGGGGATGCGTCCACGTCCGGGTCACCGGCTGTTACTCACTGGAGGAACTATCGCCCCGCTCGTGCTGCTACCCGGGCCCAGGCTCATGCTTCTGTTGCCGGAGGTATATATCACACTTCAATTTTCGTTAAACCTTGATTTATTAATACCACTTTGTCTTAATATTGATTGTCTTGATATTTCTTGTAGACGCAGGGCATCCCCATCCCGATAGGGGGACTCGAGGCCCGAATTAGTCCCACGGGCTGAGGCCCGACAGAGCTAGGGGAAGACAGCATTCCCCCTCTTCTTTACCCCTGATTATCGCTATACCGACAATTATGCCGAGAGGTTCGGCCGGTATATGGGGGATGAGAGCCCCCTCATGAAAAAGTATCCACTTCACGTTGAGTGGGGCGACCAGCACCGACGCTCATTCGCCCTCTTCTGGGATCAGGCTCGGGTATTAATATATATTTTCATTTGATTTATCCAATATATTTATTATTAACACTTGCAATTTAATAACATTGTTTTTTTTTTGTATTTGCAGCTGGATTACAATTTTCAGCCTGTACCCGACCCTGATCACCCTGGGAGGGTGCTCGATCTTCACGCTCTGTACCATGGCCTGATGAAGAACATGCAATCGAAGGTCCGATACAATAGGAACGAGCTGAAGATCGACTGCTATTCCCTGTGGATGGAAACCCCCGAGGCATAGAGAGCGGCCCCCTTACATACTCCGGCCTTTGCGAGAGTTGACGTAGATACATGGCCTCTATTGTGCCAATATTTTGACTCTCGGCGTAAACAGGTATGTATTTTAAATGTAATTCATTGTTTAGTATATAATTTATTTATTTTTGTTGTCTAATTAGAAAACTAAATCTGAATGTGTTGTGCAGAAACAGGCGGATCAAAATAAAGAGAATAGAAAGTCGGCGAAGAGGGGTCGCCCCACTTATACTGGTGGCTCGAAGAATATTACTCGTGCGATTGAGGCATCGGTAAATTACAATAGATCTACTGTGATATAATGTAATATTAAGAGTTATTTTATAATATATGTAAATTTTTTGTGAGTTACAGAGAGCTCAGACCCTGGCACAGGGTGGTACACTGAGCGTGCTGTCCGCGTATCTTGCCGTCCACGACACCTCGACAGATCCCGCCACGTGCGAGCTTCGATACTCCGACACCGCTACCCAGGAGTATTGCGTAAGTGTTAAATTTATTCAACCCCTATTTGAAATTTTTGTTTTGAAAGTTCAAATTTAAATGATATACTTATATTTTACTGGTTAATGTGGATGTAGGAGCGGGTGATTGAGCAGGAAGAGGCATCAGATCGATTTTACTGGACAGAATGATTCGATGCTGCTGACCCCAGTCCTAGACGCCGCCCACGGAGGGCACCACGGAGGTTGGGAGAGAGGCCGGGGACTGGGTCCTAGCAGGGCCTATATGAGGTTGGACTCCACTCCGGCGGTTACTTGCTCTATCTCCCGTGCTCGACGTCTAGAGCAAGAACTTGACACCTTGAAGGCCATCGTCCAGGAGTTGAAGGAGATGATGGAATGTGTACTACTTAATAGTAAAATATTATGTCATATTATAGATAGCAACATATCCAATATTAGTACATAGCCTGAGCTTATTTGGTTGTAGACTTAGCTTTGATTAATCATACATACATAGAACTGTCTAATTAAAATAAACTACGGTTTTCCAAACTAGATATCCAAACGAGGCCTAAGACCCTAAGTATTCATAGATTGGGGTTTCGCAATAACCTGATAATGATACGAATTCGACTAATACACAGTTCTTACTCGTTTATTACACGCAAAACTGAACAGACGCGATAGGGTACTTCGGCTGAGGCTCCACATGCATCTTCTTCGGCTGCGGCTCCGCAAGCCACTACCTCGACTGCGGTTGCGCAGACCACTCCTACAGCTCCAAAGCCCGCTCAGACTCCCACAGCTGCGGCTCCGCAAGCTATTACCTTAGCTGCGGTTGCGCAGACCACTCCTACAGCTCCACATCCTGCTCAGACTCCCGCACCGTCCGCATTGCTCGAGTTGTTAACTCAGGGTTTATCCGAGGACCAGGTACGTTAGATTATGGCGATTATCAGAGGTGGAGCTGGACCGAGCTAGGGTAGCTTTTTGATTTTTATATTTTAAACATGTATTTACTTATATGATACATATTGTATATATTTTGGACGATATTGGTGGTGTTTGCCTATTCATATTGATTTAGATTGATATCGTATTCTTCTTGTTGATTTCTTTTATATATTATACGTGAGATGTTGATTATGAATACTGCGGTATATATTCTGCTTGTTGATTACTTTCATATATGATGTATATATTATTGTGCACAGGACGAGGAAAAAATAGGCAGCCCTTTTTTTTAAAAAACTGATAATATGTCCCTACGGATTAATCCGTAGGAACACATGTTGCACCTATCGTTTAATCCGTTGGGTCTAACTTTGCCTCTACACATTTATCCGTAGGGACAAAATATCAGGATACTTGATATTTTGACCCTATGGACTCAATAAAAAGGGTTAGGCTTGTCCCTACGGAGTAATTCGTAGGGGCCTTAGCTTTACCCCTACACATTTATCAGTAGGGACAAAATATCAGGATACCTGATATTTTGCCCCTACATATATGGACCTACGCATTAAGACGTAGGGGGATGTATTTGTCCCTATGGAGTTATCCGGAGGGGCAACTGTTTTATTTTATAAACCGATAAATTAAATAAATATTTTGTCCCTACGGATAAATCCGTAGGGACAGATGGACTTATGCATTAAGCCGTAGGGGCAATTATTTCACCGTAGGGGCATGTTTAAGGCTTCGACTTGCACCTACGGCGTATTTCTGTGCCTCTACGAATATAGCCGTAGGGGCAGTGGTTTGCTCATACAGTTTTATCCATAGGGGCAACCTCTATTTGTAGTAGTGCTAGTACTAGTTCTTAGCCTATGATTTATATCTACTCATGAAAGTATATAGCTACATGGATTTACAATATGATGAGGATATGATCCGTTATGATGAAACGAGTCAATATGATATGAAATGATGATATGAGGCGATGTATATACATGATGTGATACGAGATGATATGCCATGTGATGATATGACAAGATGAGATGATATGATGTACGTGACGATAGATCCGTACTACTTGATTGATGATATCATACGATGGACTATACCAAACGTGATATGATGTACGTGACGATAGATCCGTACTATTTGATTTGATAATATTGTACGATAGATTATACAGTACATGATATGACGATGATGGATTGCCGACTTATGTATATATCGACTCGAGAAATATTGTTTTTAAATTACTTAAGTAGACATTAGGATATATTTTGAGCCATACCTATTTTCAAAACTAACGAACCGTTATGCACTTTTAAATGATAACTTCAAGGGATGCTACAGATTTTCAAATGGTACCTTTTTCAAAAACATCGTAGCTCCTATTTTCAAAAACAACGATTCGTACTATTTTAAACTATAACTGTATGGATCATACATAATTACATATTTTATACTGTTTGCGATTCCGTTTTCTTTATTTCTGCATGCGCTCATGTTATTTTCATTACGACATATATACTATGTTTTGTGTACTTATCTTTATATGATTTCGTCTGCTAGGACACACGCACCATTACCGATGATGCGCATATTGCACGTATACATACTCGCCGGCTCACACACATCATCGGTAATTGCCATGCCATGTACACATTAGAAATTGCTATGTCACTGTATCTCCTTATAACCTGTAGAACTATAGTTATTATTTAGTACCCAGTACCACACATACTAGTTCAGATATTGCACTTTCTTACCTAGCTACACGACACGCTCATATGAAAACACTTGTTATACTTTACAGTACTGTTCTGTGCCTGTACATATTGTTTCATCATTGTTACATGCTTATGCGATTCTATTTTCATGAGATTTCTGGATTTGAGGAACCACAGATACATTTTAAAAACTTAAGATTGTTTTAAAAAAAACGCGGTTTATCTTGATATGATATTTCGACGTCCACCATGAGTTTTCTCGGTACTGAGCTATGATGATTACCCGATTCGAGGTGTGAGGAGTCACTGTCTTCAGGTATATTGTGGACTCGGTACGGTATCCTAGGGCAAGAAGATCGTATAGAAAAGCGTTGAGTCCGGTAAGGGAACACTACCTACCGGTGACAGGATTGGACTCAGCGGATATCTGAAGGATAACAACCGAAGTGATATAAGACAGATGGATATGAAGACTGATCTGATGAGACGGTGCCTGAGATATGAGAATTTACGTGTCGATGCTGGACATGGGTTTTATGATGATTTCGAGTGTCGATACTGGGCACTCAGGTTTTATGATGATTTGATATGCCGTTGATAGATACATACGTTGGATGATACATATACATACATACATATGACACAGATGACATGGTACCATATATTACCACAGGCACGATATTATTATATTATATTATTATACTTATGTATACATGATTACCCTAAATACCACATGGTATGATATTATTATATTACAGTATGACCTAGGAGATTGATATACATTCGATTTCTACATGTTGATGTCTTCTACTCACAAGTTGGCAACTCACACCCGTTGTGCCATAGTTTTCTTGCAGAATTGACCGCTCAAATCAGTAGCGGCTTGCTGGCACATCTTTTCTTCTGAGTGATTTGCATTGGTAGGTGGGTTACTCCTCGGAAATGTAACCGCCATTATATACCTTTATTATTCATTTGTGTCTAGTTAAAAGCTCCATCAATCAGACTATTTATATTTGGTAGACTTAGAAATCAGAGACTTGTATATTCTTTCATACTTAGAGCGAGATGTGTGTATTATTCTTTATTTTTGGTTTGATGATACTTTGGTTTTCCTTACTTTCTTTTCTATGTTGATCTTTGCCTTGGGCGTCGAATATTCATATTGCGAGGTTGTGATTCCGCCAATTGGCGAAGAGCTAGCTCCCGTCTTGGGATGCCATATTATTATTGATTATGTACTTGTTTTTATCAAAATTTACAAAGGAGGTGCTGCCCAAATTTCAAATGATGAAAACGTTTCAATTATAGTATATAATTCACTTGCATTTCAAACGAACTTTATATATACTTTAAAATGAAAGAACTTGATTTCATTATACCTTTATTTCAAAACTTCACCTCCATTATTTCACTAAATAGGTTTAGATTTCTGGGTTTTCGGTTTACTTAGGTTACGATGGGGTCTTATATACTTCACGTCATCCAAGTGCCGGTCACATGCCATTCCCATGTCGTGACAAATTTGGTATCAGAGTGTTAGGTTTAACCTTAGTTCGAGTATAGGTTTGACTATTTGGAGTTTAGGGCGTATATATTTTGGAACCTAGGCTTGACCTTACGGAACTTAGACTTGACCGAGGGAGTATTAGATCCGAACTTTTGTTACGTAAGTTGACATTGGTTGATGGAGTAGCTAACTCAAGTAAAGTAACGTACCATGTGTATGTTCTGCGGCATACTTTGTTGGGTTACGGCAGCGCCCCGGCCATCAAACCGTGGCCAAATGCAAAACAAAAATTTACTAAACTGGCGCTACCATTACCCGATGCCCAGATCTACCCTAAACCCTATACTAGAAAGAAAATAAAAGAGTTAGGAATGGTTATAACAAGTTGATCCGTGTCTTTCAGTCTTCAACCATCTTCCCAAGCTCCTTGATCAAGCTTGGTCGCCGGTCTTCCTCCATCGATGATGATCCACCCGAGAGATATAGTGCCTAGGAACCAGATAGCATTCTATCATCTCGAGTAAGACTGTTCTACCGGTATAGGTTCTCCTTCAATCATCATAATCACCTGCCTGCGACTACGATAATTGCCTTGAGGGCACTATAGCTAAAAATCTCCTACTTGCACTTAAGGCTGTAGGGTTCCTAGGCACTCTTACAAGGGTCTATAAGGTATCAACCATGCCCGATTTGAAATTTAGACCTGCCGAATAACCCAAAGCGAGAATCTTTGCTAGATTATTAGGGTTAAACATGCAAGTAAACAATTTTACAACTAAGAGAGGGATTACAATCTTTGTAGTCTGCTCCTTTGCTTCATAAGCTCCGAGTAGTAGTCCCTTCGCCGCGATCCATGATCTCCCGGACTCAAGAGAAGCTCCACAACCTGAATGATCCATGCTTGCTTGAAGTCTTCCTTTTCGAAGATGATCTACTTTAAAGTTTTTTTAACTCAAGCTCTCACTCACTAATCAAGTATTAATGAAGTGAACACCCTAATCTAATAGGTTAGATTGGATGAGGATGATGAGGTAGAAATTTAGTTCTCATTTGTTTTCATAATCTCACACTAAATCATCACAAAAGAAAAACCTAGAAAGCTTTTCAAGAGCTCAAGGAAGAAGGAGAAGAATATAATTCCTTTTGTGACGAATAATGAATAATCACCATGGTTACAAATACAACCCTTGAGTTAAGAATGAGAGGCTTAACTCATGTAGAGATTTAACCTAGGGTGAAGGGTTTGGGTTGGGTTAGAAATATCAAGCAAAATATCAACACATAATATCTTTGCAAGAAATAAAATAAAAGCTTCTAGAAGTTTCTAGAAAAGATTAACCCAAATCAAACCCTAACCATATTTAATCTCAACAAAACATGTTGCATTAGTAATCATAACTTGTTACAATATTATATATCACATATATAATATATTTTTGTAACAAAAGAAAATAATACAATTAACATATATCGCATATATATCAATGTACTATCCGGAGAGAAAATGAATCAATAAAGCGAGCCAATATTAGATAATGTAATGTAATATATCACATATATAATTATACATTAAATTATCGAATTAACACTTGATCCGACAATCCGGCTATATCACATATAACCGACTAATATATCATGTACCGATTCATCGAATCAACACTTGATCCGATAACCCGGCTCATATCAAAATATCACGAGAATATAATACGGTATCTCATATCGTATTATCCTCGGTCCTGCACATATCACATATGTGCTCCTACTCCGTTTTGCCTGAGTCAAGAAACCTCTGTGTAGGACTATAAAGAATCGTCAATACGCCGGTAGCAGGTGATGATCATATCAAACACCCACAAGATGCAAGTGGTCAGCTAAACGTAACAGCCACCCAGGTATTGAGTGATCAGAAGATCAACAAGCAAGCCTGTACATTCTCCTGTGAATCCAATCAGTAACACTCCCATACAGTCCGGTCTCTTCGTCTGATATGTTGCATATCTAGTCTAGGGGTGGTATACGTCAGACCCCAGTAACCGATAAGTCGTGTCGATGTGAGGCTCATAACAGGTCGAGAAACTACTGGTAACACTTACCAGTAAATCTCTATATCAGCCCTGACCAGGGACTTCCAGTTATAGCCAATCGAATACAGCACAACATCAACTCCTTATACCGGGAGAGACGAATCCCCTCCTATCGCTCATTGCCTCCATGTGATTCGGGACTGTACCCAAAAGCCACCGTTTTGAATGCCCTCTTGGACGTGGTAAGGTGGAAATCAAAGAACAGTGGGAATCACACAAGACTCTATGACGATCTCGGGTCTACAGACTAACCTGTACCAGTGTCACCGGAGAACTGCCATCTGACGTGAGGTATAATACCATCTGGGAGTTCTCGTCGAGTCTGTCCAGTGTACCCAGTGTCCACTAAGCACCCGTACACCATCCTTGATGTCAAACACCAATGGATATGGGATCATCCATCGCCCATCATATGGGTCAATATGCGTATACGCTAGTCTACTCTGGTGTATCGATGCCCTGTCTCGATACACCCTCGACTAGGAACAGTTATAAGATGTACTCATCGACTATCATGGCCCCACTAGTATGATCTCATCATAGTCCCAGTAGTCGAGTACATATCCTAAGGGCTTTATCAACATGTGAGAGTAAGACAGTAAACTAATATAAGTCAACATGTTAAGATAAAGTGAAACCAAATAGCATACTATCATGACGATCAAGAAAGTCCTCTCTATATATATCCAAGCATCCATTATAATATACATCATATGTACAACAATGGCCTCTAGGGTATATACATAACTAACAAAGGCCAATTATTGCGGTGTCGCATACTCACAGCTCGTGTGATACCGAACACCCTAATTCTCTACTAAGCAGTTTCGCAAAGCTCGTTTGTGAAATTATTGTGTTCGAGAAATAACCTCGGTGAGTAGATCCGCTCCAGTGTTTCTTTCTGTATCTCTCTGTATCTGAACTTCGTGGAGAATAACCATCTCCTGAAATGAGCAATACCTTGTCTTAGAATTTTTCTGGATATCTGATGGGTCCCAGTTCAGAAATGAACTCCAAATCCAGCAAACTTCTTAGACTGTATCATCCACTGAATTTAATCAGTATCCCGCGCCATGCCTTCCTCAGTATCCGCTTGGACCACCTGTCCAACATACTACCCCTCAGAAGAGGGAAAAACTATAACTCAGACAACCACTTTGTCATCCAGATCACCTTGTAAGCCTGAAATGATAACCGTCTCCTGAAGGAGGCTGCCGTTACCATATCCCTAGAACATCCATTTATGCTCATAAACTGCTTCCCTACATTTCTCCAGGATTGGATTAATATATGTTTATTGCAGCTAGTGCAAAAACAACATCTAGTGTGGTACTTGACATTTCATGATTAGCTCAATTGCCTAAACAAGTGATATGCTAATCATGTAGATCCTTCCCCCCTTTAGTCTGTAAGACACCTTTAGAGAGGGTGACTCCATCACCTGCAGGTACACCACCATGCCAAGAGTCGTCCATTCTAAAACACTTTAGAATAGTGTCAAGTATCCAAATTTGGACACTTCCCAAATATAGATCTAAAACCATATATCCATGTCCTATATTAATAAACAACTGTGTGAAAACCATAGTATAACCGATCGTGGTATAGTAATTTCACTTCCTATAAAGTGCATGTCATCCCAAATACCAGGACATCACACCCTACTACCTTCTTATCAGATCCATCTCCTATTCTAATGAAGTTAAAGCCTATGACTGTCACATCAAAAGTAGATGATCTATTTCCGCTATACTTGCTTTAGTCTATAAATAGACATAAGCCACTTGCCCACTATGCTTTCGCTTCTCCCACTGACTACAACAACCCTCTGGCAGAGTCATATACACGTGCACTTCTAAAGCTAGTTTAGAACGATACTATACTTATCCTCCTGCCGGGTCTCATAGTCTAGAACAGCAACAATAGCAAGTCTGGGTAAACAAGAACCTTCCTGTCACCGTCTCTAAGAAGACCGAAGTACCTCTCGGGTGCCTAACGTTACCCACCAAATCTGCGGAGCGGCTCATGGATCATCAAAACCAATTGAATCCTCTGGTTCTATTAAATCTTCAGTGATCGTTTTTGGTTCTGGAATCACTTCCAGTTCTACCATACTCCCACTTTTGTTTTCTGAAAAAATCCATTTTACTAAAACTGTGGCGGGTCAAGAACAATATCACTATTGATCTTCCTGACGGTAGAAAGTTAACCCTCATCAAAGCCCGGGATAACCCACAAACTATCATAACTGAAACGTGCATTGAGTTTGTCCAGATTCTGGTTTTAAGCATCAGCCGGACAACTCCTTATATCTTAACATCATTAAGATACAAATTGATTCTATATACCATATAGAAACAAAGGCGCTAATTTTATTGGAACCGGATTCAAAATCATGCAGCTGTCTCCAGTGCATATCAACCAAATGGAATGAAGCCAATCAGCATTACTCAACTAGGAGTGCATCCATATATGAGTAACCCGAAAGAGAAGCAAGTTCTCAAAACCATTACTATCATCGGAGTACCAAACACAAGTATCTTCATCTTCGGCTACCTCAAAGAATCCTGATACTTCCAACAAATGATTCTCTACTTTATTCTTATACCTATAACTTCTCAATATCTGGATCTTGCATTTCAACGAAATACTTGTCCAGAACTGGAGAAGTCACAAGTAAACAGAATATAGTACGAGTACCAAACCCTTTGTCCTAATGGACACTGGACAACATACAATACTTTGTATAAGTCCACTGAGTTTAACAACTCAAACCCTGTGCGTCGTAGGTTGAAAACTGTACTATGGTTAAGAAGAATTACACCGCTGTTGAATGCACTTTATCTAACCATCAACTGATATAGGTAAATGTCACAGACATAATTTCAAAAAGTTATATCTCACTTCATAAAATAAACGTACAGATATATCAGTTTGAAATTGGTGCATAACAACGGATATTCAAAACCAAATATTTATCGTCAGGAAAAACCCAGGTGATTTCCTCAAGTATCACCAATTACAACGAATTCCGATATTGTGAGGATCTAATCACCCAATTCCCAATATCTTACTCCAACTCACCATCTGTAATAACATACATATGTGAGAAACTGATATGGTAAATACATACCCTGGAGTTAGATTCCAATTGGGAAAACAGTTTTCAATTAACATCGTACAGTCGGACTGAAACACGAAAATGTTTCGAAGGGGTTAACCTGGTATTCCTAGTAACGTCTCTTCCACTATCCTGATTCATAACAGTAACCATATACTTAACTTCCCTCACGTCAATACCTTTATTAGGTCTTACTTATTACCTTCTGTACACCTTCTTTAGGCTAATTTGTTTTCTTCCTTCCCTACCCTTCGGCACCTGCCTAAGGTTAGGAAGAAGATTATTCAATAAGAGAAATATGTGTACACTCCTTATGCTAGGAGCCCTCGCAACCTGAGAGAAGGTAATGGCAAAAGACATCTGAATAATCCTATTCTATTTCTCCTGAACCGGAAACCATCCTCAAATCTGCAACGAATTCCTTCGAGTTCGTATGTAACTATACATGGCATGTCCAAGCATTATGGATGTTCATAGTGATACGAAGTGTTCTGCTGAAATCAAAAGTGGATGTGGGAGTGGCAGGGGTATACACGGTTTTGTCGTAAATGATAGCAGTCGCAATTTTCTTTGCCGTTATTCTAATCTCTTTATATGTCTTTACTTATTACCTTCTGTACACCACCTTTAGGCTAATTGGTTTTCTTCCTTCCCCACCTTTCGGCATCTGCTTATGGGTTGGAAGAAGATTATCCAATAAGCTTAATAGGTGTACCCTCTCTTAATCCTAGGAGCCCTCACAACCTGAGAGAAGGTAAAGAGAAAAGACAACCGGATAATCCTATTCAATCTCTCCAGAACCTGAATCCATCCTCGAATCTGAAACAAGTTCCTTCGAGTTCGTATGTAACTAAACGATGGATTTATCCAATAGGAGTGGATGTTCATAGTGATACCGGGTGTTCTGAAGAAATGCAAAGGTGATATAGAAGTGGCAATGATATATGTGACACCATGACATTCCAAAAGCCAAAGTGTTTTAAGAAGGTTCGGTTAACTTGGTTCATGATTTTTAGTCAAGGGTCGGACCATGATCGCTGCTAGAGAGAGAGAGAGAGAGAGAGAGAGAGAGAGAAAAGAAACACTCAGCGTGCACTCTAACCTAGATCAGAATGGTTAATCATTTAATCTAATCAGGATGGCTTCCACTATTTCCTTGCATCCTCCTCCAAACCCAAAAGGAGAATTAGTCAGGATCATCTAAAATCACCCGAGGAGTAATCCTACTCATCAGT
Source organism: Agapanthus africanus (assembly GCA_030015575.1). Lineage (NCBI taxonomy): Eukaryota > Viridiplantae > Streptophyta > Magnoliopsida > Asparagales > Amaryllidaceae > Agapanthus > Agapanthus africanus. Next base: position 417,083,055 of record JASDDO010000024.1, on the reverse strand, counting down.
GGGAATTGGGATCCAACTATCATCGCATGATAACTTGATGAAATCCACTCAAGTTACAACACTCCAGAAGCTATGCGCATGCCCGACAAGTTTCCTATATGTTTGAAACTCCCGATGTGATTTTTACCCCTAACGACTTCATGGCCTTAATAGAGACCAACGTGCCATAAGTCGCTAGTCAAGTTCAACCCGTCATTATCCAAGATTGATCTAAACCCATCTGTACAAGCCCTTGATAGAGACCAACGTGACTATGCAGCTGTCCTAGATAATTGCATATACATGCTACAGACACGTATCACGCAGCTACCGTACACTGTGCCTTGATAGAGACCAACGTATATAGCACGAATACTACAAGATACCTATCTGAAATGACGGAGGGCTACGACTGGTTTATGGCGAAAAACTTTTAACTTAATGAACTTGATATCGTTGAAGGAATCCAAGTGGTTTTACAAATATATAGTGGCGAAAACTTTTGCTAAAGAGGTCACTCCCTGTGAAGGGATGTCGGCTCTTTCTTTGTCGAATGAGGTGCAGGATATTCCTAACTGAATACCATGATGCAAAGCAAAAGGAAATGACTATAGTGAAGTTATTACACTGACGCAAACTTCTGCCCAAGGGGTCACTCCCGGTGAAAGGATCTAGGCCCTTGCCTCGTCGATTGAGGTGCTGGATATTCATAACCGAATACTACTGTGCAAAGAAAAAGAGTACGTCTGTAATGTCCGTTTTTAAAAAAATCTTGGTTCCAACAACATCATATAGGTTTGTTTTATCCTTGCGTTGATAAGAATCAACGCAGTCCCATCAATAAACATATCACACCAGAAAAGAACGAAAATATGATGTACGTATATGCCATCCGCATTCGCCACTAGGCCCCATCATTATCCGTTAGGTTACTTAACTAACGACAGAGCGGGGGCTGGACTAGCGTGGGTGCAAAACATATACAACATATACTAGTGTATATATATATATATATATATATATATATAACATTTGTCCCAGGCATGATATAAGCAACATTACAGAAATATCACAGAAGCAACACAGAATGGTGGATAATCTTGGTGCCCCGGGTTTCACTTGAGCCGCAAGTGAGACCCGACGTTCTTCTGTCGTGTGGATAGCCCGTGAAATGAAAATCTAGACCCCTACGAGCGTGGCAAGTTACCCGCCAAAACCAGAAGTGAGGAAACTCTCTTCAACAACGTGAATGAGTCACCAAGCACTTCACGGAATCCGGTAACTTGAGCACCCCTCCGTGGGTCAACCTATACCCCCTACGAGTGCGGAGAATAGCCCGCCAATTCTAGAGTAAGATCCCCTCCATCTCGACGCCATGAGATGCAGTCCCCTTGCCCTCTAGAACCCGGCTATTCATGCATTCCACCGCGGGGTAATCTTAGTACAGAAAAGAAAATAATATACAAGGGTGACAACGACCTTAACCCGGTCGTTCCCCAAACAAATAATATACAAACTGGCAGTGACGGCAGTCCACATGTCGGACGCTCGCCCCGCAATATCAAATGTACAAATGAAACTGAAATGTACTACCATTGCACCATAGCTATCCACCATGATGATCCAACCACAACACAGCACAACACAGAACATCAACGTGAATCTCACGTTCGCAAACCCGTCTAAAAGAACATATAGCAATTAGCCGAGTTGTACTACTCAAATGACATTCACGGTCGCAGATAGAAATGTATGTACTGATAAACATTTGAACAGTGTTAAATTATCGACTTCGAAACACCCCGAATTGCCCCTGAACAAAAGATAACATAATATCAAAAATAGGAAAAACAAGCAATACCACTGAACCAATATTCCAGAGAATATACCACCCTACAAAATTCAAGTCCAAACTCCAACATTGGACCAGCCTCACCCATTTTTTTAAGCAATCTCGCAGGGTCAAATCCGGCTTTTTGGGCTCGTTTTTGTAGGGTGTTCTAGTGGTCACTCAAGTAGTCATCTGCAGTTGCTTAAAATTTTTTTTGAAGACTTTGAAAATTCGACAGAACCTGGAATATGCAGTGCACTGTTTCGGGGTCGTTTTGGTTTCGATACTTTAACATTGTTTAAACAAGCTAGATAAGGGTTTAAAGGTTGGCTCTGATACCATGTTGGGTTACGGCAGCGCCCCGGCCATCAAACCGTGGCCAAATGCGGAACAAAAATTTACTAAACTGACACTACCATTACCCAATGCCCGGATCTACCCTAAACCCTATACTGGCAAGCAAATAAAAAGAGTTAGGAATGGTTATACCGAGTTGATCCATGTCCTTCGGTCTTCAACCATCTTCCCAAGCTCCTAGAGCCTCCTTAATTAAGTTTTGTCACCGGTTTCCCTCCATCGATGAAGATCCACCCGAGAGATGTAGTTGTGGTTCTAGCTTCACATAATGGATGTAAGTGAAGCAACTAGAGTTTCTAGGATGCTACTCTAGAAAACCTAGGATGTAGTGTATGTAATCCAAGTGTTGGTCTATCTCATCTCACCTCCTCTCATGATTCTCAACACATGAGAGGGTTAAGACGAGGTGGTGAATGAAGGTGGGGGAAACCATAGAAAATCAAGAGAGGAGTGAAGCATAAAATGATGATGAGAACAAAGCATGATCAAGAGAAAACCAACCATCTCAAAATAATGAAGCTCTCATGAGAGAGAAAATCACGCATGCTAGGTTTCGTAAAACAATATCTTTCATTTTTAAATACCACCCATACTTGAATAGTATGCACAAACGAATTAAAAATTCATTTGTGCACACTATGCAAGCATGGTCACCACCATACTCCCCATTTTCCAATTTCCACCTCATTTACCATTTTCCAAAAAAATGGTCAAATCCAAAAATGAGGTGGCCACCTTCTAGAATGGTTTCCGGATAAAATACGGATTACATTCTACTGTATATACATACCTGCATTCGTACCGAAATACGAATACCCAAAGAGATAGAATAACACAAAGAACATAATACTAGAATATACGTATCGAAATACATATACGTAAATTATTAAATCAATACCTGATTTAATAATCCGGCTCAAACCCGAGCTGGCTAGTATTATCAACTGTCTGATCGAAAGTCCGAGTACAAAGTAAATCAATCGATCGGAACCCTGTATGTATCCAATATGGCTACTACATCATTTCGCCAGAACCAGGGAAATCCTCTGTGTAGGACTCTAAAGACTCGTCAATACGCTCGCAGTGGGTTTAACCACAAGCATATCAGCGGCACTATTTGTACGTAATGGCTACCCAGGTATTGAACGAAAGGGGGGCCGACGAGTAAACTCATCCTGAACCCCTACTGAGCCTGACAGTGACAATATTCATACAGTCTGGTCCGTTTGTCTATGAGTATCACATATCGAGTCTAGCGGGGTGGATAAAGTCAGACCCCTAATAACTTGATAATTCGTGTCGGTATGAAACCCATCACCACATGAGAAACTACCGATCCTAGATCAGTAATTCTCGACTACCTTGGCTAAGGATTTCTAGTGATGGCCACCCGTGCACTGCGCGATATCAACCCCGAATATCGGGAGAGACGAATCCCCGATAATCCGCTTACTGCATCCATGTGGCTCGGAACTGTACCCAACTAAAACCTGTTTGCATGACTCCTTTGAGCCATGGTAAGGTAGTAATCAAAGCACAGTGGGAACTCACAAGAGACAAATGACGATCTCAAGTCGACAGACTAACCTGTACACATGTCACCCGGGAACAGCTATCTGCTATCTGACAATAGGTATAGTACCAACTAGCAGGTTCCCGGCGAGTCTGTCCAGTGTACTCATAACCCAATGAGCACCTGTATACTATCTTAGATGAACAAACTAACACCAATGGCTTATGAGACCTGGCCACCGCCCCTCATCGAGGTCTCGATCAATATACACTAGTCTACACTGGAGTATCGATGCCCAGTCTCGAAACTCCCACGACTAGGGACATTTAAGGATTTTCTTATAGACCCCCAGCTCCCACATATATGATCGCCATCATAATGCTGGTAGTCAAACAAGAATCCTATGGGCTCTATCAACATGCAATAGTGAAGATAAATAACAACCAGATAGCATACTATCATCTCGAGTAAGACTGTTCTACCGGTATAGGTCGTCCCTCAATCATCATAATCACCTGCCTGCGACTACGATAATTGCCTTGAGGGCATTATAGCCAACACACTTACGATACGCTGCTCCGCTTAAGTAACCTTAGGATGTACATGTTTCAGATTCATTATTCTATTCGTTCTTATGATCTATCCACATCAATATTTGTTTGCGGTTCCTGTCACCATGGATACGCGAGCTGAGAGAGCTGTGGTCAGAGCGAGCTAGTCAGGGACGAGGACTGACCAGGGTGTTATTCCGGTGACATAGGAACATATTAATTTCTCTTTATGCTAGGGTTTCTCGTTTGAGATGAGTGTTCGAGATCTGCACCAGATGATCGGACCATTGCATGAGGCCAGTCAGATTAAGAGGACTGTTGACGTACAGCCTACTCCAGAGATTGTGGTGTTGTCTACCGTGCAGACAGATGAACAAGCTGTTGCTGAGATTGACGAGATATCACCTTCAGAGTTCACGAAACTGAAGCCACATAAGTTTACAAGAAGGGATGTGACAGATGATCCCTATAGACAAAGTGATTAGGATAATTCTTTTGTTTGGATGTCCCAATGCGAGATCATTAAATTGACTAACTTCGGTTTAAAAGGTCTTGCTCAGACATGACGTAGATCGATCGAGAGAGCACGCATTTCACCAGATTTCTTCCACCAAGCATTAGAGATGCTCGAGTTCATAGCTTGAGTCTATGCGAGAGACTCCGGATATGACAGTAGCTGAATATTGAATTGCAGTCATCGCAGCTAGCGATATATGATTCCGAATCGATCGATATTGAAGGAGTAGATTAAGAGATTCGTGCGAGATCTCAATTAGCAGTTGTTCCTCTCCGTTCATGCTAAAGATTGGATACGTATGCAGAGGCGTTGGATACAGTTACATTTTCAGAGGAAAGTTGTGACGAGATTGCAGCTGTTCCGGAACGGTAGCGAACTAAGTAAAGAGTGCCAACTTCCGGACAGTCCGGCAGACATGATGTCTGAGGAGATCGTGGCAGGTTCTTTCTAGAATACTTCAGCAATAAGGATTCAGACCCAGGATCGATTATATACCACGTACTCAGAGGGCCAGAGGCCACCGTCAGTGACGTGCTACTTTGCGAGTAGCCAGATTAATTGGCCAGGAGATATTCGGAGAGGCGTCAGAGCGGGATTGTTTCCGTCGCTACTCCTAACCAGGCCGTCGAGCCGAGAGATCGTGGAATTAGTGATCCACAGGAAGGAAAAGGACCTAAAGACAGAGGACGCCAGACCGTGGGCAGAAAGCAAGTAGGAACTCTAGCTCTGCCATCTCCGAGTGCACCGGGACATTTCGACATTGAAGGACGTGTACCTCAATATCATTTATTTTTTGTTTTTGTTTATTGATACGAGTATCATGCTTTTATCTTTTTGGATATTTTTTTGTTTTCATGATTTGGTTTCACGATTGATATTTTTATGTACCGTAGCTGCAATTGATAGATATTTTCATATGCACGGCGATTACACTTAATTTATATATTTAGACATCAGTTACACTTAATTTTTGTTGTTGTGCATATCCATTGCACTTGATATTGTTTGGTGAACGCCGTTGCACATATTGACGACTTCGTGTATTAATTTCGATATACTTGATTTTGACTTCATACATATTTTATGCACCTGATTTAGACTTGTGCACTCTATATTATTTTTTGCACGCAGTTGTACATTTTTATGATTTCTTACATTTCGGTATACTTGATTTTGATTTCGTGCATGTTGTATACCGTTGATTTTGATTCATACACTCGTTATTGTTTATATGCGTTTTCAATGCCTTGATATGATTTTTGTGCATCTTATTGCACTAGATTTATGTTTTCGTGCACCGTGTGCACTTGATATTTGTTTTCGTGCACCCTATTGCATTAAGCGCTTTTGTGCGGACTTAACGCACTTGATTTAGATTTTCGTGCACATTCGGCGCATATGATGTGGTCTTGTGGATATTTGATGCACTTGATTGAGATTTCTGTGCACTAGATGCACTTGATGTTGTTGTCATGCACACCCGATGCACTTGACAGATGCTTTCGTGCACACCCGTTGTACTCAGTTTTTTTTTTCGTGCATAAGAAGACGTGACGAGGCCCGTGACGTATTTACTCAGAAGTAAACACGTTAAGCATAAATAAGCAATATAATATAAATGTACACAAGAAAGACATGAGATGTAAATGAACAGCAACTTTTTATTTATTAAACATACTTTACAATACAACTGACGGCAACTTTTTATTTATTAAACATTCTTTACAATACAACTGAAAAGTAAATACAATGTTGAAAGCAATGCCTAAATAATGGCATAAACGGATATTCATGGGCTCGATCTCTAGAGAGTCGGGTCTTCCTGACAACATTCCAAAGAAAGAATAGAAAAGTAATGTCGTCAGCAATAAGTGAGATAGAAATAGACTGAACAGGTAAAGAGAATATATCTGGTATAATGTATGATTGTTATGTTAATGCTGTTGTTTGTAGTTTGGTACAAAATATGCCAGTGTATACGAGAGGAGTTCAACTATTCCGTGGACTAAGGTATACAGAGCATAAGGAACCATTAAGCCACGGGACAATAGCAACGGATATTCAGGTTAGGTGTATTAAAGTGACCATCATCGTGCCACTTTTAACACATTCCGTACCAATCTACCCCTTAAAAACCCCGTAATGTTTATTGTATTGTTTATCGCTATAAGACTTGCTGAAACCATGATATCAATTGCTCATGTAAACGGATAAAGATGTAAACGGATAATCATGTGATCAAATCAATGTATATCCATGGTTCGGTCAGTTCAAGTCATGTTGATATTGTATAATATTCAGTATATATGGATTCATGATGTATTGGAGTTATATTTGAAGTGTATATAGATTGGAATTGTATTCAGATTAGATTGAGACTCTGTCTGAGTCAGACACTTAAACAGAATTTGATTCCTGAATTAGGTTTTGGAGTTATCGGTAACTGCTGCACATGAACGGCAGGATTTGTGACTTTTTCCAAGCCAATTACCATTGATAACCCCGTTTTAGTTTTCTACCTTAATAGGCAAGCACCCACTTTCGTCGGCTCTCTGAGGCTCAAGAGAATTGGTCCCGCTTAAATCTATATTTATGATTAATCCAAAAAATTGTAGTTTACCGTAATCAGAAACGGCGTCGCTTCGCAGCTAGCCGGTGAATACGGGTCGATCCGCAGGGATGTGTGAGTTTCCGTTTTTGTGTTATAACGAGTTGATTCAAATTGTTATTTGGTTTTTGTCGATTGAATTTAAGATGAATTTATGTGATATGAAAGAACTCGTTAGGGTTAGGTCGAAGGTAGGGGTGTTGAGATTAATGTTTTCTCCTCTTTCAATGTCGTTGATTTAATCTTTTTAGAAAAATCACATCAATTATTAGCAAAGGGGATTAGGATGATCGGAAAGAAACAAAGTTTCTTCCTCTAGATCCTTATCCGTCCTTTCCTATTAATTGATGTGATATTCATGGACGTCACATATGTCCGGCCTTTTATACTACGGTTCACCGTTATCTTGTAGGTAGGGTGCCGTAGGGGGCGGATCATACATGCGTGCATGAAGATTTCGTTTTTTAAAAATATGTTGGCATTGAAGGAGGTGAGAGACATCCATCTCTCACTCCCTCTCTTGTTCCTAACCCTACCGAGCGAGGATTTTACTCGCTCATTAGGGAGTTATTTGAAAGTGACATTTTTTATGTTTATGTTTTAAAGGGTAATTACTTACTGCAGATTAAAGAGGATTACACTAGTTAAACTAAAGCAACAATTAGATAACTAGGGCAAGTAAAAGATTATACTAAGGCAGGAATTAAATAAACTAAAAAACTTACAAGATGATGTTCTTGATCTCTCAACAGGTCTGAACTTTTATTGATTGATAAGAGGCATACCATTTTACAGATCTTGAGTACAATTTATAAGCAACTAGTGAAGCTAGGGTTACAGACTCTCATAGACATGAAATTACAGATTTGCCCCCTAAAAATCCCAACATATGAAACGACACACCGACACAAGAAGTCGGTGCCGACACGGGCACCATATGGCCGCGGTTCCGCAGCAAAGACATGCCTTTGGCCGCGGTTCCGCGGCCCTTTGGTGGGCTTGGCTCACCAACTTTCTGTGATTGGTTTGTCTTCTCTTGGGCTTCCTATTTTCATTGTTCTTTTCTCTGTTGGGCTTCTTAGTATTCTCTAGATCCTTAGTGAAACTTGAAGGATCTTTTGACCGTTTCACTTGTTTTATCGTCTCGGCTTGAGTAAGATCCGTGTGCTGGTTGGTCAAAAGTCCATTTCCTGTATCATCTTTGTCTTTTTCACTCTATTTGCTCCGAGATCCTGTATCCTGTATCATGCAACAAACGAGCGTCAAAAGTACCTGTTTACTTATAAAATGCATAAAAGTGGGGCGTATGAATTGCAATATTATAATGTGAATAAATACCCCCAAACTTACCTTTTGCTCGTCCTCAAGCAAACTTATTATTTTATTCTAACCTAGCCACACTTTCGCAGGGAAACGCGATTGCACTGAGCCCATGCAACAAGCCGTTAAACATCTAGGTGTCCCTAGTAGGGGGAGTGTTGTCTCCTGAGGGTTTTCAGCGGATTACACCCATAAAATCCTATCAACTTGGTTTTTCGACTTTTGTTTTCCAATTAGGTTTTCTAACAAGGAATTTTATTATCGTCGACCCGCAAATTATCCACCCATATTCTTCACACTTCCTTATTATGTAACTTAAGATTGTACATGTTCTATAGAATTACTTAGAATTCAGCATTTCTTAAGTTTTTCTTCTAGAGTTTCATCTCCACTTAGGAATTTCTATCAACTCTATTAAAGATACAAGTTTTATTTTTCATTCCTTTCTCTTATCTAAACTCTAATCACATATCCCCACGTGTGTGTAATTTTCACCCCTACACTTGGAAATTCAAATCAAGCAATCGTACTCTCGTCCATTGTCCAAAGCACTTAACTTTCACTTACACATCCTTCATGTTACCGTTAATACTTCTTGAGGTACCAACAGCCGATTACAAGATGCGTTAGGCCTTTAAAGCGTATTTCCTAGTTTTGCAACACCCAAGGCTTTTAGCAGTGACTCCCAAACCAGTTGGTCTAAGGCACTAGGTGATGAAGCACCCTTGCTAATTAATTTTCTAGCCCTAAGTAATCACAAAAACCAGTGTCCATTTTTTTTTTATTCACCCCCTTTTTTTTCTTTTTATTTTCATTGTGCTAAGGACTTTAGACAAGAGTAATTCAAGGTCTCTTCTACTAATCCAAGTTTCAAGGTGCGTGATTGTGCATTTTGTAGGGTACATGTTTTCAGAATCTAAACTCAAGCTAGGAACTATCTTTCGAACTTATACTTTAATAAAAACATTAATACTTTTCTCTCGTTTTGGCTTAACCCTCGAAGTGAACCCAAAATTTTCCTATTCCTAAATAACCTACAAAGACATACACTTTCTACTGTTAAACTTTAAGCAAGGTTATTTTTAGGGTTTTTAATTTACCAAGTCTAAGATCTAGTTTTTCCTAGCTAGTTAACCTTTTTATCAACTCAAGTCAATTAACCAAAATTGAATACAATAATTTTTATAATTTTTGAAATTTTCTCAATTTTTTTGGGGTTTTCAGTTTTTTTTTTTATTTTTCAAATTTTTAAATTTTTATGATTTTTATATAAAAATGCAATGCAGAAATTAAATATGCAAAAGGAAAACAAAGATATATACAATATGCAATGCGAAGGATAACTATATACATCACCCTCTAATACCCCCAAACTTGAGCAAAGCAGTGCCCTCACTGCCTGGCCCCGCGTCGCGCTCGTGAGCGTGAACGTGATTTCTCCCTTCTAGCCAAAAGTGTTTGGATCCCCCGCTCAATTTCCGTCAACCGACGGTCGTGCTCTCGTGCAGTTGCCCGAAACTCATCTTTCAAAGAGTCTATTCTTCTCACTGTTCTTCGCATTAATCGCGCATGCTCCTGGGGAGTTAGCTCTTCCCCACTCGAAGTCGACCTCGAGCTAGGGGTGTGTGCAGGTACATTCTCTGCCGGTTCTGTTCGTGTCCAAATATCCGTGAGTCTAGAGTAGGACGACGAGACGCCCTCTAAAAGTGGTCGAACCGGGACACCGTCTATCAAATATGAGTCAAATTCCTCGGCTGGGAGGAAATAACAGCAGAGTTGGGTAACGAGCATGGGACATGGATATACACTACCTCGTTTCCCTGTACCTATGGATTGGAGCAAAACCGTGCACATGTCGAACCTAGGATTTTTCATCATTAAAGTGTGGACGACATGTAACGATGGGGTGAAAAAGGTTGTGTTGTGAGAACTTCCAAAAATATTGTTTTGTGCCCACCGGCACACAGTTAAAACATTTGCGAAAAGGGTCCGTGCTTGGATCCCCTTACGCGGTTCTCGTGCACAGTCATTACCCATTAATGGCATATAATCTTCAAAGCGAAGTGGGTGCTCATGTGCAGGTACACGTGGTATGAGTGTAACCTCGTGTATCATGTCCCTATCGATGCGAATTTCACGGTTTCCCCAATTCAGTTTAATGTACCCTAAGTTGTCTAGGCTATTGTCTTCCAAGGATTCGTAAAATAGAGCAACTAGGTTTGGTAAAGCAAATGCAGATGCATGATTATAGAGGAGGAAATTCCAGCCCCTTTGTGCGATTTCGTGTGGGAAATATGTACCCTAAATCTCGTGTGCGAAAATAGGGGAAAAATCCCTTTCATACTGCATTTTATGTGCCATTACAATTTATAGTAAAGAATTTATGCAGTAACAGAGAGTAAGGGATCAGATTTACCTCCCCTGAAAAATTCAGGGGGTGAAGACACAAGTCGGCGGCGGTTGCGCGGCGGGGAGCGTCAAAGGCGGCGGTTCCGCGGTCGTCTGGTGGCGGCGCAGCGAGATTTTTCTGCAGGGGCTAGGGGGTGGCGGCTAGGGTTTGATGAGAAGAAAATGTTTTAGGGTAAACACACAGGGGGCTCGGTTCCTTTAAATAGAGGATGGGAGGGTGATTTACGTAAAACACCCTTTAAGACGAGGGTTTTATTTGTAAAAACAGCTCTTAATCTGTAATTTTGCAATTAGATCCAAAAATTATTATTTTTTATTATTTTATTTATTTATTTTTTTTTATTTTATTTTATTTTTTTTATAAATTTTTTTTATAGTATTATGGAAATATATACAAATAATATACACACCCCCAAACTTATTTGAAATAGTGTCATTGGGAAACGAAGTTTGGGGGTGAAAGCGGAGGAAGATCAATCAGTGTAAATCGGCTCCTGCAAAAACAGGAGCTCCTCCGAAGGATCCGCTGTGAAGAACGGTTTCAGTCGATGCCCATTTACTTTGAATAAGGTACCGTCTTCAGGGTTCTCAAGATCAACCGCACCGTGCGGATAAACGGTGCGGACTACAAAAGGTCCTCTCCATCTGGACCGAAGCTTCCCGGGATGAAAATGTAACCGAGTGTCATAAAGTAGAACCTGTTGACCAGGTTCAAAAGTTTTTCGCAAAAAGTGTTTATCGTGGAACACCTTGGCTCGGTTTTTAGCAGTTATGGCATTATCATATGCCTCATCCCTCAACTCCTCCAACTCATTCAATTGCAGCTTTCTGTTGCTGCCCGCATCTCCTAAAGACAAATTCAGCTCTTTGATAGCCCAAAATGCTTTATGCTCGATCTCCACTGGGAGGTGGCAAGCCTTCCCGTACACAAGCCGGTATGGAGACATACCAAGATCGGTCTTATATGCAATACGGAAAGCCCATAGTGCATCTATCAGTTTAAGTGACCAATCCTTACGGTTTTTGGAAACCGTTTTCTCCAAAATTTGCTTTATTTGCCGATTTGAAACCTCGGCTTGCCCACATGTTTGGGGGTGATATGGCCTTGACAATTTGTGGGTGATAGAGTATTTACGCATTAAGGATTCGAAAGTCCTATTGCAGAAGTGAGAACCATTATCACTTATTATCGCCCGAGGGTGCCCAAATCGAGAAAATATGTGTTCTTTAAGGAATCGAACGACAACTTTATTATCGTTCGTTCGGCTGGGCACAGCCTCGACCCACTTAGAAACGTAGTCAACCGCCAACAGAATATACACATTTCCAAAAGAGTTAGGAAATGGTCCTATGAAATCTATACCCCAAACATCAAAAATGTCCACTACCAAAATGGGTTGGAGTGGCATTTCGTTTCTCCGCGAAATCCGGCCCAAGTGTTGGCACCGGGAGCAAGTTTTGCAGTATTCAAATGCATCCTTGAAGAGTCATGGCCAATAGAAACCACACTGCAAAATTTTTTCGGCTGTCTTCTTTGGGCCAAAGTGCCCGCCACATGCTTGATCGTGGCAGAAAGGCAGCACGTTCCTGACCTCACTCTCGGGCACACACCGACGAATGATTTGGTCGGAACAGTATTTAAAAAAATAGGGTTCATCCCAGTAAAAATGCTTTACTTGGGACAAAAATCGAAGCTTATCCTGTTTCGACCAATCATTAGGAATCAGGCCGGTGGCTAAATAGTTTACAATATCGGCGAACCATGGTTCGCAAGAAATGGTCAAGAGTTGCTCGTCGGGAAAAACGTCAGTGATTGGAAGATCGAGCGTGGGCGAAGAAGGAAGTCGTGATAGGTGATCAGCTACTACGTTTTCACATCCCTTTTTGTCCTTAATGACAAGGTCAAACTCTTGCAATAAAAGGATCCAACGTATTAGCCTTGACTTAGCATCCTTCTTCACAAAAAGGTGGCGAAGAGCCGAGTGATCAGTATAAACAACGACTGGAGAGCCAATTAAATAAGGCCAAAAGTTTTCGAGTGCAAACACAACAGCTAAAAATTCTTTCTCCGTTGTTGTGTAATTAAGTTGGGCTTCATTTAGTGTTCGGCTAGCATAATAAATCACGTGCGGCATCTTATTAATGTGCTGTCCAAGAACAACGCCAATTGCAAAGTCTGATGCGTCGCACATGATTTCAAAAGGGTGCGTCCAGTCGGGAGATGAGAGGATGGGTGCAGTGATGAGTGAATGTTTTAAAGACTCGAATGCTTCAGTGCATGTGGAGTCGAAAGCGAAAGTTGTGTCCTTGGCCAGTAATAGAGTCAAGGGTCTAGCAATCTTGCTAAAGTCCTTGATAAACCGTCTGTAGAAACCGGCGTGGCCAAGGAAGGCTCTAATATCTTTGACACATTTTGGGGAAGGTAGGTTAGAAATCACTTCGATTTTAGCCCTGTCTACCTCGATGCCGTTTTGCGAGATGACATGTCCTAAGACAATGCCCTCTCGCACCATGAAATGGCACTTCTCCCAATTTAATGTTAGGTTCTTATCCCTGCAGCGGGTAAGAACAGTATCAAGATGGCGTAAACACTCATCGAAGGAGTCGCCAAAGATGGATAAATCGTCCATAAAGATCTCCAAGAACTTTTCAACCATGTCTGAAAAGATCCCCATCATACACCGCTGAAATGTAGCGGGTGCGTTGCATAACCCAAAGGGCATGCGACGATAAGCAAACGTGCCAAAGGGACAAGTGAATGTTTTCTTGTCTTGATCCTCTTTGGCGATGGGGACTTGATTGTAACCGGAATAGCCATCGAGAAAGCAGTAGAACTCGTGCCCTGCCAATCGCTCGAGCATTTGCTCAATGAAAGGTAAAGGAAAGTGGTCCTTCCTTGTTGCGGCATTGAGTTTCCTATAGTCTATGCAGACTCGCCACCCAGTTTGGGTGCGAGTGGGGATCAATTCATTTGCCTCGTTTGTAATGACCGTAATGCCCGATTTCTTTGGCACAACGCAGATTGGGCTCACCCATTGGCTATCCGAGATAGGGTAAATGATACCGCTATCCAGACATTTGACAATTTCTTTCTTAACAGCCTCTTTCATGATGGGGTTGAGGCGCCTTTGTGGATCTCGTGCTGGCTTGGCATCATCCATTAAGTGTATATGATGTTCGACTATGAGGGGACTAATCCCCTTAATGTCCGCCATAGACCAGCCAAAAGCTTGCCGATTATTATGTAAGACCATCAAGAGAGCCTTCTCTTGCTCAAGAGCTAGGGAGGCTGATGTAATGACGGGTAATGTCTTATTATCACCTACATATGCATATTTTAGGTGTGTCGGCAAAAGCTTTAATTCGAGTTTAGGAGGTGAAACAATAGATGGTAACAATGGGGTAGTTGTTTCAAACTCGAATGATTCCATCAAAGGTTCGAACCGAGTGTACGCAACAGTGTCGGATGGTTCAATTATCTCATCCGAAAAAGCAAAAGACTCCAATTCAGGTGATGAGTCTTCAAAGTCGTCGACGAATGTAAAACACTCAAAATCGTTATCCGTCGTGAAAGCTGTGTCGGATTCTAGGAGGAACGCACTAGTGGCGTTAACATTGCTGTGGTCGAATAAAAAATTCTCGAACTCACGGTCCTCCTCCGCGATCTCATTGATCGAGCAAACGTCGAGTACGCTAGAATTAGGCTCAGCAGGCTGACTTCCCAACGTGAAAATATTGAGCTCAATTGTCATATTGCCGAAAGATAGGTTCATTGAACCGTTACGACAATTGATCACTGCGTTGGAAGTTGCCAAAAATGGTCGACCTAGTATTACCGGAATTTGGTTCCGGGGGTTAGCGACAGGTTGTGTATCCATCACAATAAAGTCAACGGGGAAAATGAAATTCCCTACTCTTATTAACACATCCTCCAGCTCTCCCCTAGGATGAGTGATAGACTGGTCGGCCATTTGGAGAGTACAGTGAGTGGGCTTAAGCTCTCCAACGCCCAATTGCTCGTACACAGAATAGGGTAGCGAATTGACACTAGCACCAAGATCTAATAGTGCTCTATTGATGTTCTTGCCCCCAATTGTTATCGAAATGGTAGGACACCCGGGGTCCTTTTGCTTTGGGGGTAAGGAATTTACAAGAGCATCGCTAATAGCACTAGCCACAAAAACTTTCTTTGGCACTTGCGACTTCCTCTTTTTGGTGCACAAGTCCTTTAAAATTTTGGCATATGAAAGAACTTGCTGAATTGCATCCAAAAGAGGGATGTTTATGCTAACCTGTTTGAACAACTCGACAATCTTCTCCATTTGAGGAGTTGGTTTATTGGATCTCAACCGATTAGGAAAAGGAACATTTTGAAAAGTGGTTGAGTCCAATTTTTGTGGATCAGATTGTCGAGTTGGAACGGTACCTCGTGTAGATGTGTTCGTGTTGTGAGAATTAGGTCCGTTCAAGCTAGAAGAGGTAGAGCCATGTGAAGGGTGGAGAATAGGCTCTAAAGAAGAAGAAGATGGTGAAGAAGATGAAGAAGGCCCACCGGCAGGGGAGTCATTGTTAATGCCCACATTGTTTCGCAACACTTTTCCCGATCTCAACGTGGTCACAGCATTTACGTTATGATTTTGCTGATTGTGTGCGGCATATGCGTGACCGGGGTTGGGCAACGGTTGAGACGAGAGTTTTCCTTTTTCACTCTCGCTCAAAACTGCATTGAGTTGTGCAATTTTTGCCTCAATAGATTTGATGCTCTGATCGTGTGAGGCACTATTTTGCACTAAAGATTGAATAGATGTCTCAAGTCTTGCTGTAGACTGTGTAGATTGCTTAAGGAATGCATCTAGACTTCTTTCAAGTGAGCTAACCTTATCATTATTAGGTTGAACATAATTGTTTGGCTGGTAAGCATTGTTCGGCACAAAATTGTTCACCTGATTAGGGTAAGGTTGTTGTTGAAATTGTTGCGGTTGATATTGAGTTTACGAGGGTGCTTGTTGTTGTTGTTGTGGAGGAGGAGGTCTTTGAAAATTATTATTTCCTTGGAATTGTTGATTTTGGTTCCAAGCGAAATTTGGGTGACTCCTCCACCCCGGATTATACGTCGAAGAGTACGGATCGTTTCTTTGTCGTTGCTGAAATGCAGCATTGACTTGATCCTGTCCTTGTGTAGATGCATTATAAGGACACTCTTCGGTCAGGTGCGATGGATCCGCACAACAAGCACAGACAGTTCGTGGGGGCATAGCAGGGGCAGGAGAAGACGATGAGATTTTGGTCTCGATCGCTTCTAGCTTTTTCGTAAGAGCGGCCATCTCGGCCTTCATAGCAATCGACATCTCTACTTGATGTATGCCTGCCCTAGATTGACCACTAGAAGATGATGTGGTCTTGGTGCTCTCCCACTGTATTGTCTGCTCACTAAGATCCTCGAGAAACTGCCACGCTTCATCACTAGACTTAGAGAGAAAATGACCTTGGCAGATGGTTTCTAGCAACTGCTTCGTTGCCGAGTTCAATCCCTCGTATAATGTTTGGCAAAGTTGCCAACTTTCTATCCCATGATGAGGGCATTGAACTAGTAGGTCCTTGAATCTCTCGAAGCACTTCTAAAATGGTTCGGAAGGAAGTTGTGAGAATTGAATTATTTCATTTCGGATTCTGGCAGTTTTGTGGTGAGGATAAAACTTTTTTAGAAAAGCTTTCACAAACTCATCCCAATTCCTAATAGAATGTGATGCGGTGCTATATAGCCATTTCTCGGCTAGGTCACATAAGGTGAAAGGAATGACCCTTAGCCTTATAGCGTCATCACTCAATTGGGTCGTTTTCATCATAGCGCACACATTTTGGAATTTATTAATAAAGATATATGAGTATTCAGTTTCCAAACCATGAAATTTCGGCAGCATGTTGATGAAATGTGGTTTAATCTCAAAATTGTCCCCATTTGCCGGTGGGGGTGAAAGACAGGTGGGTAAAGAAGTGCGGATGGGGTAAAAGAGGTCCTGGAGCGCAACTCGTGCGGGCGCTTCAACAGGCGGCTGGTTCGGGTCATTCGCACCTAACGGAGGTGGAATTCTTCCCGTCGGCAAGGTATTGTTGGGGTTGAATCCCGACATACCTTCGGTGAAAGAATTTGAAGGTGAAGGTGAGAAAGTGGACGGATTTTCGACTTCGGTGTCGAAAGATTCGTTGGTCGGTACCAACGAAACGCGGACTAATCGGGCGTCTGTATCCCTAGTCCAAAGTGATATACACTAAAGGGGATAGTGCAGTCAGAAAAAAAAACAGAATGTGGGGGTAAGATAACGTCAGTGAGGGAAAGTGGTGTGGTGAATTTGCAGGTTTTCTTTTTGCGACAAATTGCAAGTTTTGAAAAGTTTTATTGATTTTTTTTTTTTTTATGTGAGAGTTTTGCAAAGAGTTTTTTTTGAAAAAAACTCATGACACGCTTGTATCAACCACACATGCACAATCAGGCCTAGATCTAGGGTTGCCTAGGTCTACTAGACAGCTCCTAACTAGGGCTAGAAATAGGACCTCGAACCGCCTCTTCACGGACAAGTACGGCCAGGTAAGTGGGAAGGAACCACCACTACAGTGGGCCTAATTAATAACCACTAGCCTAGACACCGCAATGTCGGTTAGGATAAACGGCCGATGCCTACCCTAGTCCTTTTCCTATTGAGCTCGCTGTCCTTAGGTCTGAGTCTAATCTTTTTTAATTAATTGTGGTCGATGCAAAATGCTTTAGGTGTTTTCTGGGGTCCTGGGAAGGGTGATGAAATTCCCACCCAATCTGAGTTTGGTCAATTAGCCCCTTAAGTCCAATTAAATTATGCAAAACAAAAATTCACTTGCAATCAATTTTAGCGCGGCGCAAAGAAACCTGCAGCAAATCTGTTATTTAGAAGGGGGAAGAAGATTTTTTTTTTGCGCAAAGAAACCTGCAGAAAATTTTTACAGTGGAGATATGGAGGTTTCAGAGGGGAGAGAGAGAAAACTAACCCTGAAAATTTTAAGCAGTGAAGAGCCCTAATGGCCGCGGTTCCGCGGTTTGATGAGTAGATCAAGCTTTGGAAAAATTTGTGTAGCTCTGTACTGCTGATTCCTCTCTGTTCTTATGCTCCCTTGTCTGTTTTGACCTTCTATAAAATTCCAGATCCAAAAGTTTTTGCTGTTCCTGCAAGATTCCAACGAAAAACCCTTCAAACAGATAAAAATAATGAAAAGATAATTTTTGTATTTTGTATTTTCTGATTTTTATAATTTTTCAAACTTTATATCAACCCGAAATCATACAAAACGAGAAAATTACGCCATCCCCGGCAACGGCGCCATTTGATTAATCCAAAAAATTGTAGTTTACCGTAATCAGAAACGGCGTCGCTTCGCAGCTAGCCGGTGAATACGGGTCGATCCGCAGGGATGTGTGAGTTTCTGTTTTTGTGTTATAACGAGTTGATTCAAATTGTTGTTTGGTTTTTGTCGATTGAATTTAAGACGAATTTATGTGATATGAAAGAACTCGTTAGGGTTAGGTCGAAGGTAGGGGTGTTGAGATCAATGTTTTCTCCTCTTTCAATGCCGTTGATTTAATCTTTTTAGAAAAATCACATCAATTATTAGCAAAGGGGATTAGGATGATCGGGAAGAAACAAAATTTCTTCCTCTAGATCCTTATCCGTCCTTTCCTATTAATTTATGTGATCTTCATGGACGTCACATATGTCCGGCCTTTTATACTACGGTTCACCGTTACCTTGTAGGTAGGGTGCCGTAGGGGGCGGATCATACATGCGTGCATGAAGATTTCGTTTTTTAAAAATATGTTGGCATTGAAGGAGGTGAGAGACATCCATCTCTCACTCCCTCTCTTGTTCCTAACCCTAACGAGCGAGGATTTTACTCGCTCATTAGGGAGTTATTTAAAGTGACATTTTTTATGTTTATGTTTTAAAGGGTAATTACTTACTGCTGATTAAAGAGGATTACACTAGTTAAACTAAAGCAACAATTAGATAACTAGGGCAAGTAAAAGATTATACTAAGGAAGGAATTAAATAAACTAAAAAACTTACAAGATGATGCTCTTGATCTCTCAACAGGTCTGAACTTTTATTGATTGATAAGAGGCATTCCATTTTACAGATCTTGAGTACAATTTATAAGCAACTAGTGAAGCTAGGGTTACAGACTCTCATAGACATGAAATTACAGATTTGCCCCCTAAAAATCCCAACATATGAAACGACACACCGACACAAGAAGTCGGTGCCGACACGGGCACCATATGGCCGCGGTTCCGCGGCAAAGACATGCCTTTGGCCGCGGTTCCGCGGCCCTTTGGTGGGCTTGGCTCACCAACTTTCTGTGATTGGTTTGTCTTCTCTTGGGCTTCCTATTTTCATTGTTCTTTTCTCTGTTGGGCTTCTTAGTATTTTCCAGATCCTTAGTGAAACTTGTAAGGATCTTTTGACCGTTTCACTTGTTTTATCGTCTCAGCTTGAGTAAGATCCGTGTGCTGGTTGGTCAAAAGTCCATTTCCTGTATCATCTTTGTCTTTTTCACTGTATTTGCTCCGAGATCCTGTATCCTGTATCATGCAACAAACGAGCGTCAAAAGTACCTGTTTACTTATAAAATGCATAAAAGTGGGGCTATGAATTGCAATATTATAATGTGAACAATTTACCAGGGCCCTTATTGTAAATTATTAAATTTGAGAAGGTTTTATGAAAAATAGTTTTGATAAACTTTCAAAGTAAACCTCATGTATTTATTTATCGTATTTAGGGTTTTCATGGATGTAATTTTTAAAAGTGAAGTATTCTAATGATTATAAACCTAGATTGAATAGTATGGGATATTTTAGTGTAAATTGGAAGTGTATGGATTTGTGATGGTATATTCATGAAATTTGAGATTCTTTTGTTTAGAAAACATGGAATTTATTATAAATATAAAATAGATGTTTTGATAATATTTATATATATATATATAATTATTAAAAATATGATTTATTTATTAAATAGAAAATCACGTTTTCTTAAAAAATTATATTAAAAATTCCATCGAGTTTGGATGCTCTGTAAGGAGGTCTGCATCTCGCTCTACTAGTCCCAAAGATGTGCGATAACCCACACCATCCAAATCGGGTTCCCCTAAATAGGTTGTATAGTCTTAATTGTAAGGAATTTAATTAAAACAATATTAAAGAATACGGTTTTATTATTTTAAGGTATTTTATTGTAAAATTGTATTTATCCCACAAAATATTGTTCCAAAAGCCATCGTGCTATGTCATGATGAGTTTTATGATGAAGCAGGTCATTACCTCGTGAGTTTTCTAAAGGTAATATGAGCATATATGATGAAAGATACCGAATAGAAAGTTTGTGGTATTTAACCGTAAAAGTGAAATAAAAGTTGCATAGCATGGTATTATAAATTGAAACTTGTTCTCAATGTTGGTTTATGGTTTCTAAACAATATATAAAGAAATGGTTGATTTTTTATTAAGAAAAGTTGGGTTTTTTTTTAACAAATTGGAATCGGATGTCGAATTAACTCCACTTCCGATGAGTTTTGAAAAGAGAACTTTCTGAGAGGTGAAAAGGAGATAAGAGAAGAGAATTACTGGATTAGATGAGAGAGGGGAGGTAGAGGAAGGGTTTGAGAGCTTCGTGGAGTCACGGTGTCGCCGGATTTGTCCCGAGTCGTCGCCGGAAGATGAGCTTGGGCTAACTCCACTTGTACAACTAATTTGACTTGGAAGAATTTGAGAGTTTTGACAATGGATTTCATAATAGAGAGGGCTAGAGTGTGGGGTAGTATTTATAGGATAGAATTAGGGTTTGTGGAATTAAAAATGAGAATTAAAATGCATTAAAACATTGGATTAATGGGTGATTTTAATCCTCTGTTAATTTGCAGGAAATTCAAATAGAAGAGGAATAGTGGGGGAGGCCAAAGGGTTAGGGTTTAAATTTTTGGGGCATTTGCGACGGTTGGGACCGGCGGCACCGGCCCAAAATGAATCCTCTCCGGTCGTTTGGAGGGGGTGGAGTTTGGATTGGTGCTACGTGTCTAGGTCTGTTCATACATCATTTTCCACATGTTTGATTTCTGAGACTTTTCATTTTTACGTGTATTGCACGTGTAAACCTTTGGGCTTCCCAAAAGTTTAAAAGAAAATTCATTAACAATAATATGTGGCTGATAGGATTCGAACACAGGGGCTATACCACAGCAGTGCAAGACTTTACCAATGAGCTACAAGTTGTTTCTTGTTGTTCTTAAACAAATTAAATACTTATAGTATACTCAGGTTTGCAAATACTCTATTTAGTACTTTAACTTTAAACAAATTTGTGTACAATAAAAACAGAGTCGTTACATTCTACCCTCCTTACAAAAATTTCTTTCTCGAAATTTACAAATATTTAAGGACTAATTTACAAATATATAAGGGTATCTTGCACGCATTTCTTCTCTTTCCCACGTTGATTCTCCTGGTGAGTCTTTCCTCCACATCACTCGGACCAAGTTTACTTCCTTGTGCCTAAGTGACTTTACCTTTCTGTCCAGAATTTCAACGGGTTATTGCTCACAAGATAAGTCTGTATGTACAATGAGCTCAGAGTGATCAAGGATATGGCTAGGGTCACTCACATACCTTCGGAGCTGGGATATGTGGAATATGTTGTGCACTTCTTCCAATAAGGGTGGAAGTGCCAAACGATATGCCACTTCTCTGACTCGTTCGAGTATGTCGAACGATCCAATGTATCTCGGACTTAGCTTACCCCTCTTTCCAAAATGAATCACTTCACGGTTTGGAGAGATCTTTAGAAAGACATGATCGACCGGTTGGAACTCCAAGTGTCGGTACTTTGCATCAGCCCAATACTTCTGTCGGCTTGGGCTATGCATATTCGTTCCCTGATAGTGCGAACTACATCTACAGTCGCCACTATCATCTCAGGTCCAAGGAGTTCCCTATCTTCGATGTCGTCCCAACTTAATAGTGAATGAAACTTCCTTCTATAGAGCGCTGCAAATAGTGTCGTTCCAATACTCGCTTGGTAGCCTTTGTTGTATGAAAACTTCACAAAATGTAGGTAATCTTCCCACGATCCTCCGAAGTCCAGCATACAAGCTCTTAGCATATCATCAAGGATCTGAATCGTTCGCTCAGACTGTCCATCTGTTTGTGGATGGTAAGCCATGCTAAAGTTAAGACTCATTCCCAAGCAAGCTTGCAAACTGCAAAAATTGCGATCGGAATCTGGTGTCACGATCGGAGACAATGGAAACCGGTACTCCATATAATCACACGATCTCCTGCATGAGTTCTAGGTATCAGAGATAGTACACATTAAAGAGTTAAATCTTACTTAGATTCAAACTTTCCTCTATGTACTTCTTTGCTACTGTCTCGGTAGATTGGCCAACTCGAAAGGGAATAAAATGAGCCGATTTTGTGAGTCGATCCACAATAACCCATACTGCATCGTTACCTTTTGTGCTGCGAGGAAGAGCGGTCAGAAAATCCATGGTGATGTGTTGCCATTTCCATTTTGGAATAGGTAACGGTTGAAGTAAACCAGTAGTCCTGTGATGTCCAGCTTTCACTTGCTGACACACCAAACATTTGGCGACACTTCTGACTACTTCACTCTTCATTCCATGCCACAGTAATGTTGTCATGGATCTTTGTACATCTTTGTACCACCAGGGTGTACTGAATATGAAGAGTTGTGAGCTTCTTTCATTAACCCTTCCCGAACAGAACCTTGTGGTACACACAATCTGCTTCCGTATCTCAAAGATCCGTCTTCATGGATGATGAAGTCTGTTCTAAGTCAACTTTCTACTTGTTCTCTAATCTTTTGCAACTTAGCATCACTTGCTTGAGCTGCTTTGATCTGATTCATAATTGTAGACTGAACTTTTAAGTTCATCAAACTTGAAGCGTTACCTGGCATGACCACTTCTATCTCCATCTGATTTAAATCTTGTTGTAGCTTCCACTGTGCGGTGAGATTCATTGATAGTGGTTGGCGACTAAGTGCATCAGGAACTACATTCACCTTCCCTGGATTATATTGTAGGTTGATGTCGAAGTCTTCTATAAGTTCTAACCATCTTCTCTGCCGCATATTCAGCTCTTTCTGAGCAAACACATACTTCAGAATTTTGTGATCTGTGTAGATATCTACCCGTTCACCAAGAAGATAATGACACCAAATCTTGAGTGCAAAGATAACGACTGCCAACTCTTGATCATGCGTCGGACAATTGCACTCATGAACCTTCAGCTACCTTGATGCATAAGCTACAACCTGTTAGGAATATGTATGCTCTAGAGGCCATTATTGTATATTGATGTATATTATAGTGGATGCTTGGACATATATATAGAGGACTTTCTTGCTCGACATGATAATATGCTATCTGGCTACTCTTTATCTTAACATGTTGACTTATATTCTTATATTGTCTTTCTCTCACATGTTGATAAAGCCCTTAAGATATGTGCTTGACAACCAGGACTATGATGTGGAACATACTACTGGGACCAGGGTAGTCCACAAGCACATCCTTCAATTGTTCCTAGTCGAGGGTATTCGAGACAGGGCATCGATATTACCAGAGTAGACTAATGTGTACGTTTCTTGACCCTGTATGGGGGCGATGGTTGGTCCTATAGCCATTGGTATTTGACATCAAAAATTGTACACAGGTGCTCATTAGAGAATGGGTACACTGAACAGGACTCACCGAGGACTCCTAGTTTGTAGTATACCTATCGTCAGATAGTAGTCCTCTGGTGACACTTGTACAAGTTAGATTGTAGACCCAAGATCGTCATAGGGTCTTATGTGGCTCTACTATACTTTGATTTCCTCCCTACCACGGCTCAAAGGAGTCGTGCAAACAGGTGGATTTTGGGTATAGTCCCGAGTCACATGGAGGCAATGAGCGATAGGAGGGGTTTCATCTCTCCTGGTATTGGGGGTTAATATTGCGCTATGCTTGATTGGCTATAACTGGAAGTCCCTGGCCAGGGCTGCAGATGAGATTTACTGGTAAGAGTTACCAGTAGTTTCTCGAACCGTTATGAGCCAGACATCAGCATGACTTATCACGTTACTTAGGTCTGACGATTCCACCCCTTGACATGATACGCGACATATCAAACGAAGAGACCAGACTGTACGGTAAGTGTTACTGATAGGCTTCATGGAGAGTATGGACAAGCTTGCTTGTTGATCTTTATTTTGCTCAATACCTGGGTAGCCGTTACGTCCATCTAGTACCGCTGGCGGCTTGTGGGTGACTGATGTGATCATCACCTACTGCCGGCATATTGACGAGTCTTTAGAGTCCCACACAGAAGTTTCCTGATTCAAGCGAAACGAAGTAGGGCACATATTTTATATGTGCGGGGGCTAGATTAAATATGTGTATGTGATACCGTATTGTAATCTGACAGTTATCTATTATCGGTTAGGTTATATGAGATATAATCGGATTATTGAATCAAGTGTTGATTTAATAATGTGATATACAGATAAATGATATTAGTCAGTTATATGTGATATAACCTGATTATTAAATCAAGTGTTGATTTAATAATGTGATATATATTATATTTGATATATTTATATCTTAACTAATATTATTAGCTCACTAAATATTTTCTTATATATATGTTATATATATATATCAAGCATGGCATGTATTTTCTATTTTTAGAAAATAGAATAAAAGGTGGAAAATGGGGAGACTTTTTTAGCATGGTGTGAAGAATGGGCTTTATCATTTTTTATTTTCTTGACTCGCTATTCAAGCATGATTGCAATTTATTATTGCAAATAATTCCATGCTTGAATAAGTGAGCTCATGTGATATCCATTTCTTCACTTGATCATTATTCATTCTTGCTCTCTTAAGATGAGCTCACACTCTCTCTAGCTTCCATCTTCTTCTTCCTCATACCTCAAAACTCCAACCCCTCACATATGATGTGAACCATGGAGTTTTGAAAAAACTAATGAGCAAACAAAAACCCTACTTCACCATCCTACACTTGATTAGCAATCAAGTGTAGTGTGTTGCCTTCACTAAAGAGTATAGTGAAGAGATAGCTTGGATTCGCGGACTTTGGATGGATCGTCTTCGGCATGAAGATCATCGGAGGAAACTTGCACCAACTCGAAGTGGAGCATAGTGGAGTCGCGTGGACTACATCCTGGAGCTTTAGAAGAGAAGGACACGATCATCAAAGGTTGTATCCATCTACTCTTCTTTAGTTTTTCATATCATCTTAGGTTTAACCCTAATTATTCTAGTTAAGATCTTGGTAAGTCTAACTTAGCACCTAAAAATTTTAAATTTGGCAGCTTGATGCTACTAAAATCTTGTAGTGGTGCTAGGGTAGACATTCATGGTATCAGAGCCAAGCTAGAACATTTAGGCAGGTCTTTAAGATGTTAAAGTGTTCGATCGGTTTTCGAAAACACGGATTTTTATAGTTTCTATCGGATTTTTCAAACATTGAAATTTTCGTGATTAAAAATATTTAGAAAATTGTGCAGGCTTTTTTATGGAGCCCCAGAAAATTTGAATCTATAAACCCTTCAAACCACCGCGGAACCGCGGCCCAAACCCTAGTTTAGCCGCACTTTTGGGGATTTATATGTTGAGTTTTTCTGTGATGCTCCATTGGTTAATGTGGCACTTTCTGGATGTTTTTAATAATGCTCAAGTGGTTGAGATCTCTGGATTTTGTGGTTGTTTGATAAACCGATCGAAATGTTTTGCGTCGTATAGATGATGATGATATGTGATACAATATTTGGAATCCACAATAATTAGTTTTGTGAAAACTAGTTAATATTTTGTAAATCTAGCCGTTTAGTCTCATTTGATCGATTGCCACGGAGTTTCGATTCGAATCAAAACTCTATCGCAATTATGTATAGTACGCGATCTCTTAGTCGGGAATCTTTTTGAATTATCCAATAGTTTATTGAAAAGAGTTTTCAATTCGAGACTAAAATGCAAGGTTTATAAGTTAGGCATGAAATCCAGAATATGAGATATTCCGGATTTATGACGTCTAAGGATATGCGGATTCTAATTATTGTAGTTTTTCATTTCTTTTCTGCGACCGTAAGTGTAATATGTGGGGTATCCCGATCTCGTTGCTATATGTCAACGAAATTTGGGATACGCGTGACGAAGACATCGAAGAGGTATCGAATTGTATGAGAGAGACATCTTATAGACGAAATTGAGGGTGGGCTTCACAGGACTGTGCATTATTATTTACTTACGTTGATGACATGAGATGTTATGTGTTGCTGTGATATGTTATATTGGATCGTCGTGATTGAATAGCCGGGGGGTATATGCGAGATGAGAGTTTTTTAATTTTCATTCATGTAAAATCTGTACGTAATATTCTTTTATTAGGACACTTTCGGGTTGAGGATGATGTTACCTTTGATGTATATTATTTACTTTTCCGCATTAGAATAGACCCAAGACGGGGAGCACAAGTAGCCGGGTTCTAGGGTCTAATAGGAGACCATCTCAAGGGGTTGAGACCGGGTCTCATAACTCTAGAATCAGTAGGGTTACTTGTCGCTCTCATAGGGGTCTATGGGATGTGGGTTTGGCTATTCATCACGACCGTGGAATCCGTGTTTTACATTACTGGCTAAATTTAAAACACGAACCTCTTAGTATATCCAATATTTCATATGTTGCTTCTGCTGCTTGGTTCTGTGATATGATCATATAACTGCGTGAGATAAATGGTATATTATATATATGATATATAATAAACGTTGCTTATGTTTTGCACCCGCGCTAGTCCAGCCCCCGCTCTGCCGTTAGTTAAGTAACCTAACGGTGCATGACGGGGCCCAGTGGCGAATGCGGATGGCATAAGCGTACGTTCTATTTTCGTTTCATTTTTCTGTAATATTTAGGAAATATTAAATGATGGGATTTCGTTAATGAGATTAATGAAAGTAAAGAAACCTAAATATGTTGTAGAATCAAGATTTTAAAAACAAGTAGCTCTAGTTCTTGTTTTGCATAGTAGTATTCCTTGATGAATATCCAGCACCTCATTCGATGAGAAAAGAGCCGATATCCCTTCACCGTGAATGACCTCTTTAGCGAAACTAGCAAATACTACAACCCACTCGATTTGTTTTGCCAGCTGCACTAGTTCTTGCTTTGCATAGTGGTATTCCTTGATTGATATCCAGCACCACATTCGATGAGGAAAGAGCCGAGATCCCTTCACCGGGAGTGACCTCTTTAGCAAAACTAGCAAACGCTACAAAACTATTCGATTTTAAAACGAAGCTTAAAACACTCCAAATCACAAGATTCTACAACGATATCAAGTTCATTACGCTAAAGGTTTTCTTAAAAATCAGCTTAGCCCTCCGTCATTTCAGATAAATATTATTTAGTATTCGTGCTATGTTTGTTGGTCTTCGTCAAGGCATAGTGCGTGGTAGCTGATTAGTGCTTATCTGTCAGCATATGATGCGATTGGATTAGGGTAGTCGTGCGACTTTGTTGGCCTTCGTCAAAGGTCGTGCAGGTGGGTTTATGTAACATTTCATAAATATAAATATTATTTTTGGAAATTTAATATTAAAATAATATATTTTGTGAAAACTATTCGATTTTCGAATATGGGCTTTTCGTAAAATGGTAAAAGCATATACCAATGTTTGGAAAATAATTGGAGATTAAAATGATTTATTCATTTAAAAGATATTTATCGGATTTTGGGATTTTTATAAATAATCATATGCAAGTTTAAGTTAAACATGATTATCGCACTACTAATCATGATTAAGCCAAATCCGTATCTTTACATTTTTACATGGATAGTGCACCATGTCATGTACATTTTTGTTGCTTGTTGTTGTGTTTGTGACTTGTGAGAATGAGAGTGAGAAAGGAAGATAAAAGGGTTTTGTCTTGTGCCATGGCATGAAACAAAATAAATATTTGAGAGAGTGAGAGTATGAGATACTTAGAGAGAGAGTGGGCTTAAGAGAGAGTAAGGTTAAGAGAGAGAAAATAACCTTGACTTCTTCATTCTTCTTCTTCATTCTTCTTCTCTTCTTCATAATTATTCTTCATGCTTCCTCCCCCTTCACTACCTCCATGTAGCATCTCAAATTCATAAGCTAAACCCTATGCTACCTTCATTAAAAAGATGCACAAGCTCATTCTAAATCGTTTGAATCATTCAAGTTTGGATTTTGAAGACTTTGGACAACTCAAGAATTTTCCTAAGTTGCCAAATGAGATAATCCCTACACCTTTAGTTATGTGTTTGTGTTAATATATCCTAGTTTTAGTTTAGAGTTTGTATTAGTTAGTTTTGTGATCTTGGAAATTTGCAAATTGATGTTTTGTGATTTTGTGGACTTGTAAAGATGTAGTAGAGGTGTAGTGAGTGTTGTAGGACCTTAGTGATGCTTTTCCTGACCTGGAAATGAGTTTAGAACCCGATACACGAATTTAAAATTTTTCCCGTGTCGGTTTTGTGAAACCTAGAGGACTACAGGGTATCTTGAGCAACTTGGGTTATTTCTGAGATAAACAAACAAGTCCATTAACCTATATTAACCACTAGAAGACCACCACCGAAGTACGAACCCATTTTCACCTACTATGACCGGCGAGGCCGGGAAATATGATGTTTTCGCGGGACCAAACATGTGTGTTGGTGTTTTGGTTTTGCCCGTAGCTCACTTACCCTATAACCTAGCCTCTGTACTTGTTAGTTTTGTCGCTTTTTACCTGAGCCAAAATCTGGGAGCTGTTTGTGAGTGCTTTGGCAAGTTTTCCGATATTTGAATTCTTGGTTTTGATATTAGAGATTTGAATTGGTTGTTGGACGTTTGTACGTCAACAACGAGGGTTATTTGGTTGATTTTATATGCGTAAGCTATAGATTCTAACTTATGAGCAATCCGTGTGCCGTATCGGTTTTCGGATATTAGTTTTAATAGAATTGTGATTATGTATTGATTGTAGGTACTTTCACGTGGACTTCCGAGATGACGAAACACATCGACTTTGGCTAAGCGAGGAGTTTAGCAGGTGAGTAGATTTATATCTACGGGAGAAGTCGGGTGGATGGCGTATAGCACCCCCGCAACCATTGATATGGAAGATCGTTTTATAAATTATAAACTTTAGAAAGGATATGCTACGAACTTACGGACATGATTATAGGATTTAGTAAGATATGATATGATAAAAGTTGACACTAATTGATATATGAGAATATGAAATGAGAAAGTGAATTATGATAAGTATGAATTGAAAGAGGACAAGTTTGAGTTGATAATGGTAGGATATGAGATTGTGATCGATATGACTTGAGATTAACAAGATATGACGTATATGCAAGATGACATGATATAAGATTGATATAGATGTGTTATGTGATTGATAAGGTATGTCGTACGAGATTATAGATCCGTATATTTGCTGGTGAACAGGACGATAGATTCCCTACTCTGTTTATGACACCGTACGATGGATTACCATACGTGATGCGTTTACCGAATGTTTGATCCGCGCTCATGAATTGAGAATGATGATCGAGGATATTGCGACACCTGATACAAAGAGGCGGGATCGTTGACATAATAGGATACCTTATCATAGTTTATATTTATGTTGGATTATTCATTGTATGATACCTATCATGTTTCCAGTATTTAATGCTATATGATACCAACTGCTAGTAAACCTGCACAATTACCGTTGATGCGCATGTTACACTTACACAGATTTTCCGGCTTACACACATTCATCATCGTTAATTTCCATGCCACTTACACAGTAGAACTTTCGTATCATGATATTATTATTAACTGTATAGTACATTCATTGTTCAGTACTATCACTTGATATGCTTGCATGATATACTCGATATGCATGTTGGCTATAGTGCCCTCAAGTCAATTTTTGGATCGCAGGCGCATGATTGCAATGATTGAGGGAGGACCTATACCGGTAGAACAGTCTTACTCGAGATAATAGTATGCTATCTGGTTTGTCTTTATCATCATGTACATACTTCAGATGACATTACAAATCACTATTACATGTTGATAGAGCCTATAGGATTCTTACTTGACTACCAGCAGTATGATGGCGATCATATACATGAGAGTTGGGTGGTCTATAAGCACATCCTTAAAGTGTCCCTAGTCGTGGGAGTTTCGAGACTGGGCATCGATACTCCAAGTGTAGACTAGTGTATACGGATCGAGATCCCGACGAGGGGCGGTGGCCAGTCTCACAAGTCATTGGTGTCAGTTGGTACACCTAAGATGTATACAGGTGCTCATTGGGTTATGAGTACACCGGACAGACTCGCCGGGAATATACTAGTTGGTATTATACCTATTGTCAGATAGCAGTTCCCTGGTGACATGTGTACAGGTTAGTCTATGGACCTAAGATCGCCATTTGTCTCGTGTGAGTTCCCACTGTTCTTTGATTACTAGCCTACCATGGCTCAAAGGAGTCGTGCAATCAAGTTTTAGTTGGGTACAGTCCTGAGCCACATGGAGGCAGTGAGCGGATCATCAGAGGACTCATCTCTCTCGGTATTGGGGGTTGATGTCGCGGTGTGCACGGGTGATCATCACCAGAAATCCTTGGCCAAGGTAGTCGAGAATTACTGATTCGGATCAGTAGTTTCTGTAAGGTTCCTAGGCACTCTTGTGAAGGTTCATAAGGCATCAAACATGCCCGGATAAAAATTTAGACGTGCCGAACAACCCAAAGCCGGGATCTTTGCTAGATTATTAGGGTTTAACATGCAAGATAACATCTTTAAAACTAAGTGTGAGGGATGCATCAACATGCTAGATTATTAGGGTTTAACCCGAAGAAGATGCATCAACATGCATGTTCTTTTTGGCGGCTTGAGAATCCAGATATTCTCCTGTTTCCTGTTCAGTCTTATAACTCTTATAAGAAAGAACGGGTCCAACGTTCCCTTGCACAGTATAATAATCGGGTTCAGTTAATACATCCATATTATTATCTTGATTATGGCCTGACATGGTTGCTACCTGGAGAGAGAGAGAGAGAAGAAAACACTTTAGCATATGCTCTTGCAAGATTAGATTGGTTATTATCTTATCTAATCAGGATGTCTCCCACTGTTTTTATCAAATCTACCTTCAAAGCCTAAAAGGTAAGATTAGCCGTGATTAATTACACCCTACAATTTCGTCAATCTTTCAGCCAGATCAGTGTCGGTACTTTGAGGGAGGTTCCCCGTGCTTTCGCACGGACCTAATTAAAGTAAACCTCGTTTTCCCAGAGGCGTAACCCCGTTAACACTTTTCTAGACACCTACTTGATCGGCTAATTGTCCTGTGTAAAACTCTCCCAGGAGTAACTCTTACTCGCAGTGGGTATCGGGATCCAACTATCTCATAGGAGGTATGCAATCTCATTGCAAATTTCAACACTTGAAATTCCCGATAATATTTTGCCCCTAGCGTGCTATGACCTTGACGCATGCCAAACAACTTATAGTCCGCTAGTCAAGTTCAACCCGTACAATTCGTGATTGAATTAAACCCACCCGTACGACCCTTGATGCATACCAAACAACGCCGTACGAATACCCTAATCCAATCGCATCTCATGCTACAGATAAGTAATAATCAGCTACCGTACACTACGCCTTGACGCATGCCAAACTACCGCAGCATGAATACTAAATATTACTTATCTGAATCGACGGAGGGCTACGCATGTTTTTCAGAAAACCATGAGCGTAATGAACTTGATATCGTCGTAGAATCATGTGGTTTTTGAAAAGGAGTGTTTTTTAGGCTTCTAGTTTCGTTAAAGAGGCCACTCTCGGTAAAGGGATCTCGGCTCTTTCCCAATCGAATAAGGTGCAGGATATATCATATATACCGCTGTGCAAAGCAAGAACTATATAAGCTGTCAAAAACTAAACCGCGAGTTTTTAGCATCTGGTAGTTTCGCAAAAGAGGTCACTCCCGGTGAACGGATCTCGGCTCTTTCCTCATCGAATAAGGTGCAGGGCATATCATATATACCGCTATGCAAAGCAAAACTTGTAGCTACCTTTTTTATAAAGTTTTGATTCTACAACATCTTTTAGGTTTCTTTTTTATTTATTAATCTCATTAATAAAATCCCATCAGCTTATGCTTCCTAAGCATCACAGAAGAAACGAAAGCAGTAATATTTATATATCAGCATATATATATATAGTATAAGCATTCGTCTCAGGCAGTAATATAATCTCATCATAGAACATTGCAGCAGAAGAACATATATGAAATATTGGATATACTAGGACGTCCGTGTTTTCAATATGAGCCTGTATAAAATACGGATTCCACGGTCGCGATGAATAGCCAAACCCACATCCCAAGACCCCTACGAGAGCGGCAAGTAACACTGCCAATTCTAGGGTTAGGAGACCCGGTCTCGACTCCTCGAGATGGCCTCCCACTGGACCCTACAACCCGGTTACTTATGCTCCCCTCCTTGGGTCTACCTAATGCGGAAAAGTAAATAATATACACTGGTGACATCAACCTCAACCTGGATGTGCCCCAATAAAAGAATATTACATACAAAAGAATTTTACATGAATGAAAATAAAAACCCTCATCTCACATAAAACCCCCGGCTATTCAGAACACGACGATCCAATATAATATATCACATCAACACATAATATCTCATATCATCAACGTAAGTAAATATGCGCATCCTAATTGTCGTTGACATATAGCAACGAAACCGGCAATATCACATATTACACTTACGGTCACAGAAAAGAAAGTGTAAAACTACAATATTTGGAATCCACAATCACTTTAGACATCGTAAATCCGAAATATCACATACTTCGTATTTCATGCCTAACTATATGAATTCCACATATTGTATCATATTCCAGATAAATAGACAGTATTAAACTTTCCGAATAGATAATCAAATACCCAAAATTTCCTAAATAGCTCAACACTTGAGCGAAGTTCAAATAATCCCAGAAACTGTCACAGTACCGATGATCCAGCCGTAGAAGGGTCAAGCCAACGCCTCACATGTGGCACGCCGTACTGCTCCAAACCCTAAGGTTTAGAGGCAGTTCAAGACGGTCACATAATCGAGTTAAGGTTTGTTGTCTTCTAGAGGGTCCACCGCTTAACTTGTACAATTTTCCGAAAGATTTAAACCCGAAAAAAAATTCAACACTTGAAAGTTTTACGTGCCGGGAAAAAGTGAGTTAATGATATCCGTTCGAACATTTTAACAGTTTCTAAATATCCGGAAATATAAACGAATTTAAATATTCCGATCGAATCTACGATTACAAAATAAACCCCAGATTACTCAACACTTGAGTCACTTTAAAAATACCCAGAAGCATCAACAAGCACCTACGGATATTACCATGAATCCACGTGTCACAATCCCAAAGTTCGGCCGCGGAACCGCCGCGGGAAGCAGGTTCCCGCCGCGGTTCCGCGGTGACTTAATTGAATGGTGATCTCGTATTTCATTGTAATTCTTAGAATTCCCTGCTGATTTTTTTTAGGTATTTTTAATTCAGAAAAATCACAGTTTTTAAAAAATGTACAGAGAGGGGTCCGTTTCGTCGTATCGGGGTTCGTTCGGAGTTTTAACATCGTATACACGTCGCCTAATGCTCTAGCTAGGCTCTGATACCACTGTAGGGTTCCTAGGCACTCTTGTAAAGGTTCATAAGGCATCAAACATGCCCGGATAAAAATTTAGACGTGCCGAACAACCCAAAGCCGGGATCTTTGCTAGATTATTAAGGTTTAACATGCAAGATAACATCTTTAAAACTAAATGTGAGGGATTACAACCATTGTAGTCCACTCCTTCGCTTCATAAGCTCCGAGTAGAAGTCCCTTCGCCACGATCCACGATCTCCCGGACTCAAGAGAGGCTCCACGACTTGAACGATCCATGCTAGCTTATAGTATTCTTTTTCTCCGATGATCTACGTCGAAGTTGCAAAAGCTCAAGCTCTCTCACTCTCAAGAGGTGAACACCCTAATCTAATGGGCTAGATTAGATGAGGATGATGGAGTAGTATTTATGCTATCTTTTTATATCATAATCTCAGATTAAAACATCACAAAAGGAAAATCAAGGAAGCTTTCTCAAAGCTCAAGAGAGAAGAAGAAGATGAATAATGAGATAATTTCTTTTGTCATGAATAATGAAATGAATATATGAATTAATAATGTAACCATAGTTTAGTATGACAAAGATAACCCTTGTAGAGAATAAACTAGAGCTAGGGTTTGGTTAGGTTAGAAATGAGTCATGGAAAAATATCAACCATAATATCTTAACCAAGACAAAAGAAATTCCTTCTAGAATGTGCAAGAAGGAGCTAACCCTAATCAAACCCTAACCTTGTTTAATCTTCACTAAACATGTTCCATTATTAATCATATCATGTTACTTTAATATATATCACATATATATTATATATTTGTAACAAAAGAAAATAACACAATTAATATATATCGCATATATATCAATGTATTATCCAGTGAGAAAATGAAATAATAAAGCGAGCCAATATTAGATAATGTAATACAGTATATCATATATATTATTATACATTAAATCATCGAATCAATACTTGATCCGACAATCCGGCTATATCGAATATAACCGACTAATATATCCTGTACCGATTCATCGAATCAACACTTGATCCGATGAGCCGGTTGATATATAAATATCGCAAGAATATAGTACGGTATCTCATATCACATTATCCTCGGTCCTGCACATATCACATATGTGCCTCTACTCCGTTTTTCCTGAGCCAAGATACCTCTGTGTAGGACTCTAAAGAATCGTCAATACGCCGGTAGCAGGTGATGATCATATCAAACACCCACAAGCTGCAAGCGGTCAGCTAAACATAACAGCCACCCAGGTATTGAGCGATCAGAAGATCAACAAGCTAGCTTATCCATTCTCCTGTGAATCCAATCAGTAACACTCCCGTACAGTCCGGTCTCTTCGTCTGATATGTCGCATATCAAGTTTAGGGGTGGTATACGTCAGACCCCAGTAACCGATAAGTCGTGTCGATGTGTGGCTCATAACGGGTCGAGAAACTACTGGTAACACTTACCAGTAAACCTCTATATCAGCCGTGGCCAGGGACTTCCAGTTATAGCCAATCGAACACAGCACAACATCAACTCCCTATACCGGGAGAGACGAATTGCCTCCTATCGCTCATTGCTTACATGTGATTCGGGACTGTATCCAAAAGCCACCGTTTTGCACGCCCTCTTGGACGTGGTAAGGTGGAAATCAAAGAACAGTGGGAATCACACAAGACTCTATGACGATCTCGGGTCTACAGACTACCCTGTACCAGTGTCACCGGAGAACTGGCATCTGACGTGTGGTATATCACCATCTGGGAGTTCTCGGCGAGTCTGTCCAGTGTACCCAGTCTCCACTGAGCACCCGTACACTATCTATGATGTCAAACACCGATGGATATGGGATCATCCATCGCCCATCATATGGGTCAAGATACGTATACGCTAGTCTACTCTGGTGTATCGATGCCCTGTCTCGATATACCCTCGACTAGGAACAGTTATAGGATGTACTCATCGACTACCGTGGCCCCACTAGTATGATCTCATCATAGTCCCAGTAGTCGAGTACAGATCCTAAGGGCTTTATCAACATGTGAGAGAAAAACAGTAAACCAATACAAGTCAACATGTTAAGATAAAGGAAAACCAAATAACATACTATCATGACGAGCAAGAAAATCCTCTCTATATATATCCAAGCATCCATTATAATATACATCATATGTACAACAATGGCCTCTAGGGCATATACATAACTAACAGTTTCTCAGGTGGTGATGGGATTCATACCGACACTAAATATCAAGTTATTAGGGGTCTGACTTTTTCCACCCCCTAGACTCGATATGCGATACTCATAGACGAACGGACCGGACTGTACGGATATTATCACTGTCAGGCTCAGTAGGGGTTTCAGAATGAGTTTGCTCGTTAGCCTCCCTTTCGCTCAATACCTGGGTAGCCGTTACGTACAGCTAATGCCGCTGACGTGTTTATGGTTAAACTCACTTCCAGCGTATTGACGTGTCTTTAGAGTCCCACACAGAGAGTTTCCCTACTTCGGGCGAAACGATGTAGAGGCCGTATGGTTTTACGACAGGGTTCGATCACATACGTGTACTTGTGCACGCATGATGTTAGGACGGATAATACTAGTGGGCTTTGGTTTAAGCCGGATCCTAGTATTATATTGTTGGATTATTTTCGTCTCTTTGTATTCGTATTCTTCGGAATACGGATATGGGTATGTATATACGGTTGAGGGGTATTCTTGTAATTTATTACAAGATTACTTTTAGAAGATTATACCTCATCAGGATTTAGACCTTTTTGGATTAAAAGGTTATTGAAGTGTAGTATGAGGAGTTTATTGCATATTTTGTGGCATGGATAATTAGTGACCCATGGTTACTATTCTAGCATGCTTAAGGTTTTGTTTATTGTGAGATTATTGTTGACTTGAGATTTTATGGTTGAATCTAAATATTTTGGTGGCATGGGATATTTTTATGGATGGCACCATTATTTATTCTATAATCTCACAACAAACAAAATAGCTAAGCCATTATTCATTTCATTTTCTCTCTCATGAGTTGCTCTAAACTCTCATCCTCATGATATCTTCTTCTTCCTCTAGCTCCACCCAAACCCTCTCATGAGTTGAGAATCCTTGTGTGTCTTGAGACAAAATAATCCTTCATCACTCTCTGGTTCATCTACGAAATCTAGTGTAGCGATCTAGGTACCCTAGTTGCCTCGGATATGAGGTTGGAGCTCGTTGCATAGACTCTCGAGTGGATCATCTTTGTTGGAGGGAGACCGGAGACCAAGCTTGATCAAGGAAGCCCTTAGGATCTTAGGATGATTGTTGAAGACCGAAAGACACGGATCTATTCGGTATAACCACTCTAAACTCCTAGATTATAGATTGCTAGTTAAGGGTTAATGGTAGATCCGGGTAATTTGTTGTGGTAGCGCTAAGTTTTATAAATTTTTGTTCCGCATTTGGTTACGGATAGATGGTCGGGGCACTGCTGTAACCCAACATGGTATCAGAGGCTACCCATTAACCCTTAGCTAGCTAGTTTAGACGATGTTAAAGTGTCGAAACCGAAACAACTCCAAATCAATACCTTGAATATTCCATTCTCTGTCGAATTTTAAATGGTCTTCTAAAAATATTTAAGCAACTGCAGAAGACTACATGTATGACCACTAGAACACACACCAAACACGAGCTCAAAATTCCACATTTGACCCAGCCACATTGGCCTAAAAACCGTCCTGGACGGATTTCTCGGGGACTTGGGACTTGTGGTTTCGTCTGTGTTCTAGTCTATGGAATATTGGTTTAGTGGTATTGCTTGTTTAGCCCAGTTTGGATATGGTTTTATCTAGTTGTTTGGAGGCGATTCGGGGTTATTTTGAAGTCGATATTTCTAATATTGTTTAAAGTTTTACAGTACTTACATTACTATCTGCGACCGTGAATGTCATTAGAGCGGTACAACTTGTCTAATTGCTATAGTTCTTTTACACGGGTTTGCAAACGTGATATTCACGTTGATGTTCTGTGTTGTGCTGCGGTTGTTGCGGAATCGTCGTGGTGGATAGCTTGGGTGCAATGTTAGTACAGTTTAGTTTCATTTGTATATTTGATATCGCGGGGCGAGCGTCCGACATGTAGACTGCCGTAACTGCCTACTTGTATATTATTTGTTTGGGGCACGATCGGGTTAAGGTCGATGTCACCATTGTACATATTTTTCTTTTCTGTACTAGGACTACCCCGCGGTGGAGTGCACGAATGTAACACCCTAATTCACTTATACCAATTCCACTTCAAGTATTTACTTATTTATGGTAGTTTCTTGGTTTACTGTGTTTTGGGTGCGAATAGTATTTTGACATTTGTATTTGCATTTTACCTGACCCGCTTGCTTGAAACCTATCTTGATTCATATTTATGATTTATCCTGACCTGTTACATGGATTCGTGCATTTTCATTTTTTACTGCATACTGGCATTTTATCTGGCATCTGCATTTTTTTAATATAACATTTAAAGTCAAGTAAAATATTTTAAAAATATCTAGCATGGCCTGCATGATACCCCTGACCCTGTCGTAGCATCCGCGCATCTTGTTCTCGTCCCGTTCAGTGAAACGGACTTGTTTGGATGGCTACGCGCACGTACGTGCATCCGTTCTTGGGGTATGCATTTTCGTTACCCGGACATCCAATTTGAGTTTTGGTCTACATGTATATTTTTTATATTTTTGAAACTGAATTTTAGACCCGACCCGGGCATATTTTGGACTAAATTTGTACTTACCTGAAAATCCAATTTTAATTAATATAATATTTATTTTTTAAAATCAACCGATTAAAATTTATTTAACTAACCTAAACCTTTTTAAACTAAAATCCTAACCTATTAACAACTTCTCTCTCTCCTTCTCTTTCCTCTCTCTCGTGGCCCCCACCATCACAGAACTCTCTCTCTCTCTCAGCTTCTCTTTCTCTCTCTCTCTTTCTCCCCCTGCCTTCTCTCTCTCTCTCTTCACTACGAGACGATTTTATCTCTCCTTCCCCCTTTCTCTCCCCTCTCGGAGTTCCTGTAGCGATCTTGAATCGCGTCACCACCCGAGGATCTCGTCACCTCCCTTCTTCACATCTTCTCTTCTCTTCTCCATTATAAAACCCCATGAGAACCCATATTGCCACCACGAGAAAGCCCTAGCCCCATCGCGCTCGCCTCGTTGCCGTCATTGCCCTCTCACCCTCGTCTCCACGCCTTTTCCGACTCACCTTCTCCTCTCTTCCTCACCCTCGTACTTACCTCTACGCATCCCTCTCTTCTCCCGAGCCTGCACACCCACTCGCGAGAACCCTAACTCAGCCGACCGACCATCTCGTCGGCCTTTCCTCGTCGGCTTCGTCTCCCTCCGTTCATCTCCTCTCTCTTTCTTCTTCCCTTCTCCCCTGCACCCATCTCAAACCCAACCGAGCTATCTCCCCAACTCCATCAACACCAAGAACCCCCAATGCACACACCCATCGCTTCCTCACCGTCGCCGCCTCCCGCCGACGACCTCCCTCACCACCTTCTCATCTCCTCCGCTCATCCCTTCGACCCCCTTCAGTCCCAATAGGAAGAACCCAACCGAGCAAACCCTACAACCCATAACCCTAACCTCCCCTGCACACACTTTGCCTCACCGTGAAACCCATCACCGGCACCCCCTCGTCGGAGACCTTCACCTCACAATCACCCCCTCGTCTTCCTCTCTGAATCCAGTGAGCAATCCCTTCCCTCTCTTTTTCTTCTTCCTCTTTCTTTTCTTTTCTTTTCTTTTCTTTAGATTCTTGATTTTTACATTTCATAGTTCGCCGGAGCCGGGCTTGATGCCGACGATCCAGACAGCGTACCTTACCCGCGTGATCACCCTCGTACGTTGCTTGGACCCGTTCCGTGTGTCGTGCGTGCGTCGCGACATTTCGCCGACGTGGGACGTACCGTACATATCCGTTTCACGTTCCGTCTAGGCAAGTTTATCTTGCTACATGCTACATTAGTTTATATACATCAATTTTAATAATTATAAC
The DNA here is from genome assembly GCA_030015575.1 of Agapanthus africanus. Taxonomy (NCBI): domain Eukaryota; kingdom Viridiplantae; phylum Streptophyta; class Magnoliopsida; order Asparagales; family Amaryllidaceae; genus Agapanthus; species Agapanthus africanus. Next base: position 417,043,102 of record JASDDO010000024.1, on the reverse strand, counting down.
ACTGGTATTTTAAATCATGCATCCCAAGTTCTCGTTTTACAGTTTTCCGACATCCGTATACATCCATACATATTATTTTACATCTAGCGCATGCAAACCTATCTTGTTACATACTATATTACAATATACTGCACCCAATAGAATATTTACATCTCATATTGCTTAGTTGTACATCCCACATTACCATTTTATAGTTTTACTATTTTCGGATACCCGTTTGCATCATCTCATTTAAAATATATATAACTGCATCTATAGATCACATTAATACATAACACTGTGATATTAACACCCCATGTTTAATAAAGTGCATCCTAATTAGTATTGGAACTATAATTGTAACCCTAATCGATAATTGTGCATCCATATCATTGATTTTATATCTATTTGCATACCATGTCACATTATTTCATTTTGTTGTTATATTAGTACTCCATACTTGATTTTGTGCACCCACACTTGTTACAGTTTGATTATGAGCACCTACTTAACACTTGTGCATTACTTGACATGACCTGATACACTACTACTGACATGACTTGATACCGGTGCATTACTTGACATGACTTGATACATGTACACCACCTGACATGACCTGATGTACCACAGCTTGACAACATGTTACCTGATCTTGTTACTAATGCCAACAATCTTGACCTGTTGTCCCTACTGACATATCCTGTGTCTATTTAGACAAACCTGTACCTACTTGATCCTGTGTTGGCATTAGCTCCCGATTTATCAATACCTGACTTACACACATAACCTTGGGGGTATGGGGAAATCAAGATTCTAACTGAACATAACTCAAAAGGCTATTACATCCTATACCGTGGTCCCGTGGGGTATGAACGGGACATAGACTCACAGTCTATTATATATTGTACCGTGGTCCCATGGGGAATGAACGAGGTATAGACCGATGGGTTACGATGAGGATTACATTAATTGATTTCGAATAACTTTAGAGTAGATAACCCTATAGCACAGTTTAGACTACTCACTGCACTTCACCTGTTTATATCCTGTTCACTGATCTATATTCATGTTACTGTTTACTTGTTACTGATGACTTGTTATTGTTCATACTTCATGCCTGCATATTTCATTACATCCTGCTTGCTTAGAAATTATTGATATTATGACGCACTGACGTCTGGGTTTTGCATGGCCCAGATCCCTTATCTTTATCGCAGGCTGTTCAGGAGTATTTTGATCAACAGGCTGAGCAGTGAGGACCTGTTATTAGTTTAGTTTAGTTTTCCTTTCAGTATTTTCATTCTTGACGTGAGCCCGCATTATGGGACGTACATTCCAGATTATTATTGTATTGGATCTTTTGCTTCCGCATTATTTTATTTCATGACTCGTTTATTCTGGCTTATGGACATGTGTTAGATAGTTTATTACTGTTCTTGATATCTTTACAGCCGTAATGTGACTGTGGAGGGATATTTCCTATCCACAGGTCGCATGGTTGACTCTGTCACGTGCCTATCTTAACGCACTCTGGGAGGCGGGGAATGACAACGAATAGCCGGGTTCTAGAGGGCAACGGGTCCGCATCTCGTGGCGTTGAAAAGGATGGGGCCTCACTCTAGAATTGGCGGGTTATTCGCCGCACTCGTAGGGGGTATAGGTTGACCCAAGGAGGGGTGTTCAAGTTACCGAATTCCATGAAGTGTCGGGTGGCCCATTCACTTTAAAGAAGGGGTCTGCCTCACTTCTGGTTTTGGTGGGTAACTTGCCGCGCTTGTAGGGGTCTAGGTTTTCATTGCACAGGCTATCCACACGACCAGGGGAATGTCGGGTTTCACTTGCGGCTCAATAGAAACCCTGGGCTCCCAGATTATCTGTATTGTTCTGTGATGCTTATCGCTTATTTGTGATGTTGCATTTATCATACCTGGAGCGATTATTATATATTGTTATATATATACTAGTAGATGTTGTGTATGTTTTTTACCCGTGCTAGTCCAACCCCCGCTCTGTCGTTAGTTAAGTAACCTAACGGGTGATGACGAGCCCAGTGGCGAATGCGGATGGCAAATACGTACATCATATTTTTGTTCTTTTGTGGTGTGATTAATTGATGGGACTGTGTTGATTCAGATCAATGCAAGGAAAACAGACCTAATTGATGTTGTTGGAACAAATTTTCAAAATCTGTTATTACAAGGACGTTTTCTTTTGTTTTGCACAGCGGTATTCGGTTATGAATATCCAGCACCTCATTCCACGAGGCAAGAGCCAAGATCCCTTCACCGGGAGTGGCCTCTTAAGCAGAAGTTTGCGTCAGAGTAATAACTTCGCAATAGTCGATTACTTTTTTCTTTGCATCGAGATATTCAGTGGGAATATCCTACACCTCATTCTACGATGAAAGAGCCGAGATCCCTTCATCGGGAGTGACCTCTTTAGCAAAGGTTTTCGCTACTAAATATTTGTTAAAAGCTATCCGCTTCCTTCAACGATATCAAGCTCGTTACGTTAAAGGTTTTTCGCCAAAAACCATTCATGGCTCTCCGTCATTTCAGACGGGTAGCACTTAGTATTCATGCTATGTTTGTTAGCCTTCGTCAAGGCATAGTGTATGGTAGCTGCTTGCTACTTTTCTTTTGCATAGATAGATGCGTTGGTTTGGGACAGTCGTACAGCCTTGTTGGCCTTCGTCAAGGGAGAGTACGGGTGGGTTCAAATTAACCTGGACAATGACGGGTAGAACTTGATATGTGACTTATGATTTGTTGGCCTTCGTCAAGGTCATAAGAGCATGGGGTAAAAATCACATCCGGAGTTTCAAACATACAGGAAACTTGCCAGATATGCGCATACCTTCTAGAGTGTGATAACTTGAATGGATTCCATCAGGTTATCATGCGATGATAGTTGGATCCCGATTCCCACTAATGAGTTGTTTTACTCCTCAGGTGATTTTAGATGATCCCGACTAATTCTTCATTCATGTTTGGAGGAGAATTTGAGGATACAGTGGGAGACATCCTGATTAGATAAAGTGATTAACCATTCTGATCTAGGTTAAAGTGCACGCTGAGTGTTTCTTTTCTCTCTCTCTTTGGCAGCGACCATGTCCCGACCCTAGACTATAACTCAGCAACCAAGTTAAACGAACCTTCTTAAAACATATTGGCTTTTGGATTGTCAGAGTTGCATACTTCATTGCCACCCCTACTTTTACCCTTTACTTTTTTCCAGAATATTCCGTATCACTACGAAGATCCACATTTATTGGATTTTTCCGTCGTATAGTTACATACGAACTCGAAGAAACTTGTTTCAAATTCGAGAATGGTTTCCGGTTCTGGAGAAATTGAATAGGACTATTCAGTTGTCTTTTCTTTTTACCTTCTCTCAGGTTGTGCGGGCTCCTAGGATTAGAAGAGGGTACACCTATTGCGCTTATTGGATAGTCTTCTTCCAAACCATAGACAGGTGCCGAAAAGTGGGGTAAGAAGAAAACCAATTAGCCTAAGTGTGGTGTACAGAAGTTAATAAGCAAAGACAAATAAAGGGATTAGAAAGAGGGCAAAGTAAATTGCGACTGCTATCATTCACGACCAAACCGTGTATATCATCGACACTCCTACTTCACCTTTGCAATTCTCCATAACACCCCGTATCACTATGAAGATCTGCATTTATTGGATAATCCATCGTATACTTATATACGTACTCAAAGGAACTTGTTCCAGTTCGAGGATGGATTCTGGTTTATGAGAAATAGAATAAGAATTATTCAGTTGTCTTTTATATTTACCTTCTCTCAGGTTGCGAAGGCTCCTAGGATTAGGAGAGTACACCTATAACACTTATTTGATAGTCTTCTTCCAAACCATAGGCTGGTGCCTAACGGTAGGGAAGGAAGAAAACCATTTAGCCTAAGCGTGGTGTACAAAAGGTAATGAGTAAAGACAAATAAAGAGATTTGGAGAGATATCAAGGAAAAATATAGTCACAGTTATGAATCTGGATAATAGAAGAGGCATTACTAGGAATACCCAGCTATCCCTTCAAAACATTTTCATGTTTCAGTTTCACTGTGAGTTGTTAATTGAAAACTGATTTCCCAATTAGATCCTTACTCCAGGGTATGTATTTACAAGACTTGATTCTCACATCTGTATGGTTTTACAGATGATGAGTGGGAGTAAGTTATTGGGAATTAGGTGATTATATCCTCATTATATCAGAATTCGTTGTAATTGGTGATATTTGAGGAAATCCCCAAGGGTTTTTGCCTGACGGCAAATATTTGGTTTTGAATATCTGTTGTTATGCACCAATTTCAAACTGATATATCTGTACGTTTATTTTATAAAGTGAGATATAACTTTTTGAAATTATCTCTATGACATTTACCTATATCAGTTGATGATTGGGTAAGGAGTATTAAACAACGGTGTAATTCTTCTTAACCATAGTACAGTTTTCAACCTACGACGCACAGGGTTTGAGTTATTCAACTCAGGGGACTTATACAAAGTATTGTATGTTGTCCAGTTTCCATTAGGACAAAGGGGTTGGTGCTCGTATTATATTCCGTTTACTTGTGACTTCTCTAGTTTAAGACAAGTGTTTCAAATAAATACAAGGTCCAAGTTTTGAGAAGTTATAGGTATAAGAATAAAGTAGAGAACCATGTGTTGTAAGTATCGGGATTCTTCAAAGTGATCGAAGATGTAGATACTTGTGTTTGGTATTCAGTTGATAGTAATAGTTTTGAGAACTTGCTTCTCTTTCAGGTTACTCATATTTGGATGCACTCCTAAGTTGAGTAATGTTGATCGGCCTCTCTCCATTTAGATGACATGCACTGGAGACAGCTGCATGATTTGAATCCGGTTCCAATTAAATCAGTGCCTATGTTTCTATATTGTATACAGAATGGTTCATATCTTAATGATATTAAGGTATATGGAGTTGTCCGGCTTATGCTTAAAACCAGACTTTGGACATACTCAAGGCACGTTTCAGTAATGGCAGTTTGTGGGTTATCCCAGGCTATGACGAGGGGTAACTTTCTACGATCTGGAAGATCAATAGTGATATTGTTCTTGACTCACCACAGTTTTAGTAAAATTATTTTTTCAGAAAACAGTAGTGGGAGTATGGTAGAACTGGAAGTAATTCCAGAACCACAAACGATTACTGAAAATTTAATAGAACCTAAAGATTCAATCGGGTTTGACATTCCATTAGCCACTCTGCAGATATGGTGGGTAACTTCAGGCACCCGAGAGGTACTTCGGTATCCTCAAAGACGGTGACGGGAGGTTCTTGTTTACCCAAACTTGTCATTGCTGCTGTTCTAGACTATGAGACCCGGCAGGAAGATGAGTATAGCATCGTTCTAAATTAGCTTTAGAAGTGCACGTGTATATGACTCTGTCAGAGGGTTGTTGTGGTAAGTGGGAGCAGCGGAAGCATAGTGGACAAGTAGCTTGTGTCTATTTATAAACTAAAGCAAGTATCGCGGAGATAGATCATCTATTTTTGATGTAACAATCATAGGCTTTGACATCATCAGAATAGGAGATGGATCTGTTAAGAAGATAGTAGGGTGTGATGTCCTGGTATTTGTATGACATACACTTTGTAGGAAGTGAAATTCCTATACTACGAACGGTTATACTGTGATTGTCACGCAGTGGTTTCTCTACATAGGATATGGATATTATATCTGGCATTCTGGATACTAGATCTATAGTTTTAGATCTAGATTTGGGTAGTTTCCCAATCCGGATACTTTGACAGTATTCTAAAGGTGTTTTAGAATGGATGACTCCTGGCTTGGTGGTGTACCTGCAGGTGATGGAGTCACCCTCTCTAAAGGTGTCTTACAGACTAAAGGGGAGAGGGATTTGCATGATTGGCATATCACTTGCTTAGGCAATTGAGTCGATCATGTGATGTCAAGTACCACATCATATGCTGTTTTTAGACTAGCTGCAATAAGTTTATATTAATCCAATCCTGGAGTAACGTTCGGAAGCAGCTTATGAACATAAGTGGATGTTCTAGGGATTTGATAACGGCAGCCTCCTTCGGGAGACGGTTATCATTTCAGGCTTCCAAGGTGACCTGGATGACAAAGTGACTGTCAGAGTTATAGTTTTCTCTCTTTCGAGGGGCAGTAGTTTGGACAGGTGGTCCAGCGGATACTGAGGAAGGCATGACTCAGGATACTGATTAAATTCAGTGGACGATAAAGTCTAAAAAGTTTGCTGGATTTGGAGTTCATTTATGAACTGGATCACATCAGATATCCAGACATATTCTAAGACAGGTATTGCTCATTTCGGGAGATGGTTTTCTCCACGAACTTAAGATAAAGAGAGACATAGAAAGAAACATTGGAGCGGATCCACTCACTGAGACTATTGCTCGAATACAATAGTTTTACAAACGAGCTTTGTGAAACTGATTAGTTGAGAAGTTGGGTGTTCGATATCACACGGGCTGTGAGTATGCGACACCGTAATAATCAGCCTTACGTACAAGTGGGAGATTGTTGGCTATAGTGCCCTCAAGTCAATTAATGGATCGCAGGCATGTGATTATAATGATTGAGGGAGGACCTATACCGGTAGAACAGTCTTACTCGAGATGATATTATGATATCTGGTTTGTCTTTATCATTGTGTACATGCTTTAGGTGACATTACAGATCACTATTACATGTTGATAGAGCCCATAGGATTCTTGCTTGACTACCAGCAGTATGATGGCGATCATAAAGAGTTGGATCTTCTATAAGCATATCCTTAAAGTGTCCCTAGTCGTGGGAGTTTCGAGACTGGGCATCGATACTCCAAGAGTATACTAGTGTATACGGATCGAGACCCTGACGAGGGGCGGTGGTCGGTCTCATAAGCCATTGGTGTCGGTTGGTTCACCTAAGATGTATACAGGTGCTCATTGGGTTATGAGTACACCGGACGGACTCACCGGGAACATGCTAGTTGGTATTATACCTATTGTCAGATAGCAGTTTCCTGGTGACATGTGTACAGATTAGTCTATCGACCTGAGATCATCATTTGTCTCATGTGAGTTCCCACTGTGCTTTGATTACTACCCTACCACGGCTCAAAGGAGTCATGCAAATAGGTTTTAGTTGGGTACAGTCCCGAGCCACATGGAGGCAGTGAGTGGATCGTCTCTCCCGATATTGGGGGTTGATGTTGCGGTGTGCACGGGTGGCCATCACCAGAAATCCTTGGCCAAGATAGTCGAGAATTACTTATTCGGATCAGTAGTTTCTCAGGTGATGATGGGCTTCATACCGACACTAAATATCAAGTTATTTAGGGTCTGACTTTTTCCACCAACTAGACTCGATATGCGATACTCATAGAAGAACGCACCGGACTGTACGGATATTTTCATTGTCAGGCTCGGTAGGGATTTCAGAATGAGTTTACTTGTCGGCCTCCCTTTCACTCAATACCTGGGTAGCCGTTACATACAGCTAGTGCCGTTGACGTACTTGTGGTTAAACCTACTGCCAGCGTATTGACGAGTCTTTAGAGTCCCACACAGAGGGTTTCCCTGCTTCGGGCAAAACGATATAGAGGCCGTATAGTTTTACGGCACGGTTCGATCGCATAGTGTACTTGTGCACGCATGATGTTAGGACGGATAATAATAGTGGGTTTTGGTTTAAGCCGGATCCTAGTATTATATTGTTGGATTATTTTCGTCTCTTTTTATTCGTATTATTCGAAATACGGATGCGGGTATGTATATACGGTTGAGGGGTATTCTTGTAATTTATTACAAATTTACTTTTAGAAGATTACACCTCATCATGGTTTAGACCTTTTTGGATTAAAAGGTTATTGAGGTGTAAGATGAGGAGTTTATTGCATATTTTGTGGCATGGCTAATTAGTGACGTATGGTTACTATTCTAGCATGCTTAAGGTTTTGTTTATTGTGAGATTATTGTTGACTTGAGATTTTATGGTTGACTCTAGATATTTTGGTGGCATGGGATATTTTTATGGATGGCGTCATTATTTATTCTATAATCTCACAACAAATAAAATAGCTAAGCTATTATTCATTTCATTTTCTCTCTCATGAGTTGCTCTAAACTCTCATCCTCATGGCATCTTCTTCTTCCTCTAGCTCCACCCAAACCCTCTCATGAGTTGAGAATCCTTGGATGTCTTGAGACAAAATAATCTTTCATCACTCTCTACTTCATCTACGGAATCTAGTGTAGCGATCTAGGTAACCTAGTTGTCTTGGATATGAGGTTGGAGCTCATTGCATAGACTCTCGGGTGGATCATCTTTGATGGAGGGAGACCGGAGATCAAGCTTGATCAAGGATGCCCTTAGGAGCTTGGGATGATGGTTGAAGACCGAAGGACACGGATCTATTCGATATAACCACTCTAAACTCTTAGATTATAGATTGCTAGTTAAGGGTTAATGGTAGATCCGGGTAATTGGTTATGGTAGCGCCAAGTTTTATAACTTTTTGTTCCGCATTTGGTCACGGATAGATGGCCGGGGTGCTGCCGTAACCCAACAATGCACATATTACTACTCTATATTGCATATATCGTACTTTATGGTTATATTCTTGAGATGTTGTTTTCATGAGATTTCTGGATTTGAGAATCGCAGTTATATTTCAAAGGGAATTATGTATTGCTTTAAAACGCAGTTATATTTCAGAGGCATTAGATACAGCCAAATTCCATAGGAATGCCGTGCTGAAGACGCAGATGTCCGGTTATGCGAAAAGAGTTAAGCAAGAGTGTCAATTTTCGTATAGTTTGGCATAGATAAGATCGGAAGAACCCGTGAGTAGGTTCTTTCCAGGACACCACAACAATAGAAATTTGCACCCAGAGTCAGTTATATCGTGCGTATTCAGAGGGCCAGATGCCACCGTCAGTAATGTGCAATTTGCGAGTGGTCATGTTGATTGGCCAAACAGTCATCAGAGGAGTTCCGGAGCGGGACTGTTCCATTAGTACACCTGACCGGGCTGACAAGCTGAAGGATCGTGAGATTTGTAATCCACAGAGAAAACAGGAACCCAGAGACTGAAAACGCCATACTGTGAGCAGGAGACAAGTAGATGATTTTGCTCTGCCAGCTTGGGCATACCGGCATTTTTCGACATTGTAGGAGGTGTACCTCAATGTCAGTTATCGCGATTACGTTTTGTGATCCGAGTATCACACTTTTATCGCTTGGACATAAGTTTCGATGATTGGGTTTCGTGATTTATTTTTTTGTGCACCATGGCTGCACCTACTGGAGATTTATATTTTGTGCACAGTTATTGCACTTGATTTATGTTTTATACACCGCTACGTTAGATTATGATTTGTGCATATCTATTGCACTTGGTATCGATTAGTGCCTTCATAGCACATATTTATGGTTTCATGGATTCGATACTGTTAATTTGGTTTCGTGCATGTTGTATGCACTTGCCTTTATTTATGCACTCTGTATAGCTTATATGTGCTTGCAGTGCATTGGGATGGATTTTGTGCACGCATTTGCACACGTTTATGATTCTATACACATTAGTATACTCGGTGTTGTTTTTGTGAGCATTTGAAATATTGATGAGTTTTTGTGCATTGGTTGCACCGGATTGGTATTTCGTGCATTGGTTGCACCGGATTTGTATTTCGTGAATTGGTTGCACCGGATTGGTATTTCGTGCATTGGTTGCACCGGATTTGTATTTCGTGCATTGGTTGCACCAGATTTGTATCTAGTGCATTTTTTGCACTAGATTTATGTTTTTGTGAGAGTCTGCACTTGGCGTTCGTTATCGTGTACGCTACTGCACGAGATGTTTTGTGCGGACCTGACGCACTTGATTTGGATTTTCGTGCATGTTGAGCGCATGATATGAGATTTTGTGCACACCAGGTGCACTCGATAGAGATTTTATTCGTGCATGATTGGATGCACTTGATTGATCTTTGAAAGAGTTGTGTTGTAGAAATAACCGCAATCAATAGCAGTGTCGTGTGTAGCTAGACCGAGATGAGTACGGGTCTTCCTCAGGGAAACGTTGAATCTTTTAATCTTACATTAGGCCTGTTGATTAGGAAAAGAGGAAGAATAATGAATAGTGAAAATAGTTTCTAGATCTACATTAAATACGGATGTAGAATATAGATCTAGATTAACTACGGATGCAGGATTTATATTTGAAGGGGGCTTATAGGGTTCGTTAAGATTTAGTAGTCATGGATGATTAATTAAAGATTGCTCCTCTTATCCTTTAATAGATTTAAAACTAGATCGACAATGATGCATGTAGATAAGGGTTTCTGGAGGGAAAAGGGTTCCCACTCTTAACCCCTACCTTGACATGGATCTCCGTTCATGTCTAGCCTTTACCAAAACAATTGTTAATTTAATTACTAATCGTAGTCGTGAGTATCAATGAATTGATAGCGCGCCCGATTAGGATGTTAACTATTCTTTTGATAAAGTTTATAAACTTTATAGGACGTAAAAAGAGTTTAAGGAACTTCATCATCTATTAATCTACCCTAATCCTACGAACCCTAACAAGCGGAGAATTACTCGCGCATGTTGAGAAAAGAAAAGATAGAAATCATGAAGAAAATAAAATGCAATAGAATAAAACTAGCTTTATTAATCAACAAGATCAAGTACACTTTGCTCCATTGAAAAATGATTACAAAACCCTAGTTTGCTTCTCGATCTCTTCTTAAGGAGGTAGATGAACTGTCGATGATCAACCAGGATTCTTGAGCCGTCGTGGACTTCGTGATCGCGTCGGTTTGATGATTTTTCCAAGAGGCTCTCGGTCCTTATTTATAGTCACAGAGCCAGAACTCTTGTTTCCTAATATGGTAACTAGTTGTTAGGATCCCAACCTGAAAATCCCAAGCCCTAGATCTTCAGACGTGCGGCGGAACCGCGGTTATTTGGTGGGTTTGGCCACAGATCCGCGGTGGATTAGGAAGGTCTTGATTTTATATTTCTGTTGGCCTCTTCTGGTGACATATGTAGACTGTTTTGATATCTGGAATCTTGAAATCATCTCGTAGTCTTCGCCAGAATATCTTTCTTCGATTTTCTTGAATATTTCGACAGATTTGATCTCGCCAACTCGAATTTCCTTGATTTCAGTCCTGATATAATTTCTGCACAATAACTCAATAAATAATATTAGTAGAATTTATTTTTATTGAGATATTATCTTAACCATTTGACATGATATTATAGTTTTAGAAAATTGGTTAAAGATATTTGATAAGGTAAGCATATTTAAATGGACTAAATATTATATAGATATTATATGCTTACATTTTCCTTCATAATGTTAATTATAATATATGAACACATGAAAATAGTATTTTTACAGATAAACCCTCATATGTGTCATATTTATAATAAACACCTTTATTATATAGAAATAGTAAGGAAAATGTCATATTAAATGCACAATATTTTCGACTGAACAAATACCCCCAAACTTAACTTTGATCGTCCCGAGAAAACTAGTTATTCAAGAGAAGGAAAAACGAAAAAGAAAAACCTAAGCAACACACTTTCGTAGGCAACACGATTGCACTGAGCACATGCAACAAGTCGTTAAATCTCTAGGTGTCCCTAGTAGGAGGAGTGTTGTCTCCTGAGGGTTTTCAGCGGATTACACCCACAAAATCCTATGAAAGAAAGATAGTGAAAGTTACATATAAAGATAATAATTATAAAAGAAAAAACTTGAAAATAAGAGTTTCCAACTATACCAGCTTTTCAGTTGTTATGAGCCTTATCTTAATGGTCATGAAAAAATGTTCAAAATCACATCATCCCTCAATAAAACATCGCCTTTAGTCTTCCTCCCTATCTTTCTTCTAAACATTTATCATGTACTCCTACGTGTGTGTAAAAGATATCCCTACACTTAGAGAATTCAATTCAAGCTATCATACTCTTGACCATCTTCCAAAGTTCTTAATAGTTGGTGAATATTTTAGATAAAATTGCTCACACATTCTTCATGCGACCATTAATACTTCTTGAGGTATTAACCGACCGATTACAAAATGTACTTGCGCATTTAGGCATAATTCCTCATTTCGCAACACCTAAGGCTTAGCAGTGGCTCCCAAACCAGTTGGTCTAAAGCACTAGGTGATAAAGCACCCTCGCTATATTTTTTAATGCCGCCCTAAGCAATTACAAAACCAGTGTTTATTTTTTTCTTCACCATTTATATTTTTTTATATATTTTATTTCATACTATGGCTTTTAGACAAGAGCATTTCAAGGTATCCTCTACTATCCCAAGTTTCAAGATGTGTCTAAGTGCGTATAGTAGGCTATCAACGTTCAAATGTTTGGTCTCAAGAATAGGGACGATTTTTCAGATTTATTTTTATCCTCAGATTAGCAATTTCCTTTACTAACCCTTGGGACAACGGCTCATAACTACTTATTACTAGTTTCGTTTAAGAAAATATCTAAATTTCTTGCTTTTTCCAAACTATTCATACCTTTCGAATTTAAATTTTTCACTTTCAAACTTTCATTATCAAAAATTTTTTTGCTTACATATAGTATAATGCAAAGTAATGCGTGAATAAGCACAAACCTCCCCCAAACCTGTTTACAGCAGTGTCCTCACTAATGTCATCTGTTATGCTTTAAAAAACTGTAGACTTGGGAGGAAAAGTTAGTAACGGGGACATGAAATAGTGAAAGTAAAATTCTCCCCCAAACTTACTTTTGGCTCACAATTTTATAAAAATTTTCTTTCAAGAGCCAAAATATTCCCCCCAAACTTTAGTAAAATAGTATTAAGCATTTAAAATTATGGGGGGGTTAAAATTATTGGTCAAAGTAAAGCCTTACAAAGACCAAAAGTCAACACCATCCATTCAAAAAATTTATCGATCTAACGCACTGGTTGATGAAATCGGAGATTTGAAGAAGTGGGGAGATAGGAGGTGGTATGGTTTATGTCTCAGTTGATAGAGACGAAATAATAATGGTGAACAAAAACGAGAATGTGGATGATTAGGAATGGGAAGAATGGTCACATTCTCGCATGGGATAAGAAGAAATGGTGGTGGTTCAACTTCTTCAGGTGGAGGTTGATTAATCACAAAATTCGTGTCATTTAGGAATGCGATTTCGTCAGCGAAAATATCTTCGAAACTTTCATAGATGGCCCGATTGAACGTTTCAATGTCAATAAGTGTCGCGCCATAATTCAACACACTTGATTTGTCAAAAATTATGGAGGTAGGAGGCTCGAAAAGCTTATCGACCTCATTCTCAAAAGTATCTAAATCAAGTTGTCTTTCTAGAATTATCGAACTCGAAATACCGGATTGTGATTTATCAACACCTGCTAAAAGTAAAGGTTGATTAGAAGAAGAACCAGAGAAAGTGGGAGATGAAATGGGTAAATAAATTGGTGTGTCGAGCATTGCTGAACCAGGTGTGGAAATTGAATGCTGAATTTCGTTCTGCCTTTCGGTTATACATTTATCATCAATTTCAAGACGCATATGGTTTCAGGAAGAATAGTTAGAGGCTCGAGATGATGACCACACAGGATTGAAATGACTTGATGAGTTGGTTGGAAAAACTCATCCAAAATTTCGGGTTCATCATTCAATATATCCCCAACGTCAATATCCTCAATCAAGTTAAGGTTACAAGTCTCAGACACCTCATCAAAAGCAGGTTTTTCAATCAATTGTGGTTCTAGAGTGGAGGTGTATAGATCACAAGGGTTGGGTGTGGCTTCACTTGAAATGGACCCTTCATAATCGGGTAAATCAAACACTACAAAGTCACACAACTCATCAGACATTCTATCTTCGATTGGTGAATCATTTGGTGTACTCGATAGACCTGTGAAACTGGAGTTGTGGATTTCAATTTAGGATGGGGAGGTTTGATTTGGAAGGGTGTACCGCTCTCTCTCACTACCCAAATTCTCAATTTGTCCTATGGCCGTTTCATACGTTGGAAAATTTTGAGCTGGTTTGAAATTAGTTGCTCATTCTTTTTGTTTATTGAGAATTGTTATGCACTCTTTTAATTCCTCTCTGGTGCGGCGCGACGCTACCATATATTCTTCTACAGTCCGTTCAAGACTAGATATGGGTCGGTAAGGGGTTTCGGCATAAGATTGAAATTCTTGTGGATAAGTAAAACTCCCAAATAACTGATTAGAAGGACTGTCTATAGAAGATGTAAAAGTTGGGTAGGATTGATAGGAATTGAATGGTTGTGAAAATTGGGCAGGAGTAAGATCAACATTGTGATAAGAAGAATATTGATATTGGTTGGTGGGTTGGTGATTTTCAACAGACATCATATACGCCACAAGCCGAGTATGAAAATCTTCTTTAGAAAGTGGTGGTGTTTGTTGTCCTAACGGTTTGACTGGATTGATACTTTGGCCGTTAGCCTTCGCTATATGCTCAGTGATGGATATGCGTTTAGGAGTTCCTTCACTCGGAGTATCAACATAAGAAGATGTAGAATTTGGATGCGGTTGATAGGACCTGGAGTGACGTGGCCAACTGTTTCTTTCCGTTTGCTCTATCCGATCTCTTAAAGACATAGTAGAGTCGGATGGTATACCGAAACGATTACGATAACAAGAAATATCTGGTTCTGGATAGCAAAGCTCGGCAAGAGTTCTTTTATTTGGGTTACTCATTATAAGAAGGTGAAAAGAAAAGAGGGTGAAAATATTTAAGCTCTTATTTGGATTGTTTTGCTTTGAATGTGGGACTTGAGGGTTAGCTTGACAAATCATAAAATGCACAAGCAAACCCTAAAACTAAGGTCATCTAGGTCAAGCACTAGATCGCTCCTAGACTTTCAAAGGACAAGCCGCAGGATCAATCCTCTACCACCTCTTTATTACTCTTGTGGCCAGGTAAGTGCCGGGTAAGTGGAAGGTATCCGCTATATGAATCACCGAAAATAGCGGTCCTAATTAAGTAACCACTTTCCTAGACACCACAAAACAAATGCGGATAAGCGATAGATACCCACGACCTTCCTCTGTCCTAATTGAGCGCAACGGTCCTTAGAGTCTTGGTCTAGATATTTTTTAATTAATGTAGGGTGATGCAGATGCTCGTTTTATGATTTGTGGGGCCTAGGAAGGGTGATGAAATCCCCACCTAATCTGAATTGTGGTCTTGCCCCTTAAAGTCCATATTAAAATATGCAATAACAACCCGCAAACCAAAAATCGCAAAAATATTTTTGAGCGGCGATATTTTGCAAAGAATCCCGCAGAAAAGATATTTTATTGGATTCCAGAGGAGAGAGGAGTTGAGAAATATACCAGAGAAATTTGGAAGCCTAAATCCCTAATTCCGCCGCGGTTCCGCTGCTAATTGGGCCTATTTGCCACGGTTCCACCGCCAAAAAGAGGGATCTCGTGAAGGATTTTGCTACGTCGCCTCCCTTGGTCCTCTGGATCTTGATGAATGTCTCTGAATCTTTATCTCCTCGCTAAAGTGACTCCAGATTCCCTAGAAAAAATCACACAATAATCGTTAAACATACAATTTGTAGTTTTGTTTATTTTTATGATATATATCGAATAAGAATTCAACACAAATGTAAGAATAAAAATATTATGCACGTATCCCCGGCAACGGCGCTATTTGATTGTTGATTTTTTTAGAGTTGTGTTGTAGAAATAACCGCAATCAATAACGGAGTCGCGTGTAGCTAGACCGAGATGAGAACGGGTCATCCTCAGAGAAACGTTGAATCTTTTAATCTTACTTTAGGCGTGTTGATTAAGAAAAGAGGAAGAATAATGAATAGTGGAAATAGTTTCTACATCTACGTTAAACACGGATGTAGAATATAGATCTAGATTAACTACGGGTGTAGGTTTTATATTAGAAGGGGGCTTGTAGGGTTCGTTAAGATTTAGTAGTCATGGATGATTAATTAAAGATTCCTCCTCTTATCCTTTAATAGATTTAAAACTAGATCGACAATGATGCATGTAGATTAGGGTTTCTGGTGGGAAAAGGGTTCCCACTCTTAACCCCTACCTTGACATGGATCTCCATTCATGTCTAGCCTTTACCAAAACAATTGTTAATCTAATCTCTAATCGTGATCGTGAATATCAATGAATTGATAGCGCGCCCGATTAGGATGTTAACTATTCTTTTGATAAAGTTTATAAACTTTATAGGACGTAAAAACAGTTTAAGGATCTTCATCATCCATTAATCTATCATAATCCTACGAACCCTAACAAGCGGAGAATTACTCGCGCATGTTGGAAAAAGAAAAGATAGAAATCACGAAGAAAATAAAATACAATAGAATAAAACTACCTTTATTAATCAATAAGATCAAGTACACTTTGTTCCTTTAGAAAATGATTACAAAACCCTAGTTTGCTTCTCGATCTCTTCTTAAGGAGGTAGATGAACTGTCGATGATCAACCAGGATTCTTGAGCCGTCGTGGATTTCGTGATCGCGTTGGTTTGATGATTTTTCTAAGAGGCTCTCGGTCCTTATTTATAGTCACAGAGCCAGAACCCTAGTTTCCTAATATGGTAACTAGTTGTTAGGATCCCAACCTGAAAATCCCAAGCCCTAGATCTTCAGACGTGCGGCGGAACCGCGGCCATTTGGTGGGTTTGGCAGCGGATCCACGGTGGATTAGAAGGGTCTTGATTTTATATTTCTGTTGGCCTCTTCTGGTGACATATGTAGATTGTTTTGATATCTGGAATCTTGAAATCATCTCATGGTCTCTGCCAGAATATCTTTCTTCGATTTTCTTGAATATTTCGACAGATTTGATCTTGCCAACTCGAATTTCCTTGATTTCAGTCCTGATATAATTTCTGCACAATAACTCAATAAATAATATTAGTAGAATTTGTTTTTATTGAGATATTGTCTTAACCATTTGACATGATATTATAATTTTAGAAAATTAGTTAAAGATATTTGATAAGATAAGCATATTTAAATGGACTAAATATTATATAGATATTATATGCTTATATTTTCCTTCATAATATTAATTATAATATATAAACACATGAAAATAGTATTTTTACAGATAAACCCTCATACGTGTCATATTTATAATAAACTCCTTTTATTATATAGAAATAGTAAGGAAAACGTCATATCAAATGCACAATATTTTCGACTGAACAGCACTTGATTGGGATTTTTATTCGTTCATGATTGGATGCACTTGATTAGGATTTTCATTCGTTCTTGTTAGTTGCACTGGGTTGAGATTTTCGTGCACTATAGATGCATATGATGTTGTCGTGCACATCCGTTGCATTGGACAGACAGTTTCGTGCACACCCGTTGCACTTAGTTTTGCTTCTATGCATATTGTGGCACTTGTGTTGGATTTGATTTCCGTGCGCACCAGACGCACGTGATGTTGGATACGCCTATTGAGGCTGATTTTATTTATGAGTATCACAATTTGATAATGGATACTATATTATATAGTTGCCGAACAGGGCTGGTCAGAGGATAGTGCCTGAGTACTTTTGCATGTATGAAAAGTTACCAAGAGGTTTTCAAAATGGAGCTATAGTCTCGCTATTTCCTACGTGTCCGCGAGTGACACGAAATTTTACAAGAAGAACCTTCTAGGATATTTCAAAAAGGAGGGACGTATAATTTGAACAAAGATATATAAGTATATATTTACTACTTTACAAATGATCGTCCTCCACTTGTGCCATGAGCTACGCATAGCACGGCAATTTAGGAAAGATTTCGCATGAGTTATTCAGCTTTTAAAACGGCTTTACAAAGATGCGTGCTATATACGTATTATGATTTGACCATAGTGCATTTGGATTTCAGTAGTGGAATTCGATATTCGTATTTCCTTTATAACTCCGATGATTGCGTGACGCTTGACGGAGTTCGATTTTGAGTTTCGCACTCGTTTTCAAGCATACAGGATGCACTGTGGTATTTCTGTATCTTCCGCAATTTCGGAGCCCTGTTTATTTGGGCTGATTATTGAATTGTTTTAGTATTTGGGGATTTAAATATAAATTTGGGGACCGAATTTATTTAAGGAGGGAAGATTGTAACATTTCAGAAATATAAATATTATATTTGGAAATTTAATATTAAAATAATATATTTCACGAAAACTATTCGATTTGCGAATAGGGGCTTTTCGTAAAATGGTATAAGCATATACCAATATTTGGAAAATAATTGGAGATTAAAATGATTTATTCATTTAAAAGATATTTTTCGGATATTGGCATTTTTATAAATAATCATATGCAAGTTTAAGTTAAACTTGATTAGTGCACTACAAATCAAGATTTAGCCAAATCCGTATCTTTACATTTTTACATGGCTAATGCACCATGTCATGTGCATTTTTGTTGCATGTTGTTGTGTTTGTGACTTGTGAGAATGAGAGTGAGAAAGTAAGAGAAAAGGGTTTTGTCTTGTGACATGGCATGAAACAAAAAAGATATTTAAGAGAGTGAGAGTATGAGATATTTAGAGAGAGTGTGAGCTTAAGAGAGAGTAAGGTTAAGTGAGAGAGAATAACCTTGACTTCTTCATTATTCTTCTCTTCTTCATAATTATTCTTCATGCTTCCTCCTCCTTCACTACCTCCATGTATCATCTCAAATTCATAAGCTAAACCCCTTGCCACCTTCATTAAAAAGATGCACAAGCTCATTCTAAACCCTTTGAACCATTCAAGTTTGGATTTTGAAGATTTTGGGCAACTCAAGAATTTTCCTAATTTGCCAAATGACGTAATCCATACACCTTTAGCTATGTGTTTGTGTTAATATATCCTAGTTTTATTTTAGAGTTTGTATTAGTTAGTTTTGTGATCTTGGAAATTTGCAAGTTGATGTTTAGTGATTTTGTGGACTTGTAAAGTTGTAGTAGAGGTGTAGTGAGTGTTGTAGGACCTTAGTGATATTTTTCCTGACCTATAAATGAGTTTAGAACCCGATACACGAATTTAGAATTTTTCCCGTTTCGGTTTTATGAAACCTAGAGGACTACAGGATATCTGGAGTAACTTGGGTTATTTCTGAGATAAACAAAGAAGTCCATTGACCTAGATTAACCACTAGAAGACCACCACCGAAGTACGAACCCATTTGCCCCTACTATGACCGGCGAGGCCGGGAAATATGATGTTTTCGCCGGACCAAACATGTGCGTTGGTAATGTGGTTTTTCCCGTAGTTCACTTACCCTATAACCTAGCCTCTGTACTTGTTAGTTTTGTCCCTTTTGACCTGAGCCAAAATCTGGGAGCTGTTTGTGAGTGCTTTGGCATGTTTTCTGATAATTGAATTCTTGGTTTTGATATTCAAGATTTGAATTGGTTGTTGAACGTTTGTACGTCAACAACGAGGATTATTTGGTTGATTTTGCATGCGTAAGCTATAGGTTCTAACCTATGAGCAATCCGTGTGCCGTATCGGTTTTCAGATATTGGTTTTAATAGAATTACGATTGTGTATTGATTGTAGCTACCTTCACGTTGACTTCCGAGACGACGAAGCACATCGACTTCGGCTAAGCGAGGAGTTTAGCAGGTGGGTAGATTTATATCTACGGGGGAAGTCGGGTGGATGGAGTATAGCACCCCCGCAACTATTGATATGGAAGATCGTTTTATAAATTATAAACTTTAGAAAGGATATGCTACGAACATACGGACAAGATTATAGCATTTAGTAAGATATGATATGATAAAAGTTGACACTAATTGATAAATGAGAATATGAAATGAGAAAGTGATCATGATAAGTATGAATTGAAAGAGGACAAATATGAGTTGATAATGGTAGGATATGAGATTGAGATCGATATGACTTGAGATTAACAAGATATGACATATATGCAAGATGACATGATATAAGATTGATATAGATGTGTTATGTGATTGATAAGGTATGCCGTACAAGATTATAGATTCGTACCTTTGCTGGTGAATAGGACGATAGATTCCTTACTCTGTTTGTGACATCGTACGATGGATTACCGTACGCGATGCGTTTACCGAATGTTTCATCCGCGCTCATGAATTGAGAATGATGATCGAGGATATTATGACACTTGATACTATGAGGCGGGATCGTTGGCATAATAGGCTACCTTATTATAGTTCATGTTTATGTTGGATTATTCTTCATGTGATACCTATCATGTTTCCAGTATTTAATGTTATATGATACCAACTGCTAGTACACCTGCACAATTACCATTGATGCGCATATTACACTTACACAGATTTGCCGACTTACACGCATTCATCATCGGTAATTTCCATGTCACTTACATAGTAGAACTGCTGTATCATGATATTATTCTTAACTGTATAGTACATTCAATGTTCAGTACTATCACTTGATATGCTTGCATGATGTACTCGATATGCACATATTACTACTCTATGTTGCATACATCGTACTTTATGGTTATATTCTTGAGATGTTGTTTTCATGAGATATCTGGATAAGCATCTGACATCATATGCCCTAAACCCTAACTTTACTTTATGGTTATATTTTATTTAACTCCCAGAAACCTTTGGCCTACCCCATCCCCCTGCACCATTTAAAATCTCTGAAATTAAACAGAGAATTTAAAACACCTCTTTTAATTTTTAAAAGCAAAATTAAATACAATTTTTATCACACCCTTTCATCTACCCTAAACCCTAATTTTTTTCTATAAATACCACACCTAAAATCATCCCTCCTCACTTCCAAATCTCTGTCCAAACTCTCAAGAAAATTCTCTAGACTTTCTGTATGCAAGTGGAGTTAGCAAAGGGCGACACTCCGACAAAGTTCCGACGTTGATCCGAGAAGATTCCGGCGACGAAACGACGCACTAAAACATCCTACTCCTTCCTTTTCCTCTCTTCTACACAATCAACCTGTAAGTCATTTCTTCCCCTTCTTTTTACTATTCTAAAAACTTAGAATTCTAAAACCCGACGGAAGCGGAGTTAATCTGACTTCCGATTCGATTTTTTCCTTAAAAATCATATTTTTCTTAAACACAATAATACCAAACTCTCACATCATGATCATTAAACATTAACAAAACATATTGATAAGTTTCATATCAAAAGAATTCATATTTCAATTTTTATAGCACTTTTACAGAAAAATACCATATAGTTTAGTTTCGACATAAAACATCATTACCCTTGCTATACCTTTAGATAGTTCACGAGTTAATGACCTACCTCCTCACAACACTCATATGTAACATAGCATGATGATCTTTAGGAACATAGTTTTGGGAAAACACGAGTTTACACATAACTACCTCCGACTTATAAAAAACTTTTTCTACAAGATGTGTATTTTTAACAAATCTTTGCAATGCGCCGCTACAACCCATTTCGGGAAACCCGTTCGGGATGGTGCGGATTATTGCACATCCTCAGGCTTAGAAGTGCGAGATGCAGACCTCCGCAAGGAGCATACAGTCTCGAAAGATTTAAAAATACAATTTTCTTTAGAAAATGTGATTTCTATTATAAATAAAACTTATATTTTTAATAAATATATATATGTAATTAATATCAAAATATCTATTTTTAATATTATAATATTCCATATTTCCAAAATTCAAGAAAAATATCTCATTTACAAGAAAATACCATACAATTCCAATATTACAAATAAATACCATATATTATGAAAAATATGTTTTATTCGCTAGAAATGTCGCAATGATAAAATATACATCAATGAAAACTTTAAAGACGATAATAAAATATTTGAGGTGTATTTTGAAAATTATACAAAATTATTTTTACATAAAACCTCCTCAAGTTATACTAAATTACAATAAGGACCCTAGTAAACATAGGTTTAAGCGGGACCAGTCTCTTGAGCCTCAGGGACCCGGAGAATGGGTGATTTCCTATTTAAGGTAGAAAACATAATAAACGGTGTTATCAACACGGTAATCGTCTTTGAAAAAGACACAAATCCCGTCGTCCATGTGCAGCGGTTACCGATAACACCAAAATCTAATTCAGGATTCAATTTCTTTTCTAATTTTCTGATTCAGACTGAGTCTTAATATAATCAATCTGACTTGAATGAGATTCAAGTATATATAAAAATTCAATATGAATCAATATATTCAATATGTTCAATCTATAAATCTATACAACTTGACTGAACCGAACCATGGATATACTTCCATCTACATGATTCTCCAGTTACATCCATTTACTGATATCATGGTTTCGGCAAGTCATCCATCTATATAATCTATAATACAAGACAATACAATTTACAATACAATACAAATAATACAATCAAGACATCGCGGGGTTTAAGGGGTAGATTGGTACGGAAGGTGTTAGAAGTGGCACGGGACTGCAACCATTAAGATACCTAACCTGAATTCAATTGCCGTTGTTTCGGGTATTATCATGGAGCCTTGTACTCTTGATTCCGTCCACTTTAGTCTCTGGTCTACTAAGACTCCTCTCGTATACACTGGCATCTTCTGTACCAAGCTACAAACAACAGCGTTAACACTAAATACAACATTATAATAATATAATACAACTTTAAAAGCTACACTCTCTCTCTTTCTGTGTGTGTGTGTGTGTGTCTATTCTACTTCTCCCTTATTTTTGGGACTTACCGAGTGATTTTTCGCTGACGGCATTCTCTTTCTTCTTCTTTGGAATGTCGTCAGGTGATTCGGACCTTCAGGAGATCGAGACCACCAGCGAGAACTTGGATCAGCTAGCCTTCGACCCAGAGCTCTAGTTACTTGTACATTTTCATTTCAGTACTTTCCATTTCTATTATGCCACTGTTTAAGTGTTGCTTTTCATTCTATGTATTTACTTTTCAGATGTATTGTAAAAAGAATGTGAATAAATAAAGTTGTTGTTCATTACATTTGTCTCTTGTGTATGTTTCTTTTATATTGCTTAGTTACGCTTAGCCTATTTACTTCTGAGTAAATACATAGCGGCGAGTCGCGTCCTCTGCCCGTACACTGGGAAGTGAGGCGTGACAGGTTTTGTTGGCGGCCTATGCAGGTCAGAGCTGTATGGAACCCTACCATGCAGTTCACTTCTGCCTGGACAACCTAAGCAATATAACACAAGAACCGGCAACTGAAAACATTCTTTACAATTCACATTCCTTGAATCTTATAATTTCATATACTTTGAATCTATCCTAAACCAAATTTTCTTCCAAGGTTATGGATTCCCAAAACAACACCAGCACGAATGTCAACAACACTCCTCCACACTACCACTCACACCTGCCGTCGCTGCTCCGATCAATGAGCAGACAGTTTTGCTTGAGGCAATCCGCAGTCTCCTGGAAGGACTGCAACAGCAGACTGCTATATTATTGAACTGACCAGAAGCGGAAGCAACCGGTGTAAAGCGCTCTGCCACCCAGATGGAAGGAGGAGCCTATCCTATACAACCTTCAAAACCCAAGAGACAGAAAGAAAAAATTAACCAGTCAAGTCCAGTTTTTGTTTCTACTGCAAGAAAGATGGATACTTGTGGAAGGACTGTAGGCGCGCAAAAGGCTTGTACCTAGTTTGTGGCGCATCCAATCACGGAACTGGAAACTGTCCTTATAGACGCAACTCGGCTCACACACACACCAACTACCCGCAGCGGCCAGCTATCCAGGCTCCTGCACTTCGCCTTGCACTCCCAGCTCCACTTCCCGCACAGCCAACTCGCTAATTCCATCAGGCACTGAGGAACATGCCTCGAGGGCAGAGAAACATGCCCCAAGAACAGAGGAATGTACCTCCAGTTAGGAGGAATGTACCACGGCATCAGGCTTTCCTTTTAGCGGCCGAAGAAGCAGAGGCCGTAGACCAAGGTAAACCTGGTAATTTCCTCAACTCTTTTCAAATCTCTCGCATTCTTTCATTCTCTCACATATTTTTCATACACTACCAATAGTTTTATCACCAAACTTTCCTTGAATCCGTTACACTTTCCTTTTACAAATTTCGAGGACGAAATTTTTTTAAGGAGGGTAGAATGTAACAACCCTAATTTTTCTGTACAATTTTTTCAAAAATACAAAAAGGGGTACTTGAGCCTGAGCACAAGTTATAAGTTTGATTTGCTTTTTAACAGCAAGAACGAGCTTGTAGCTCATTGGTAAGACCTTGCACTGCTGAACCAAAGCACCAGAGTTCAAATCCCATCAACCACATATTTTTTTAAAATTTATTTCTTTTAATTTTTTAGAAGCCCAAAAGTCTACACGTGCATAACTCGTAAAACCCAAGAGTCACATATAAAACAAACAAGTCCAAGAGGTAGACCAAGCGACAGAGGACACGTGGCGACGAGCCCAGCCCCGACTCGCTTGACTCGGGCCGGCGGGAAGCCTAACTCGGCCGGCACAGCCGGATTGACTCTGCCGATCCCTATATTTTCTTTAACTCCCAGAGACCTTTGGCCTACCCCACTGCCCCTGCACCATTTAAAATCTCTGAAATTAAACAGAGAATTTAAAACACCCCTTTTAATTTTTAAATGCAAAATTAAATACAATTTTTATCACACCTTTTCATCTACCCTAAATCGTAATTTTTTCCTATAAATACCACACCTAAAATCATCCTTCCTCACTTCCAAATCTCTGTCCAAACTCTCAAGAAAATTCTCTAGACTTTTTATGTGCAAGTGGAGTTAGCAAAGGGCGAAACTCCGACGAAGTTCCGACGGTGATCCGAGGAGATTCCGGCGACGAAACGACGCACCGACACCTTCTACTCCTTCCTTTTCCTCTCCTCTACACAATCAACCTATAAGTCCCTTCTTCCCCTTCTTTTTACTATTCTAAAAACTTAGAATTCTAAAATCCGACGGAAGTGGAGTTAATCAGACTTCCGATTCGGTTGTTTCCTTAAAAATCATATTTTTCTTAAACACAATAATACCAACTCTCACATCATGATCATTAAACATTAACAAAACATATTGACAAGTTTCATATCAAAAGAATTCATAGTTCAAATTTTATAGCACTTTTACAGAAAAATACTATATAGTTTAGTTTCGACATAAAACATCATTACCCTTGCTATACCTTTAGATAGTTCACGAGGTAATGACCTATCTCCTCACAACACTCATATGTAACATAGCACGATGATCTTTGGGAACATAGTTTTGGGAAAATACGAGTTTACACATAACTACCTCCGACTTATAAAAAACTTTTTCTACAAGATGTGTATTTTTAACAAATCTTTACAATGCGCCGCTACAACCCATTTCGAGGAACCCATTCGGGATGGTGCGGATTATCGCACATCCTCAGGCTTAGTATTGCGGATGCAGACCTCCGCAAGGAGCATACGGTCTCGAAAGATTTAAAAATACAATTTTCTTTAGAAAATGTGATTTCTATTATAAATAAAACTTATATTTTTAATATATATATATATATATGTAATTAATATCAAAATATATATTTATAATATTTATAATATTCCACATTTCTAAAATTCAAGAAAAATATCTCATTTACAAGAAAATACAATACAATTCCAATATTACAAATAAAACCGTATATTATGAAAAATAGGTTTTATTCGCTAGAAATGTCGCAATGATAAAATATACATCAATGAAAACTTTAAAGACGATAATAAAATACTTGAGGTGTATTTTGAAAATTATACTAAATTATTTTTACATAAAACCCCGTCAAGTTATACTAAATTACAATAAGGACCCTAGTAAACATAGGTTTAAGAGGGACCAGTCTCTTGAGCCTCAGGGAGCCGGAGATATGGGTGTTGCCTATTTAAGGTAGACAACTTAATAAACGGTGTTATCAACACGGTAATCGTCTTTGAAAAAGACACAAATCCTGTCGTCCATGTGCAGCGGTTACCGATAACACCAAAACCTAATTAAGGATTCAATTTCTTTTCTAATTTTCTGACTCGGACTGAGTCTTAATATAATCAATCTGACTTGAATGAGATTCAAGTATATATAAAAATTCAATATGAATCAATATATTCAATCTTTTCAATCTATCAATCTATATAACTTGACTGAACCGAACCATGGATATACTTCCATCTACATGATTCTCCAGTTATATCCATTTACTGATATCATGGTTTTGGCAAGTCATCCATCTATACAATTTATAATACAAGACAATACAATTTATAATACAATACAAAAAATACAATCAAGACATCGCGGGGTTTAAGGGGTAGATTGGTACGGAAGGTGTTAGAAGTGGCACGAGACTGCAACCATTAAGACACCTAACCTGAATTCAATTGTCGTTGTTCCGGGCATTATCACGGAGCCTTGTACTCTTGATTCCGTCCACTTTAGTCTCTGGTCTACTGAGACTCCTCTCGTATACACTGGCCTCTTCTGTACCAAGCTACAAACAACAGCGTTAACACTAAATACAACATTATAACAATATAATACAACTTTAAAAGGTACTCTCTCTCTCTCTATTCTACTTCTCCCTTATCTTTGGGACTTACCGAGCAATTTGATCACTGACGACATTCTCTTTCTTCTTCTTTGGAATGTCGTCAGGTGATACGGACCTTTAGGAGATCGAGCCCACCAGCGAGGACTTGGATCAGCTAGCCTTCGACCTGGAGCTCTAGTTACTTGTACATTTTCATTTCTGTACTTTCCATTTCTGTTATGCCATTGTTTAGGTATTGCTTTTCATTCCATGTATTTACTTTTCTGCTGCATTGTAAAAAGAATGTGAATAAATAAAGTTGTTGTTCATTACATTTATCTCTTGTGTATATTTCTTTTATATTGCTTAGTTACGCTTAGCGTATTTACTTCTGAGTAAATACGTAGAGGCCAGTCGCGTCCTCTGCCCGTACTCTGGGAAGTGGGGCGTGACAGGGTTATGATCGCTTTCTTTAGTTTTGATTTCTTGCTTCTTTATTTGTTTTTTATGGGTTGATCTTCGCTGTTGGGCATCGTATATATGTTATTGCGTTGTTGTGATTCCGCCGGTTGACGAAGAGCTAGCTCCCGCTTGAGGATGCCTATATATTGTTGTGTATATGGTTTTGTATCAAAATATATAAGGGAGGTGCTGCCCAAATTTTTAAAGACGAAACATGTTTTCAATTGTAATATAATCCGCTTGCATTTTCATGTTTCATTAGCCATGCATTCAAAGAAAACATGATTCATTATACCTTTATTTCAAACTGCACCCCCACTATTTTCTGCAAAAAGGTTTAGATTTTCTGGGCTTTGGCTTACTTGATTTACGTTACGCTTTTAGACATTGCGTAATTTATGTGCCGGTCATGTGCTAAATTACAGGTCGTGACAAAGTTGGTATCAGAGCGTTAGGTTTAACCTTGGTTTGAGTCTGGGTTTGACTATGCGGAGTCTAGGGCGTATATATTTCGGAACCTAGGCTTGACCTTACGGAACTTAGACTTAACAGGGGGGTATTAGACCCAAACTTTTGTTTCATAGGTTGACCTTGACTGGTGGAGTAGGTAGCTTGAGTAGAGTGACGTACCGTACGTACGTTCCGCGACATATTTTCGATACGATACTCCACTTAAGAAACCTTAGGATGTACTTATCTTGAGATCTGTGATACTATTCGTTCCTATGATCATATATCCATTTGGGATCTGTTGATTTCTTTCGTTCATTTGATCTATCTTCATCGATACCTGCTTGAGGTTCCTGTCACCATGATTTGAGCGCACAGAGAGCTGCTGCTAGTGTTGCGGTCAAAGCGAGCTCGTCACGGACGAGTGCTGACCATGTTGTTTCTGGTGACATAGGAACATGTAGGTATAGTGTTGTGTTTGTAGGGTTCCTAGGCACCCTAATGAGGTCTCACAAGGCATCAACCATGCCAATTTCAAAAATACGGTGCCGAGAAACCCTAGACTACGGATCGTTAGCTAGATGTCTAGGCGAAAAAGCGAGCTAGTTTACAACTAAACTAAGAGTACGGAAATACAACCTTTGTAGATCCGGTCCTCCACCTCCACAGCTCCGTGATGAATTCATCTCCGCTGTCCAAATCAAAATCCGGGCTCTAGCGTCAGCTTCATCGGAGAAAGAGCGGGCAAGGTCGTCGGTTTCGTGCCGAAGATGATCTACGTCGAGGCATCGCTAGATCAAGCTCCAACTTCACCAAGTGATGAAAAATTGTGAAGGAAACACACTCTACTACTTGGCAAGAGGTAGAGGATGAAGAAATAGGAAGTGGGTTCGCTTTAGAATTGGATTTCTCACTCTTTTTCATCACTTGCCATTAATGGAGCAAGCTTTCTTCATGTGAAGAAATGAAGAAGAAGAAGAAGCTAATTATGATAAGTTAATTAAAATTAGAAAAGAAATGAATACTTATCATATTAGAACCATGGTTAGGTGTAGAGAATCAATCATGGTTAAAAGAAATGGTTAGGGTTAAGCATGAGACAAAATTGGTGACAAAGTCAAACATTCATGAAAGTTCATGAAAGAATAAAAGAAAGCCACCAATTCTTCTTATGCAAAATAATTTCCAAAAAGGAATAAATGAATAATTTAAGAAAATAAAACCCTAATCATTTAGTTAACCATGGTTTAATTCTTTGCACTTAACCAAGCAGGCATGCATCATCAAGCATGATACAAACAAGTGCACAAAATCATATCGCATATGCAATGCACACATCCGAGTGAGAAAATCCATTTAAAGTGAACCGATACGAGTCAATGCAAAGTAATATATCAAATATATAATTATACATTAAATCATTAAATCAACACTTGATTTAACGATCCGGTCATATCACATATAACCGACTAGTATCAAATGTATCGGCTTATCGAATCAATCCATGATTCGATAACTAGGTTATATCGCATACAACCATTCGATACATTCATCGCGAGAATAGAATACGGTATCACATACACGTATTATTCTCGGCCCCGCACATATCTCATATGCGCTCCTATTTCGTTTCGCTTGAGCCAGGAAACCTCTGTGTAGGACTCTAAAGACTCGTCAATACGCCGGCAGCAGGTGATGATCATATCAATCACCCACAAGCCGCAAGCGGTCTGCTAAACGTAACGGCCACCCGGGTATTGAGCGATCTGAAGATCGACGAGCAAGCCCGCTCACACTCCAGTGAATCCAACCAGTAACACTACCGTACAGTCCGGTCTGATCGTCTGATATGTCGCATATCTCTCCTAGGGGTGGTAAACGTCAGACCCCAATAGCTCGATAAGTCGTGTCGATATGAGCTCTATAACAATTCGAGAAACTACTGGTAACACTTACCAGTAAATCTCAGCAACCCTGGCCAGGGATTTCCTGTTATAGCCAATCGAACACAGCGCAACATCTACTCCCTATACCGGGAGAGACGAATCCCCTCCTATCGCTCATTGCCTCCATGTGACTCGGGACTGTACCCAAAAACCACCGTTTTGCATGCCCTCTTGGACGTGGTAAGATGGAAATCAAAGCACAGTGGGAACCACACAAGACTCTATGACGATCTCGGGTCAACAGACTACTCTGTACCAGTGTCACCAGAGAACTGCCATCTGACGTAAGGTGTAATACCATCTGGGAGTTCTCGGCGAGTCCGTCCAGTGTACCCAGTCTCTACTGAGCACCCGTATATCATCTCTGATGTCAAACACCAATGGATATGGGATCATCCATCGCCCATCTGTATGGGTCGAGAAGGTACATGCTAGTCTACTCTGGTATATCGATGCCCCGTCTCGATACACCCATGACTAGGGACTTTGAAGGATGTACTTGTGGACTACCATGTCCCCACTAGTATGATCCGCATCATAGTCCAGGCAGTCAAGTACACATCCTAAGGGCTTTACCAACATGTAACAGAGAGACAATCAGTGTACACGTTAAGGTAAAGGTCAACCAGATAGCATACTATCATGTCGAGCAAGAAAGTCCTCCCTATATATGTCCCAGCATCCACTACAATATACATCCTATGTATAGTAATGGCCTCTAGGGCATACATATAACTAACAATCTCCCACTTGCACTAGGGCCATCTGATAGCAGTGGTTGCAGTATCTCATACTCAACCATCCCATAAAAGTCTCTCTCTGGGAACAGGCCTTTGTGAGTGGATCCGCTGTGCTGTCCTCTGAGTCTAGTCTCCTAACCTCGATCTCCTTGGAGATCAACCATCTCCATGATCAAGTGATACTGCCTTAGAATATGTCTGGATCACTGATGGGACCTTCGTTCCTTGGCATAAGCCACAACTCCATTGTTGGAACGTAGTTCATCTCATGAACCAATATACACCCAAACATCCTCCTTGGTAGCATTTTAAGTAGCGATGTATCCTGCCTTTATCTTCTAGTATGCCACGGTATCTAGCTTGGAACTCTTCCAACATACCGTCCCTCCACTGAGGGTAAAGACAATGCCTGTGACTGACATTCAGTCGTCTTTATCACCCTGGAACTCTTCCAGTGATTCTCCCCAGGATCGGTTGATACCGTCTCACTACAACTAGTGAGAGTCCTAACATCCAATTAGATCTATCTCATAGATCCAAAAACCCAGGATTTAGGAGGTATCACTTTGATCATATATGGAGAATCATTGTGATAAGCGGAGATTGATCGAGCGTAGCATAGGAAACTCCTTCCCTATCAAGAGTATGTCATCCACGTACTCTACGAGGATCGTCACCATACTCCCTACTACCTTTTTGTTTATACAAGGTTCATCTACCATTTTGATGATGTCAAATTCTTTGACTAATCCATCAAAACAGATGTTCCAACTCCGCGATGCCTGCTTTAATCCTATAAAGCATCTTGCACACGTTTCCGCTGCTCCCACTGTCTACGAGGCCCTCTGGCTGTGTACTTATAGACGCACTCTTCTAAAACTTCATTTAGAAAAGCAGTCATGACACTCAACCACCAGATATCATAGTCATGGTATGTAGCCGTGGCAAGTAGGATCTGGATGGACTTAAGCATAGCTACTTGAAAAAGGTTTCATCATTATCCATGCCTGGTTGATGACGAAAACCTTTAACAAGTCTAGCTTTGAAAGTCTCAACTTTTCCATGTACACCAAGTAATCTTCTCAAGATATACTTGCTCCTGATGGGGATTTAACCCTTCAGATATAGCAACCAAAGTCCATACTTTGTTGGTGTATAAGGATTCCATCTCAGATCGATAAACATCCAGCCATTCTTACAGAGTCTCACTCCTGATGGCCAGCTCGAAACTAGTTGGGTCATCATCTCATGATGTAATCCTCGCTCCCACTGTCATAGAGAAACCGAAGTATCTCTCAGGTGGGTGAGGAACTCTACTAGATCGACGGAGAGGCTGAGGTTCGTTGGTAACTATTGAATCATTTGGTTTTACCAAATCATCTGCTGTAGTTTGTATAGCTGGAACCTTTCCAGTTCTACATTACAGACCTTGCCTCGAGCTTTTCCGGATTTTGCTTTTCGACATAGGCCGGACAACCCCAAATCTTAACTAACTTAAGACATTGGCTCTTCCCTTTCCATATCACATATGAAATGGTTGGCAACTGATTTGATTCGAACCCTATTCAATAGGTATGCAGCTTCACAAGCGCATAACTTCCAAAAAGGAAATAGGTAACTCAGTAGTCCTCATCATAGAGCGCACCATATCATATAGGGTGTGATTGCTCCGCCCCGATATACCATCGTGCTATGATGTATGCGGAGGAGTAATGCTGAGAGAGAATCTCATTCTCCTTTAGAAAAGTCCAAGAATTTCGTGCTCAAGTATTCTCCTCCTTGATTTCATCATAGAACATAATACTTTTACCCGTATTTGGTTCTCTACTTCTAGCTTATATTCTATGAATATCTGAAAAGGTTCAGACTTGTGTTTCAACAGGAACATATGTCTGAATCTTGAGAGATTATCAGAGAACGTAATGAAGTATAAAGAACCAGTCTTGGCATGTGTAGACAGGGGACCTTACATACATCATCATGTATCAATCCCAAGAGTTCAGTAACTCTTTCTCTGTTTCCAATAAACAGAGCTATGGTCATCTAATCTTTGTGACATGACTGGCAAGTTTCACAAGATGTAAATTCAAACAGATTTAAATATGCATCTATGTGTAACTTCAGCTAGTCGGGTCGCATTGATATGACCCAGTCTACAATACCTCAAGAAGGAATCTTTCATTTCTGAACTCTTCCTCTTGTGTGTGTTCCGTATACTAAGAACTGTAGTTTGATTTAGAACGTCAATGCTTTTAGACAACGTGCCTGAACCGATCAACTTTTGATATAGGAAATGTTCAAAACATTATCCAACAATACAAAATTTTATCATTTCTTTACTAATAAAGAGAGTGATATGATTTTGTATATCAGGTTCGGTATCTAATAACATTCGTTCAGAATCAATGTATTGGTAATACAGGGTGACAGTGACCAACAGACTTGATTGCAACTCTTGCCCCATTTTCTGTCTCATGAAACTTATCACCCGTTCTCAGTTCTCTACCTTTCTGTAGCCCTATGTAACTGATTACATATCTGGGATCCTGATCTGGTATCACATACCCAGGACGTAGAGGATACAGAGAAACAGTTCTTTGTAATGAACACACCCGAAGATGATGCATCAGCATGCACTCTCTTCGTTTGAGCGGCACGGGAATTCTGGTAATCCCCTATTTCCTGCTCTGTCTTATAACAATTATAAGTTAGAGCGGGACCAACGTTCCCCAGCTCAGTATAACAAGCGGGTTCGGTCAATAATCCCTATTATTATCTTGATTAAAGCGTGATATGGTCGCTACCTAGAGAGAGAGCAAAGAAAACACTCAGCGTGCGCTCTGTCAAGAATAGATTGGTTATTATTTTATCTAATCAGGATGGCTCCCACTGCTTTTTATCAAATCTTCCTTCAAACCCTAAAAAGAAAGACTAGCCGGGATTAATTACACACTACAAGTTCGCCAATCTTTCAGCCAGGCCAGTGTCGGTATTTTGAGGGAGGTCCCCCGTGCTTTTGCACGAACCTAATTAGTGTAAACCTCGTTTTCCCAGAGGCGTAACCCCGTTAACACCTTTCTAGACACCTACTTGATCGGCTAATTGTAATGTATAAAACTCTCCCAGGAGTAACTCTTACTCGCAGCGGGTATCGGGATCCAACTATCTCATAGAAGGTATGCAATCTCATTGCAAATTTCAACACTTGAAATTCCCGATAATATTTTGCCCCTAGCGTCCTATGACCTTGACGCAGGCCAACAAACCATAGTCCGCTAGTCAAGTTCAACCCGTCATTTCCTGATTGAATTAAATCCACCCGCACGACCCTTGACGTAGGCCAACAAAGTCGCACGACTACCCTAATCCAATCTGCATCATATGCATAAGCAGATAAATACCAGTTAGCTACCGCACACTACGCCTTGACGCAGGCCAACAAACGTAGCACGAATACTAACTACTACTTATCTGAAATGACGGAGGGCTACGACAGGTTTTTCTGAAAACTTATTGCGTAATGAACTTGATATCGTTGTAGAATCAAATGATTTTAAATTGGAGTGCTTTTGAGGCTTTTCTAGTTTTGCTAAAGGAGTCACTCCCGGTGAAGGGATCGTCGGTCCTTTCCTCGTCAAATGAGGTGCGGGATATATTATATATATCACTGTGCAAAGCAAAAACACTTAAAAGCAATCAAAAGACAAACCGAGTGTGTAGCATCTGCCAGTTATTGCTAAAGGAGTCACTCCCGGTGAAGGGATCTCGGTCCTTTCCTTATCGAATAAGGTGCAGGATATATCATATATATCTCTGTGCAAAGCAAGAACTGTAGCTACCTGTTTTATTTTGAAATTCGATTCTACAACATCTTAGCTTTCTTTTATTTCATTTAATTACCTAAACATCACAGATAAATACGACGTACGCTTATGCCATCCGCATTCGCTTCGATGTCCCCTCGTGCATCGTTAGGTTAGGTAACTAACGACAGAGCGGGGCAGGGCTAGCGCGGGTGTAAAACATAAGTAACGTCTATATAATATATCATATATACTATATACAGTATCTATCAAAGAACATCACATGATCACATCACAGATATCGCAGCAGAAGAAACATATGAAATATTGGTTATACTAGGACGTCCGTGTTTTCAATACAAGCCAGTATAAAACACGGATTCCACGGTCGTGATGAATAGCGAAACCCACACCCCTAGACCCCTACGAGAGCGGCAAGCAACCCTACCAATTCTGGAGTTAGGAGACCCGGACTCGACTCCTCGAGTTGGTCTCCCACTGAACTCCAGAACCCGGTTACTTGTGCCCTCCTCCTTGGGTCTATCCTAGTGCGGAAAAGTAAATAATATACAAACGGTGACAACTTCCGCAACCTGGAAGCGCCCCAATAAAAGAATATTACATACAAGTTTTTACATGAATGAAAATGAAAAACACTCATCTCACATAAAAACCCCCGGCTATTCAAACACGACGATCCAATATAACATATCCAGCAACACATAACATCACATGTCATCAACGTAAGTAAATATGCGCATCCCAATTGTCGTTGACATATAGCAACGAAACCGGCGATATCACATATTACACTTACGGTCACAGAAAAGAAAGTGTAAAACTACAACAGTTGGAATCCGCAACCTGCATAGACATCGCATGCCTAATCAAATGAATTCCTTAGACATCGCATGCCTAACAATTATAAACCCCACATTTTAGTCTCAAAATCGAAAACACTTTTCAATATCAAGTCGGGTAATTCAACAAGATTCCCGACATCCTGATCGAATGCTCGTCGCAAACTTCAGTAGACGGCTGCACCCCCGATACCGTCGACGAAGTGCACCAAGGCGGAACACCGCTACCGCGAGCACCCGGACGGATGCTTTCGGCGATGGGGTTCTCCTACAGTCACTTGGTCGGGGCTATGGAGTGAGGCTGTCTATTAAGTTTACCCGGCGAGTATCCGCGTACGCTACGTGATTGCGACGGACTTTTGATCACATCAAAATTCCGTAGCAACCGATCAAGTGAGACTAAACTGCTATGTTTATAACATTCATTCAGTTATCTCATAACTTCTTGTGAATTCCAATTATTGTATCCCATTCCAGATAAATAGAAAATGTTAAACTTTTCGATCGAACAGTCAAACACCCAAGTTTTCCCGATACAGATCAACACATGAAATAAGTCTAACAACATTCAGTTCGTGCCTCAGTACCAACGGTCCAGCCGTAGAAGGGTCAAGCCAACGCCTCACATGTGGCACGCCGTACTGCCCCAAACCCGAAGGTTCAAAGGGCAGTTTAAGACGGTCACATAATCGAGTTAAGGTTTGTTGTCTTCTAGAGGGTCCATCGAGTTACTTGCACTACTTAGAACGTCGTTAAACTACGGAAAAATCCAACACTTGGAAATTTCCCGACAGGGGAAAAATTGGGTATTTATATCCGGTCGAACTTTTTAACATATTCTAAAATTTATCCGGAAAGCCACACAGACAAAATTTGATAATCCGATCGAACATTCGAATCCCCAAAACAACCCCAGAAAACTCAACTGCATAGGATATATTAAAATTACCCAGGAAAACCAGCACTGCATATTATGAATTACTGTTCAAATTTGGATGCCACAAAAGACAAAACTGCCGCGGATCCACCGCACGAGCCATGCTCGTGCCGCGGAACCGCGGCTCAATGATGGAATTGGGCACACGAATTTTACAGTATCCCTTAGAATTTCCTGCTGATTTTTCTGCATATTTTTAATGTTGAAAAATCCCAGATTTTAGAAAAAGGACAGAGAGCAATTTGGAATTGGGTTTTCGGGTTCGTTCGGACTTCAAACTCCGTCTAGACTTCGCCTAAGGCTCTAGCTAGGCTCTGATACCACTGTAGAGTTCCTAGGCACCCTAATGAGATCTCACAAGGCATCAACCATGCCAATTTCAAAAATACGGTGCCGAGAAACCCTAGACTACGGATCGTTAGCTAGATGTCTAGGCGAAAAAGCGAGCTAGTTTACAACTAAACTAAGAGTACGGAAATACAACCTTTGTAGATCCGGTCCTCCACCTCCACGGCTCCGTGATGAAGTCATCTCCGCTGTCCAAATCAAAATCCGGGCTCTAGCGTCAGCTTCATCGGAGAAAGAGCGGGCAAGGTCGTCGGCTTCGTGCCGAAGATGATCTACGTCGAGGCATCGCTAGATCAAGCTCCAACTTCACCAAGTGATGAAAACTTGTGAAGGAAATACACTCTACTACTTGGCAAGAGGTAGAGGATGAAGAAATAGGAAGTGGGTTCGCTTTAGAATTGGATTTCTCACTCTTTTTCATCAATTGCCATTAATGGAGCAAGCTTTCTTCATGTGAAGAAATGAAGAAGAAGAAGAAGCTAATTATGATAAGTTAATTAAAATTAGAAAAGAAATGAATACTTATCATATTAGAACCATGGTTAGGTGTAGAGAATCAATCATGGTTAAAAGAAATGGTTAGGGTTAAGCATGAGACAAAATTGGTGACAAAGTCAAACATTCATGAAAGTTCATGAAAGAATAAAAGAAAGCCACCAATTCTTCTTATGCAAAATAATTTCCAAAAAAGAATAAATGAATAATTTAAGAAAATAAAACCCTAATCATTTAGTTAACCATGGTTGAATTCTTTGCACTTAACCAAGCAGGCATGCATCATCAACCATGATACAAACAAGTGCACAAAATCATATCGCATATGCAATGCGCACATCCGAGTGAGAAAATCCATTTAAAGTGAACCGATACGAGTCAATGCAAAGTAATATATCAAATATATAATTATACATTAAATCATTAAATCAACACTTGATTTAACGATCCGGTCATATCACATATAACCGACTAGTTTCAAATGTATCGGCTTATCGAATCAATCCTTGATTCGATAACTAGGTTATATCGCATACAACCATTCGATACATTCATCGCGAGAATAGAATACGGTATCACATACACGTATTATTCTCGGTCCCGCACATATCTCATATGCACTCCTATTTCGTTTCGCTTGAGCCAGGAAACCTCTGTGTAGGACTCTGAAGACTCGTCAATACGCCGGCAGCAGGTGATGATCATATCAATCACCCACAAGCCTCAAGCGGTCTGCTAAACGTAACGGCCACCCGGGTATTGAGCGATCTGAAGATCGACGAGCAAGCCCGCTCACACTCCAGTGAATCCGACCAGTAACACTACCGTACAGTCCGGTCTGATCGTCTGATATGTCGTATATCTCGCCTAGGGGTGGTAAACGTCAGACCCCAATAGCTCGATAAGTCGTGTCGATATGAGGTCTATAAAAATTCGAGAAACTACTGGTAACACTTACCAGTAAATCTCAGCAACCCTGGCCAGGGATTTCCTGTTATAGCCAATCGAACACAGCGCAACATCTACTCCCTATACCGGGAGAGACGAATCCCCTCCTATCGCTCATTGCCTCCATGTGACTCGGGACTGTACCCAAAAACCACCGTTTTGCACGCCCTCTTGGACGTGGTAAGATGGAAATCAAAGCACAGTGGGAACCACACAAGACTCTATGACGATCTCGGGTCAACAGACTACTCTGTACCAGTGTCACCAGAGAACTGCCATCTGACGTAAGGTATAATACCATCTGGGAGTTCTCGGCGAGTCCGTCCAGTGTACCCAGTCTCTACTGAGCACCCGTATATCATCTCTGATGTCAAACACCAATGGATATGGGATCATCCATCGCCCATCTGTATGGGTCGAGAAGGTACACGCTAGTCTACTCTGGTATATCGATGCCCCGTCTCGATACACCCACGACTAGGGACTTTGAAGGATGTACTTGTGGACTACCATGTCCCCACTAGTATGATCCGCATCATAGTCCAGGTAGTCAAGTACACATCCTAAGGGCTTTACCAACATGTAACAGAGAGACAATCAGTGTACACGTTAAGGTAAAGGTCAACCAGATAGCATACTATCATGTCGAGCAAGAAAGTCCTCCCTATATATGTCCCAGCATCCACTACAATATACATCCTATGTATAGTAATGGCCTCTAGGGCATACATATAACTAACAGTGTTGTGATCTTTCGTTTGAGGCAAGTGTTCGGTTTTGCACCGGATGATCGGGCCATTGATAGAGACTGCTAGATTGAGAGGACTGTTGATGTACAGCCTACCTCAGAGATCGTGATGTTGTCTACCGAGCAGACAGATGACCCAACTGTTGCTGAGATTGATGGGATGTCGATTCCAGAGTCTATAAGCTGAAACCGCTGGAGCTTTCAGGAAGAGATGTGACAGAAGATAGCTAGTCTATCTTGAGTTAAGCGACAGAGATGAGTCGTCAGATTGATGTGCCGATCCAAGCTCAGTTGAGTCGAAGAATTCCAGTTGAAGGATCTTACTTGGATCTAGAGTAAATCGGGCAGGAGAGGACGTTGTTCGTTGGATGCTCCGATGTGAGATCGGTAAGTTGACCCGTTTCGGATAGAAGGACCTCACCCAGATGTGTTGTGAGTTGATCGAGAACGGACAAATAAAGTGTATTCCTCCGATGATTTGGACGAGTTCCTGAGGACGTGTTCGGCTAAATATCTTCTATAGAGTGATGAAGATACCGAGTTCGTAATTTCGAGTCCGTGTGAGAGACTCCAGATTGACTGTAGCCGAGAACGAATTGCAATACGCAGACAGCAAGAGATGACGTCGAAGTGGACGATAATAAAGACGAGTGGAACAAGAGGTTCGTGCGAGATGTTAACGAGCAATTGTCACTCTCCGTTGATACCAGAGGATTGATACGTGTGTAGACGCATTAGATACAGTCATATTCCAGAGGAAAGCCGTGCTGAGGACGTAGCTGTCCGGTTATAGGAAAAGAGTTAAGCAAGAGTCCCAACCTTCGTATAGTTCGGCATAGGCGAGATCGGAAGAAGTCGTGAGTAGGTTCTTTCTAGGACACCGCAGCAATAGATATTTGCACCCAGGGTCAGTTATATCGTGCGTATTCAGAGGGCCAGATGCCGCCGTCAGTAATGTGCAGTTTGCGAGTGGTCATGTTTATTAGCCAAATGGTGATCAGAGGAGTTCCGGAACGGGATTGTTCCGTTAGTACACCTGACCGGGCCGACGAGCCGAAAGATCGTGAGATTTGTAATCCACAGTGAAAATGGGAACCCAGAGACCGAAGACGCCATACTGTGAGCAGGATGGAAGTAGATGATCTTGCTCTACCAGCTTGGGCGTACCGGCATTTTTCGACATTGTAGGAGGTGTACCTCAATGTCAGTTATTGCAATTGCGTTTTGTGATCCGAGTATCACACTTTTATCGCTTGGACTTGAGTTTCGATGATTGGGTTTCGTGATTTATGTTTTTGTGCACCATGGCTGTACCTACTGGAGATTTATATTTTGTGCACAGTTATTGTACTTGATTTATGTTTTATACACCCCTATATTGGTTTATGATTTATGCATATCTATTGCACTTGGTATCAATTAGTTCCTTCGTAGCACGTATTTATGGTTTCGTGGATTCGATACTGTTAATTTGGTTTCGTGCATGTTGTATGCACTTGCCTTTACTCATGCACTCGGTATAGCTTATATGTTCTTGCAGTGAATTGGGATGGATTTTGTGCACGCAGTTGCACACATTTATGATTCTATACACCTTGGTATACTCTGTGTTTTTTTGTGACCATTTGAAATATTGATGAGTTTTCGTGCATTCGTTGCACCGGATTGGTATTTCATGCATTTGTTGCACCAGATTTATGTTTTCATGAGTGTCTGCACTTGGCGTTCGTTATCGTGCACGCTACTGCACTAGATGTTTTGTGCGGACCTGGCGCACTTAATTTAGATTTTCATGCATGTTGCGCGCATGATATGAGATTTTATGCACACCGGGTGCACTTGATTAGGATTTTTATTCGTGCATGATTGGATGCACTTGATTGGGATTTTTATTCGTGCATGTTAGTTGCACTGGGTTAAGATTTTCGTGCACTATAGATGCACATGATGTTGATGTCGTGCACATCCGTTGCACTGGACAGATACTTTCGTGCACACCCGTTGCACTTAGTTTTGCTTTTATGCATATTATGGCACTTGTGTTGGATTTGATTTCCGTGCGCACTAGACGCACGTGATGTTGGATACGCCTTTTGAGACTGATTTTATTTATGAGTATCACATTTTGATAATGGATACTATATTATATAGTAGCCGAGCAGGGCTGGTCTGAGGACAGTGCCTAAGTACTTTTGCATGCATGAAAAGTTACCAAGAGATTTTCAAAAAGGAGCTATAGTCTCGCTATTTCCTACGTGTCCGCGAGTGACACGAAATTTTATAAGGAGAACCTTCTGGGATATTCCAAAAAGGCAGGATGTATAATTTGAACAAACATATATAAGTATATATTTACTACTTTACAAATGATCGTCCGCCACTTGTGTCGTGAACTACGCATAGCACGACAATTTAGGAAAGATTTCGCATGAGTTATTCAGCTTTTAAAATAGTTTTACAAAGATACGTGCTATATACGTATTATGATTTGACCGTAGTGCATTTGGATTCCGGTAGTGGAATTCGATATTCGTATTTCCTTTATAACTCCGATGATTGCGTGACGCTTGACGGAGTTCGATTTTGAGTTTCACACTCGTTTTCAGGCGCACAGGATGCGCTGTGGTATTTCTGTATCTTCCGTGATTTTGGAGCCCTATTGATTTAAGCTGATTATTGAAATGGTTTAGTATTTTGGGATTTAAATAAAAATTCGGGGACCGAATTTATTTATGGGGGGAAGATTGTAAAATTT
Organism: Agapanthus africanus; assembly: GCA_030015575.1. NCBI lineage: Eukaryota > Viridiplantae > Streptophyta > Magnoliopsida > Asparagales > Amaryllidaceae > Agapanthus > Agapanthus africanus. The sequence continues at coordinate 417,002,081 of JASDDO010000024.1, read as the reverse complement.
CAGAAATATAAATATTATTTTTTGAAATTTAATATTAAAATAATATATTTCGCGAAAACTATTCGATTTGCGAATAGGGGCTTTTCGTAAAATGGTATAAGCATATACCAATATTTGGAAAATAATTAGAGATTAAAATGATTTATTCATTTAAAAGATAATTATCGGATTTTGGCATTTTTATAAATAATCATATGCAAGTTTAAGTTAAACTTGATTAGTGCACTACTGATCATGATTTAGCCAAATCCGTATCTTTATATTTTGACATGGCTAGTGCACCATGTCATGTGCATTTTTGTTGCATGTTGTTGTGTTTGTGACTTATGAGAATTAGAGTGAGAAAAGGATATTGTCTTGTGACATGGCATGAAACAAAATAGATATTTGAGAGAGTGAGCGTATGAGATATTTAGAGAGAGTAAGGTTAAGAGAGAGAGAATAACCTTGACTTCTTTATTATTCTTCTTCATTCTTCCTCTCTTCTTCATAATTATTCTTCATGCTTCCTCCCCCTTCACTATCTCCATATGTCATCTCAAATTCATAAGCTAAACCTCATGCCACCTTCATTAAAAAGATACACAAGCTCATTCTAAACCCTTTGAACCATTCAAGTTTGGATTTAGAAGAGTTTAGGCAACTCAAGAATTTTCCTAAGTTGCCAAATGAGGTAATCCCTATACCTTTAGTTATGTGTTTGTGTTAGTATATCCTAGTTTTTGTTTAGAGTTTTTATTAGTTATTTTTGTGATCTTGTAAATCTACAAGTTGATGTTTAGTGATTTTGTGGACTTATAAAGATGTAATAGAGGTGTAGTGAGTGTTGTAGGACCTTAGTGATGCTTTTCCTGACCTGGAAATTAGTTTAGAACCCGATACATGAATTTAGAATTTGTTCCGTGTCGGTTTTATGAAACCTAGAGGAATACAGGGTATCTGGAGCAACTTGGGTTATTTCTGAGATAAACAAACAAGTCCATTAACCTAGATTAACCACTAGAAGACCACCACCGAAGTACGAACCCATTTACCCCTACTATGTCCGACGAGGCCGGGAAATATGATGTTTTCGCCGGACCAAACATGTGTGTTGGTGTTGTAGTTTTGCCCGTAGCTCACTTACCCTATAACCCAGCCTCTGTACTTGTTAGTTTTGTCCCTTTTGACCTGAGCCAAAATCTGGGAGCTGTTCGTGAGTGCTTTGGAAAGTTTTTCCGATATTTGAATTCTTGGTTTTGATATTCGAGATTTGAATTGGTTGCTGGACGTTTGTACGTCAACAACGAAGGTTATTTGGTTGATTTTGCATGCGTAACCTATAGGTTCTAACCTATGAGCAATCCGTGTGCCGTATCGGTTTTTGGATATTGGTTTTAATAGAATTGCGATTGTGTATTGATTGTAGGTACTTTCGCGTGGACTTCCGAGACGACGAAGCACATCGACTTCTTCTAAGCGAGAAATTTAGCAGGTGAGTAGATTTATATCTACGGGGGAAGTCGGGTGGATGGCGTATAGCACCCCCGCAACCATTGATATGGAAGATCGTTTTATAAATTATAACCTTTAGAAAGGATATGCTACAAACTTACGGATATGATTATAGGATTTAGTAAGATATGATATGATAAAAGTTGACACTAATTGATATATGAGAATATGAAATAAGAAAGTGAATCATGATAAGTATGAATTGAAAGAGGACAATTATGAGTTGATAATGGTAGGGTATGAGTTGATAATGGTAAGTATGAATTGAAAGAGGACAAGTATGAGATCAAGATCGATATGACTTGAGATTAACAAGATATGACGTATATGCAATATGACATGATATAAGATTAATATAGATGTGTTATATGATTGATAAGGTATGTCGTACGAGATTATAGATCCGTACCTTTGCTCGTGAATAGGACGATAGATTCCTTACTCTGTTTGTGACACCGTACGATGTATTACCGTACGCGATGCGTTTACCGAATGTTTGATCCGCGCTCATGAATTGAGAACGATGATCGAGGATATTGCGACACTTGATACTATGAGGCGGGATCATTGACATAATAGGCTACCTTATTATAGTTCATGTTTATGTTGGATTATTCCTCGTATGATACCTATCATGTTTCCAGTATTTAATATTATATGATACCAACTGCTAGTACACCTGCACAATTACCGTTGATGCGCATGTTATACTTACACAGATTTGCCGGCTTACACACATTCATCATCGGTAATTGCCATGCCACTTACACAGTAGAACTGCCGTATCATGATATTATTCTTAACTGTATAGTATATTCATTGTTCAGTACTATCACTTGACATGCTTGCATGATATACTCAATATGCACATATTACTACTCTATGTTGCATACATCATACTTTATGGTTATATTCTTGAGATATTGTTTTCATAAGATCTCTGGATTTGAGAACCGCAGTTATATTTCAAAAGGAATTATGTATTGCTTTAAAATACGGTTTATCTTGATATGATATTTCGAGGCATCTGATTGATACGATATTCTTGTTGTGTGTTTTAGAAAATGAATAAAATTCACAATCAAAGAATTATTTGACCGCAATCAATAACGGTGTCGAATGTAGCACGTTAGTAAGTGCGGATCGTCCACAGGGAAAGTGTAATCGTTCGTGCTTTGAATTAGATGAGTCGAAACTTTAAAGAAAAGAAAAGAAACAAAAAATTCATGATTTATATTTGAAGTTCAAGAATTAGAAAATCTAGATCTAATAACAAGAAAAAGATAGAATCAAGAATTGAGAGTTTGATGATTTTTCCAATCAAATATCAAGAATCTAAATGAGGCTCGTAGGAATCGATCGGATCTATAGATGTGATGCAATCTCACGATGACGTATTCTTATCCTTCGATGAATTGATACTAGATCGATGATGATCGACGAGAATTAGGGATTTCTAGTGAAACTAGGGTTTCATCATTTATCCCTTGTTCCTTCGTCGACATCATTCACATTCTAGCCTCTAGTAAATTCAAGAAACGATCGTAGATCCCTAATTTCAAACGATAACAATCAAGAAAGCATCGCAACGAAACTAGGTCATCGATTCTTGAACTTGCTAGGGTTTACAAAACTCGTAGGACTCAAGAATCGTTTTAAGATTTGTTACATCATCATTCTATTGATCGTCTCGACTCCTCGACGAGCGGAGTTTTACTCAAACATCACAACAAGAACCACAATTACAAATTGAGATCGAATCATGATGCAAGAATTTAAAGAAAGCAAGATTAAATAATTTCACCTTTTATTTATATAAACAATTCCGTTACAATCACTCAAGAACTACAAGAGGAAGAACTCGATCGTCGATTTGGCTTCGCTCGTCTCTGTGAGTCGCGGATCGGCTTGGATCACTTGCTCGATTGGAGATCGGCTCTGCTCCTAAAAAGTTGAAAGGCTTCTCGCTTGATTTGGTACTCGGGATCTTGAATTTGGAGTGGAATTAGGGTTAGGGTTTCGCATAAGTCTTGTCACTAGACTTGTGGAAGAAGATGGTGTAAGAGATTTAGGAATATGGAAGAACAACTAAAGAACAACCTCAACCCTTAGATCTATGCTCCTATTTATAGATGTAGAGTTCCTAGGCACTCTAAGGAGGTCTCACAAGGCATCAACCATGCCAATTTCAAAAATTCTAGGTGCCGAGAAACCCGACTACGGATCGTTGGCTAAAGTTTAGGCGAAAACAAAATCTAGTTAACAATTAAACTAATGGGAAAACGGAAATACAACCTTTGTTGATCCGGTGCTCCACCTCCATAGCTCCGCAACGAAGTCCCCTCCGCTGTCCAAAAAGAATCCGGACTCCAGCGTCGGCTTCGTCGAAGAATAAGCGAGCTAGGTCGTCGATGTCCATGCCGAAGATGATCTACGTCGAGGCATCGCTAAATCAAGCTCCACCTTCACCTTGCCATGAAAACTTGTGAAGGAAACACACTCTACTACTTGGCAAGAGGTAGAGGATGAAGAAATAGGAAGTGGGTAGACTTTAGAATTGGATTTCTCACTCATTTCATCAAGTTGCCATTGATGGTCAAGCTTTTCTTCACTTGAAGGAAGAAGAAGAAGAAGCTAAAATATTATGATAAGTTAATTAAAATTAGAAAAGAAATGAATACTTATCATAATCAACCATGGTCAAGTGTAGAGAATTAACTAAGGTTAGATTAATGGTTAGGGTTAAAGATAAAGACAAAGTGGTCACTTTGGTCAAAGCTTCATGAAGCTTCAAAAAGCTTCATGAAAGAAAATAAAATAAATAAACCATTTTGCTTTTCTTTTATGCTTTTATCAATATCCAAAATGAATAAACAAATAATAAAATGAAAAAGCAAAACCCTAATCATTAAGGTAACCATGGTTCAATTCTATACACTTAACCAAAGAAGCATGCATCATCAAACATGATACAAACATGTGCACAAAAGTATATCACATATACAACTTGCACATCCGAGCGAGAAAATCCATTTAAAGTGAACCGATACTAGTTAATGCAAAGTAATATATCAAATATATAATTATACATTAAATCATTAAATCAACACTTGATTTAATGATCCGGTCATATCGCATATAACCGACTAATATCTACAGTAACATCTGATCGAATCAACCCTTGATCCGATAACCCGGCTATATCGCATATAACCGATCAATGTCATAAATCGCGAGAATCAAATACAGTATCACATACTGGTATCATTCTCGGTCCCGCACATATCTCATATGCGCTCCTATTTCGTTTCGCTTGAGCCAGGAAACCTCTGTGTAGGACTCTGAAGACTCGTCAATACGCCGGCAGCAGATGATGATCATATCAAACACCCACAAGCCGCAAGCGGTCTGCTAAACGTAACGGCCACCCGGGTATTGAGCGATCTGAAGATCGACGAGCAAGCCCGCTCACACTCCAGTGAATCCGACCAGTAACACTACCGTACAGTCCGGTCTGATCGTCTGATATGTCGCATATCTTGCCTAGGGGTGGTAAACGTTAGACCCCAATAGCTCTAGTCGTGTCGATATGAGGTCTATAACAATTCGAGAAACTACTGGTAACACTTACCAGTAAATCTCAGCAACCCTGGCCAGGGATTTTCTGTTATAGCCAATCGAACACAGCGCAACATCAACCCCCTATACCGGGAGAGACGAATCCCCTCCTATCGCTCATTGCCTCCATGTGACTCGGGACTGTACCCAAAAACCACCGTTTTGCACGCCCTCTTGGACGTGGTAAGATGGAAATCAAAGCACAGTGGGAACCACACAAGACTCTATGACGATCTCGGGTCAACAGACTACTCTGTACCAGTGTCACCAGAGAACTGCCATCTGACGTGAGGTATAATACCATCTGGGAGTTCTCGGCGAGTCCGTCCAGTGTACCCAGTCTCTACTGAGCACCCGTATATCATCTCTGATGTCAAACACCAATGGATATGGGATCATCCATCGCCCATCTGTATGGGTCGAGAAGGTATACGCTAGTCTACTCTGGTATATCGATGCCCCGTCTCGATATACCCACGACTAGGGACTTTGAAGGATGTACTTATGGACTACCATGTCCCCACTAGTATGATCCGCATCATAGTCCAGGTAGTCAAGTACACATCCTAAGGGCTTTACCAACATGTAACAGAGAGACAATCAGCATACACGTTAAGGTAAAGAGCAACCAGATTGCATACTATCATGTCGAGCAAGAAAGTCCTCCCTATATATGTCCCAGCATCCACTACAATATACATCCAATGTACAGTAATGGCCTCTAGGGCATACATATAACTAACAATCTCCCACTTGCACTAAGGCCATCTGTAGCAGTGGTTGTAGTATCTCATACTCAACCATCCCATAAAGGTCTCTCTTTGGGAACAGGCCTTTATGAGTGGATCCGCTGTGTTGTCCTCTGAGTCTACTCTCCAAACCTCGATCCCTTGGAGATCAAGCATCTCCATGATCAGGTGACACTGCCTTAGAATATGTCTGGATCACTGATGGGACGGATGTTCCTTGGCATAAGCCACAACTCCATTGTCACACAATGGTAGGAACGAAGTTCATCTCATGAACTAATATACATCCAGACTGCCTCTATGGTAGCATCTTAAGTAGCGATGTATCGAGCCTTTATCGTCTAGTATGTCACGGTATCTAGCTTGGAACTCTTCCAACATACCGTCCCTTTACTGAGGGTAAAGACAATGCCTGTGACTGACATTCAGTCGTCTTTATCACTCTGGAACACTTCCAGTGATTTTCCCTAGGATCAACTGATACCATCTCACTACAACTAGTGAGAATCCTAACATCCAATTAGATCTATCCCATAGATCCAAAACCCAGGATTTAGGAGGTATCACTTTGATTCTGTATGGAGAATCATTGTGATAAGCGGAGATTGATCGAGCGTAGCATAAGAAACTCCTTTCTTATCAAGAGTATGTCATCCACGTAGTCTACGAGGATCACCACCATACTTCCTACTACCTTTTTGTATATACAAGGTTCATCTACCATTCTGATGATGTCAACTTCTTTGACTAATCCATCAAAACAGATGTTCCAACTCCGCGATGCCTGCTTTATCCTATAAAGCATCTTGCACACGTTTCCGCTGCTCCCACTGTCTACGAAGCCCTCTGGCTGTGTATTTATAGACGCTCTCTTCTAAATCATCATTTAGAAAAGCAGTCAAGACACCCAACCACCAGATATCGTAGTCATGGTATGTAGCCGTGGTAAGTAGGATCTGGATGGACTTAAGCATAGCTACTTGAAAAGGTTTCATCATTATCCACGCTTGGTCGATGACGAAAACCTTTAACAAGTCCAGCTTTGAAAGTCTCAACTTTTCCATGTACACCAAGTAATCTTCTCAAGATATACTTGCTCCTGATGGGGATTTAACCCTTCAGATATAGCAACCAAAGTCCATACTTTGTTGGTGTATAAGGATTCCATCTCAGATCACTAAGCATCCAGCCATTCTTACAGAGTCGTCACTCTCGATGGCCTGCTCGAAACTAGTTGGGTCATCATCTCATGATGCAATCCTCGCTCCCACTGTCATAGAGCAACCGAAGTATCTCTCAGGTGGGTGAGGAACCCTACTAGATCGGCGGAGAGGCTGAGGTTCGTTGGAATCTACTGAATCCTTTGGTTCTGCGAAATCATCTGTTGTTGTTTGTATAGCTGGAACATTTCCAGTTTTACATAACAGACCTTGCCTCGAGCTTGTCCGGATTTTGCTTTTAGACATAGGCCGGACAACCCCAAATCTTAACTAGCTTAAGACATGGGCTCTTCCCTTTCCATATGACATATGAAGTGGTAGGCAACTGATTTGATTGGAACCCTATTCAATAGGTATGCAGCTTCTCAAGTGCATAACTCCCAAGAGGAAATAGGTAACTCAGTAGTACTCATCATAGAGCACACCTTATCACATAGGGTGTAATTGCTCCACCCCGATATACCATCGTGCTATGGTGTATACAGAGGAGTAATGCTGAGAGAGAATCTCATTCTCCTTTAGAATAATCCAGGATTTCCGTGCACAAGTATTCTCCTCCTTGATCACATCAAAGGACATAATACTTTTACCCGTTTTGGTTCTCTACTTCTAACTTATATTCCGTGAATATCTCAAAAGGTTTGGACTTGTGTTTCAACAGGAACATAGGTCTGAATCTCGAAAGATCATCAGAGAATATAAAGAAGTAGAAAGAACCAGTCCTGGTATATGTAGACAGGGGACCTTACATACATCAACATGTATCATCCCAAGAGTTCATCAACTCTTTCTCTGTTTCCAGTAAACAGAGCTATGGTCATCGTATCTTTGTGACATGACTGGCAAGTTTCACAAGATGTAAATTCAAACAGATTTAAATATGCATCTTCATGTAATTTCAGCTAGTCGGGTCACATTGATATGACCTAGTCTACAATGCCTCAAGAAGGATTCATTCATTTCTGAACTCTTCCTCTTGTGTGTGTTCCATATACTAAGAACTGTAGTTTGATTTAGAACATCAATGCTTTTAGATAACGTGCCTGAACCGATCAACTTTTGATATAGGAAATGTTCAAAACATTATCCATCAATACAAAATTTTATCATTTCTTTACTAATAAAGAGATAGATATGATTTTGTATATCATGTTCGGTATCTAATAACATTCGTTCAGAATCAATGTATTTGGAATACAGGGTGACAGTGACCAACAGACTTGGCTGCAACACTTGCCCCGTTTTCTGCCTCATGAAACTTATCACCCGTTCTCAGTTCTCTACCTTTCTGTAGCCCTATGTAACAGATTACATATCTGGGATCCTGATCTGGTATCACATACCCAGGACGTAGAGGATACAGAGAAACAGTTCTTTGTAATGAACACACCCGAAGATGATGCATCAGCATGCACTCTCTTCGTTTGGGCGGCACGGGAAATCTGGTATTCCCCAATTTCATGCTCTGTCTTATAACAATTATAAGTTGGAGCGGGACCAACGTTCCCCAGCTCAGTATAACAAGCGGGTTCGGTCAATATTCCGTATTATCTTGATTAAGGCGTGATATGGTCGCTACCTGGAGAGAGAGAGAAGAAAACAATCAGCGTGCTCTCTTTCAAGAATAGATTGGTTATTATTTTATCTAATCAGGATGGCTCCCACTGCTTTTTATCAAATCTTCCTTCAAACCCTAAAAGGAAAGACTAGCCCGGATTAATTACACACTATAAGTTCGCCAATCTTTCAGCCAGGCCAGTGTCGGTACTTTGAGGGAGGTCCCCCGTGCTTTCGCACGAACCTAATTAATGTAAACCTCATTTTCCCAGAGGCGTAACCCCGTTGACACCTTTCTAGACACCTACTTGATCGGCTAATTGTAATGTATAAAACTCTCCCAGGAGTAACTCTTACTCGCAGCGGGTATCGGGATCCAACTATCTCATAGAAGGTATGCAATCTCATTGCAAATTTCAACACTTGAAATTCCCGATAATATTTTGCCCCTAGCGTGCTATGACCTTGACGAAAGCCAACAAACCATAGCCCGCTAGTCAAGTTCAACCCGTACATTTCTTGATTGAATTAAACCCACCCGCACGACCCTTGACGAAAGCCAACAAAGCCGCACGACTACCCTAATCCAATCGCATCGTATGCTAGCAGATAAGCAGCATATAGCTACCGCACACTGCACCTTGACGAAAGCCAACAAATGCAGCACGAATACTATATACAACTTATCTGAAATGACGGAGGACTACGACAGGTTTTTCTGAAAACCTATTGCGTAATGAACTTGATATCGTTGTAGAATCAAATGATTTTAAAATGGAGTGCTTTTGAGGCTTTTCTAGTTTTGCTAAAGGAGTCACTCCCGGTGAAGGGATCGTCGGTCCTTTCCTCGTCGAATGAGGTGCGGGATATATCATATATATCACTGTGCAAAGCAAAAACACTTAAAAGCAATCAAAATACAAACCGAGAGTTGTAGCATCTGCCAGTTATTGCTAAAGGAGTCACTCCCGGTGAAGGGATCTCGGTCCTTTCCTTATCGAATAAGGTGCAGGATATATCATATATACCGCTGTGCAAAGCAAGAACTGTAGCTACCTGTTTTAATTTTGAAATTCTATTCTACAACATCTTAGGTTTCTTTTATTTCATTAATCACATTAATGAAGTCCCATCATTTAAGTACCTAAACATCACAGATAAATACGACGTACACTTATGCCATCCGCATTCGCCTCGATGTCCCCTCATGCACCGTTAGGTTAGGTAACTAACGGCAGAGCAGGGCAGGGCTAGCGCGGGTGTAAAACATAAGTAACGCCTATATAATATATCATATATACTATATACTGTATCTATCACAGAACATCACATGATCACATCACAGATATCGCAGCAGAAGAATCATATGAAATATTGGATATACTAGGACGTCCGTGTTTTTAATACGAGCCAGTATAAAACACGGATTCCACGGTCGTGATGAATAGCCAAACCCACACCCCTAGACCCCTACGAGAGCGGCAAGCAACCCTACCAATTCTAGGGTTAGGAGACCCGGACTCGACTCCTCGAGTTGGTCTCCCACTGGACCCTAGAACCCGGTTACTTGTGCTCCCCTCCTTAGGTCTATCCTAGTGCGGAAAAGTAAATAATATACAAACGGTGACATCTTCCGCAACCTGGAAGTGCCCCAATAAAAGAATATTACATACAAGTTTTTACATGAATGAAAATGAAAAACACTCATCTCACATAAAAAGCCCCCGGCTATTCAAACACGACGATCCAATATAACATATCCAGCAACACATAACATCACATGTCATCAACGTAAGTAAATATGCGCATCCCAATTGTCGTTGACATATAGCAACGAAACCGGCGATATCACATATTACACTTACGGTCACAGAAAAGAAAGTGTAAAACTACAACAGTTGATATCCGCAACCACCTCAGACATCGCATGCCTGACCAAATGAATTACTTAGACATCGCATGCCTAACAATTATAAACCCCGCATTTTAGTCTCATTATCGAAAACACTTTTCAATATCAAGTCGGGCAATTCAACAAGATTCCCGAGATGCTGATCGAATGCTCGTCGCAAATTTCAGTAGGCGGCCGCACCCCTGATACCGTCGACGAAGTGCACCAAGGCGGAACACCGCTACCGCGAGCACCCGAACGGATGCTTTCGGCGACGGGGTTCTCCTACAGTCACTTGGTTGGGGCTATGGAGTGAGGCTGTTTATTAAGTTTACCCGGCGAGTATCCGCGTACACTACGTGATTGCGACGGACTTTTGATCGCATCAAAATTCCGTGGCAACCGATCAAGTGAGACTAAACTGCTACGTTTATAATATTCATTCCGTTATCTCATAACAATTTGTGAATTCCAATTATTGTATCACATCCGGATAAATAGAAAATGTTAAACTTTCCGATCGAGCAATCGAATACCCAAGTTTTCCCGAAACAGATCAACACATGAAATAAGTCTAACAACATTCAGTTCGTGCCTCAGTACCAACGGTCCAGCCGTAGAAGGGTCAAGCCAACGCCTCACATGTGGCACGCCGTACTGCCCCAAACCCGAAGGTTCAAAGGGCAGTTCAAGACGGTCACATAATCGAGTTAAGGTTTGTTGTCTTCTAGAGGGTCCATCGAGTTACTTGCACTACTTAGAACGTCGTTAAACTACGGAAAAATCCAACACTTGGAAATTTCCCGACAGGGGAAAAATTGGGTATTTATATCCGGTCGAACTTTTTAACATATTCAAAAAATTATCCGGAAAGCCACACAGACAAAATTTGATACTCCGATCGAAACACCAAATCCCCAAATCAATACCAGAAAATTCAACTCTATAATAAATATAAAAATTTCCAGAAGACTCAGCACTTTGACACAAGAATTACTGTGCAAGACACGTGGACTAAATCAGCAACATGGCCGCGGAACCGCCGCGAAACCCATGGTGGGGCCGCGGTTCCGTGCCTATTTTGTCGATTTAGAGCCACGTGCTTCACAGTATCTCTTAAGATTCCCTGCTGAATTTTTTGGCAATTTTTAATTCACACAAAAACCTGTTTTTAGAAAAAAATCTAGAGAGCACTTTTGAGTTGGGGTTTCGGGTTCGTTCGGGTTTCAAATTCCGTCTGGACTTCGCCTAAGTCTCTAGCTAGGCTCTGATACCACAGTAGGGTTCCTAGGCACTCTAAGGAGGTCTCACAAGGCATCAACCATGCCAATTTCAAAAATTCTAGGTGCCGAGAAACCCGACTACGGATCGTTGGCTAAAGTTTAGGCGAAAACAAAATCTAGTTAACAATTAAACTAATGGGAAAACGGAAATACAACCTTTGTTGATCCGGTGCTCCACCTCCATAGCTCCGCAACGAAGTCCCCTCCACTGTCCAAAAAGAATCCGGACTCCAGCGTCGGCTTCGTCGAAGAATAAGCGAGCTAGGTCGTCGATGTCCATGCCGAAGATGATCTACGTCGAGGCATCGCTAAATCAAGCTCCACCTTCACCTTGCCATGAAAACTTGTGAAGGAAACACACTCTACTACTTGGCAAGAGGTAGAGGATGAAGAAATAGGAAGTGGGTAGACTTTAGAATTGGATTTCTCACTCATTTCATCAAGTTGCCATTGATGGTCAAGCTTTTCTTCACTTGAAGGAAGAAGAAGAAGAAGCTAAAATATTATGATAAGTTAATTAAAATTAGAAAAGAAATGAATACTTATCATAATCAACCATGGTCAAGTGTAGAGAATTAACTAAGGTTAGATTAATGGTTAGGGTTAAAGATAAAGACAAAGTGGTCACTTTGGTCAAAGCTTCATGAAGCTTCAAAAAGCTTCATGAAAGAAAATAAAATAAAGAAACCATTTTGCTTTTCTTTTATGCTTTTATCAATATCCAAAATGAATAAACAAATAATAAAATGAAAAAGCAAAACCCTAATCATTAAGGTAACCATGGTTCAATTCTATACACTTAACCAAAGAAGCATGCATCATCAAACATGATACAAACATGTGCACAAAAGTATATCACATATACAACTTGCACATCCGAGCGAGAAAATCCATTTAAAGTGAACCGATACTAGTTAATGCAAAGTAATATATCAAATATATAATTATACATTAAATCATTAAATCAACACTTGATTTAATGATCCGGTCATATCGCATATAACCGACTAATATCTACAGTAACATCTGATCGAATCAACCCTTGATCCGATAACCCGGCTATATCGCATATAACCGATCAATGTCACAAATCGCGAGAATCAAATACAGTATCACATACTGGTATCATTCTCGGTCCCGCACATATCTCATATGCGCTCCTATTTCGTTTCGCTTGAGCCAGGAAACCTCTGTGTAGGACTCTAAAGACTCGTCAATACGCCGGCAGCAGATGATGATCATATCAAACACCCACAAGCCGCAAGCGGTCTGCTAAACGTAACGGCTACCCGGGTATTGAGCGATCTGAAGATCGACGAGCAAGCCCGCTCACACTCCAGTGAATCCGACCAGTAACACTACCGTACAGTCCGGTCTGATCGTCTGATATGTCGCATATCTCGCCTAGGGGTGGTAAACGTCAGACCCCAATAGCTCGATAAGTCGTGTCGATATGAGGTCTATAACAATTCGAGAAACTACTGGTAACACTTACCAGTAAATCTCAGCAACCCTGGCCAGGGATTTCCTGTTATAGCCAATCGAACACAGCGCAACATCAACCCCCTATACCGGGAGAGACGAATCCCCTCCTATCGCTCATTGCCTCCATGTGACTCGGGAATGTACCCAAAAACCACCGTTTTGCACGCCCTCTTGGATGTGGTAAGATGGAAATCAAAGCACAGTGGGAACCACACAAGACTCTATGACGATCTCGGGTCAACAGACTACTCTGTACCAGTGTCACCAGAGAACTGCCATCTGACGTGAGGTATAATACCATCTGGGAGTTCTCGGCGAGTCCGTCCAGTGTACCCAGTCTCTACTGAGCACCCGTATATCATCTCTGATATCAAACACCAATGGATATGGGATCATCCATCGCCCATCTGTATGGGTCGAGAAGGTATACGCTAGTCTACTCTGGTATATCGATGCCCTGTCTCGATATACCCACGACTAGGGACTTTGAAGGATGTACTTATGGACTACCATGTCCCCACTAGTATGATCCGCATCATAGTCCAGGTAGTCAAGTATACATTCTAAGGGCTTTACCAACATGTAACAGAGAGACAATCAGCATACACGTTAAGGTAAAGAGCAACCAGATAGCATACTATCATGTCGAGCAAGAAAGTCCTCCCTATATATGTCCCAGCATCCACTACAATATACATCCAATGTACAGTAATGGCCTCTAGGGCATACATATAACTAACAATAGACATCAAAACCCTAGATCTAGGATTTGAATTTTAAGTTTCCCTCCAAAAGTTTGTTGATGAGATTTGAAATTTCCCTTTAAAAGTTAGTTAGCTAGAGAGGCTTCTAGAAGAGGTTAGTTAGGAGGGAGCTTCTAGAAATAGTTTGTTAGGAGCTTAATTGGATTAGCTTAATTAAGATTAGGTTGCTTAATGATCTTTGCTGATCTGGCAGAAGCTTCGAGGGTTTTCTGGAGTTTGATGTATATGAAAGGAATTTGGGCCCAGAGATAAGAATTGTGCACTAAAAATAGACTGATGACGTGGCAGAAGCGCCGCGGTTCCGCGGCTTAAGCCATCTCCCTCCGCGGAACCGCGGCGGCTCTGAAGCCTCAAGGCTTGAGTCTTCTGGTACATTGTTGGGCTGAGTTTTGTGGGCTTTTCTGATATGTTGAATTTCCAAATGAAGCCCTGATCATTTCCAGATCTCGGGCCTTTGAGTTGGCGTATTTTTCAGCATTGTTTTCATAATTCTGGCTCGGTTTCTGGATTTACCTGCATAATTTCTCGAGACAAGTGTTGCGCAATACATGGATGATGCGATGCCATGAAATGCAGTCAATTTCCTTTATAGTGCCGGTTTTAGAGTCTAATACATTCAATCTGATATTTAACGACTGATTTGCTAATATGTGCTATATGAATGCCGAACACTTCTAGATGAGTGCAAATGATAGGGAAATTGCCGTGTTAAAAATACATTATTTTCGTCTGATCAAATTCCCCCAAACTTATTTTCGATCGTCTCGAGCGAACTGTTTTATTAAAAAGAAGGAGAAAATAAAGAAAGAGAAAAACTAACTAGCACACTTTCGTAGGCAACACGATTGCACTGAGCACGTGCAACAAGCCTTAAAACCTCTAGGTGTCCCTAGTAGAAGAAGTGTTGTCTCCTGAGGGTTTTCAGCGGATTGCACCCACAAAATCCAATAATAAAAGGAAGATCATGAATATTACATTTAAAGAAAAGAATTGTAAAAGAAAGACTTTGAAAACTAGGGTTTCCAACTAAGCTAGCTTTTCGGTTGTCATGAGCCCTATCTTAATGGTCATGAGCCCTATCTTATATCACGTCCTCCCTCAATAAAACATCGTCTTATTCTTCATTCCTATCTTTCTTCCAAACATCGATCATATCACCCTGCGTGTATGTAATAACATCTCTACACCCGGAGAATTCAATTCAAGCTATCATACTCTTGCCCATCAGCCCCAGTACTTTTTAATTAATGAATATTTAGATGTGCTCACACACTTTCATGCGACCGTTAATACTTCTTGAGGTACTAACCGAGAGATTACTCATGTGCTTGCTTATTTGGTGTATTTTCCTCGTCTTGCACTACCTTAAGGCATAGCAATGACTCCCAGACCAGTTGGCCTTAGGGCACTAGGTGAAGAGGCACCCTCGCTATATATTTTTTTATTGCCCTTGGTGATAACAAAACCAGTGTCCATTTTTCTCACCACTTTATATATTCTTCATTTTTTTATTTCCTTCATACATCGGCTTTTAGACAAGAGCATTTCAAAGTATCCTCTACTATCCCAGGCTTCAAGATGTGTGTAAGTGCGAATAGCAGGGTATCAACATTCAAAATGTTTGGCTTTCAGAATAGGAACTATTTTTCAGACTTATTTTTATCCTCAGATTAGTGACTTCCTTCATCTTACTAACCCTTGGGACAACGGATCATAACTACTTATTACTAGTTCGTATAAGAAAACTTCTAATTTTCTTGGTTTTCTTAAATTTTTCCAATCTCATGGATGTAATTTTTCACTATCTAATCTTTTATTATCTTATTTATGTACAAAAATATTTTTTTTTTTTGAAAATTTTTAAATTTTTATAGGTTTTCAAAAATGTTTTGTGCTTATGCAAAGTATGATGCAAATGATGCGCAAATAAGCACAAACCTCCCCCAAACTTGTTTTCAACAGTGTCCTCACTGTTGCCATCTGCTAAATCTCGAAAAACCTGTAAGCTTGGGAGGAATTTATTAGTGGGGGCAAAATATTTAAGTGAAGAACCTCCCCCAAACTTATTTTTGGCTCAAAATTTTTGTAAAAATTTTCTTTTCAAGAGCCAGAAAAAATGCCCCCCCAAACTTGAGTTATGCAATGTTAAGCTTTGAAAATCACATGAGGGGGTCAAAAATCATTGGTCGATGCCAAGCTTTGCAAAGACCGAAGGTTAACACCAACCATTCAAAAATTTTATCAATGCAGTGCTCTGGTTGGTGGAAGAAGAAGTGAGGAAATGTTAAGTGGTGGAATAGAATGTGTGTGCGTCTCATTTTGGAGAGACGATGCATTGTATGTGATGGATTACTCACATTCTTTTTGCTGTTCAGAAGAAAGGGTGGAGGTTCAATTTCATTGATTGACAGATGAGTCATCTCAACACCTGTGTCATTCAAAAATGCGAGTTCATCAGCGAAGATTTCCTTAAAAGTTCCATCAATACCCCGATGAATAATATCGTCACAAAGTGCGGGGTGATCTTCAGACTCTAGAAACAATTCATAATCAGTGTTAGTTGTTGACCCGGACATCTCGGTGGAAGAGTCCGTATATGTATGATACATAGTTAGGTCAAACAACAACATATGAAAAGAGTCTAGATCGGTATCAGGAGGATCATCAAATTTGCTACTGTCGACATTCATTAAGTCGACAGAACAGACCTGAGCAGTAGGTTCGGAGGGTACACTTCCCAACTTGTAAATGTTCAGCTCTATTGACCTATTCCCGAAGGATAGGGTCATAGAACCATTACGACAGTTGATTATTGCATTAGAAGTGGCCAAAAAGGGGCGACCTAAAATCACCGGAATTTGATTCCGTGGGTTCGCTACAGGCTGTGTATCAATTACAATAAAGTCCACAGGGAATATGAATTCCCCGATTTTTATTAACACATCCTCCAGTTCACCCCTAGATTTAGTGATTGATCGGTCAGCCATCTGGAGAGTGCAATGGGTTGGCTTCAACTCTCCGATCCCTAACTGCTCATAGACTGAGTATGGAAGCAAGTTAACACTAGCGCCAAGGTCTAGTAGAGCACGATTGATGTGTTTTCCCCCATAGAAATGGAAATAGTAGGACATCCAGGGTCCTTACGTTTTCTCGGTACTTGTTGGGGGAAAGCTGTGTCTACTGTCTTTGCCATAAAAATTTTCTTGGGCACTTGAGTCTTCCTCTTCCTAGTGCACAAGTTCTTAAGAGTTTTCGCATAGGACGGAACTTGTTGGATACCATCTAGGAGAGGGATGTTGATGTTAACTTGCTTAAAAATGTTCATAATCTTCTCCATATGTGGACTCGATTTGTTAGCCCTTAACCGATTCGGATAAGGTGCTTTAGCAATAAGCGCTAGGTCCATCATAGGAGAAGGAAGTGTGTGTGGACCCGATCCCAGAATAGAGTTGGGGATCGTCGGTGGTAGACTAGAAGAGGTGGACTGAGGTGGCGAGCCTTTTGGGAAACGGAGAATAGGCTCGTGAGAAGGCGGTGGGGTAGTAGAACTGGGGTTAGAATTAGAAGTAGAAGTGGAAGGAAAGGTCTCAACCGGGGTATCATTGATTGATTTATCAGTATCATCCAACTCTTCCCCAAGATGATTGTCAAGCACTCTTCCAGATCTCAACGTGATTGCATCCACATGATGTGAATAGCCAGGATTGGGTAAAGGTTGAGCTGGAAGTTTCCCTTTCTCTCTTGCACTCATTTCGGCTTTTAATTGTGAAATTTCTGCTTCCATCGACTTAATACTCTCAGCTTGGGATGCTGAGTTTTTCTTTATATCATCGACGGAAGTCTATATTTCATCCGATACTTGCATGAGATTTGTCAGAAGCAAGTTTATGAATGAAGAGGATTCATCAGTCCCGGTCAATTGTAAAGGACTAGACGGTGCGGGTGTGTTGACCGGATTTTGAAAATTATGTGCTTGGAAGGGGTGCTGACTCAATTGAAGTTGTGGGTGCTGTTGTGGTGGAGGGACCCTTTGGAAATTGTTTTGGGTTGGAACCGTGTTTTGAGATTGTGATTGGTTCCAAGCAAAGTTAGGGTGATTCCCCCAACTCTGATTATATATGGAAGAAAATGGATCATTTCTAGGTCTTTGAAATGCGGCATTGGTATGCTCGTGAACTAGAAACAGAGGATTTCGCGGACATTCTTCCGTCAAATGAGAAGGATCAGAACAGCATCCACATACAGTTTTGGAGAGTGACATTTGACTTAGGGCGGCGGCTAAAAATTTGTTTTCCATAATCTTAAGTTTCTTATTGATAGCTGCAATGTCAGTTCTAACTACTATGGAAACATCCGATTGGTTATTGCCAGCCCTATACGATTGACTCACACCCTCCCACTGTAAAGATCTTTCAGCGAAATCTTCTAAAATTTTCCAGGCTTCCCCATCATCTTTAGTCATGAAGTTGCCTTGACACATGGATTCAAGGATCTGTCTTGTGTTAGGATTAATGCCCTCATAAATGATTCGGCATAGTTCCCATCTCGGGATGCCGTGATGTGGACATTGGACTAACAGGTCCTTGAAGCGTTCAAGACATTTTGAAAATGGTTCATTTGGAAGCTGGGTGAATTGATATATTTCGCTACGGACTCGAGCTGTCTTTTGATGTGGGTAGAATTTCTTTAGGAATGCTTTGACGAATTCTTCCCAATTTGAAATGGAATGTGCGGTAGTGTTATATAGCCACTTCTCAGCTAAATCGCACAAAGTGAATGGGAGAAGACGAAGACGCATAGCATCCACAGACAGCTGTGAAGTACCCATCATTGCGCATATATTTTCAAATTTCATGATAAACACATATGCGTCCTCAGACTTGAGACCGTGAAATTTTGGTAGAAGGTTGATGTATTGGGATTTTATTTGAAAATTTTCCCCGTTGGCTGGTGGAATGGAAAGACATGTGGAAAGGGGACCTCGAGTAGGATAACACCTCTCTTGGAGAGAGATGCGAGGTGGATTCTGCGCACCAACGGACAGCGGCAGATTAATGGAAAAGAAGTTCGATGGAGGTGGATCCATCGATGTGGGAGTGGTGGTGGGTAAAAGAAAGGGTAAATGTAGAAATACTGACTTTTGGGTCGATAAAAGGAAACGCGGACTAACGGGCACTAGAATCCCGTGTCCAGCCTATCTTGCACTAAAAAGGGTTAGTACAAGTGGCAGCGTGAATTTATAATTAGGGGAAATGAAGTGTTGGTGTTTGTTTTGAAAAATGATACGGATTTTTGAAAAAATGATGCAACACAACAAATGCAACACACAAAATCCTAATTCTAGTGGTCACCTAGGTCAAATCTCTAGACCGCTCCTAACTGCCAAAAGACAAGTCGCAGGATCAATCCTCCACTGCCTCTTTGTCCCCCTGTGGCCAGGTAAGTGCCATGGAAGTGGGAAGGTACTCCACTACGTAAGTAGTAGGCCTAATTAGTAACCACTAGCTTTCGACACACTTGCCTTAGACACCACAAGAAAACGCGGATAAGCAATGAATTACCCACGGCCTTCTCTTGTCCTAAGTGAGCGCGACGGTCCTTAGAGTCATCTCTAGATATTTTTTAATTAATAAGGGTAAATGCGGATGCAAGTTTGTGATTTTTAGGGCTTAGGAAGGGTAATGAACTCCCCACCTAATCTGGATTTGGTCTTTACCTCTTAATATCCGTATTAATATGCAAACAACCAAAAATCAAAACACGCACAAATTTTTATTTTGCTTTTGCGGCGCTGCGATTATTTGCAAAGAAACCTGCACAAAACTGTTATTTGGAGCAGAGAGGGAAGAGATAAGAAAGTCTGGAAATATACCTGAAATTTTGGAGCAGTGATCAAGTTAAACTGCGGCGGATCCGCCGCAGATTGCCTCTTATGCCGCGGAATCGTAGCTCCTTAAGGGGATCACTGCACAGAAATTTGTGCACAAGCTCCTGTTCAGCTCAAGAGCTCTCTGGATGTTTCAAAAAAAAATTTCCCACAGCTCCAATGATTCCAGAATTCCTCGCAACAAATCACAACAACACGTATTAGTGTTTGCGTGAGTTTTGATCTAAAAATAGAGATGGAATAAACTTTTCAACTCAAATTTCAAAATATAAACAATTAGCGCACTATCCCCGGCAGCGGCACCATTTGATTGTTTAATTTTCCAATTATGTAAGTAACTCAAATGATCCCCGGCAACGACGCCATTTGATTGATACGATATTCTTGTTGTGTGTTTTAGAAAATGAATAAAATTCACAATCAAAGAATTATTTGACCACAATCAATAACGGTGTCGAATGTAGCGCGTTAGTAAGTGTGGATCGTCCACAAGGAAAGTGTAATCGTTCGTGCTTTGAATTAGATGAGTCGAAACTTTAAAGAAAAGAAAAGAAACAAACAATTTATGATTTATATTTGAAGTTCAAGAATTAGAAAATCTAGATCTAATAACAAGAAAAAGATAGAATCAAGAATTGAGAGTTTGATGATTTTTCCAACCAAATATCAAGAATCTAAATGAGGCTCGTAAGAATCGATCGGATCTATAGATGTGATGCAATCTCACGATGACATATTCTTATCCTTCGATGAATTGATACTAGATCGATGATGATCGATGAGAATTAGGGATTTCTAGTGAAACTAGGGTTTCATCATTTATCCCTTGTTCCTTCGTCGACATCATTCACATTCTAGCCTCTAGTAAATTCAAGAAACGATCGTAGATCCCTAATTTCGAGCGATAACAATCAAGAAAGCATCGCAACGAAACTAGGTCATCGATTCTTGAACTTGCTAGGGTTTACAAAACTCGTAGGACTTAAGAATCGTTTTAAGATTTGTTACATCATCATTCTATTGATCGTCTCGACTCCTCGACGAGCGAAGTTTTACTCAAACATCACAACAAGAACCACAATTACAAATTGAGATCGAATCATGATGCAAGAATTTAAAGAAAGCAAGATTAAAGAATTTCACCTTTTATTTATATCAACAATTCCGTTACAATCACTCAAGAACTATAAGGGGAAGAACTCGATCGTCGATTTGGCTTCGCTCGTCTCCGTGAGTCGCGGATCGGCTTGGATCACTTGCTCGATTGGAGATCAGCTCCGCTCCTAAAAGGTTGAAGGGCTTCTCGCTTGATTTGGTACTCGGGATCTTGAATTTGGAGTGGAATTAGGGTTAGGGTTTCGCACAAGTCTTGTCACTAGACTTGTGGAAGAAGATGGTGTAAGAGGTTTAGGAATATGGAAGAACAACTAAAGAACAACCTCAACCCTTAGATCTAGGATCCTATTTATAGACATCAAAACCCTAGATCTAGGATTTGAATTTTAAGTTTCCCTCCAAAAGTTTGTTGAGGAAATTTGAAATTTCCCTCCAAAAGTTAGTTAGCTAGAGAGGCTTCTAGAAGAGGTTAGTTAGGAGGGAGCTTCTAGAAATAGTTTGTTAGGAGCTTAATTAGGATTAGCTTAATTAAGATTAGGTTGCTTAATGATCTTCGCTGATCTGGCAGAAGCTTCGAGGGTTTTCTGGAGTTTGACGTATATGAAAGGAATTTGGGCACAGAGATAAGAATTGTGCACTAAAAATAGACTGATGACGTGGCAGAAGCGCCGCGGTTCCGCGGCTTAAGCCATCTCCCGCCGCGGAACCGCGGCGGTTCTGAAGCCTCAAGGCTTGAGTCTTCTGGTACATTGTTGGGCTGAGTTTTATGGGCTTTTCTGATATGTTGAATTTCCAAATGAATCCCTGATCATTTCCAGATCTCTGGCCTTTGAGTTGGCGTATTTTTCAGCATTGTTTTCATAATTCTGGCTCGGTTTCTGGATTTACCTGCATAATTTCTCGATACAAGTGTTGCGCAATATATGGATGATACGATGCCATGAAATGCAGTCAATTTCCTTTATAGTGCCGGTTTTAGAGTCTAACACATGCAATCTGATATTTAACCACTGATTTTCTAATATGTGCTATATGAATGCCGAACACTTCTAGATGAGTGCAAATGATAGGGAAATTGCCGTGTTAAAAATACATTATTTTCGACTGATCAGCATCCACCATGAGTTTTCTCGGTTCTGAGCTATGTGATACCCGATTTAAGGAGCTGTATGAGTAGTCTGCGGGTACATGGTGGACCCGGTATGGTACCCAGGGATAAGAAAGGAATGTTGTGCAGTAGACGATGAGTCTGACAGAGTGGCTATTATCTACCGGTGATTATATAGAACTTAGCGGATATCCGGAGGATACCGTTTTGGAGTTATGATATGAGATGGATATGAGGGCCGATCTGAGTATGCGGCGCCTGAGATGAGATATATATGAAGACTGATCTGAGTATGTGGCGCCTGCGATATGATGATTTACGTGTCGATGCTGGACACGGATTTCATGATGTTTCGAGTGTCGGTGTTGGACACTCAGGTTCTATGATTTTGATGTGTCGTTGATGGACACACGTGTTTGATATCCTCATACATACAGGCTTATGTTTTCAAGATGTTTCGAGTGTCGGTGTTGGACACTCAGGTTCTATGATATTGTTTGTGTCGTTGACGGACACGTGGATGATATCCACATGCATACAGACATATGATGTCGGATGCTTATTTGTATATGTCATTGCATTGACTCGATTGTTGACATATATGCATATGTGGTCACCCTAGATATCATAGTATTACCTTCAGGATATAGTGACCTAGGAAATTGTTGTTTTATTCGATTTCTACTTGTTGATGTTTTCTACTCACGAGTTGGCAACTCACCCCCGTTGTGCCACAGTTCTTACAGGTTTGACCACTTGTGACTAGTTGCGGTATCGCTGGCACACAGCTTCATCCAGGGTGTTTTGCTTTGGTAGGTGGGACACATGTTGGATCGTGCCCACTCTCATACTTTTATATTCCGTTGTATCCAGATAAACTCCATCAAATCAAATCAGAGACTAGAATTTGTATATTGGTAGACCTAGTCAGACTTGGGTATTGTGAGAGAATTATAGTGATGGGTTTATGATCGCTTTCTTGAGTTTTGATGTCTTCTTTATTTGCTCTTTCTTGGTTGATCTTCGCCGTTGGGCGTCGTATATATGTTATTGCTTGGTTGTGATTCTGCCAATTGGCGAAGAGCTAGCTCCCGCTTGGGGATTCCTATATATTGTTGTGTATATGGTTTTGGATCAAAATATATAAGAGAGGTGCTGTCCAAATTTTTAAAGACGAAACATGTTTTCAATTGTAGTATAATCTACTTGCATTTTCATGTTTCATTAGCTATGCATTCAAAGAAAAACATGATTCATTATACCTTTATTTCAAACTGCACCCCCACTATTTTCCGTAAAAAGGTTTAGATTTTCTGGGCTTCGGCTTACTTGATTTACGTTACGCTTTTAGACGTTGAGTAATTTAAGTACCCGTCACGTGCTAAATTACGGGTTGTGACAGTTTAATTAAATCAAGAAATGAATGAGTTGAACTTGACTAGCACCCTATAGTTTGTTGGCCTTCGTCAAGGTCATAAGACGTTAGGGGTAAAAACAATTATCGAGAATTTTAATTGTTGAAATTTGCAATGAGATTGCATACATTTTATATGATAGTTGGATCCCGATACCCACTGCGAGTAAGAGTTACTCCAGGGAGAGTTTTGCACTTTACAATTTTCTAATCCAGTAGGTGTCTAGAAAGATGTCAACGGGATTTTGCCTCTAGTAAAACGAGGTTTATTTTAATTAGGTCCGTGCGAAAGCACGGGGAACCTCCCACGGAGTACCGACACTGGCTACGCTGACCAGTTAGCGAACTTGTAGAATGTAATTAATCCCAGCTAATCTTGCCTTTTAAGTTTGAAGGAAGATTTGATAAAAACAGTGGGAGCCATCTTGATTAGATAAGATAATAACCAATCTAATCTTGCAAAGAGCGCACGCTAATGCATTTCCTTCTCTCTCTCTCTCTCCAGGTAGCGACCAATGAAATGCCTTAATCAAGATAATAATATGGATGTATTGACCGAACCGACTTATTATACTGGGCTAGGTTCTGTTCTATCTTATGACTATCATAAGTTTGAGCAAGGAATAAGGGAATATTAGGATCCCCACGCTATCCGTACAAAGAATAAGCATGTTGATGTATCCTCTTCGGGTGTGTTCGTAACCGAGAACTATTTCTCAGTATGCTCTACGTACTGGGTATTGGATACCGGATCAGGATCCTACGTATGTAATTTGTTACATGGGCTAAAGAAAGGTAGAGAACTGTGAAAAGGTGATAAATCTCTAACAATAGGGAATAGTGCAATTGTTGCAGCCAAAGCAGTTGGCGAATATCACCTAGTATTACCAAATGGTAATACATTGATTCTGAACGACTGTTACAACGTACCAAAGATGGGGTGCAATATTATATCAGTTTCTTTGCTAACTAAAGAAGGATATAATTTCACATTGGAGAAAAATGTTATGAACATTTTCCAAAGTCAAGTGTTGATTGGGTTTGGTACATTATGTAACGGTATATACGTTTTGAATCAAACCACAGTTCTAAGCATACAGAACACACACAAGAGGAAAAATTCATAAATGAACGAAGCCTACTTGTGGCATTATAGACTAGGTCATATCAATGCGATAAGACTGGCTAAGTTACATAAAGATGGATATTTGAATTCATTCGAATTTACACCTTATGAAACATGCGAGTCATGTCTCAAAGGTAAAATGACCAAAACTCCGTTTACTAGACATGGAGAAAGAGCTATTGAACTCTTGGGACTGATACATAGTGATATATGCGGTCCTATGTCTACACATACAAGGAATGGTTCCTCGTACTTCATTACATTCACCGATGATCTCTCAAGATATGGACACGTGTTCCTGATTAAACACAAATCTAAATCTTTTGAGAAATTCAAGAAATATAACAACGAAGTAGAGAACCAGACGGGTAAAAGTATTAAAGTCCTTGGATCTGATCGGGAAGGAGAATACTTGAGCACGGAATTTTAAGACTATGTAAAAGAGAATGGGATTCTCTCTCAGCTTACTCCTCCGTATACACCACAGCATAACGGAGTTTTGGAGCGAAGGAATCGCACCCTATTAGATATGGTGCGCTCTATGATGAGTAATGCTGAGTTACCTATTTCTTTTTGGGGTTATGCGCTTGAGACAGCCGCACACCTATTGAATATGGTTCCACCAAATCTGTACCTATCATATTTTATTAAGATATGGGGTTGTCTGGCTTATATTAAAACGCAAAATCCGGACAAGCTCGAGGCAAGGTCGGTTCTGTGCAAGTTTGTAGGATATCCCAAAAATTCGCGAGGGTATATCTTCTACCACACCGAGGAACAAAAGGTGTTTGTTTCTCGACATGCCACATTTTTAGAAAATGAATTTTTTGTGAAAGAAATTAGTGGCAATGAGGTAGAACTAGAAGAAGTTCCAGCTACACAAATTATAACTGACGATTTGATGGAACCAGAGGATTCAATAGTCCCCAATGAACCCCAGCCACTCCGCAGATCTAGTAGGGTTCCTTATCCACCTGAGAGAAACTACAGTTTTCTCGTAGACGGTAGAAGTGAGGATTGCATCATGGAAGATGATGACCCAACTAGTTTCGAGCAGGCCATCACAAATGGAGACTCTGTGAAATGGCTGGATGCTATGCGATCTGAGATGGAATCCATGTACACCAACAAAGTATGGACTTTGGATGTTGCTCCTGAAGGGGTAAAACCCATCTGGAGTTAGTGGATCATTAAGAAGAAAATTTGTGTAGATGGAAAAGTTGAGACTTTCAAAACTAGACTCGTAGCAAAAGGTTTTCGTCAACGACCTGGTGTTGATTATGATGAAAGATTTTCTCATGTCGCTATGCTTAAGTCCATCAGGATCCTACTTGTCATTGCTGCATACCATGACTACGAAATTTGGGAGATGGACATCAAGACCGCTTTTCTAAATGGTGATTTAGAAGAGAGCGTGTACATAACACAGCCATAGGGCTTCGTAGACAGTGGGAGCAGCGGAAAGGTGTGCAAGCTGCTTAAATCCATTTACAGATTAAAGCAGGCGTCTCGGAGCTGGAATATCTATTTTGATGAAGCTATCAAAGAGTTTGACTTCATCAAAAATGTAAATGAACCGTGTATATACAAGAAGGTAGTAGAGAGTAAGGTTGTCTTTCTCGTATTGTATGTGGATGACATACTCTTGATAGGAAATGATGTTCCTATGCTACACTTGGTCAAGCTCATCTTATCACATTAGTTCTCCATGAAAGATCTAGGTGATGCCTCCTACATCCTGGGGATTAAGATCTATAGAGCTAGATCTAAAATGATGCTGGGATTTTTCCAATCCAGGTACATAGACACCATACAAAAGAGGTTTAGTATGGAAGATTCTAAGCGTGGTAATTTACCCTCTTGTTCAGGAATCACTCTCTCCAAAGAGATGTCCCCCAAGACTGATTTGGAGAGGCTCGCATACAAGAGATACCCTATGCTTCGGCAGTCGGGTCAATCATGTATGCGATGTTATGTACCAGACCGAACATAGCTTACTCACTAGGTGTAGTGAGTAGGTATCAATAAGATCCTGGGGAAAACCGCTGCACAGTTGTGAAGAACATTCGTAAGTACTTGAGAAGGACTAAAGAAATGTTCTTGGTATATGGTAACGGTGAACTCCAGGTGGAGTCCTTTACTGATTCGAGCTTCCAGTGTGATAAGGATGACAGTAAGTCGGTCTCGGGTTTTTTCTTTACCCTCAATGGAGGGGCGGTATATCGGAAGAGTTCCAAACAAGATACCGTAGCAGACTCGACAATGGAGACTGAATACATCGCAGCCAACGATGCTGCCAAAGAGGCTGTCTGGATGAAGAAGTTCATATCTGAACTTGGTGTAGTTCCATCCATTGAACATCCAATACTTATGTATTGTGATAACAATGGAGCTGTGGCTTTGGCCAAAGAACCTTGGTCCCATCAGAGATCCAGACATATTCTTAGGCGGTATCACCTGATCCGGCAAATAGTTGATCGCCGGGAGATCGAGGTCAGGAGAGTTGACACGAAGGACAACGTAGTGGATCCACTCATAAAGGCCCTCCCCCAGACGCAGTTTGAGAGACTTTTTGGGATGTTGGGTATGAGATACTACAACACATGGCTGTTCCTGCCAAAATTTTCGGCTAAGAGCTACTTGTTCCCTTATAAAAAAGGGGGGAGAGTCCTCAAAATTTAGCCTCACATGTTAAACACGTGAGCGCTCATATGGAAAGGTTCTGAACGCTGAAAACAAACAACTAAAGGCCAAACATGCCTCACGTGTTAAAAACGTGAGCGCTCATATGCAAAGCATATAAGCGCTGCATATAAATAACTAATGACCAAACAGCCCTCACGTGTTAAACACGTGAGCGCTCATATGCAAAGCATATAGGCGTTGAAAACAAACAACTAAGGGCTAAACATGCCTCACGTGTTAAACATGTGAGCGCTCATATGCAAAGCATATGAGCGCTGAACATAGATAACTAATGGCCAAACAGGCCTCATGTGCTAAACACATGAGCACTCATATGTAAAGCATATAAGCGCTGAAAATAAACTAAATAAAACAACTAATAGCCAAACAGGCCTTACATGTAAAACACGTGAGTGCTCATATGCAAAGCATATGAGCGCTGAACATAAATAACCAATGACCAAACAGGCCTCACGTGTTAAACACGTGAGCGCTCATATGCTCATATGAGCACTGAACATAAACAGGTTAAAACCAACAGCAGGGGTCACGTGTTAAACACGCGAGTTTTCTTGCCTCTCACATGCAAAGCATGTGCGCGCCCAATTTAAAATTCTCCAATTAAAATTAAATTCTATTTGGGAAATATTTTCCCTAATCTTTCTATGGAAAGATCTTTCTCTAACAGAGAATCTTGGATTTAAAATCCAACGGTGATAAAATATCACCAATTAAATCATCTAGAAAATATTTTCATGATCTTCCTCAAACTAGAAAGATCTTCTTTGTTAAACAGAGGACCTTTGGATCAAAGATCCAACGGTGATCATCTGGTAGAATAAAATTCTATCATAGAAAAATATTTTCCTAATCTTGTTAAACTAACAAGATATTCATATGATAAGAATAAAATTCTATGTTAAACTAACGAGATATCCATATGATAGAATTAAATTCTATATTAAGAAAATATATTTCTAATCTTTTTAAACTAAAAGGATACGATAGAATAAAATTCTAGTCTTGTTAAAACTAACAAGATATTCATAATCTTGTTAAAACAAGAAATCTTCTCTGTTACACAGAGAGCCTTTGGATTAAAAATCCAATGGTGAATAAAATTCACTGATTGATCTAAAAGATCATGGAATCATTCATGATCCCTCAATGAGGGATTCTCTTACAAAATTGATTCTTGTTCTTCCCGTATAAATAGGAGCGAGGAGAGGAGGAGAAACACACAAAGAGAGATGGGAAGAAAAATACAGAGAGAATTTAATTCTCTAAAAGGAGGAGACCGCCCCATAAGCTTTCCAAAAAGATCTCAAAAAACAAAAGAGAATTTAATTCTCAAACAAAGGGTTTAACCCTTCAAAAAATAGAACTTAGTTCTTCCTCCGGTTGAGATCTGCAGAAGCAGATCTCCCCACAAGTTGAGAATTTAATTCTCATTGGGGAGATTCTGTTATGTAGATTCAAAATTTAGGGGAAAGAACTAGGTTCAAAGAATTTAATTCTTACAAAAGTATATAGGAATTTAATTCCTCTGATAAAACTAGGGTTTAACCCTGCAAAAAGAATTTAATTCTTATACAACAATAGACTTGAAATTCTCTAAATTCAGATCCCAGTATCATTAATATGAGATCAAAATCTTCATGCACATAGAAGGAAAGACTGGTGATTCATTAGTGTTCAACACTATAACGAAATCTCATGTGTTTCCCCACGTGAGCACCTCCGATGAACAAAAAAGAATGACTGAGACCGAGTCACGTATTTCCCACGCGAGCGCCTAAAAGAAGAATAAGAAGTGCCTCCTAGGACAGCCACGTGTTTTCCACGTGACCCCCAATCAAGTGCTTAGCACTTATATGAAAAAGAAAATAGACCCAAAAACAGCGCTCACATTTTGGGGGCGCCTTACGTGTTTGCACGTGAGCACCACAATGTCCAAGTGCTTAGCAATTATAAAAGAAAGAGAAATAAAATGCTTGGCACTTATAAAAGAAGAGGGAAGTAAAACCTGTAGGATTGCCTAGCACGACAGCAAGGTTTTGGGAGGCATCGTCCATGCCATTTTCAAAAATTGCCATGCTAAACAACCCTAACCCTAAAATCGTAACTAGAGAATTAGACGAAACAATCATGTAAACATCTTTACATCTAAGTGAACAAGGAATACAACCTTTGTAGACCGGTCCTTCATTTCAATAGCTCCGTATAGTAGTCCCTTCGCTCCAAGTAGTGAACTACCGGACTCTTGAAAGGCTCCACAAGATAAAAGGAACAAGCTTGCTTGAAATCTTCGAGGCCGAAGATGATCTACGTCAAGGAGACACCAACTCAAGCTACCTCTTCACTAATATGGAATTAGTGAAGCAAACACCCTAAACTAAATGGCTAATCTAGTAGAGAATGATGAAGTAGGAATTTTGCTCACTTTATAAATATTTTTCTCACTCATTTTCTTCACCTCCCCAAAAGCAAGAGAGCTAGAGGAAGGAGATGAAGAAAAGCAACCATGGAAAAGATCAAGTCTAGAATGGGAACCATGGGTGAGTTAATATCATATACTAACTCATGTAGAGACTAAACCATGGCTAAATATAATGGTTGGGTTAATAAATATCTTAAGTAAAACAAAATTGGTGGACTTAGACAATGATTCTACAAGCTTCCACAAAGCATCAACCATGACTAATTTCCACTCAATTTTGAATTACTTTAAATAAATAAAACCCTTGATTATGTTAAGCATGGTGTGAGTCTCATACACCCATCTCACATGTATCATCTAGCATGACACACAAAAATGTACATTAATATATATCACATATATACCAAATGCACAAGTGAGAAACAGAAATGCTTAAGTGAGCAAATATTAGTTAATGTAAATTAATATATCAAATATATAATTATACATTAAATTATTAAATCAACACTTGATTTAATAATCCGGCTATATCACATACAACCGACTAATATCAAATGTAACAACTTATCGAATCAACACTTAATTCGATAACTCGGCTATATCACAAATAACCGACCGATATCACATATCACGAGAATAGAATACGGTATCACATACTCGTATTAATCTCGGTCCCGCACATATCACATATGTGCTCCTATTTCGTTTCGCCTGAGCCAGGAAACCTCTGTGTAGGACTCTAAAGACTCGTCAATACGCCGGGTGTAGGTGGTGATCATATCAGTCACCCACAAGACGCAAACGGTCTGCTAAACATAACGGCCACCCGGGTATTGTGCGATCAGAAGATCAACAAGCAATCCTTCTCATACTCCTGCGAATCCATTAAGTAATACTATAGTACAGTTCAGTCTCTTCGTCTGATATGTCGCATATCCCAGCCTGTGTGGTACCCCAATAGCCTAATAAGTCATGTCGATATGAAGCCTATAATGGTTCGAGAAATTACTGATAATACTTACTTGTATATCACAGTAACCCTGCCCAGGGATTTCCTGTTATGGCCAATCAAGCATAACGCAACATCAACCCCCAATACCGGGAGAGACGAAATCCACTCCTATCGCTCATTGCCTCTATGTGACTCGGGACTGTACCTAAAAACCACCGTTTTGCATGATCTCTTGAACATGGTAAGGTGGAAATCAAAGCACAGTGGGAATCACACAAGACTCTATGACGATCTCGGGTCGACAAACTAACCTGTACCAGTGTCACCAGAGAACTGCTATCTGACGATAGGTATAATACCATCTAGGAGTTCTCGGCGAGTCCGTTCAGTGTACCCAGTCTCTACTGAGCACCCATATACCATCTCTGATGTCAAACACCAATGGATATGGGATCATCTATCGCCCATCATATGGGTCGAGAAGCGTATACGCTAGTCTACTCTGGAATATTGATGCCCCGTCTCGATGCTCCCATGACTAGGAACAATTGAAGGATGTACTTACCGACTATCCTTGCCCCACTAGTATGATCTGCATCATAATCCTGGTAGTCAAGTACTCATCGTATGGGCTTTATCAACATGTAATAGAGAGACAATAAGTGTACATGTTAAGATAAAGAGCAACCAGATAGCATACTATCATGTCTAGCAAGAAAGTCCTCCCTATTTATGTCCAAGCATCCACTATAATATACATCACATGTATAATAATGACCTATAGGGCATACATATAACTAACAATCTCCCACTTGCACTAAGGCAATTTGTTGTAGTATCTCATACTCAACGCCCCATAAAAGTCTCTCTAGGAAAAGGCCTCTGTGAGTGGATCCGCCGTGTTATCCTTCGTGCCAACTCTCCTTACCTTGATCCCTTGGAGATCTACCATCTCCCTGATCAGGTGATACTTGCCTCCGAATATGTATGGATCGCTGATGGGACCGACGTTTCTAGGCCAAAGCCACAACTCCATTGTTGTCACAATAACCGTTATTGGATGCTCAATGATAGGAACCATGTTCATCTCATGAACAAGAAATATCCAGACATCCATTTTGGTAGCATCGTTAGTAGCGATGTATTCAGCCTTTATCGTTTAGTTTGCCACGGTATATAGCTTGGAACTCTTCCAACATACCGTCCCTCCACTGAGGGTAAAGACAGAGCCTGTGACTGACTTTCAGTCGAACTTATCACTCTGGAAGCCCGAATTGGTAAAGGACTCCCACTGGAGTTCACAGTTACCAAACCCCCAAGAACATTTCTTTAGTGCTTCTCAAGTACTTAAGAATGTCCTACACTGCTGTCCAATGATTCTCTCAAGATCCGATTGAATCCTGATCACTACACCTAGTGAGTCAGCAACATCTGGTCTTGTACATAATATTGCATACATGATAGAGCCTAATGCCAAAGCATAGGGTATCCCTTATACACGAGCTCTCTCCAAATCAGTCTTGGAAGATATCTTTTTGGAGAGAGTGGTTCCTTAGTAAGTGGGCGAACCACCATGGTTAGAATCTTCAATACCAAACCCCTTTAGTATGGTGTTAATATATCTAGATTTGGGACACTCCCAACATCCACTTAGATCTATCATCATAAATCATAATCCACAAGATGTAGTAGGTATCATCCAGATCTTCCATGGAGAATCCTCATGATAAGAGAAGCTTGACCGAGTGTAGCATAGGAAAACATTTCCTATCAAGAGTATGTCATCTACGTACAATACGTGGAAGAAAACCTTACTCTTTACAACCTTCTTGTATATACAAGGTTCATCTACCTCTCAGATGAAGTCAAACTCTTTGACTGCCATATCAAAACAGATGTTTCAACTCCGCGATGCCTGATTTAATCCTGGTGGACTTAAGCATAACTTTGAAAGTCTCAACTTTTCCATTTACACCAAGAATCTTCTCAAGATCCATTTGCTCCTGATGGGTTTTACCCTTTCAGGTGCAACATCCAAAATCATACTTTGTTAGTGTACATGGATTCCATCTTTGATCGCATAACATCCAGCCTTTTCACAGAGTCCCCACTCGTGATGGCCTGCCTAAACCCGGTTGGTCATCATCTACCATGATGCAATCCTCACTCCCATCTTCACCAAGGAAACCGTAGTATCTCTCAGGTGGATGAGAATGTAACATTTCCGAAAAATAAAATATTGTTTTTGGAAATTTTTATAATTAAATAATAAATATTATGAATATTTTAATAATGCGGTATAATTAAATACCGATAAAGTGGAAAATATTTGGAAAATTATAGGAATTTTTGGAATGAGGTGTTTGATGTGATTTAGGCAAGTTATGAATTTTATAATTAATTATACTCTATTTTAATGATAATCGCGATTAAATATCGCTAATCTTGCATTAATCCGGTTTTATGCACATGACATGCACCATATCATTTTTACACTTGTGTTACATTTTTCTACCATGGCTTTTCTTTTCCTCATGCATTTGGTTTTTAAAATTGAGAAGAGAAAAGAATAGAAAAGAAAATGAAAAGATTAAAATAGTGAGGTATGGGCAAGAGAGAGAGAGAGAGAGGGTAAGGGGTCAACCATAGTCTTGGCTCATTCTCTCTTCATTATTTTCTTCATCTTTCCTTCCCCTTCCTCTCCCATGGCAGCACTCCCTCCTCCCTCCTCAAACACCCCTCACTTCACCATCCAAACCAACTCAAAACATCATCCCCACTTCATTAAAAACATGCACAAGCTCACTGTATGCACTTTGGACCAAGAAAAATCGGACTTTGAGCACTTGGGGGCAACTTAAGAAAATTCTTGAGTTGCCAAATGAGATAATTTCTTCACACTTAGTGTAGTAATGCATTCTATTAGCTTCTATTGTTAGTTTAGAATCGATATATCGAGGTTTAGTGGTCTTTGGAAATTTCAAGTTAAGGTTAGGGTTTGGATTGAATCCAAAAGGGTAGTAGAGGCTTAATGATGACCTTAAACCCCTGTGGTGTGTGATTAAAGACCAAAACCTGAGAGTAAACCCCAATTCACAAACTTAGAAATCCCCGATATCGGTAAATTATGGAAATTGTGATGAAGTTTGGAGATCTGCTAACACCCGGAGCCTCTAAATTTTTTTAGCAAACACAGTAAGTCATGCAGGCACCCTAGGAGCTACCACTGAAACCTGAGACCCCCTGGACATTTCATGGCCACAAATTTAC
Organism: Agapanthus africanus; assembly: GCA_030015575.1. Classification (NCBI taxonomy): domain Eukaryota; kingdom Viridiplantae; phylum Streptophyta; class Magnoliopsida; order Asparagales; family Amaryllidaceae; genus Agapanthus; species Agapanthus africanus. Next base: position 416,968,022 of record JASDDO010000024.1, on the reverse strand, counting down.
TCTTTTTGGCCACAAATTACGGCCTTGGTGCGAACAAATTGGCTCGTTCTTGTTCTGTAGCTCTTATATCAGTTAATTAGACCCTCCACACATGCAGAATTGGCTAATTTCACCAAGGGTAAAATCTGGAAGTGTTTTACGACGTTTCTGAATTCGTTTTGCGTCTTTTAATGAATTGGAATTTGGTATTTGTGTTTTATCTTGGTCAATTCACGTTTATACGTCGATCGTTGAGAGTTGTTGGTTATTCGTGCATGCTCAGATCATAGGTTTTAACCTATGTGTGATTCGTGCGACGTTCGTGATTTCTGTTTACGATACTATATGTGATATGTAGGTACCCCCACGTGGACTTCGAGACGACGAGGACAAGCGTGGCGTCATCGACTCCAGCAAGCGAGGATCAAGGTTAGTAGATATATATATATACGGGGGAAGTCGGGTGGATGGCGTATAGCACCCCCGCAGTTTTGTAGTGTCGTATACAAATACGTATACTCATGTTTATAAATATGTTTATATTGAGACTACGATTATCAAGATAGGTTTATGTGTTATGGGTTAGTTTAGTGTAATTAGAAGTAACGTAGTTTAGCTTCTTAGTCGCGAAACCCTAGATTAATGATTTACATACACGCGCACACACACACTCGCATACATTTTATTACTTGTGCGTATATGGGGATATGTATAGACACACACACACACACAGGTATGGACTATGTGTGTATATATATATATACATGGATGATGAGGATAGTATATGGTATTTGGAGATGAGTCGATGAGATTGGGCATGGTGCCATGAGATCGGTGATTGACGTAGTTCGTATTATGAGATACGACACGATATTATAGCGGGTCCTTGGGCGATGTGTTTCATACACACGCATATATATATATATATGTATATATATGTAGATGGTATTAGTATCGTACTAAATGTAGATCAGTACCCAGTTCACGATATGTGATGATAAGGATACCAGATGATTAATGAGAAAAATGTGATATTTGACCCGTACCCAGATTTGGGATGCCGTACGTTGGATTTACCGTATGAGCTATATTGATGATAGATCCGCACTCTTGACTTGAGCATGTCATATTATATATATTGTATCGTATGTGATACTACTGAGGCGGGATCATTGACTATTTTATATATATATATATATATATATATATATATATATATATATATATCGACTCAGACTTAGATGGTTTTCCTTACCCTTTCGATCAGTCTATTAGTTTAGTCCAATAGTTTACTTGTAGATGTTAGACTAGACTCTGGTCATACTTATTTTCAAACTAACGAATCGTGAGTATTTTAAAAACAGGACAAGGGATTCTACGGATATTTCAAAGGACGTACCTTTTCTTAAAAACACCGTAGCCCTGTTTTCCAAACACCACGATTCGTGTTATTTCAAACGGAAAAACTGTATGGCCCATATATATTAATGTAGATTCCTTATTGTTGAATTTACTATTCATTGTGGTATATTCGGTATTGCTGCTTTTATTATTCATTCTCCGTTTATCCATGTTGTTATCATCGCATTGCATGTTTATTGTGTACTGTAGTGATTATGAAACCATGCTGTCAGGACACCAGCACCATTACCGATGATTTGTATGCTCCGCGTATACTTGCTTGCCGGCTCACACACCTCATCATCGGTAATTGCCATGTCACGTACACTTTAGAGAATATTACTCTATTGATATCGTTTGCTAGCTGATAGTTCCAATATGTTATTGTTACATTTGTTAGTTCATTATTGCATTCATTGCTTGATATTTCATGCATATTTTTATATTCATTAGTCATGCAATATTATAAGGGCCAGTCCGGATTGCCGGAGCCCAGTATTCATTATTATTGACTTTTCATTTTGGATTTCGGATTTTCCATGAGATTTCTGGATTTAGAGAAACCGTAAGATTTAATAAACTCATTTATCATTTGAAAAGATAAAAGTGCGGTTTTCTCATGTTATGATTGTGATATGTCCACCATGAGTTTTCTCAGCTCTTGAGCGATATCATACACTCGATTTGAGGAGGAGATGAACCATCTGTGGGTGCATGATGGGCCCGGTACGGTACCCGGGGCGAGAAGATCGCACAGGATGGCCTTTGAGCCTGTGACAGTGGAGCATTGCTGACCGGTGATTTTATTGAGATTTATGATACAGGCCAATCCGGATAGCCGGAGCCTAAGATATTGAGATTTGAGGATACAGGCCACTCCGGATAGCCGGAGCCTGAGATATTGAGATTGGTTGATACAGGCCAGTCCGGATAGCCAGAGCATGAGATATTGAGATATATATTTTGTGTCGATGCTTGACACAGATTTTCTGATGATTTCATTGATGATACTTAAATGTTTATACATAAATCTCACTATATTAAGAAAACAGTTTTCTCATTCATGATGTATTATGTTTTTATTATATCGCATTCATACCTCATATTTACGATATATTGCTACCTGAGGCACTGACACGAGCACCTGGGATTACACTTATGCATAGATGTTTACCCTTACCATTATATTATGCTTCAGGCCATATTATCATTTTTAGGATATATATATTACTGATCGTATTGACCTCGGATTGAGTCATACATACGATTTCTGCTCTGTGATGTTTTCTACTCACGAGTTAGCAACTCATCCCCGTTGTGCCACAGTTCCTTGCAGGTTTTGCCGTATAGGTTTCGTTGCGGCTTTGCTGGCACACTGCTCCTTTTCGGGTGATTGCTTTGGTAGGTGGGATCACTTGCATCGTGACCACCATTGAATTTTATTTATATTCGGTTGTATCTAGAAACTCCATCAACCAGACTTGTATTATTTATAGACTTAGAAAACCAGTTGTTTATTCTTTCGACCTTAGAGTCGCGCGTTGTATTATTATGGTTTTCCTGATGATTTGAGTTTCCTTTTGAGTTTTGATCCTCGCCCTTCGGCGTTATATATTATATTGCTTGCGTGGTTGTGACCGTCAATTGACGAAGAGCTAGCTCCCGCTTGGGGATGCCTTATTCATATTATGCATGTTGTACCCTTTTGGGGCCAGTATTTACAATGGAAACTGTAACGCTTTGAAAATCGTTTCGGTGAAATTTCGAAAAATCGGTAAAATAAGGGGGTTTTCTGTAAAAAGTCAAAATGCAAATATCTTATTATAAAAATTAAATATACATATTCTAGCTATGTAATTGCTATTATTTGGTGTTTATTGAGCCACTGGTGAAATTTCAAATTTTCTGAAAAAAATATTATTTTATTATTATTTAAGCCGCACTAATATATTTAATTAGGGAAAATTACAAATTGGAATGAGTTGAAAAAAATTTTGTGCATCATAAAACATTAAATAAAATTTTATCATGTGGTTTTTGGAACAAAATCATTTGCCAAAACGGTTTAGAAATTATTGAAGAAAAAAGGCTTTTTTTAGCGTAAATGGATGCTTGGGGTATTGTATTTATCATTTTTCATCACCCCACACCCGTACCCACACCCACACACCCCCACTTACTCCTCCCCATGGCTGAATTCAGCAGCCACCATATTTTTCCCCACTTGATTTTCAAAGGAAAAGATATTAAAGAAAAGAAAAGAAAATGGGTGAATTAGGTGGACTTTTGACCTTACCTTGACTTTGACTTTCCCCCACTTTCTCTACCTCCCTCTCTCTCCTCCCCCCCTCAATTTCTGGCCGACCCCTCCCTCCCCTACAGCTGCAACAGCCCCCCCTTTTCCCCCTTCTCTTTTCTCTTCAAAACTTCTTCAAAAATTGCCCCAAAATCCATCAAAAAAATCCCAAAACCCAAATCCGACTCCTACCCATTTTTGCTTAGCCCTTATAGCATGGATTTTGGTGACAAGGGAGCATTTTGGAGGGCTATGTGTGCTTGTGGGATCTTCAATTTGTTTGGGTAAATTCTAACCCTTTTGCTTAAATCGTTGTTAATTGCTTGTAGTTAGCGTAATTAAGTGTTAATTTGGTTTTATGTGGGTTCAATTGTATGATTAAGAAATTCTAAATTAGGGTTGTGAATTTAAGTTGGGGTTCTTATAATTGATCATGGGAAATTTGTGTAGTTTAATATGTTGTTATTATGCTAAAACTAATCTAATTGGTAGTTTATATTTTTGTTAAATTTAAATTTGTATTAATTATGTAATTTGCAAACTAGGTTTTAATGAAATACATATAAAATTGAGATTTAAAATGTAATTAAGGTTTTGATGACTTTATTAGCATTTTAATTTGTTGTTTAGCGACTTTGATCATGCAAAACCATGCTTAATTGATAAATTGTGAATTTTACCTTGAAAAGTGTTAAAATCGATATTTGTTGCAAACTTGAATTTTGAGTTGATGCTAATTCGTGAGATTAAAAATATGGAGGTGATTTGTATGACCTAATTATGATATTAAGTGAGCATTTTGGCCATTAGAATCGTCAAAATATTTAGTTTGGGTAAAACATCAAGTTTTGAACCGAAATGGGAATTTGTGCTAACTAGGTTTTTGGAAAATAAAACGAATTGTTTAATTTTATGGTTTTGATGAACTAAACCCTATTTCTTATATAATTAGTGAGTTTTGAAATCACGATTGGTGTGTTTGGTTTTTCTCGATGGTTGACGTTTGTACATCGACATCGGGGGTTGGTTTGACTATTCTTGCATGCGTAGGCGATAGCTTTGGATCTATGCGTGATACGCGTGCCGATTTGATTTTCGTATGCCGTTTCGATTTCGAATTTAGTTTTAATGCGATACGGTGCGTTATGATATGTAGGTACCCCATGCGAAATTCGGGACGACAAGCAAGCGCCTGGCGACGTCGGCACCGGCGAGCGAGGACCAGGTGAGTAGATTTATATCTACGGGGAGAAGTCGGGTGGATGGCGTATAGCACCCCCGCAGTTCGTGGTGGTGTATACGGATGCGTATACACACCAACATTTATTATATGTTATTTGGGATTAATAACGTTGCTTAGGATGGATATTGGTGTGTTGGATTACCTTAGTGTTGCGAACCCTAGGGCAGTGTTGCACTACACATACACACATACATACTTGCATACATTCCTATTGATATGTGCTCATGGGATTCTTTATAGTTATGTGTTCACATGGGTATGGGACTATATGTTCACATACGGATTGAGGATGATACTTGGGATTGAGCTGAGTCGATGAGATTCGATTTGAGGCCGTGAGATCGGTGATATAGCATGGTTCGTTTCTTAGATACGACATGACGTTGTAGCGGGTCCTTGACGTAGTGTTTCACACACGTCCATGCATACGTAGGCGGTATCAGTATGGTACTATACGTAGATCAGTACCCCGATCATAATATTTGATAAAGAGGATACCAGGTGAATAGTATGATGAATGTGATATTGACCCGTACCCAGATTTGGGATGCCGTACGACAGATTTACGTACGAGCTATATTGATGATTGATCCGCACTCTTGACTTGGGATGCCTGATTTTAGATATGGTATCGGATATGATATTATTGAGGCGGGATCACCGACTATACATATACAGGTATGTATATGTATCGACTCAGATGATAGGCGGTTTCCTTACCTGTAGTTCAGCTTGTTAGTTCAGCCGTTTAGTTTAGTGTAGTAGTTAGATTAGATTAGACTTCTTACCTATTTCAAAAACTAACGAATCGTGGGCATTTTTAAAGACAGCCCAAGAGATCCTACGGATATTTCAAAAGACGTATCTTTTCATAAAAACCCCGTAGCCCCTATTTTCAAAACCCCATGATTCGTGTTATTTCAAAAGGCACCATTTGTAGGACTTATATTAGTTTAATACTGATTAGTTATCGTTATGTCTAGTATTCTGCTTCCGCACATTATTGCTGTTCGCTCTGCCCCGCATACTTATTTTGCTGTATACTCCATTATTGATATCATGTTGTTAGGACACCAGCACAATTACCGATGATGCGTATGTACCACATACACTTACTTGCCGGCTCACACACATCTTCATCGGTAGTTGCCATGTCACGTACACTTAGAAAATACTATTGCTTGGCTTAGCTTGTTAGTTAGTAGTTGATACGATATTAGTGTACCTGGGTTATAGGCCAGTTTAGACATTGTAGTTATTACTTGTCACTTCATGCATACTGTTATTCCATTGTTCATGCCTAGTTATTAATCATACATTGCAACTTGGTTATTGATACCATAAACATTCATTAGCATCGTCATATGCACTTGTGATGACTTCTTGAGATTTATGATATTTCTGGATTTTGGGGGAAAGCCGCAAAATTTCTAAACTTATTAACCTTTTAAAATATGTAAATTGCGGTTTTCTAGTGATGTAAGTGTCGTCCACCATGAGTTTGCTGTGGTTTTCGAGATCCGTGTCGAGGAGTGGAGGAACCGTCATGGGTACATGGTGGGCCCGGTATGGTACTCCGGGGCAAGATGAATGTGGTGTTGACGTTGAGCCTGGCAGGGGACAGATTACCTACCGGTGATATTACCCGACGCGTCGGATATCTGGAGGATACCGTCGTGGTCTTGAGATGGATGGTAGGGGCCGGTCTGGATTGACGGCGCCCTAGATATTGAGATTGAGACATTGATATTTCGTGACAGTGAGATTTATGTTTTGTGTCGATGCTAGACACTGTTGATACTGATTTCATTATGATACCTCAGTTTAAAAGTACGAAGGAAATCTCACTAATTTATGAAAACAGTTTCTTCATTTACATGTATTCTGTTTTCATGCATTCATACCTCAGTCATATGATATATTGCTACCTGAGGCACCGACACGGGCACATGAGATTTCACTCGGTTAGATATTACCCTAGCCATTGTTATAGGCTGCATGTTATTCATATATTTGAGGATATATTATGATCATTGACCTAGGTTGCGTTATTTATGCGATTTCTGTGCGTAGATGTTTTTCTATTCACGAGTTGGCAACTCACCCCCGTTGTGCCCCAGTTTCTTGCAGGTTTGCCGTACAGGTTTCATTACGGCTTTGCGGGCTCAGTTTCATTCGGGTGACTTGCTAGTAGGTGGGTTTTTCTTGTATCGTACCCATCATATTACCTTGTATAATATTATTCCGTTGTATCTAGTAAATTCCATCAACCAAACATGTATTTATTTTGAGATAGAGACCAGTGTTGTTTATTCTTTCGACTTTAGAGTCGCTCGTTATATTTCTGGTGGTTTTGAGTTCCTTTTGAGTTTTGATCCTCGCCGTTGGCGTTGTATATTATATTGCTTGTGTGGTTGTGACCGTCGATTGACGAAGAGCTAGCTCCCGCTTGGGGATGCCTTTTTATTGATTTCGTATACTATTCATGTTGTATCCCGTTTGGGAGCCAGTTTTTACAAAGGAGACTCTGCCGAAATTTTCAGTAAATTTTGATGTTCTTAAAAACCGCATAATTCGGCTTATGCTATTAAAACTACTTGTTTTAAATTGGTTTTCCTTCACTCTACTTCTTTTCTTGGTTTGGATTTCTGGCTTTTCGGTTTACTTAGATTACGTACGCCTCGAGACGTTTCGTAGTTTAAGTGCCGGTCATGTTCCGTACTTTCGGGACGTGACAAAGTTGGTATCAGAGCGTTAGGTTTTAACCTTCGAAGCGTAAGATGACCCTTGGTTGATGGAATATGTGACTAAAGTAGAGTGACGTACCGTTGGTATGTTCCGCGGCATATTTACGACACGCCACTCTACTTATGAAGCTTTAGGATGTACATTTCCTTGTTCAGTATTATATTCCTTCCTGATCTAGCCTCATCGGTACCAGTTTGGTTTTGCCGCTACGGTTACGGGCAGGGAGAGCTACGGCTAGAGTTGCGGTCAGCACAAGCTCGTCACGAACGAGGACTGACCAGGGCGAAATTCCGGCGACACACGATTGCAGAGATGTGTCTTTTTACTGTGTTTCCGCGCCACGAGCGTTTGGCGGATCGCCTTTATGAGGTTACTCGGAGGTGCTGATCGATACTAGAGAATTGAGCCAATGATGGAGGCCAGCCAGATTTTGATGACCGTTGGTGTGTTGCTTACTCCTGATGATTGAGGCACGGTTCAGCATGCAGACGAGTGAGCCAGTTATTGCTGCGAACGACGAGATATCGCCCCAGATGTTGGAGCTATTGCAGTATAAGTTGTACTAAGAGATGATAGGAGGTCGCTAGTCATCTAGGATGAATGACTAGGACATGTGGATCGTTTGCTTACCCCGACGCGAGGTCATCGGATAGATTGATTCCAGCTAGAGACGACTTCACGCAGAGACGTGAGGGTCGACAGAGACGATCGAATGTCGGAAACCTATTATTCCAAGTTTAAAGTAATCGGAAAGACATGCAGGCAATTATATGGTCCCTCTAGAAGAATGAAACCCTAACTCGACTTAATGACCGTGTGAAAGCCTTTGAACCTTCGGGTTTGCGGCAGTTCTAGGCGCCATTAGTGAGGCTTGGGTTTGCCCTTCTACGGCTGGACCACCGATGCTGTGGTATGTACTCGATACTATTAAACTGTACCCAAGATGTTGAGCCCTTGGGGGATTATGAGGTTTTGACAATCGATTGGATGGTTCGACTTAATTCGGATGCTAGGTGGTGAGATGCATTTCTTGGGAGACTCCAGATTTGAGGATAGTCGTTGGAGCTCAGTCCATGCAGCCGCGACGAGACGAGTCCAAAGCAGACGACATTAGAGAAAAGTGGAGTAAGAGGTTCGCACCAGATCTAGATGAGATGATGTTCCACTCCGCCGACATCAGAGAGGCGATGCGCATGCCGAGGCATGGTACTTGGACTTACCTTCCTGAAGGAGTCGCGATGAGTATGCAGTCGTTCCAGAGCAAGATGCAGATATAGGAAAGGACAATAACTTCCGGACAGTTGGCAGAGACGAGACATGGAAGAGACCGTGAGCAGGATTCCTTCCAGGACACTGCTGCAATGATACTTGCACTCAGGATCAGATGTGTCACGTACATTCAGAGAGCCAGAGGCCGACGCCAGTGATATGCTGTCTTACGAGTGGTCGCGATGATTGACCAAGAGATGACCAGAGAAGTGCCAGAACGGAATCGTCCCCGTTAGCATACCTGACAGGGCCGATGAGCCGATGGACCGAAAGATTGGTAATTCACAGTGAAGACCTTGAACCAGGAGTGGTCATGGTTACGCACACCAGTAGGCCAGAGTTCATGATCATCGACGAGACGTCCCATTAGTGACCGCGACAGTTGGCCCGAGATTCTTAGAGGATGCACTTGAGCGATACTATTCCGCCATTATTGATTTCGATGTTTTGGGTGATTTATTCGCATGATTTGATTTTGATGATTGAGGATTTACGATCTTTGCACAGTGTTGCACTTGATATCGTTTTCGTGCTTGGGTTTCACATGTTTGTGATTTTACGGTTTTAGACATTTGAGTTGATTTTGTGCGTATGCACGCACACGATTTGGTTCCTGCACTCTGTATAGTTATTATATGCTTGCAGTGTGCACTGGACTTCGATTTCGATTGTGATACTCGATATTTGTTTTGTGCATCAGGTTCGGCATGTAATAACATTTGTTCAGAATCAATGTATTAATACAGGGTGATATTTGCCAACTGATTTGGCTGCAACAATTGCACCATTCTCTAACACTCAGAGACATCACCCAATCCCAGTTCTCTACCTTTCTATAGCCCATGTAACATATTACATATGTAGGATTCTTATCCGGTATCTCATACCTAGGACGTAGAGGATACTGAAAAACAGTTCTTAGTAACGAACACACTCGAAGAATATTCATCAATAATCTTTTTCCTCGATTGGGTCGCGTAGGAATCCGGATATTCCCATATTTCCTGCTCGGACTTATAACAATTATAAGATAGAGCGGAGCCAATGCTCCCCAGCTCAGTATAATAAGCACGTTCGGTTAATGCATCCATATTATTATCTTGATTAAGGAATGACATGGTCTCTACCAGGAGAGAGAGAGAGAGAGAGAGAAGAAAACACTCTGCGTATGCTCTTACAAGATCAGATTGGTTATTATTTTGTCTAATCAGGATGGCTCCCACTGTTTTTATCAAATCTTCCTTCAAACCCTAAAAGGTAAGACTAGCCGGGAGTAATTACACCCTACAAGTTCGTCAATCTTTCGGCCAGGCCAGTGTCGGTACTTTGAAGGAGGTTCCCCGTGCTTTCGCACGGACCTAATTAAAATAAACCTCATTTTCCCAGGGGCGTAACCACGTTAACACGTTTCTAAACACCTACTTGATCGGCTAATTGTAATGTGTAAAACTCTTCCAGGAGTAACTCTTACTCGTATTGGGTATCGGGATCCAGCTATCTCATAGAAGGTATGCAATCTCATTGCAAATTTCAATACTTGAAATTCCCTATAATATTTTACCCCTAGCCTCCTATGACCTTGAGAAAGACCAACAAACTATAGGATGCTAGTCAAGTTCAACCCATACATTTCATGATTGAATTAAACCCATCCGCACGACCCTTGGCAAAGGCCAACAAGTTCGCACGACTACCTTAATCCAATCACATCACATGCTCAAGCAAATAAGCACTAATCAGCTACCGCACACTACGCCTTGACAAAAGCCAACAAACGCAGCACGAATACTAAATAGTCCTTATCTGAAATGATGGAGGGCTACGACAGGTTTTTAAGAAATCCCTTTGCGTAATGAACTTGATATCGTTGTAGAATCGAGTGATTTTGAAAAGGAGTGTTTTTTAGGCTTTTAGTAGTTTTGCTAAAGAGGTCACTCCCGGTGAAGGGATCTCGGCTCTTTCCTCATCGAATGAGGTGATGGATATTTCACAAATACCACTATGCAAGGCATGAACTAAAAAAGCAATCAAAAACAAAACCGAGTGGGTTGTAGCATCGGCTAGTTTCGCTAAAGAGGTCACTCCCGGTAAAGGGATCTCGGCTCTTTCTTTATCGAATAAGGTGCTGGATATTCTACAAGAAATACCGCTATGCCAAGCAAGAACTAGAGCTACCAGTTTTTAAAACAAGATTCTGCAACATCTTTAGGTTTCTTTTATTTCATTAATCTCATTAATGAAGTTCCATCAATTATGCTTCCTAAGTATCACAGAAGAAAAGAAAGCAGTAATATTTATTATATATCATATATATAATATAAGAATTCGTCTCAACATATCAAGTGATCACATCACAGAATATCAGCAGCAGAAGAATATATGAAATATTGGATATACTAGGAATTCCGTGTTTTAATTAAGCCAATAAAAAATGTGGATTCCACGGTCGTGATGAATAGCCAAACCCACATCCCTAGATCCCTATGAGAGCGGAAAGTAACCCTACCAATTCTAGAGTTAGGAGACCCGGTCTCGACTCCTCGAGATGGTCTCCCATTGGACTCTAGAACCCGGTTACTTGTGCTCTCTTTCTTGGGTCTATCCTAATGTGGAAAAGTAAATAATATACATCAATGGTGACATCATCCTCAACTCGGAAGTGCCCCGATAAAAGAATATTACATACAAGTTTTTACATGAATGAAAATGAAAAACTCTCATCTCACATAAAAAAACCCGGCTATTCAAACACGACGATCCAATATAACATATCACAGCAACACATAACATCACATGTTATCAACGTAAGTAAATATGCGTATCCCAATTATCGTTGACATATAGCAACGAAATCGGCGATACATCACATGTTATACTTACGGTCGCAGAAAAGAAAGTGAAAAATTACAACAATTGGAATCCGAGACCACCTTAGACATCATAAACCTAATGTATCATATACTTTGGATTTCATGCCCAACCAAATGAATTCCTTAGACATCGCATTCTTAACAATTATAAACCCCACATTTTAGTCTTGACATTGAAAACATTTTTCAATAACCAGTCGGGTAATTCACCAAGATTCTCGATAGCCTGATCGAATGCTCGTCGGAAACTTTAGTAGACGGCCACACCCCCGATGTCGTCGACGAAGTGCACTTAAGAGGAACATCGCGGCCGTGAGCACCCGAACGGATACTTTTGGCGACGGGGTTCTCCTATAGTCATTTGGTTGGGGCTATGGGGCGTGGCTATCTAGTAAGCTTACCCGGCGAGTATCCGCGTACGCTACGCGATTGCGACGGACTTTTGATCCACATCAAAATCCCGTGGCAAACGATCAAATGAGACTGAATTGCTAGATTTATAAAATTAAAATTAGTTATCATAAAACTAAATATTGTGGATTCCAAGTATTATATCACAATCACAGATAGCTAAACGATGTTAAACTTTTCGATCGAATCAACAAACACCCAAAATTTCCCAAAGAGCTCAATACTTAAGCGGAGTTTAAAAAGTACCCAGAATATGCCACAGCACCTATGGACTAACAGTAGAAGGGTCAACCCTTGCCTCACCTATGGCGTCGCGTAACTACCACAGGTTTGGTGGCGGTTCTGACGGTCACAGAATCGAGTTAGGGTTTCGTTCTTCTAGAGGGCCCATAGAAAACACCTGAAATGATTTTCTGAAGATTTTAAACATGAAAAAATCCAACTCTTGGAAAATTTCCAGTGAGGGAGAAAATAGGTTATTGATATCCGTTCGAACATTTTAACGTCGTCTAAATAACCCGAAACGATATTAGAATTACGACTACGAAATACTCCGAATTGCCTTTACAGAAATATAACATCATATGCAATATCGGTAAAAACAAGCAACACCTGAAACACCAAAACCCAGAGACTGGAACACCAGAAAAATTCGAAGCTCAGATACATGAACAGGGCCGGCCATGCCGGATTTTAAGGTATGTCACCGGCCAAAATCCGGCGAGGGGGGATCAAATTTTTGTGGTGATTATGTTACATCTCATATAACATTCTGCAATTGCTTAAAAAACTTTTAGACACCTTAAAAATTTCGACAGAAACATGGATTTTATTTCGAGTGTTTCGAAGTTGTTTCGGTTTCGTAATTCTACAAACATCGTCTAATTCTCTAGCATGGATTTGATACCACTGTAGGATTTCCTAGCATGACAGCAAGGTTTCGGGAAGTATCGTCCATGCCATTTTCAAAAATTGCCATGCTAAACAACCCTAACCCTAAAATCTTAACTAGAGAATTAGACGAAACAATCATGTAAACATCTTTACATCTAAGTGAATAAGGAATTCAACCTTTGTAGACCGGTCCTTCACTTCAATAGCTCCGTGTAGTATTCCCTTCGCTCCAAGTAGTGAACTCCCGGACTCTTGAAAGGCTCCATAAGATGAAAGGAACAAGCTTGCTTGAAGTCTTCGAGACCGAAGATGATCTACGTCGAGGAGACACCAACTCAAGCTACCTCTTCACTAATATGGAATTAGTGAAGCAAACACCCTAAACTAAATGGCTAATCTAGTAGAGGATGATAAAGTAGGAACTAGAAATATTTTTCTCACTCATTTTCTTCACCTCCTAAAAAGCAAGAGAGCTAGAGCAAGGAGATGAAAAAAAGCAACCATGGAAATGATCAAGTCTAGAATGGGAACCATGGGTGAGTTAATATCATATACTAACTCATGTAGAGACTAAACTATGGCTAATCATAATGGTTGGGTTAATAAATATCTTAAGTAAAACAAAATTGGTGGACTTAGTCAATGATTCTACAAGCTTCCACTAAGAATCAACCATGACTAATTTCCACTCAATTTTGAATTACTTTAAATAAATTAAACCCTTGATTATGTTAAGTATGGTGTGATTCTCATACACCCATGTCACATGTATCATCTAGCATGACACACAAAAAATGTACATTAATATATATCACATATATACCAAATGCACAAGTGAGAAAAAGGAATGCTTAAGTGAGCAAATATTAGTTAATGTAAATTAATATATCAAATATATAATTATACATTAAATTATTAAATCAACACTTGATTTAATAATCCGGCTATATCACATACAACCGACTAATATCAAATGTACCAACTTATCGAATCAACACTTCATTCGATAACTCGGCTATATCACATATAACCGACCCATATCACATATCGCGAGAATAGAATACGGTATCACATACTCGTATTAATCTCGGTCCCGTACATATCACATATGTGCTCCTACTTCGTTTCGCTTGAGCCAGGAAACCACTGTGTAGGACCCTAAAGACTCGTCAATACGCCGGCAGTAGGTGGTGATCATATCAGTCACCCACAAGCCTCAAGCGGTCTGCTAAACGTAACGACCACCCGGGTATTAAGCGATCAGAAGATCAACAAGCAAGACTGCTCATACTCCTGTGAATCTATTAAGTAACACTACCGTACAGTCCGGTCTCTTCGTCTGATATGTCGCATATCTCAGCCTGGGGTTAGTATAACGTCAGACCCCAATAGCCTGATAAGTCATGCCAATGTGAGGCCCATAACGGTTTGAGAAACTACTAATAACACTTACCGGTAGATCTCAGCAACTCTAGCCAGAGATTTCCTGTTATGGCCAATCAAGCATAGCGCAACATCAACCCCCAATACCGGAAGAGACGAAATCCCCTTCTATCGCTCATAGCCTCCATGTGACTCGGGACTGTACCCAATAACCACCGTTTTGCACGATCTCTTGAACGTGGTAAGGTGGAAATCAAAGCACAGTGGGAATCATACAACACTTTATGACGATCTCGGGTCGACAGACTAACCTGTACCAGTGTCACCAGAGAACTGCTATCTGACGATAGGTATAATACCATTTAGGAGTTCTCGGCGAGTCCGTTCAGTGTACCCAGTCTGCACTGAGCACCCGTATACCATCTCTGATGTCAAACACCAATGGATACAGGATCATCCATCGCCCATCATATGGGTCGAGAAGCGTATACGCTAGTCTACTCTGGAATATCAATGCCCCGTCTCGATACTCTCACGAATAGGAGCAATTGAAGGATGCACTTACCGACTACCCTTTCCCCACTAGTATGATCTGCATCATAATTCTGGTAGTCAAGTACTCATCCTAAGGGCTTTATCAACATGTAATAGAAAGACAATAAGTGTACATGTTAAGATAAAGAGCAACTAGATAGCATACTATCATGTCGAGCAAGAAAGTCCTCCCTGTATATGTCCAAGTATCCACTATAATACACATCACATGTATAATAATATCCTCTAGGGAATACATATAAGTAACAAAACCCAAAAAGGCAGTGCCCAACTTTGGGGCACCTCACGTGCTCACACGTGAGTGCCACAAGAATTAAGTGTTTAACACTTATAAATAAACGGGAACTTGAACTCAATGTACAGCACCAACTTTGAGGTACCTCACGTGCCACACGTGAGCGCCCCCGGAATCCATTATTTAACACTGTTTTAGAAACTCACGTGAGAACACGTGAGTGCTGAACGTATACTAGTGCTTAACACTATGGGAAATCAACTCCAACCTCAAGTTGGCTAAGTCTTCTTGAGATTAAAACATCTTCGATCTCCAAATAGACCGAGCCCCTATGCTCATGACTTCCCAAACTAATGAAGAAATCTTAGTCTCAAAATATGACTAATGATTTCTGGGCTCGACCATCAATTCCTTTTCCCTAAAACATGGAATTGGTTTGAGGGTATATCTCTCTACACCTCTGATACATGTTGTTGTAATTCCTCAACGTCTTCAGAGAAGTGACGGGTCCCGACAACCAACTGCTTTTGGATGCACTTCCCAAAATGGCGACAACGGACCGTAACGTCCTTAAACTAAAATATCACCTCAAAAATGGTGATCTGTAGACCGAAACGTCCTTAAACTAACAACGGATCGTAACGTCCTTAAACTAAAGCAATAGAGCCCAAATGCTCTTTTGTTTGGTCTGAATGATCCCAAAATCCTATTGAGTAGATCTTAGTCTAAAATTGGACTAACGTATCCTTAACAAACATTTAAGTTGATCTAATCTCAAACGAGATTAACGATCCTTAAATCAAACCAAACCTAAATCTAAGAATATACGGATTTGGACTAATCCACGCCCTACAGGCGACAATATAAATTAGTCTCCGTATACAATCCACGGGCAACAAAAAATAAAACAAAAACACACAAAGTGAACCTCTGGAGCAAGAGAAAGTGGTTAACGCGACGCGGTAACGTAATTAACTGCAGGAGCTTGCGCCTGCAAGGAAGAGCGTCCCCACAATCAAAAACCCCTCGCAAACGAGGGAGAATCGGACGAAGTCTGCTACAACGTCCGCATCCGTCCAAACCTCAGATACACAGTGCCATAAATCAACTTGGCATCATCGGAGAGATGGACAGATAAATCCAAATAGCATTTGCCCCCAAATTCAGGCAAGATGATCCATCCTGGTTTCATCTCTGTTTTCGGCGGAAATTAGATTGCGGCACGCCAGATGGGACCTCTTCCTCTTTCCACTCCACACTTCGTGTCTCGTGGTTTTCCGCTATCAAATAATCACAGTATATATATTTGTGCTTGCCCTTGGGTGATGGGATACTGAAGCCGGTGTTTCATCTCTGTGAAGAATGGCGTTTGCTTCTACCCTAGCAATTCAGGCTCTGTCATATCTGGTGGAGTGAAGTATGGGCCACTTGCAGCCTTAGATCTCTGCAATCCGACTCTTCAAGAAATCAAGTGGATTCTCTTTGGGTCGATACTCCCACCTCCCACCCTCGGTGCCTCAATGTCGAAGGAGGAAGCCCAGAAGAAGTCTGTCTTCTACAGGCTGGCTCCCCAAGCAGCAGCTTTGCCGACAGAATCAGTCCTTAAACAACTGGCACCTGCCAAGGACCAAGGTCGACATAGGGGGTAGAATATTCAAGCTCTCAAAGGAAACATGGGGCATGCTTGACAAAATCCTGAAGCTAATCAAATCCCGGCCGTAAGAAACGGTCGACGTCGATATCGGCATCATACAAAATAAGCTGGGGGCAGTTCTCCGTATGGTCCTATTTCAACCCCAGTGGTGAATGTTGTTGCTCCGACTGGGAACAACTTCAAACTGTTGCGAAGGGTCAGACAAAATTCTCCTACCGCAATATTGAAGAAATCTCCACAGCCCATAGAGATCCCACGAGAGCAGAAACCAGTTCTCTCCTTAAAACAACTTTCCTCATCTATATATAAGGTGTGGAAACAGGTGAAGGTCTCTGTCGTCAATCTCGGCTCTTCGCCTAGACGTCAGCCAAATTCTGACAAATCCCCTTTCAAATACAAGGGGACTCATCCCAAGACAAATCCTGATAGAGCGGTTCCTCCCAAAACCAAAGCGGCTTTTCACAAAAAAGAGAGGTCTAATAAAGTCCAAGTGCCCAAAGCAAACTCCAAAGGCCAAAACTCCAAACACCCCAACCTTCGGGGCATGGTAGTTCATATAGTCTATGTGATGAATTTCAAAGATGAAGTTCGAGCTTCTACTAGTCACCGACCTCAAACTCAGTCCCTGACAAAAGTTCAACTGCAATGTGAAAAGCTTCCTCACTCAGGCGGCAACAAACGCTAATCCATCGCCTATGGAAAATCCCGAGAATGCACCCAAAGAAAGAGTAGAAAAGGAGTCAGATATTGATTTTCTAAAGCGTGCTCTAAAAAAGAGAGATGAAGAAGCGGCAGAAATGTCCACTAAAATGAACCAGATGGCCTTTCTGATTCAGAATATGGCTGGAATGATAGTTCAATCGGAACCAATGGCAGATGAACCGCCGATAGTCGGTCTTAAAGATAAAGGTGACATTTTAAATCCTCTGCAAACCTTATCAACGGCTGAAGAGGAAATGATTCCTAAAAGAAAAGCTGAACACATATATCGCTCAGCAAGTCAAAACTCACTATGCCAGTGAAGCATCAAATATGCCAATCAAGACTGGTCGACCGTATCCGGCGTTCTATGATCAAATATAGTACTCGCCAGAATACATACTTCCGACTCCATATATACAAAGGAACCGGGAATCCTCACCAGCACATCGCGCGATTTAAATCCTTATGCTGTAACACTGGAGAGAATGATAAACATCTCCTCTAACAGTTCGTCAGCTGCCTGGCGGGCATTGCCTTCGAATGGTATGCGAAACTTCTAAATGATTCCATAAAGGCCTTCGATGAGAGGGATATGCTCTTCTGTTAGAGATTCTCTAGTGTGAATGAATACACTACCGTGGCAACTTTGGTCAACGAAAAAGGTTGGACTGAATGAAACCTAGGTTCAATATGTTACCCGATGGCGAAATCTCTAGTCAAAATGCGAGCAACGCATTGACGAAGCTGCGGCCGTGGGAATGTTCATAGCTAACCTTGACCCAAATTCAAAGGTGTTCCCATCTACGGCCCTCTTCAAGCCGACAACCTTCCAAGTGCTCATGGATAAAACGACTCGATTGGATCAGATGGGTCAAGACCCTTCATCATCCAATGAAGATGAATGAAAAGCGGAGGCAAGGTGGCATTTGTCGCCTATGCTCTGCAAAAATAAGCGGCTCTGAAGCAACCTGTCGCCAAAATAGCGACGGCGTGGGTACTCGTTCCCCCCGAGATATACACAGGGGGCATATTTCTCACTGGCGGAAGAATCTCTATGTAGAATGGTCCTTTCTTCTCAAAGGACAGGAAGGATATTAAAGGGCCTACAAACAGGTCCTACAATCTAGTGGAATACCCCGTTAAAAAAACGGTACGTCCACAAGCAAAATGAGCACGGATGAAAACCCGAAAGGGCGCCGTGAGTAAAAACAGCAGGACTGCCGGCGAGCTTGTGAAAACCCGGAAGGGCGCAATCATGTTAAAATAAAAATACCTACAAGGTCCTCTCGACGTTGTGAGGAGAAAACACTTGCGTGAGATCCTTATGACTCACAAGGGAGCAACACACTTAGGGATCCCCATGATTCCTAAAGAGAAATTACACTTACGAGATCCTCACGACTCGTAAGAAGAATTCCCCCCTATGAGACCCTCACAGCTCATAGGATTCAATTAAGATACAGGGACCTGGACCTGTTCTTAAGCCGTCGTATGCCCCAAGTTGCCCTGCAGGCGGTCTATATTGACCCTTATATAAAATCCACGGGCACGAATAAATATTTCTTTGCCAAGTTCTACAAATGGTAAGAAATATCCCTATATGGTGAATAACACTTGTAGGTCCTCTCGACTTATAAGAAGAAAACACTCTTGGAAGATCCTTACGAATTACAAGAGAAGACATCACTTAGGAATCCCTATGATTCTTAGGGAGAAAATACGCCTACGAGATCCTCATGACTCGTAGGGAGAAAACCCTTTATGAGACCTATATGGCTCATAAAGTCAAAAGTCTTAGTCGAATGGATCATAACCCTGTCCACTAAGCCACCTTTGTCCAAATCGACAGGGGCAAATGATGATTCGCTCCTGGCACTATCCCAGTTGTAGCGATACTGATGCCTAAATTGGTATCAAATTCCAAGTCCTCTCAAGGCAAATGATGAGTCGCTCTTGGCAATATCCCAGTTGTAGCGATACTGATGCCTAAACAAGTATTAAACTCCAAGTCAACCTCTCCAGCAAATGCCATCCCTACAACCATCTAATGAAGAAGGGGACCCCGTTTGTCTGGGATCAGAAATGCCAAAGTGCACAGGACGAAATCAAGCAATACCTGCAGAATCCGCCAGTACTGACCGCTCCGGTCAAGGGAAAGCCCCTCATCCTGTACACAATAGCCCTTGAAGGCTCTTTAGGCACGCTTTGGGCACAGGAGAATGACCAAGGGAAGGAGAGAGCTCTCCACTATTTAATTCGAGTCCTTCTGGGGGCAGAAAATAACTACTCCCCCATTAAAGCATTGCCTGGCACTGATCTTCGCGATAACAAAGCTCAGGCACTATGCCTTGGCACATGAGGTCCATCTCATATCAAAGGTGGATCCTCTTAAATATTTGATGTCAAGAGCCATACTAACAGGAAGGCTTGCCAAATGGACCCTCCTCTTAATGGAGTTCTCAATAACGTATCGACCCCTTAAGGCAGTGAAAGGCCAAGTCATCGCAGACTTTCAAGCTGAACATCTGATACAAGCCGATTCTCCCTTAAATTGCGAATTACTGGATGAACATACGTTCGACACAAAGGACAAAGAAAATGACTCTCGATTGGAACTTTACTTCGATGGGGCATCTTTCATGAAGAAGCGAAAGCACAACACCCCCGTAATCAAAGCCGGGGTAGGCCTTATCTTCGTGACCCCGCAAGGAGGGATAATGCGTTTCGCCCTTTCCTTAACAGAGCTGAGGACAAACAACGAGGCTGAGTATGAAGCTTTGATAGCGGGTCTTGAGATCACTGTCGACATTGGAATCTAAGATCTTCTCATATATGGAGATTTCCAGCTGTTCGTTAGCCAAGTAAATGGGAACTATCAGATGTGTAAACCGGAGTTGATAAAATATGGTGAAAGAGTGCAGCAACTGCTAACCCAAATTCCCTCCTACATCCTGGAAAGCATACCGCGGGCGGAAAATAGCAAGGCAGATGCATTAGCCAAGCTCGCTAAAGAACTGTCTGACGAAAGCCTCGATGACGTAAAGATCATTGTGCAAAGTCGCCAGATTCTCGCACCAGCAGAAATATCTCCAGAGTCGTCTGAAAGAAAGGAAGCGGCCGAACAGGCATCCTTCCAATTAGAGGATGAAGAAAAGGAGAAGGATTAGAGAGAAGTCTTCATAGACTACTTCAAATTCCATCAAACGCCCGAAAGCGAATCTTGAAGACATCGGCTCATGAAACGAGCTCTGTCTTTTACCTTCGTCGGTGATACTCTATATAAAAGATCATTCGACAGTTTGTGGCTAAGGTGCTTGGGACTAGAAAAAGCAAGGAGCGTCGTCCAAGAAACTCACGATGCACTCTGCAGTTCTCACCAAGCTGGGCCAAAGATGAAGCTAAAGATCAAGAGAATGGGTTAATATTGGCCCATAATGATTCAGGACTGCCTTGAATATGCAAAGCAGTATCACTCGTGCCAGATTCACGGGGACTTCATCCATCAGCATCCAAATTCTCTACACCCAACATTAGCTAGCTGGCCTTTCGAATTGTGGGGAACTAACATAATTGGCCCTATTGAGCCGGCATCATCCAAAGGACATCAGTTTATATTAGCAACAACTGATTACTTCTTTAAGTGGGCAGAGGCAGTACCGCTAAGGGAGGTGAAGATGGAGAAAATCCTCCATTTCATCAGGACACATATCATCTACCGGTTCGGCACTCCGCGACAAATCATCTCGGATAATGGGCCAGCCTACAAGAGCCATAAGATCAGCCGGTTTGCACAGCAACATATAGATTGGAGATACTCTTTAGTCTATAATCCCTGAGCTAATGATCTAGCTGAGGCTTTCAACAAGACCCTGACGAAGATCATAAAGAAAACGGTGTCCAGAAATAAAAAGGACTGGCATGAGAGACTGCATGAAGCTCTCTGGGCTTATCGAACCACGTTCAAAACGGCCATGAATACAACGCCATTAGCGTTGGTATTCGGCACGGAAGCGGTACTTCCCTTGGAGATAGAGCTACCCTCTCTACGAGTGGCAGTTCGATACGAGCTGACGGATGAAAAAAATGCCCATCTTCGGCTTAAGGAGCTCGATGCCCTCGATGAAACTCGTCTCATGGGACAGCAAAACCTGGAAGCTTACAAAGCAAGGATGACGCACTCATACGAAAGACTGACCAGATCGAGAACATTCCGCCAAGGCGAACTCATGCTAGTCGAAAAAAGACCTATGATCTCAAACCGTGCAAAGCGGGGGAAATTCGATCCAAACTATGAAGGCCCGTACATCATAGAAATGGTCTACCAAGGCGGGGCCTATTTGCTTATGGATATGCATGGTGAAAGACCCTTCCGGCCAATAAACGGTCGGTTTCTTAAGAAATACTACGCTTGACAAGTCACAACTCAGGTTAAAAATACTACGCTTAACAAGTCACAACTCAGGTTAATGATAGATGACGACGCTCGTGTCCGCTCGCTGTCTTCCCGAATCAAGACTCTATAAGTAGTATCCGGCAAAACTTCGCCTCGAAGCTGGCCCTGGACCGAGATGTTCCTAAACTAACAACGGAACGAGATGTCCCTAAACTAAACAATGGACCGTAATGTCCTAAAACTAAATATGTTGCCTCAAACACGGCGATAGTAGAATTCAAGTCCACATGTCCCAGCGGCGAAGACTGCAATTCAAGTCCTGTTGGCTGCACAGCTACCCCGGAGACGAAGTCCCCCATAAGTTCCATTGGAGAACAGAGGGGTAAAAAAGGAAAAAAACGGTACGTCCACAAGAGAAATGGGCACGGATGAAAACCCGAAAGGGCACCGTGAGTAAAAACAGCAGGGCTACCGGCGAGCTTGTGAAAACCTGAAAGGGCGCAATCTCGTGGTAAAAAAAAATAATAATAATAAAATACGATACGTCCGCAAGTGAAATGGGCACGAATGAAAACCCGAAAGTGCACCGTGAGTAAAAACAGCAGGGCTACTGGCGAGCTTGTGAAAACCCGAAAGGGCGCGATCTCGTAAAATTTTTATTTACGAGATCCTCTCGACTCGTAAGGAGAAATCCCCCTGTGAGACCCTCGCGGCTCATAAGATACAAATTCTTAAGTTACAGAGATCCAAACCTGTCCTTAAGCCGCCATACTCCCCAAGTTTCCCTACAGGCGGTACAATGCTGGCCCTTGTATACAATCCATAGGCACAAATAAACGTTTCCCCCACCAAGTTCCACCAATCACAAGGAATGACCTCATATGGCGAATGACACTTCTAAGTCCTCTCGACTTATAAGGAGAAAATACTCTTATGAGATCCTTACAACTTATAAGAGAAAACACCACTTAGAAGTCCTCATGACTTCTAAGAAGAACATACACCTACGAGATCCTCACGACTCGTAGTGAGAAATAACTTTATGAGACCCTTACGGCTCATAAAGTCGAAAAGTCTTAGTCGACAGGATCCTAACCCTGTCTACTAAGCCACCTTTGTTCAAATCAGCAAAGGCAAATGATGATTCGCTCCTAGCAACATTCCAGTCGTAGCAATGCTGATGACTAGATTGGTATCAAATTCTCAAGTCTTTCCACGGCAAATGATGATTTGCTCCTGGCAATATTCCAGTTGCAGCGGTGCTGATGCCAAAATTGGTACCAGATCTCAAGTTCCATACTCGTAATAAAAATCAGCGAGTAAAATATATGCATATGAAATAGCCTAAATGATGCGGCAACTCGCAATAAAAATTAGCGAGCAAAATATATGCATATAAAAACAGCCGAAATGTTTGGACAACTCGCAATAAAAAGCAGCGAGTAAAAAGAAAAAAAGCAGAAATGATTGAGCGCTGCGATAAAAAAACCGAAATGATTGGGCAATCGCAACTTTCGCGATATAAAAAGCTGAAATGATAGAGCATCGCGAAAAGAAATAAAAAAATGATGATGAAACTTTTGCCATGCAGGTGAGTCCACATCAAACCCTGTATACAATCTATGGGCATAAACGAAAAGGGAACCACATTTCCCCACCGGGCTTTGTCAACAGGAGAGTCAGATCTTGACGGCAACATCTGCAGCCTAGAAGATCAATACGGTGTTCCTTCTCACTCCAGCAGGATGCAGACCAACGTCAACAACTGACCCCATGGTCAAAAAAATAGAGCCATGGCAAAGTCCCTAGTTCCAAACCTCGATGATTTACTAACAACCTAGAGACTACCTCGGATCCATGGCAAAGTCCCTAGTTCCAAGACTCGATGGTTCACAGACAACCTAGAGACAACCTCGACATTCGTCTCTGTAAGTCCACGTTCCTCACCCCGGTTCTTACGGGGAGGTGGAAAAGGCGAAAAACAATTATTTAGCGCAAAGGCAACATAGACTAAAAGCCAGATCTTTACTAAACTAGAAACTAGCAAACTACAAGAGGCGTTAACTACTATGCCGTAGAAATTATACCTCACGACACCGGTCCTTCGGGTCTTCACTCCGCTGTCCGGCTCGTCCATCCACGCTCTGAGGGTCGATCCGGATCTTGGTCACCTCCACGGCCTTCTTGAGTCGAAGACGATCCACCTGAGAGATGTACATCGAGCTCCACCTCGAGCCGAGGCAACTAGGGCAACAAGATCGCTAATCTTGATGTCCTAGGTTGTGTAGAAGAGAAAGATAGAGGTGTTTGTCTATGTGGGTTCTTTTTCTCTCAACATATGAGATCAAAAGAATTTATCAAGAGGAGGAAGATGAAGGAGAACTAGCAACCATGATAGCTCATTTTCTTTTCTTCTCACAAGAGAGAGAATGAGAAAAGAAAAATGAAAAAGATTGCTAAAGAAAAATGAACCATGGTTGCAATAATACTAAAAATCATCATTACTAATCCTATCATGATAAAGTTGATGGCTACATTGAATTGACCATTTTCATAACAAAAAGAAAATGAAAACCAAAGAATAGTTTAGACCTTTCAAGAAGATCCTAGTCAACTTTGGTCAAACGGTCAACAAAGTCAAGATGGTCAAATGGTCAAAGAAATTAGCCATAACATAATTATCAATAAAAGGATTAGTAAATAATGTCCCCGGCTCATAATAGTTTTGACCGAACCAACTGCCAAAACCCTAATGAGTCCGCTCCTCTTTCTTCACTCCTCAAAACTGTGCATACACACCCGCATCCGTATTCCGTAGAATACGAATGCACAGAAGACAAAACAAATCCATCCGTGCAATACTAGGATCCGGCTTACACCAAAGCCCACTAGTATTGCCTGCCCGAACAGCATACGCACACAAGTGCACGTAAGTGATCGCAGCCCTGCCATAAAACCATACGGCCTCTACACGTTTCGCTCAGTGCAGGGAAACTCTCTGTGTGGGACTCTAAAGACTCGACACTACGCTGGCAGTGGGTTTAACCACAGACCGCAAGCGGCACTAGCTGTACGTAACGGTCCCCGGGTAGATTTCGATAAGAAGGTCGATGAGGTAAACCCATTCGAACTCCTACTGAGCCTGTATATGACAATCTACGTACAGTCTGGTCTGTTCGTTTGATACATCGCATGGCGGGCCTAGGAGGTGGGAAACGTCAGTCCCCTAAAAGCGGTACAAGTCGTGTCGGAGTGTAGCCTAGAACACCCTGAGATAACACTGGAAACCTACCAGTATATCTCGCTTGCTCTAGCCAGGGACTACTCGTGTAATGGCTCTCCTAGACACAGCGTGATGTCAACCCCCAATACCGGGAGAGACGAATCCTGTCTAACCGTCACTGCCTCCAAGTGCTTCGGGACTGCACCCAACTACTACCTGTTTGCACGACTCCTTTGAGCCGTGGTAGGGTAGTAATCTAAGTACAGTGGGAACACACTCGAGGCGCAGTGAAAGTGTTAAGTCAGCGGACTAAGCTGTACTCATGTCACCTGGGAACTGATAACTGACGATAAGTATAATACCATCCATCAGTTCCCGACGAGTCCTGTCCAGTGTACTCGTAACCTAACGATCACCCGCATACTATCTCGAGTACGACGTACTGACGGCTGTGGGACAGACCGTCTCCCGTGCTGGGATGAGAAGCATATACGCTAGTCTACTCCGGAGTATCGATGCTCTGTCTCGATAGTCCTACGACTAGGGACCTGTATAAGGATGTGCTTATAGATTACCCAGCCCCCACAAGTATGACTGCTATCACAACGCAGGTAATCAAGCAAAGATCCTAAAAGCTCTACTAATATGTATAAGCGATATGCTAAAAGAAACACATGCACATATTGAAATAGAAACAAACCAAGTAGCATACTACCATTTTGAGCAAGATTGTCTATACAACTGTGAATATCCCAAGCTTCCATTAAGTAATATACAAGCTAGTATGATACAGTAATGGCCTTTAGGGCATATACACTAACAATCTCCCACTTGCACTAAGGCCATGTACTGGCGTATCGAAGACCTATCATCTCGATCAGCCGCTCGAACTGAGTCTGGGGTAGGGCCTTCGTGAGTGGATCTGCAGTGTTATTCTCCGAATTTACTCTCTTCACCTCGATCTCCCGGTGATCTACGATCTCCCTGATCAGGTGGTACCGCCTCAAAATGTGCCTGGACTTCTGATGGGACCTGGGTTCCTTCGCTAAAGCTATAGCGCCGTTGTTGTTGCAATACAGCGGTATTGGATCAATAATGGTAGGAACCACCTGAAGCTCCGTGAGGAACTTCTTCATCCAGACAGCTTCCTTTGCGGCATCGCAAGCAGCTTTGTACTCCGCTTCCATAGTTGAGTCAGCAACGGTCTCCTGCTTGGAACTCTTCCAGCAAACCGCCCCTCCATTGAGGATAAAGACATAACCCGACATGGACTTGGAGTCATCCTTGTCACTCTGGAAGCTGGAGTCAGCAAAGGCCTCGATCTGGAGGTCTTTTCCACCATACACCAAGAACATCTCCTTAGTCCTTCTCAGGTACTTGAGAATGTTCTTTACCGTTATCCAGTGTTTCTCCCCTGGGTCCGACTGATACCGGCTTACAACGCTCAATGCGTATGCTACATCTGGTCTGGTACATAACATCGCATACATTATAGAGCCTACTGCAGAAGCGTAGGGTATAATAGACATGCGATCCCTCTCCAAATCAGTCTTGGGAGACATCTCTTTGGAGAGGGTGATCCCGTGACAAGCCGGTAAATTACCGCGCTTGGAATCTTCCATACTGAATCTTTTCAGTATGGTGTCGATGTACCTTGACTGTGAAAGTCCCAACATCATCTTAGATCTATCACGATAGATCTGGATCCCCAGAATGCAGTTGGCATCGCCCAGGTCCTTCATGGAGAACCTCTGCGACAAGAATCTTTTGACTGACTGTAGCATAGGAATATCATTTCCTATTAGGATAATATCATCCACGTACAAGACGAGGAATACCACAGTTCTCCCTACAATCTTACTGTAAATGCATGGTTCATCTGGGTTTTTGATAAAGTCGAATTCCTTGACAGTATCATCAAAGCAGATGTTCCAATTCCGTGATACCTGCTTCAGTCCATAGATGGACTTGAGCAACTTGCACACTTTACCGCTGCTCCCACTCTGAATGAATCCTTCCAGCTGATCCATATAGACGCACTCTTCCAAATTTCCATTTAGGAAAGCCGTCTTTACGTCCATCTGCCAGATTTCATAATCGTGGAAGGCATCAATGGCAAGAAGGATTCGAATGGATTTAAGCATAGCCACTGGAGAAAAGGTCTCGTCATAGTCCAAACCAGGTCTTTGACGAAAACCCTTTGCAACAAGTCTAGCTTTATAGGTCTCAACCTGCCCATCTACACCAATCTTCTTTCTGAAGATCCATTTGCAGCCTACGGGTTTTACCTCTTCTGGAGCAAAGTCCAAAGTCCAAACTTTGTTGGTGTACATGGACTCCATCTCGGTCCACATTGCATCCAGCCATTTTACCGAGTCACCGCTCTGAATGGCTTGCTGGAAGCTAGTAGGCTCACCATAATCCATAGTGCAATCCTCTCTATCCCCGTCTATGAGAAAACCGTAGTATCTCTCGGGCGGATGAGACTGCCTACTACTCCTGCGGAGTGGCGCTGGGATGTCCGGTTCTCTTGAAACTTCTGGTTCCTTCAAGCTTTCAGTAATAGCTTGTGGTTCTGAAATTTCTTCCAGTTCTATTGCGCTCCCACTTATCTGATTTTCTAAAAATTCAGTTTCCAAGAAGTGGGCATGCTGAGAAACAAAAACCTTTTCTTCCTCTGCGGAATAGAAAAGATACCCCCTGGAGTTCTTTGGGTATCCCACAAACTTACACAGTACTGAGCGTGCCTCGAGTTTGTCCGCATGCTGCTTTTTTACAAAAGCTGGACATCCCCATGTCTTAAGATACTTAAGACAGGGTTTCTTCCCACTCCACATCTGATATTGGGTGGTAGGCACAGTCTTGGTTGGAGCCTTGTTTAAGAGATATGCAGCTGTTTTTAGTGCATAACCCCAGAAAGATCGCGGCAACTCAGCCTTACTCATCATGGAATGAACCATATCTAATAGGGTTCGATTCCGCCTTTCCGATACACCGTTGTGTTGTGGTGTGTATGGAGGAGTAAGCTGAGAGAGAATTCCATTCTCTTTTAAGTAGCCCAGAAACTCGGCACTCAAGTATTCACCACCTCGATCAGATCTCAGTGTCTTGATACTTTTGCCTATTTGTTTTTCAACTTCATTCTTGTATTCCCGAAATTTCTCAAAAGCCTCGGATTTGTGCTTCATCAAGAAGACATGCCCATACCTAGAGAAATCATCTGTGAAAGTAATGAAGTATGAATAACCACTTCGCGCATGTGTAGACATTGGACCACACATATCACTGTATATGAGTCCCAAGAGCTCACTTGCTCTTTCTCCGTGTCCAGTGAACGGAGTCTTTGTCATCTTTCCCATGAAACAAGATTCACAAGTGGCATAAGACTGATACTCGAACGGATTTAAGTATCCCTCTTTATGTAACTTTGTCAACCGTGTCTCATTAATGTGACCCAGTCTACAATGCCATAAGAAAGCCTGATTTGTTTTCGGAGACTTTCTTTTAAGTGAGTTCTGGACACTGAAGATCTGAGCTTGATTCAATACGTATATCCCGTTTTGTAATATACCTGACCCAATCAGAACTTGATTTAGGTGGATGTTAACTACATCGCTTACAAAAGTAAAATCATATCCTTCCTTAGAAAGTAAGGATACAGATATGATATTACAAGTCGCACCTGGTACATAAAAACAGTTACGCAGAATCAATATCTGCCTAGTTGTCAGTCCAAGATGATATTCCCCTACGGATTCAGCATACATGCTCATTCCGTTAGCAACCCTGAGAGTCATATCACCTTTCTTGATAACCCTACGGTTTCTCAGAGCCTGTAATGAATTACAGATGTGAGATCCTGATCCGGTATCCAATACCCAGGAAGTAGGGTTAACTAACATACAGTTCTCTATCACAAACACACCCGAAGCTGAAGCCACAACATGCTTCGAATTCTGGCTACTGACTATACTAGCCCTGCAATCCTTCTGCCAATGTTCATTCCCGTAACAATAGGAACGCCCCTCTTTTACTACATCCAGCCCCAAAACTTCTGCCCTTCCCTTTCTTTCAACTTCCCTAGTTTCCTTCAGGGTAGTAGGTAGAGACTATTGAACTAAGTCAGCATCTGACCCGTTCTTCAACGTGGTCTTCAGGTCCGAGGGCTCAAAAGAGCTGGTCTCTGTAAGGACGTTGCCCCCTACAGATGACCCGATAGCCAACCTCGCTGGAAGCAATTCGTTTGAGATCTCATATCTTGCGATACGAGATTGCTCTCCATATAAATCTTTGTTATGGAGGAAGATAGAAACTAAGTACATCTTCTCGTGCTGCCTCTGGTTTGCACCATCAACTGAGGCTAACACGAGGCACTTGGCTTTCGCACAGTCTTCTTCCGATGTCCTACGGATATCATTATCCGTGATAGGGGAAACTCGACCTGAGATGGCAGGGGTTGGATCAGTCAAGAGGTGTCCCAGCTTGTCATGGGCAATGGACATCTGGACAGACCATTGCCAGTCATAACAGTCAGATTCAGTCATTTTATTATCTAGATGTAACCTAGGCGTGGTCACTGGGTCGCTGCAATTAAGAGAGAGAGAAGAAAACACTCAGCATGATGCTCTTGCAATTTTAGATTGGTTTTTAATTTATCTAAACAGGATGGCTCCCACTGTCTCTCGAATCCCTGCTCAAACCATAAAGGAAG
Source organism: Agapanthus africanus (assembly GCA_030015575.1). NCBI lineage: Eukaryota > Viridiplantae > Streptophyta > Magnoliopsida > Asparagales > Amaryllidaceae > Agapanthus > Agapanthus africanus. Next base: position 416,938,055 of record JASDDO010000024.1, on the reverse strand, counting down.
AATTAGTCGGGATCAATCTCACCGTACAATACTTGCTTAACCGTTCAGCCAAGCCAGTGTCGGTACTTCGAGGGAGGTTTTCCAACGCTTTCGTGAAGTTCCTTAATTGAGTAACCTCTTTTCCCTGTGGGCGTAGCCCCGCTAACACCTTTCTAGACACCTACTAGGTTTATAGTATTGATCGTTAAGTGAGAAAGTTCCCGAGGAGTAGCATATACTCACAGTAGGATCGGGATCCAAATATCATCGCGTGAAAAAACTGAAGGAATCCTACCAGAATCATCACATTCCAAATGGTATGCAGCGCTAGCAAGTTTCAGTTCTTTTGAAACTCCCGATGTGGATTTTTGCCCCATGCTCTTATGACCTTGACGAAGGTCAACAAATCATAAGCCACATGTCAAGTTCTACCCGTCATTGTCCAGGTTAATTTGAACCCACCCGTATATACCCTTGACGAAGGTCAACAAGATAACACGACTGTCCAAAACCAACGCATCTATCTATGCTACATATGAACACCCAACAGCTACCAATCACTATGCCTTGACGAAGGTCAACAAATATAGCTTGAATACTATTGAATATTCATACGAAATGACGGAGGGCTACGAATGGTTTTGGCAAAACCGTGAACGTAGTGAACTTGATATAATCGATGGAACGAGATAGCTTTTAAAAAGAGTGGTTCAAGCTCCGCGTTTAAAAAGCTGGTTTTTGAAAAGAACCGAGTGGTTTTGAAAGTGTTCCAATGACTTTTACTTGGTTTATTTTCTTGCATTAATTCCAATGCATCCCATCATTTAAACCTACCATTGCAGAAAACAACCAAAATATGGCGTATTCTTATGCCATCCGCATTCGCCACGGGGCCCCGTCATCACCCGTTAGGTTACTTAACTAACGACAGAGCGGGGGCTGGACTAGCGCGGATGCAAAACATAAGCAACACCTAAATAGATATCATATATATATATATAGCAATGATAGCCATTCCAGATCACAGATGAACACTTTGGATATACTAGGAATCCGCGATCCGTTCGAGCCTGCAACGAAAAGCGGATTACACGGTCGCGATGAATAGCCAAACCCCACCCTAGACCCCTACGGGTGCGGCAAACTACCCGCCAAGTACCCAAAGTGAAGCAACCTCTCTCAACAACGTGAGTAGGCCACTCGGCACTTCGAGATACCCGGTAGTTTGTGCACCCCTCCTTGGGTCTATCCTAGGAGCAAAAACAGTAAAAAGAAATTATACAATGACGGCTACAACCCCGACCCGGTTGTGCGGCCATACAAATAATATTACATCAATTTACAAATTTTACAATGAATGAAAGAAAAAGAAACTCTCATCTCACATCCACCCCGGCTATTCATCCGCGACAATCCAACGAGTTCATATACACAAACCATCAACATTACAGATCACAGATATGTATAACCCCCACTAATCGACGTATAGCGATTAGCAGACGTTCAATACATATATCACATTACAGATAATATCCATTAGCCAAAGTCTACAGAATATCAATCAAAATACGGATTTGTAACCACCCCAAAAATCAATTTGTTCTCTAGAAAATCTGGGTAGAAACAACATGTATTAAAAATCCCAAAACAGACAAATAATAACACTGCAGAAAACCTGGTCAACGGCCGAGTCAACTCGGCCGCGGATCCGCGGCATGAAGCATGTTATTGCCGCGGATCCGCGGCGCTTTGACCGAGCCACTGGATCGTTTTTCTGCTGTGTTTTTACAAAACCCTGAGCTGATTTTTCATGTATGTCAAATTACTTTTTGAACAGTATAAAAAATCGACAGAAAGTGGATTTTTCTCGGACGTGTTTTGCGACTTTTTTCCGATCGATATTCTAAATACTTTGCTAACTTGCTAGTTTATGTTTAGCTAGGCTCTGATACCACTGTAAGTCCACGTTGCTCACCCCGGTTCTTACGGGGAGGCGGAAATGGCGAAAAACAATTATTTACAGCAAAGGCAACATGGATTAAAAGCCGGATCTTTGCTAAACTAGAAACTAGCAAACTACAAGAGGCGTTAACTACTATGCCGTAGAAATTATACCTCACGACACCGGTCCTTCGGGTCTTCACTCCGCTGTCCGGCTCGTCCATCCACGCTCCGAGGGTCGATCCGGATCTTGGTCACCTCCGCGGCCTTCTTGAGTCGAAGACGATCCACCCGAGAGATGTACACCGAGCTCCACCTCGAGCCGAGGCAACTAGGGTAACAAGATCGCTAATCTTGATGTCCTATGTTATGTAGAAGAGAAAGATGGAGGTGTTTGTCTATGTGGGTTCTTTTTATCTCAACACATGAGATCAAAAGAATTTATCAAGAGGAGGAAGATGAAGGAGAACTAGCAACCATGAAAGCTCATTTTCTTTTTTTCTCACAAGAGAGAGAATGAGAAAAGAAAAATGAAAAAGATTACTAAAGAAAAAGGAACCATGGTTGCAATAATACTAAAAATCATCATTACTAATCCTATCATGATAAAGTTGATGGCTACATTGAATTGACCATTTTCATAACAAAAAGAAAATGAAAACCAAAGAATACTTTAGACCTTTCAAGAAGATCCTAGTCAACTTTGGTCAAACGGTCAACAAAGTCAAGATGGTCAAATGGTCAAAGCAATTAGCCATAACATAATTATCAATAAAAGGATTAGTAAATAATGTCCCCGGCTCATAATGGTTTTGACCGAACCAATTGCCAAAAGCCTAATGAGTCCGCTCCTCCTTCTTCACTCCTCAAAACTGTGCATACACACCCGCATCCGCATTCCGTAGAATGCGAATGCACAGAAGACAAAACAAATCCATCCGTGCAATACTAGGATCCGGCTTAAACCAAAGCCTACTAGTATTGCCTGCCCGAATAGCATACGCACACAAGTGCACGTAAGTGATCGCAGCCCTGCCGTAAAACCATACGTCCTCTATACGTTTCGCTCAGTGCAGGGAAACTCTCTGTGTGGGACTCTAAAGACTCGGCACTACGCTGGCAGTGGGTTTAACCACAGACCGCAAGCGGCACTAGCTGTACGTAACGGTCCCCAGGTAGATGTCGATAAGAAGGCCGATGAGGTAAACACATCCGAACTCCTACTGAGCCTGTATGTGACAATCTCCGTACAGTCCGGTCTGTTCGTCTGATACATCGCAAGGCGGGCCTAAGGGGTGGTAAACGTCAGTCCCCTAAAAGCGGTACAAGTCGTGTCGGAGTGTAGCCCAGAACACCCTGAGATAACACTGGAAACCTACCAGTATATCTCGCTTACCCTGGCAAGGGACTACTCATGTAATGGCTCTCCTAGACACAGCGCGATATCAACCCCCAATACCGGGAGAGACGAATCCTGTCTAACCGTCACTGCCTCCAAGTGCTTCGGGACTGCACCCAACTACTACCTGTTTGCACGACTCCTTTGAGCCGTGGTAGGGTAGTAATCTAAGTACAGTGGGAACACACTCGAGGCGAAGTGAAAGTGTCAAGTCAGCGGACTAAGCTGTAATCATGTCATCTGGGAACTGATAACTGACGATAGGTATAATACCATCCATCAGTTCCCGACGAGTCATGTCCAGTGTACTCGTAACCTAACGAGCACCCGCATACTATCTCGAGTATGACGTACTGACGGCTGTGGGACAGACCGTCTCCCGTGCTGGGATGAGAAGCGTATACGCTAGTCTACTCCGAAGTATCAATGCCCTGTCTCGATAGTCCTACGACTAGGGACCTGTATAAGGATGTACTTATAGATTACCCAGCCCCCACAAGTATGACTGCCATCACAACGCTGGTAATCAAGCAAAGATCCTAAGGGCTCTACTAATATGTATAAGCGATATGCTAAAAGAAACACATGCACATATTGAAGTAGAAACAAACCAAGTAGCATACTACCATTTTGAGCAAGATTGTCTATACAACTGTGAATATCCCAAACTTCCATTAAGTAATATACAAGCTAGTATGATACAGTAATGGCCTCTAGGGCATATACACTAACAGTCTTGTTACAGCAGACGCAATACCAGCAAACGAAGCAAATGAAAATCCCTAGCTTCAGGGTCTTGACGGCAACTCAAATAAAACCTGAAAGACTATCGGAGATCATCCCACACCAGCGCGGATTGGTTATGACTTATCGGGGCTCCCAAACTGAACCTAACCTCAAGTAAAAAGCGGCATAGAAAATACCTAATGCTTGCTCTTTTAACAGTAATATGACCTTGGAAATTACTTGAAGATGTCTTGTCCAGCCCCCGAAGAGATCAGAGACACAACAGTCGCGGGGCTACTCGAACAGCAAGATTGCATATCGGGGAATGCATCAGCCAACGCGACGGTACCACGGACAAAAACCCTAGTACCACAAAACCTAATGGACTTCTGTCGAAGAGCAGGGGTTATAACGTTAGGATATTCTTGCGAGAACTTCTCGACTCGTCTCGACTCATAGGGAAAACAATGTTCCTGCGAGAACTTCTCGACTCGTCTCGACTCATAGGGAAAAACATCTTCATGAAACTCTAACGGCTCATGAAAGTGAAAATCCTTAGGCAACGGGGATATCAACTTGTTTCCTAAGCACTGTGGCCCTACAAGCAGGTCCAAACTAACTCTTGTATACTATCCACGGGCCATATTCTCCAAAGTTGAATATCGACAAGGAGGAAAAAAACCACTTACAAGTCCTCTCGACTTGTAAGGGGGAAATTCTCTTGTGAGATCCTTACGACTCTCAAGAGAAAACGTACTTAGGAGATCATCACGACTTCTAAGGAGAAAATACACCGGCGGGATCCTCTCGACTCATAGGGAGAAAGGTCTTTATAAGACCCTCATGGCTCGTAAAGTTGAAAAGTCTTAGGGGAAAGATCCAAACCTGTTTCCTAAGCCATCGCTGTCCTACAAGAAGGTCCAAACTGACTCTTGTACACTATCCATGGGCTACATTCGCCAATGAAATGAAGAAGCTACTTACGAGTCCTCACGATTCGTAAGGAAAAATACCCGAGTGAGATCTTTACGACTCACAGAGACGATGAACACTTAGAAATCCTCACGATTTCTAGGGAGAATATGCACCTATGAGATCCTCTCGACTTGTAGGGAGAAAAAACCCTCTTGAGACCCTTACGGCTCATGACGATGAAAAAATCTTAGGCTACAAGGACCCTAAACTTGTCTCCTAAGCCATCAATTCTATAGCCATGCATAACTCTGCACTATTTCACCTACATACATACCTACATGGCCAAAGTAGTGGGGGCATTTGTTCCCGCCAAAATTTTCGGCCAAGAGCTACTTGTTCCCTTATAAAAAACGGGGGGAGAGTCCTCAAAATTTGGCCGCACGTGTTAAACACGTGGGCGCTCATATGCAAAGAAAATGAGTGCTGAAAAAAAAAACTACAGGCCAAACATGCCTCACGTGTTAAATACGTGAGCGCTCAAATACAAAGTATATGTGCGCTGAAAATAAATAACTAATTGCCAAACAGCCCTCACGTGTTAAACACGTGAGCACTGATATGCAAAGCATATAGGCGTTGAAAACAAACAACTAAAGGCCAAACATGCCTCACGTGTTAAACACGTGAGCGCTCATATGCAAAGAATATGAGCGCTGAACATAAATAACTAATGGCCAAACAGGCCTCACGTGCTAAATACGTGAGCGCTCATATGTAAAGCATATGAGTGCTGAAAATAAACTAAATAAAACAACTAATAGCCAAACAGGCCTCACGTGTAAAACATGTGAGCGCTCATATGCAAAGCATATGAACACTGAACATAAATAACTAATAACCAAACATGCCTTACGTGTTAAACACGTGAGCGCTCAAATGCTCATATGAGCGCTGAACATAAACAGGCTAAAACCAACAGCAGGGGTCACGCATTAAACATGTGAGTTTTATTGCCTCTCTCATGCAAAGCATGTGAGCGCCCCAATTTAAAATGCTCCAATTAAAATTAAATTCTATTTGGGAAATATTTTCCCTGATTTTTCTAATATGGAAAGATCTTTCTTTAACAAAGAATCTTGGATTTAAAATCCAATGGTGATAAAATATCACAAATTAAATCATTTAGGAAATATTTTCCTGATCTTGCTCAAACTAGAAAGATCTTCACTGTTAAACAGAGGACCTTTCGATCAAAGATCCAACGGTGATCATCTGGTAGAATAAAATTCTATCATAGGAAAATATTTTCCTAATCTTGTTAAACTAACAAGATATTCATATGATAAGAATAAAATTCTATATTAAACTAACGAGATATGCATATGATAGAATTAAATTCTATATTAAGAAAATATATTTCTGATCTTGTTAAACTAAAAAGATATGATAGAATAAAATTCTAATCTTGTTAAAACTAACAATATATTCATAATCTTGTTAAAACAAGAAATCTTCTCCGTTACACAGAGAGCCTTTGGATTAAAAATCCAACGGTGAATAAAATTCACCGATTGATGTAAAAGATCATGGAATCAATCATGATCCCTCAATGAGAGATTCTCTTAACAAATTGATTCTTATTCTTCTCGTATAAATAGGAGCGAGGAGAGGAGGAGAAACACACAGAGAGAGGTGGGAAGAAAAATACAGAGAGAATTTAATTCTCTAAAAGGAGGAGACCACCCCATAAGCTTTACAAAAAGATCCCAAAAAACAAAAGAGAATTTAATTCTCAAACAAAGTGTTTAACCCTTCAAAAAAAAGAACTTAGTTCTTTCTCTGGTTGAGATCTGCAGAAGCAGACCTCCTTACAAGTTGAGAATTTAATTCTCACCGGGAAGATTCTGTTATATAGATTCAAAACTTAGGGGAAAGAACTAGGTTCAAAGAATTTAATTCTTACAAAAATATATAGGAATTTAACTCCTCTGATAAAACTAGGGTTTAACCCTGTAAAAAGAATTCATTTCTTATAAAACAAGAGACTTGAAATTCTCTAAATTCAGATCCCAGCATCGTTAATATGATATAAAAATCTTTATGCACATAGAAGGAAAGACCGCTGATTCATTAGTATTCAACACTATAACGAAACCTCACATGTTTTCCCACGTGAGCACTTCTGATGAACAAAAAAGAATGACGGAGACCGAGTCACGTGTTTACCCACTCGAGCGCCTAAAAGAAGAACAAGAAGTGCCTCCTAAGGAAGCTATGTGTTTTCCACGTAACCCCCAATCAAGTGCTTAGCACATATATGAAAAAGGGAATAGACCCAAAAACCACGCTCGCATTTTGAGGGCGCCTCACGTGTTTGCACGTGAGCACCATAGGGTCTAAGTGCTTAGCACTTATAAAAGAAAGAGAAATAAAATCCAGAGAACAGTTCCCATTTCGGACGCCTCACGTGCTCACACGTGAGCCAAATGCTTAGCACTTATAAAAGAAGAAGTAAAACCCAAAAAGGCAGTACCCAACTTTGGGATGCCTCACGTGCTCACACGTGAGGGCCACAAGAATTAAGTGTTTAACACTTATATATAAACGGGGACTTGAACCCAATGTACAACGCCAATTTTGAGGTCCTCAAGTGCCATACGTGAGTGCCCCCGGAATCCAGTGTTTAACACTGCTTTAGAACCTCACGTGGGAACACGTGAGTGCTGAACGTATACTCGTGCTTAACACTATGGGAAATCAACTCCAGTCTCAAGTTGGCTAAGTCTTCTTGAAATTAAAACATATTCGATCACCAAATAGACCGAGCCTCTATGCTCATGACTTCCCAAACTAATAAAGAAATCTTAGTCTCAAAATACGACTAATGATTTCTGGGCTCGACCATCAATTCCGTTTCCCTCAAACATGGAATTAGTTTGAGGGTATATCTCTCTACACCTCTGATACATGTCGTTGTAATTCCTCAATGTCTTCAGAGAGGCGGCGGGTCCCGACAACCAACTGCTTTTGGATGCACTTCCCAAAATGGCGACAATGGACCGTAACGTCCTTAAACTAAAATCTCACCTCAAAAATGGTGATCTGCGGACCGAAACGTTCTTAAACTAACAACGGACCGTAACGTCCTTAAACTAAAGCAATAGAGCCCAAATACTCTTTTGTTGGGTCTGAATGGTCCCAAAATCCTGTTGAGTAGATCTTAGCCTAAAATTGGACTAACGTATTCTTAACAAACATTTAAGTTGATCTTAATCTCAAAAGAGATTAACGATCCTTAAATCAAACCATACTCAAATCTAAGAATATATGGATTTGGACTAGTCCACGCCCAACAGATGACAACATAAATTAGTTTCTGTATACAATCCACGGGCAACAAAAAATAAAACAAACACACACGATACAAAGTGAACCTCTGGGGCAGTAGAAAGTGGATATCGCGGTGCGGTAACATAATTAACTGCAGGGGCTTGCGCCTACAGAGAAGAGCGTCCCCACAATCAAAAACCCTCGCAAACGAGGGGGAATCTGACGAAGTCTGCTACAACGGCCGCATCCGTCCAAACCTCCGATACACGGTGCCATAAATCAACTTAGCATCTTCGGAGAGGTGGACGGATAAATCCAAATAGCATCTGCCCCCAAATTCAGGCAAGACGATCCATCCCGATTCTGTCTCTGTTTTCGGCGGTAAACAATGGCCTTAGTGCAAGTGGGAGATTGTTAGGAATATGTATGCCCTCGAGGCTATTATTGTACATTGATGTATATTATAGTGGATGCTTGGACATATATATAGAAGACTTTCTTTCTCAACATGATAGTATGCTATCCGCTTACTCTTTATCTTAACATGTTGACTTGTATTCTTATACTGTCTTTCTCTCACATATTGATAAAGCCCTTAGGATATGTGCTTGACTACCAAGACTATGATGTGAATCATACTACTGGGACCAGGGTAGTCTACAAGCACATCCTTCAATTGTTCCTAGTCGAGGGTATATCGAGACAGGGCATCGATATTACCAAAGTAGACTAGTATGTACGTTTCTTGATCCTGTATGGAGGCGATGGTTGGTCCCATAGCCATTGGTGTTTGATATGAAAGATTGTACACAGGTGCTCATTAGAGAATGGGTACACTGAACAGAACTCGCCGATGACTCCTAGTTGGTAGTATACCTATCGTCAGATAGCAGTTCTCTGGAGACACTGGTACAGGTTAGTCTGTAGACCAGGGATCGTCATAGAGTCTTGTATGGCTCTCACTATACTTTGATTTCCTCCCTGCCATGGCTTAAAGGAGTCATGCAAACAGGTGGATTTTGGTTACAGTCCCGAGTCACATGGAAGAAATGAGCGATGGGAGGGGTTTCTTCTCTCCGGGTATTGGGGGTTGATATTGCGCTATGCTCGATTGGCTATAACTGGAAGTCCCTGGACAAGGCTGCTGATGAGATTTACTGATAAGAGTTACCAGTAGTCTCTCGAACTGTTTTGAGCCAGACATTGGCATGACTGTTCATATCAGAATTTTGCATTATTATATCGCCCATTCTTAATCATATTACAAATAAATAGGTTCTTTTGATCCATGACTGCTAAATAATTGCAGGTTACAGGTTCTCAGAACAATACAGTGAAATTCATGAAAAGACGCTACAAATGTGAGACTACGACCAACAAATAGATGAAACCGTATGATGCCGCCTACCAGTTTAAGGAACAAACGAAAGATCAATGAACAGTTCAATGCATAAAGTACAAGGGCAGCACAAGATTCAGAAGCTCACGGCAAAAAAAGTCCACAACATTCTGCACTGTGGAAATCTGGAAGAAAATAGAAGATATTCTGAGGAACCAAGTGAAGAAAACAGAAGGAAATAGCAACATGAAGCAGCCATGAGAAAGTGAACTCAAGACCCCTCAATATGGCCACGGATCCGCGGTCAAACATGGCATTCTGCCGCGGTTCCACGGCCGTGCGGTGCATGTGTCGGTGCACGTGTCGGTGCTTTGACCCGGCTTTCTTAGGGTATTCTTGTAATTTCAAATGTGGATCAGATGTAAAACCTAGGGTTTCTCCTATCTATAAATAGGAGAGCCGAAAGCCTAATTAGGCATGCCTCTTTTTAATTCCTTAGATTAAATTTTATTCCCATTGTAATCGTCAAGAGGTCATCAATAAAAGTAAGTTTTTTTCATTTTTATCTTGCGTTCTTCTTAAGTGAAATTTATTTTTCTGCAATTTTTTATCTGTCTTTATTTATCTGCAAGTTAATTAGTTTATTAAAAAGAAAACTAAAAAAATGAATTTCCTCGTAACTTCCTTAATGAGTGAGTAATTCCTCACTTGTTAGGGTTAGAATTGGGTAGGTTTGAGAAATGGAAATCTCTCACTCCTTTCTTGCCTATATAACATTTTAATTAGGTCTCTATTTGAATCAAACACACACCGCTCACTACGGCACCCTATCCTATGAGATAGCGGTGATTTCCTAGTTAGACCGGTTGTGGTTAATTTACATAGAGGTTAGGGTTAAGAGTTAAGAAAGGACGGACAAGGACCAAAAGGAAGAAACGAAGTTTCTTCCTAGTCGTGCTAATCCCCTTTGTTGACTGTTACCCTAAAACCTATGTTCTTAATTAGGGAAAAGGAAGCAGTGAGTAGTGTTATTTTTCCAAACTAACCTAATCCTAACCCTAGCAAGGTTTTAAATCAAATTAAATTCAATCTTAGATTTTTAATCAAAACCTACCAAAAATAGAACTTAACTCGTAAGAACTTAAAGAAAGAACACGTTTTCCCTGTGGACCGACCCGTACTCAACCGGCTAGCTACCAAGCGACACCGTTATTGATTGCGGTATATTCTTAATTTTAATTTTTAAAACGCACGTACAAAACTCTTACCAATCAAATGGCGCCGTTGCCGGGGAAACGGTAGTTATTTTCTTTTTGTAATTTCGGGTTAATTGAAATTGAAAAAAATTATAAAAATTGAAAATATAAAAACATAAAAAATATCATCTTGTTATTTTTTGAAGGGTTTCATGTGAATTGTGCAGGAAAGGAAGATGGACAGATTCAGATCTGGCAAAGCCCAGTGAACAAATCAACAAACAGAAGATCTGAACAGATAGAGGAGAACCACAACAGACAACAGAAAAATTTTGGAGGGTTAAACCAACTTATCTACCGTGGAACCGCCGCAGTATTGAGCATTTGACCGCGGATCCGCGGCCACTTGCTGACGTCAGCACTTCAAAACTCTCTGTAAGTATTTTTGTCTTCTCTGCAACCCCCTAAACTCCACTGAAAAATTTTCCTGCAGGGTTTTTTGCGCAAAACTTCTTCTCCCTCTCCAATAAATCAATTTTGTGCAGGATTCTTTGCGTCGAAGATAAAAATAAAAAAAATTTGGCAAGTGTTTTAGATTTTGTGTGTTAACTGCTTTGCATTTTTAAAACTGAAATTAAGGGGCTATAACACCAATCCAGATTTGGTGGGGATTTCATTACCCTTCCTAAGACCCCAGAAATCACAAAAAGCATATGCATCACCCTCGAGTTTAATTAAAAAAATATCTAGACTCAGCCAATTAAGGACCGTCATGCTCATTAGGACAGAGGAAGGTTGTGGGCAATCGGTCATTTATCTAAACCCGACTTTGTGGTGCCTAGACTAGACAAGTGGGAAAGGTAATTTTAAAAGGCATGTCTCACGGTGATTCATGAGCGGATCCCTCCTTTCTTGACTTGTGCTTACTTGGCCACAATTGGCAGTGAAGAGGTAATTTTAAGGATATCTCATAACTTGCCCTTTGGACCAGTTAGGAGCAGTCTAGTTGGCTTAGGTGATCCTATCTTTAGGCTTGATTGTACATGCTTAAATTGTGACTGCTTGAAAGTGTGTCATGGTTCCTTACAAAATCTTTTGCAAAAACTCCTTATAAAAAAAAAGAAGAAAAACACAAAACAAAATTTTTACAAAAAAAGAAGAAAAACTTGCCATTTGTCGCTAGAAATCCATTGCACCCAACTTTCAACCACATTTCCCCATTGATGTTTTCTTACCCTCACATTATTTTTTTTTACTACACTACACCTCATTTAGTGTATGTCCGGTTGGACTAGGGACACTAGCTCCCGTTTAGTCCGTGTCTCGTTAGTCCCTACTGACGACGCGTTCGACTTCGAAGTCGAAATTCCCTCCACTTCTTTACCTTCATCTTCAAATTCATCATCTTCTAAAGAGATGTCAGGATTCAATCCTAACAACCCTTTATCTCATGTTAAAGCGCCCCAGCGAATCGCGCTCCAGGATCTTTTCTACCCAACCTGCACCGTACTTCCTACTTGTCTTTCACTTCCGCCGGTTAATGGGGATAATTTCGAAATTAAGCCCCACTCCAACAATATGTTGCCCAAATTTCACGGGCTGGAATCCGAAGATGCCTACATCTTCATTAACAAATTCCAGAATGTTTGTGCAATGATGAAGACCACCCAACTTTCCGATGATGCTATACGGCTACGAGTCATTCCTTTCACTTTATGTGACCAAGCTGAAAAGTGGCTATATAGTACAGTATCGCATTCCATAAAAAGTTGGGAAGAGTTTGTTAAGGCATTTCTTAAAAAAATTTACCCACATCACAAGACCGTGAGAATTCGCAATGAAATTAACCAATTTTCCCAGCTTCCTTCCAAACCTTTTTTGAAGTGTTTCTAACGATTTAAGGATCTTCTTGTTCAATGCCCTCACCACGGTATCGAGAGATGACAACTTTGCCAAACTTTATATGAAGGACTGAACTCAGCAACTAAGCAGTTGTTGGAAACCATTTGTCAAGGTCACTTTCTTACCAAATCTGATGAGGAAGCTTGGCAATTTCTCGACGATCTTGCTGAACAAACGCTTCAGTGGGAAAGCACTAGACAGACCACTTCATCTACTTCCGCTGGTCAGTCTAGGGCAGGTGTTCACCAACTTGATATGTCAATTGAAATGAAAGATGAAATGGCCGCAATTACACGAAAATTAGAAGCAATTGAGAGCAAATTCTCATCGCCTTCTCCTGCCCCTGCTTTACCCCCTCGCACTATATGCGCTTGTTGTTCGGATCCGTCCTATTTAACCGAAGAGTGTCCTTACAACCCACCTGCTCAAGGACAGGATCAAGTCAATGCTGCCTTTCAGCAAAGACAAAGAAATGATTCATACTCTTCAACTTATAATCCTGGTTGAAGGAGCCACCCCAATTTTGCTTGGAATCAAAATCAACAACAATTCCAAGGCAACAACAATTTTCAACGGCCTCCTCCACAACAACAAGCCCAATATCAGCAACCTTTCCAGCCCCAACCTTACCAAAATCAAATGAACAATTTTGCACCCAACAACTCTTTTCCTCAAAAAAATTTTATTCAGCCAAATAACGATAAGGTTTCCTCTCTAGAACGAAGTCTGGATGCGTTTTTAAAACAATCTACTCAATCCTCAGCCAACATCCAATCTTCCATTCAGTCTTTGGCGCAACACACTGCATCACATGGGCAAAGTATCAAAACCATTGAAGCCCAAATTGCACAACTGAATACTGCTTTAAGTGAGCGAGAGAAGGGGAAGCTTCCATCTCAACCACTGCCAAATCCCGGTCACCCACAAAATGCACATGTTGCTTATGAACAACAAAATCATAACGTGAGTACCGTGACTACATTGAGATCTGGAAGGACGTTGCACAACAATGTTGGCATTAATGATGACACCCCGGCCGCCGCTTCTTCTTCTTCTTCTTCTTCTTCCTCCTCTTCATCTTCTTCATCTTCAGAGCTTGTTCTCCATTCTTCACAAGGCTCTACTTCTTCTACTCCAAACGGACCCACATCTCACTCCACGAAAATAGCAACACTGGGATCCATTCCAACTCCGCAATCTCCTCTACAAACATTGGACTCAACAAATTTTCAAAATGTTCCATTTTCAAACAGGTTGAGATCCAATAAACCAACTCCACAAATGGAGAAGATTGTGGAGTTATTTAAATAGGTTAGCATTAACATACTTCTCTTGAATGCAATCCAACAAGTCCTTTCTTACGCTAAAATCTTAAAGGACTTATGTACCAAGAAGAGGAAATCGCAGGTACCAAAGAAATTTTTCTTAGCTAGTGCAGTAAGTGATGCTCTTACCCAATCTTTACCTCAAAAACGAAAGGACCCTGGCTGTCCTACAATTTCAATAACTATTAGGGATAAGAACATCAACCGCGCACTATTATATCTTGGTGCCAGTGTTAACCTGCTTCCTTATTCAGTATATGAGCAACTAGGCGTTGGAGAGTTGAAACCTACACTTTGTACTCTCCAAATGGCTGACCGATCCATCACCCATCCTAGGGGTGAGTTAGAGGATGTGTTGATTAAAGTAGGGGACTTCATATTCCCCGTTGATTTTATTGTTATGGACACACAGCCTGTAGCTAACCCCCGGAGTCAAATTCCGGTGATACTCGGTCGTCCATTCCTTGCAACTTCTAATGCTGTGATCAATTGTCGAAATGGTTCGATGAACCTATCTTTTTGAAATATGACAATTGAACTCAACATTTTCAAGTTGGGGAATCAGCGCTCCGAACCTAATGCTAATATACTTGATATTTGCTCGATCCAAGAGATCATCCAGGAGGACTGTGAGCTCGAAAAATTTCTGTTCGATCACAACAATTTTGACGCCACTAGTGCGTTCCTCCTCGAAACTGACACTGCTTTCACACCCGATAATGATTACGAGTGTTTCACTTTCACGAACGATCTTGAACCATCACCACTCGAGTTTGAATCCTTTGAATTTTCGGATGAGTTAGCTGAACCATCTGACTCGGTTGCTTACACTCGTTTTGAACCTCTGTTGGAATCCTTCGAGTTTGAGACAATTTCACCAATTTTACCTTCAATTGTTTTGTCTCCAACACTCGAACTCAAGCTATTTCCGTCTCACCTTAAATACGCTTACTTAGGTGAGAATGAGACCCTTCCTATTATCATCTCAGCTTCTCTAGCCCCCGAGCAAGAGAAAGCCCTTTTAACGGTCTTACAAAGTAATCGGCAAGCTTTTGGCTGGACTATGGCGGACATCAAGGGGACTAGTCCCCTAATTGTTGAACATCATATACATATGATGGATGATGCCAAGCCAGCAAGGGATCCACAGAGACAACTCAACCCAGTAATGAAGAAGGGTGTTAAAAAGGAGATCGTAAAATGTCTTGATAGTGGTATCATTTACCCTATCTCTGATAGCCAGTGGGTTAGCCCATTCATGTTGTCCCAAAGAAATCGGGCATAACGGTTATAACTAATGAGGTGAATGAGTTAATACCTACTCGTACCCAAACTGGGTAGCGAGTGTGCATCGATTATAGAAAACTCAATGCCGCGACACGGAAAGACCACTTTCCATTACCTTTTATTGACCAAATGCTAGAACGATTGGTTGTACATGAATTTTATTGCTTTTTGGATGGCTACTCTGGCTATAATCAAATTCCCATCGCCGAAAAAGATCAAGACAAGACCACATTCACTTGTCCTTTCGGTACGTTTGCTTACCGTCGCATGCCTTTTGGGTTATGCAATGCACCCGCTATCTTTCAGCGATGTATGATGGGTATTTTTTCAGACATGGTGGAACAATTCTTGGAGATCTTCATGGATGATTTCTCCATTTTCGGTGACTCTTTTGATGAGTGTTTGCTACATTTAGACGCAGTCCTTACCCGGTGTAAGGATAAGAACCTCATTTTAAATTGGGAGAAATACCACTTTATGGTACGAGAAGGTATTGTCTTAGGACATATTATCTCGCAAAATGGCATTGATGTAGACAAAGCAAAGATTGAAGTCATTTCCAATCTTCCTCCTCCCAAATGCGTCCGAGATATTCGAGCCTTCCTTGGCCATGCTAGTTTCTATAGATGGTTCATCAAGGATTTTAGCAAGATAGCTAGACCCTTGACTCTTTTGTTGGCCAAGGGCACTACTTTTGAATTCGCCTCGATCTGTATGAAGGCGTTCGAGTCTTTGAAAAACTCACTTACTTCTGCTCCAATTCTTTCGTCTCCTAACTGGACGCATCCATTTGAAATTATGTGCGATGCATCTGATTTTGCCATTGGTGCTGTCCTTGGACAGCATATCAATAAGATACCGCATGTAATTTATTACGCTAGCCGAACTTTGAACGAGGCCCAATTAAATTACACAACAACCAAGAAGGAATTCTTAGCAGTTGTGTTTGCATTAGAAAAGTTCAGGCCCTACTTAATCGGCTCTCCAGTCATCATTTACACTGACCACTCAGCTCTTCGCTATCTTTTTTTGAAGAAGGATGCTAAATCTCGGCTGATACGTTGGATCCTCTTACTGCAAGAGTTTGACCTTTTCATCAGAGACAAGAGAGGATGCGAAAACGTAGTCGCCGACCATCTTTCACGCCTTCCTTCTTCGCCTACACTTCAAATTCCTATAAAAGACGTTTTTCCAGATGAGCAGCTCTTGACTGTATCATGCGAACCTTGGTTTGCAGATATTTTGAATTATTTGGCCACCGGACTTATACCAAATGAATGTTCGAATCAGAACAGATTCCCATTCCTATCCCAAGTTAAACCTTTTTAGTGGGATGAACCTTATCTATTCAAATACTGTCTCGACCAAATTATTCGTCGGTGTGTCCCCGACAGTGAGTTTAAGAGCGTGCTGTCTTTTTGCTACGATCAAGCGTGTGGTGGGAATTTTGGCCCTAAAAAGACAGCAGAAAAGATCTTGCAGTGTGGTTTCTACTGGCCATAACTTTTTAAAGACGCATTTGAGTACTGCAAGACATGCTCTCGGTGCCAACACTTGGGCCGGATATCTAGGAGAAATGAAATGCTGCTCCAACCAATATTGGTTGTTGAAATTTTTGATGTTTGGAGGATAGATTTTATGGGACCATTTCCCAAATCTTTTGGGAACGTGTATATTCTTCTCGCTGTTGACTATATTTCTAAATGGGTCGAGACTGTGCCCAGCCGAACTAATGATAATAAGGTTGTTGTTAAATTTCTCAAAGAAAACATTTTTTCTCGATTTGGGCATCCCGCGCAATTATCAGCGATAATGGATCTCATTTTTGTAATAAGACTTTCGAGTCCTTAATATGGAAATATTCCATTAATCACAAGCTTTAAACGCCGTATCATCCCCAATCTTGTGGGCAAGCCGAGATTTCGAATCGGCAAATTAAACAAATATTGGAGAAAATGGTTTCCAAAAACCATAAAGATTGGTTGTCAAAACTTATTGATGCCCTTTGGGCATTTCGAACTGCTTATAAGACCGATCTTGGCATGTCTCCTTATAGACTTGTTTATGGAAAGGCTTGCCACCTTCCGGTTGAAATTGAGCATAGAGCATTTTGGGCAATAAAAGAGTTGAATCTAACAATAGAAAGCTGCAGTTGAACGAATTGAACGAGCTTCGGGATGATGCTTACGAGAACGCGGTTGTCGTCAAAAACCGAACGAAGGTGTTCCATGATAAACACCTTATGCGCAAAACTGTCAAACCTGGTCAACAGGTTTTACTTTACGACACCCGGCTACATTTCCATCTCGGCAAGCTCAGATCTCGATGGAAAGGGCCATTTTTAGTACGCACCATATATCCACACGGTGCAGTCGACCTAGAAAATCCAGAGGACGGTTCACTATTTAAAGTGAACGGACATAGACTTAAACCGTTCCTCACTGCGGACCCTTCGGAGGAGCTTCTGTTTTTACAAGAGCCGATTTACATTGACTGATCTTCCTCCATCTACCCCTAAATTTCGATTATCCAGCCATAAACAGTGGAAACGCTGTTTCAAATAAGTTTGGGAGTATTTATCACTTGTAATTATATAAAAACAACATAAAAATAAAAAAATAAAAAATAAAAAAAATTCAAATTTTTGGGGGTATTTTTGTAAATTTTTAGTTTTAATAAATAATAAATAATAAAAAATTTATTTACAATTAAATTTCTCTTTTTAAGAGGGTCTTTTTGCAAATAACCAAAACATCCCCCCTATAAATAGAACACGACCCCTCTCTGCCTTTTACCAAACCCTAATTTCCAACTTCAGAAAACCCTAGCCGCCGCTGAAGATCGCGCAGAGAGATCTCCCCATTCCGCCGTGCAACCGCCACCGAACGTGCCTCCTTACCGCTCAACCGTCGCATCTTTGCTACGTCACCCTCTGAAAACTTCAGAGGAGGTTTGCGCTTCCTTTTCCCTCTCTGTAAAATCTATATTTTTTCAATTAGCTTTCTGTGATGGCACCAACCCTACAATTTGAGAGGGATTTTTCACAAATCTTTGCACACACAATCTACGGAAGTTATTTCGGTGAAGAGATCCGTAGACGCGGATGGAATTTTTTACTGTTTAATCATCCAAACTCCTTCGCGCTTCTGGATCTCGTCACCCATTTTTATGAGTGCATGGAAGATGGTTGCCTCTCACAATACGGATATATAAGGCTTATTTGGGGTGATAGGGAAATCATTATCGATAGGGACTTCATCCATGAAGTCACCTTAATTCCTAGGCTACCTATCCATGACCAACCCTTCCAATTCGAGGATTACCTACCCTTGATGGGTAATGACTGTTCGAGGGAGCCACGTAAGGGAATCCAAGCTAGGACTCTCTTTGCGAACGTATTGACCGTGCGCCGTTGGGTACAAAATAACATTTTTGGTAGTTCGCATAATACCACATTTTTTACACCATCCCTTCATACCGTGCACACCTTAATGACTAGGAACCCAAGCTATGATATGTGCACGGTATTACTTCATTCAATCAGTGCGGGCAAAAGGGCTGCCAATTACCCATGCCCTATGTTAGTGACACAACCGTGTCGCTATTTCCTCCCTGTGGAGGAATTTGAGTTTTACATGCATGGAGATATCCTCATTAGATAACATGTTGAGGGCGTATCCACGTCCTACACACGCTTAAATGATATATGGTCACGCACTGAGCCGGCCGAGAATGTACCCGCAAGGACACCCAGCTCCAGTTCGATCGCGAGCAGGGAAGAGCTTACTCCTGCAGCACATGCATGTTTACTTAGGAGAGCCAATGGGGGGATAGACAGATTTTGTAACGTTTTGAAAATCGTTTCGGTGAAATTTCGAAAAAACGGTAAAATAAGGGGTTTTCTGTAAAAAGTCAAAATGCAAATATCTTTATTATAAAATTAAATATACATATTCTAGCTATGTAATTGTTAGTATTTAGTGTTTATTGAGCCACTGCTGAAATTTCAAATTTTCTGAAAAAATTTCCGAAATTAATTATTTTAATATTATTTTAAACCGGTAAGAAAATACATTAAATTAGCGATAAATACAAATTTAAATGGGCTAATTTTAATCTTTAAAATCATGTTAATTAAAATCTAGTTGTAATATAATTTTTTAGTATTTTATTTCAAGTTTTAATTGATTTATTTTATGGAAAACAAAAATATAGTTATTTTGAACTAAAACTTGCAAATATGGTATTGTGGGGGGTCTTTTTGCATAGAATTTTTTTTAAAAATCTCTCACACTCACCCTCACTCCCCTTGGCCGGCCCTACACTATTGTACCAGCCCAAGAATTTTATTTTCCTCTTTTTGACCTTAAATCATGTGAGAAGTGGGTTAAAATAAGGTTTTTATATATAGTAAAGTAGGTGGGGGTATTATGGTAATTTGGGAGGGGCTTTGACTTGGATTCTTTTCCACAACTCCCCCACACCTCTCCCCACTCCCTCCTCAGCCGAAATTCCTGCAATAAACAACCCCAAAATTTCCCCTCTCATTTTTCTTCTAAACTCATCAAAATTCCATCAAAATTCCATTTAAACTTCACAATTTCAAGCCCATCCTTCATCCATTCTTCTTAACCTTTCTTGCATGGATTTTGGATGCTAGGAGGCCATCTTTGGAGTCAAAATTTCTTGCTAGATCTCTAGATCTAGAGGTATAATTCTTACCCATTTAAGTTCTTATGGTTAGATTTCTTTAAATGAGTTGTTTTAGTGTTAATATTGGTGCTATTTTCATCTAGGATCTTCAAGAGAATGCCTTGAGTTAAACTAGGGTTTTTAACACACCATTATTAAGTTAATTATTCTATTTTGCTATCTAGTGTTTTATACAAACCAAATCTAAGAGTTTAACTTGCTTTTTGGGCTTCAAATTAGTGCTAATTTAGTGTTTCATGTATAGTTTGGGTTGGATTTTGTTAGTTATAAAATTCAAGAAAGGGTTTGAATGCAAGTTAGGGTTTTGTGAAATTGGTGTATGGTTGTGTAATGTATTAGGCTCTTATGGCTTGTTAAAACAAAGTTAGTAGCTAGTTGTTAATTGTTAGTTTAAAAATTATGATAATTACGCTAATTTGCTAACTAGCTATTTAAAATTGGTTAAATAATTGGGTTAAAAATGTAATTATGTTTTTATGACATCATTAACATTATTATGAGTGGTTTAATATCTTAGGTTATGCAAAACCAAGCTTAATTGTTGAATTGTGAATTTTGCTTTAAAAGGTGTTAAAAATTGATATTTTTGCAAACTAGGATTTTGGAATTTATGCAAATTGATGAGAATAAATTATAGGAATGGTTTATATGACTTTGTTATGATATTTAGTGAATATTTTGGATGCTAGGTTCGTTTATACATCGAGTTTTGTACTAAAACGGTGATTTGTGCTTGCTAGATTTTCGGAAAAATGACTTTTTAAGTGAAATTGGGGTTTTTGTGAATTTGAAGCTATTTTATATTATAATTAGTGCTTGTAATTGTACAAATGAGTGTGTTAGGAGTTTTCTCGATGGTTTGGCGTTCGTACACCGACGTCGAGAGTTTTTGGGTCGATTTGCGAAAGCAACCATAGGTTTTGACCTATGTGGGATTCATGCGTCGTTTTGGTCTTGAGTCGGATTTTAATGCGGTATGGTGCGTTATGATATGTAGGTACCCCATGTGGATTTCGAGACGGCAAGCAAGCGCGTGGCGACGTCGGCACCGGCGAACGAGGACCGGGTGAGTAGATTTATATCTACGGGGAGAAGTCGGGTGGATGGCGTATAGCACCCCCGCAGTCCGTGGTGGTGTATACGGATGCGTATACACACCAACAATTTATTATATGTTATTTGGGATTAATAACGATGATTAGGATGGATATTGGTGTGTTGGATTATTTTAGTGTTGCGAACCCTAGGGTAGTGTTGCACTACACATACACACCTACATACTTGCATACATTCCTATTTATATGTACTCATGGGATTCTTTATAGTTATGTGATCACATGGGTATGGGACTATGTGTTCACATACGGATTTGAGGATGATACTTGGGATTGAGCTGAGTCGATGAGATTTGTTTTGTGGTTGTGATATCGGTGATATGGCAGGATTCATACTTAAGGTACGCCCTGGTGTTATAGCGGATCTTGGGGCGGCGATACGGGTGAATAGTGTTATAAATAAAATTGTCGACATGTGATCATGATATGAGGCATGATATGCTAGGATATTGATATTAGGCCGTATCGGGCGATGTATACCCTTGATGATGCTATGTGCTGACGGTATCGGTTTGTACAAGATTGTCGATCTGTAGTCAGATCATGAGTATATTGAGGATATTAGTATTGTACTAGACATAGGTCAGTACCCTAGACTATGATCTTGAATAAAGAGGATACCAGAGGAATGGTGTGAGAAATATGATATTGACCCGTACCCAGATTTGGGGATGCCGTACGACGGATTTACGTACGAGCTATATCTTGATGATTGATCCGCACTCATGACTTGGGATGGCTGATTGTAGATATGGTATCGGATATGATATTATTGAGGCGGGATCACCGACTAATATATATACAGGTATGTATATGGATCGACTCAGATGTTAGGCGGTTTCCTTACCTGTAGTCCAGCTTGTTAGCTTAGCCCTTTAGTTTAGTTTAGTTGTTAGATTAAATTCGATTCTTACCTATTTCAAAAACTAACGAATCGTGGGTATTTTAAAAGACAGCCCAAGGGATCCTACAGATATCTCAAAAGACGTATCTTTTCATAAAAACACCGTAGGCCCTATTTTCAAAACCCCATGATTCGTGTTATTTCAAAAGGCACCATTTGTAGGACTTATACTAGATTAATGCAGGTTAGTTACAGTTGCGTCTAGTATTCAGCTCCCGCTTATTATTGTGGTTCGCTTCGCATCGCATACTTATGTTATAATTTCTTATTGCAATGTTGATATCATATTGTTAGGACACCAGCACCATTACCGATGATGCGTATTTACCACGTACACTTACTTGCCGGCTCACACACATCTTCATCGGTAATTGCCATATCACGTACACCTTAGAAAATATTATTGCTTGACTTAGCTTGTTAGTTATTAATTTGACATGATATTAATGTGCCTGCCTTATATGCCAGCTTAACATTGTAGTTATTACTTGTTACTTCATGCATACTGTTATTCATTGTTATGCCTATATTCATGGTTTTTACATGCTATTGATGATTTGGATTCGGATTTCCATGAAATTTTCTGGATTTGGGGGGAAAACCGCAAAACTTATATAAACTGATTTCTCTCTTTTTAAATAAAAAGTGCGGTTTTTCCCATGATGTATGAGTCGTCCACCATGAGTTTGCTGATGGATTTCGAGACCCGATTCGAGGAGACGGATGAACCGTTTTGGGTACATGGTGGACCCGGTAAGGTACCCCGGAGCAAGAAGCGCGTGATGATGACGATGTGAGCCTGGCAGGGGAGCACTACCTACCGGTGATTTTACCCGACGCGTCGGATATCCGGAGGATACCGTCGTGATCTTGAGATGGATGGTAGGGGCCGGTCTGGACTGACGGCGCCCTAGATATTGTGATTGAGACATTGAGATTTCGAGATATTGAGGTACAGAGATTTTGATACAGAGATATCGAGTTATTGGGATTACGTTTTGTGCCGATGCTAGGCACTGTTTTATGCTGATTTCATTATGATACCTCATTTTAAAAATACAAAGGAAATCTCACTAAATTATGAAAACGGTTCTTCATTTACATGTATTCTGTTTTCATGCATTCATACCTCATTCATATGATATATTGCTACTTGAGGCACTGACACGGGCACATGAGATTACACTCGGGTTAGATATTTACCCTAGCCTTGTTATAGGCTACGTGTTATTCTTATATTTGAGGATATATTATGATCATTGACCTAGGTTGCGTTATTTATGCGATTTCTGTGCGTAGATATTTTTCTATTCACGAGTTGGCAACTCACCCCCGTTGTGCCCCAGTTTCTTGCAGGTTTTCCGTACAGGTTTTTTTACGGCTTGCGGGCATAGTTTCCTTCGGGTGATTTGCTAGTAGGTGGGTTTACTTGTATCGTACCCCCATTTTATATCTTGTATATTATTATTCTGTTGTATCTAGAAGTTCTATCAACCAAACATGTATTTATTTGAGATAGAGACCAGTGAAGTTTATTCTTTCGACCTTAGAGTCGCGCGTTGTATTTCTGTGGTTTTCTTGTGGTTTTTGAGTTTCCTTTTGAATTTTGATCCTCGCCCTTGGCGTTGTATATTATATTGCTTGTGTGGTTGTGACCGTCGATTGACGAAGAGCTAGCTCCCGCTTGGGGATGCCTTTTTATTGATTTCGTATACTATTCATGTTGTATCCCATTTTGGGGCCAGTATTTACAAAGGAGACTCTGCCGAAATTTTCGGGAAATTTTTGATGTTTTTAAAACCGCCTAATTCGGCTTATGCTATTGAAACTACTTGCTTTAAGTTGGTTTTTCCTGCACTCTACATCTTTCTTGGTTTGGATTTCTGGGTTTTCGGTTTACTTAGATTACGTACGCCTCGAGACGTTCGTAGTTTAAGTGCCGGTCATGTTCCGTACTTTCGGGTCGTGACAGATTTATTGGGATGGTGACCAACCTGGATCACCGTGTGACAGAATAGAGCACGGCATGACGTCCTGCTAGCGAGAGAAGAACGTTCCCGTTCGCGTTCAAGGGGATGGTAAGGCCATGAGCAGTGAGGGCACTGCTTTTGATAAGTTTGGGGGTGGAGGTGGTTTGTAAATAGTTATCTTTGTATTTGCATATTTTAATTTTTGTACATATTTGTTTTTTCTTTCTTTGCATATTTAATTCATCATTGCATCTTTATAAAAAAATATAAAAACTGAAAAATGAAAAAAAATATATAAAAAATAAAATCAAATAAAAAATTGAAAATTTTAAAAATTATAAAAATTGAAAACTTCAATTTTGGCCATATTTGACTTAAGTTCGACAAGACGGTTGAATAGTAGGGAAAAACTAAATCCTAAATTTAGTAAATTAAAAACTCTAAAAATAACCTTTCTTAAAAGTTTAACTATAGAAAATATATGTCCTTGTAGTTTATTTAGAAATAGGCAAATTTTGAGTTCAGTTCTTGGGCTAAGTCAAAATAAGGGAAGAGTATTGAAATTTTTATGTGAAATGTAAGTCTGAAAAATAATTCCAAAACTTAAGTCTAAATTCTGAAAATATATACCCTACAACTTGCACAAACATGTATCTTGAAACTTGGGATAGTAGAGGATACCTTGAAATGCTCTTGTCTAAAATCCTTAGTATGAAAATAAATAAATTATAAGTGTGAATAAAGAGATAAAAAAAAATGAACACTAGTTTTGTAATTACTTAAGGCTGCATCAAAAATATATATTTAGCGAGGGTGCTTTATCACCTAGTGCCTTAAACCAACTGGTTTGGGAGTCACTGCTAAGCCTTAGGTATTGCAAAACGAGGATTTACGCCTAAATGCGCAAACACATTTTGTAATCGGTCGTTCAGTACCTCAAGAAGTATTAACGGTCGCATGAAGGATGTGTGAGCAATTTCATCTAAAATTCACGAACTAAAAGTATTTTGGAAGATGGACAAGAGTATGATAGCTAGAATTGGATTTCCAAGTGTAGGGGTGATATATACACACACGTAGGGGTATATGATTGGGGTTTGGATGAGAGATATGAATGAAAGATAGGGCTTATACCTTCAGTAGAGATGATAGAAATTTCTGAGTTAAGATGGAACCTTAGAAGGAAAATTCAAAAGATGCTGAAAGCTGAATAAATTTGCAGAACATATACGATCTTAAGTTAAATGAAAAGAAAGTGTGAAAAATATGGGTTGATGATTTCTAAGTTGAAGATAATAGAATTTCTTACTAGAATATCAAATTGAAGAATGAAAGCCAACAGGCCAAATTGATCGGATTTTGTGGGTAGTATCCGCTGAAAACCCTCGGGAGACAACACTCCTCCTACTAGATACACCTAGAGGTTTAACGGCTTGTTGCACGAGCTCAGTGCAATCGCGTTTCCCTGCGAAAGTGAGGTTAGGTTTTTTTTTCGAGAATAAATTGGCTTTGCTTGGGACAAGAAAAAGATAAGTTTGGGGGTATTTGTTCATATCAGAATTTTGCATTATTATATCGCCCATTCTTAATCATATTAAAAATAAATAGGTGTTTTTGATCCATGTCTGCTAAATAGTTGCAGTTTATAGGTTCTCAGAACAATACAGTGAAATTCATGAAAAGATGCTACAAATGTGAAACTACGACCAACAAATTGATGAAACTGGATGATGCCGCCTACCAGTTTAAGTAACAAACGAAAGATCAATGAACAGTTCAATGCATAAAGTACAATGGCAGCACAAGATTCAGAAGCTCACGGCAAAAAAAGTCCACAACATTCTGCACTGTGGAAATCAGGAAGAAAATAGAAGATATTCTGAGGAACCAAGTGAAGAAAACAGAAGGAAATAGCAACATGAAGCAGCCCTGAGAAAGTGAACTCAAGACCCCTCAATATGGCCGCGGATCCACGGTCAAACATGGCATTCTGCCGTGGTTCCGCGGCCGTGCGGTACACGTGTCGGTGCACGTGTCGGTGCTTTGACCCGGCTTTCTTAGGGTATTCTTGTAATTTCAAATGTAGATCAGATGTAAAACCTAGGGTTTCTCCTATCTATGAATAGGAGAGCCGAAAGCCTAATTAGGCATGCCTCTTTTTAATTTCTTAGATTAAATTTTATTCCCATTGTAATCGTCAAGAGGTCATCAATAAAAGTAAGTTTTTTCATTTTTACCTTGCGTTCTTCTTAAGTGAAATTTATTTTTCTGCAATTTTTTATCTGTCTTTATTTATCTGCAAGTTAATTAGTTTATTAAAAAGAAAACTAAAAAAATGAATTTCATCGTAACTTTCTTAATGAGTGAGTAATTCCTCACTTGTTAGGGTTAGGATTGGGTAGGTTTGAGAGATGGAAATCTCTCACCCTTTCTTGCCCATATACATTTTAATTAGGACTCTTTTTGAATCAAACACACACTGCTCACTATGGCACCCTATCCCACGAGATAGCGGTGATTCCCTAGTTAGACCGGTTGTGGTTGATTTACATAGAGGTTAGGGCTAAGAGTTAAGAAAGGACGGACAAGGACCAAAAGGAAGAAACGAAGTTTCTTTCTAGTCGTGCTAATTCTCTTTGTTGACTGTTACCCTAACACCTATGTTCTTAATTAGGGCAAATGAAGCAGTGAGTAGAGTTATTTTTCCAAACTAACATAATCCTAACCCTAGCAAGGTTTTAAATCAAATTAAATTCAATCTTAGATTTTTAATCAAAACCTACCAAAAATAGGACTTAACTCGTAAGAACTTAAAGAAAGAACACGTTTTCCCTGTAGACCGACCCGTACTCAACCGGCTAGCTACCTAGCGACACCGTTATTGATTGCGGTATATTCTTAATTTTAATTTTTAAAACGCACGTACAAAACTCTTTCCAATCAATGACTTATCACGTTACTGGGGGCTGACGATTCTACCCCTAGACATGATATGCGACATATCAGACGAAGAGACCGGACTGTACGGTAAGTGTTACTGATAGGCTTCATGGAGAGTATGGACAAGGTTGCTTGTTGATCTTCATTTCGCTCAATACCTGGGTAGTTGTTGCATCCAGCTAGTACCGCTGACGGCTTGTGGATGACTGATGTGATCATCAACTACTGCCGGCGTATTGACGAGTCTTTAGAGTCCCACACAGAAGTTTCCTGGTTCAAGCGAAATGAAGTAAGGCACATATGTGATATGTGTGAGGGCCTGATTAAATATGTGTATATGATACCGTATTATAATCTGGCAGTTATCTGTTATCGGTCAGGTTATATGAGATATAACCGGATTATTGAATCAAGTGTTGATTTAATAATGTGATATACAGATAAATGATATTAGTAGGTTATATGTGATATAACCGGATTATTAAATCAAGTGTTGATTTAATAATGTGATATATATTATATTTGATATAATTATATCTTAACTAATATTATTAGCTCACTAAATATTTTCTTATATATATTAATATATATATGATATATATATATATATATATATATATATATATATATATATCAAGCATGGCATGTATTTTCTATTTTTGAAAAATAGAATAAAAGGTGGAAAATGGGGAGACTTTTTTAGCATGGTGTGAAGAATAGGCTTTATCATTTTTTATTTGTCTTGACTCACTATTCAAGCATGGTTGCAATTTATTATTGCAAATAATTCCATATTTGAATAAGTGAGCTCATGTGATAGCCATTTCTTCACTTGATCATTATTCATTCTTTCTCTCTTGAGATGAGCTCACACTCTCTCTAGCTTCCATCTTCTTCTTCCTCGCGCCTCAAAAATCCAACCCCTCACATGTGATGTGAACCATCGAGTTTTGAACAAACTAGTGAGCAAACAAAACCCTTACTTCACCATCCTATACTTGATTAGCAATCAAGTGTAGTGTGTTGCCTTCACTAAAGAGATTAGTGAAAAGGTAGCTTGGATTGGTGGACTTCGGGTGGATCGTCTTCGACACGAAGATCATCGGAGGAAACTTGCACCAACTCGAAGTGGAGCCTAGTGGAGTCGCGTGGACTATATCCTGGAGCTTTAGAAGAGAAGGACATGGTCATCAAAGGTTGTAGCGATCTTCTCTTCTTTAGTTTTTCATACCATCATAGGTTTAACCCTAATTATTCTACTTAAGATCTTGGTAAGTCTAACTTAGCACTTAAAAAATTTTAATTTGGCATGCATGATACTACTAAAACCTTGTAGTGGTGCTAGGTTAGACTTTCACAACTTTACCGTGCTGATGTAGAACACATCCTAATCTTTTACCAGATGCAACGCAATGCACTACGAAACCTCCAGATTGGTCCAGTATGACGAGAATAGGTGTTGATGTCAATCTTGACTTGAGTTCTTCAAAAGCTTGTTCGCATGCTTCTGACCACACGAATTCTTCATCTTTACGTGTGAGCTTGGTCAGGGGTGTTGCAATCTTCGAAAAGCCTTCTATGAATATCGGTAGTATCCCTCTAATCCCAAGAAACTTCGAATGTCCTTCACTGTTTTTGGTGTCGGCCATTCGTTTACTACTGATACTTTAGCTGGATCCATAGAGATTCCTTCACCTGAAATGATATGTCCGAGAAATCCGACTTGTTCTAGCCAAAACTCACACTTGCTGTACTTGGTATAGAGTTGATACTATCGCAAAGTCTCTAGAACAATTAGCAAATGCTCAGCGTGCTCTTTCCGATTCTTTAAATATACCAGGATGTCTTCGATGAAAATCACAACAAACCTGTCAAGGTATTCTCGGAAAACTTGATTCGTTAGGTTCATGAATATGGCTGGAGCATAGGTCACTCCAAATGGCATCACGAGAAACTCATAATGTCCATAGTGAGTCCTGAATGCTGTCTTTGGAATATCAGACTCTTTGACCTTCACCTAATGATAACCCGAACGAAGATCTAATTTTGAGAAAACGGAAGACCCACTTAGCTAATCGAACAGATCGTCGATTCGCGGTAGTGGATACTTGTTCTTTTTCGTGACTTCGTTTAAAGTTCTATAATCAATGCACATTCTGAATGAACCTTCCTTTTTCTTCACAAGCAATACTGGAGATCCCCAACTTGAAGTGCTAGGGGGAATCCATCCTTTCTTCAGAAGTTTATCCAATTGAGTACAGATCTCTTTCAAACCTTCAGGACTTAAGCGATATGGTGCTTTGATCACCGGTTGTGCTCCAGGTACTAAATCAATTACAAATTCAAGAGCTCGATCAGGAAGCAAACCTGATATGTCTTCAGGAAATACATCATCGAACTCTCGAACTACCTCTGGCTTATCTTCTCCCGCCTTTAGAGTTGTAATCACTTCCTTCTTTGGGTTTTTTTGTATGTGCTAGGATCCAGGGTACGGTCTCCACTTTTCAAATAAAAGACCGGATGCACTGGAATCTCGAATACTACCCTCCTTTGACGACAGTCGATGGTAGCATAGAAAGTTCCTAGCTAATCCATACCCAAAACTAAATCGAAGTTCGGTATGTCCAGCACCTTGAAGTCAGCATAAAATTCTTTGCTGCAGACGACCACTGGACATAGGTCGTATCCCATTGTTGCCTTTAGAACGTCGTTCCCTGAACCGACATTCCAACTGGATACGAGTGGTTTGACTGGAATCGCATAAGTTCGGACGAACCGTTGTGACATAAAGCAATGAGATGCTCCAGTAACAAAGAGTGCTAGTGCAGGAAGTGAGGCTACTAAGTTTGCACCTAAGTTGTGTAGAATATGTTTAGGTATAGGATAAAATATTTGATATGTATAAGGATTGAAAGAAAACTTGAAAGAAAAGAGTTACCAGTGATGACTTGGCCAATAGCTTCAGCTTCTTCCACAGTCATTGTGAAATCCTGTAGCCTCGGTACATTCCTCCTTGCTGGAGGAGCATTCCTCTGTCCGTTCCCCTGTCCTTGAGGTAGGTTCCTTTGTGCTTGATGGAACTGACGAGGAGGAGGTGCGGTAAGTCCATGAGGAGGTGGAGCTGGGAAAGCAAGACGCGGTGCAAGTGCTTGGATAGCTGGCTGCTGCGGATAGGTGATTGTCGGTCTGGTTGCTGGATTTGGATTGAGTCTACAAGGAAAAGATCCAATATCATGTGTAGATGGGCCACAGACTAAGCAAAGGCGATTAGCATACCTGCAGTCCTTCGCCAGGTGTCCATTTCTCCTATAGTAGGTGCAAAAGTCTGGACTGGGCCGATTGAAAGGTACTCCCGGTCTCCTGGATACAAAAGGTGGCCTGGAAGAGGCTCCTCCTGCTATCTGAGTAGTAAGGCGCTTCATACTGGCAGATTGAGGTCTTCCCTTCTTCTTCACCACTGCCTCATATCGACGGGCAACCTTCAGAGCTAGGTCATGGGTTAGGAAATCCCCTGTAGCTAGAGTAACTTGAATCTCCTGGTCCAACTCCTGCTGAAATCTTCTGGCCCTGATCTCAGTAGTCGATATGAGATGTGCCGCGAACCTGTTACGGTCTTGTGTTAGCTGTGTAGTATGTGATATTAGAAAATTCGAATATTTGAGACATATTTTACCTGCTCAACATAGTGAACTCAACATCATACTCATCCACGGATTTTCTCCACATAGAACCTTGTTGTAGGTGGATGAATTGCTGCTCCATGTCAAATCGGGCAGTCTCGGGAAAATATTTTGCGTCAAACATGTCGCGAAAAGTCTTCCATTCGATCGGCTGAGTAAGACAGTTTTCTTCTGCCTTCCACCATACTCGGGCATTATCCGTGAGTTGAAGCTTTGCAACCCTTACCCAAGCAATGTCTGGCACTTGTGCTGCTGCCAGATCATTCTCAATGGATTGAGCCTATTCTTCAGCTTCTAGAGGAATCTCTTTCCCAGAAAATTGCTTAGGATGCAGTGCTCGGAATTGTTTCACTCCAGGTGCCTCAACTTTTGGACGGTTCATTAGAATAGCAGTCTGATGCTGTTGTCCCTCCAAGAGGCTCTTTATTGCCTCGAGCTGTACCGTCTGCTCGTTGATCGGAACTACAACGGTAGGCATAAATAGAAGAGGTGGTGGTGTGGTGTTGCCATTCACGTTGGTGCTAGTATTGTTCGGAGAATCCATAACCTTGAAAGAAAATAGGGTTATGATAGATTCAAAGAATATGAAATATAAAGAATGTTTAGTTGCTGAGTCTTATAATTCTTGTGTTATATTGGTTAGGTTTCCATGCAGAACTGGCATGCATGGGCCGCCAACAAAACCTGTCACGCCCTACTTCCCGGTGTACGGAAAATGCGGCGTGACGAGGCCCACGACGTTTTTACTCAGAAGTAAACACGTTAAGCGTAAATAAGCAATATAATATAAATGTACACAAGAAAGACATGAGATGTAAATGAACATCAACTTTTTATTTATTAAACATTCTTTACAATACAACTGAAAAGTAAATACAATGTGGAAAGCAATGCCTAAACAATGCATTAACTGAAAGTAAAAGTATATACAAGTGACTAGAGCTCCGGCTCTTCGATGAACTGCTCCAAATCTTCTGAGCCAGGCTCGATCTCTAGAGAGTCGGGTCCTCCTGACAACATTCCAAAGAAAGAATAGAAAAGGAATGTCGTCATCGAACAATCGCTCGGTAAGTCCCAAACAGAGATAGAAATAGATTGAACAGGTAAAGAGAATATATCTGGTATAATGTATGATTGTTATGTTAACGCTGTTGTTTGTAACTTGGTACAGAATATGCTATTGTATACGAGAGGAGTCTAACTATTCCGTGGACTAAGATATACGGAGCACAAAGAACCGTTAGGCTATGGGACAACAGTAACGGATATTCAGGTTAGGTGTATTAAAGTGACCATCATCGTGCCACTTTTTACACATTCCGTACCAATCTACCCCTTAAAAACCCCGTAATGTTTATTGTATTTTTTATAGCTATAAGACTTGTCGAAACCATGATATCAATTACTCATGTAAACGGATAAAGATATAAACGGATAATCATGTGATCAAATCAATGTATATCCATGGTTCGGTCAATTCAAGTCATGTTGATATTGTATAGTATTCAGTATATATAGATTCATGATATATTGGAGTTATATTTGAAGTGTATGTAGATTGGAATTGTATTCAGATTACGACTTATAAAAGAAAAACACACATAGGAATCCTCACGACTCCTAAGAAGAAAATACACCTATAAGATCCTCTCGACTCGTAGGGAGAAATACCTTTATGAGATCCTCACGGATTATAAAGCCACAAAGCCTTAGTCGAAAGGATCCTAACCCTGTTTGCTAAGCCACCTTTATCTAAACCAACAAAGGCAAATAATGATTCCTTCCTGAAAATATCCTAGTTGTGGCGATACTAATGCCTAAATAGGTATCAAAATTCAAATCCTCTCAAGGCAAATAGTGATTCGCTCCTGGCAATATTCCAGTAGTAGCGATATTGATGCCAAGATTGGTATCATATTTCAAATTCAAAAAAAAGCCGAAATAATAGGGAAACTCACAATAAAAAGCAGCGAGTAAAAAAAGCCGAAATGATTGGGCACCGTGATAAAAAGCCGAAATGATTGGGCAATCACGACCTTCGCGACATAAAAGCAGAAAAGATAGAGCATCGCGGAAAGATATAAAAAAATGATGAAAATGAAATTTTTCTGCCCTGCAAGTATGTCCATATTGACTCTTCTATACAATCCATGGGCATAAATGAAAGAAAGGAGTGCGCAGTGGCAAATCATGTATTCCTACGGACTTTCCGATGAATGACGTGTTGGATTTTGGGAATCTTGTCCCAGAATTTAGGTCCTTTTAAGATCCTATAAGAGAGTTAGTTTCGTTGTCTTTAATTTGGTACTTCCGCCCAGATTATTGAGTTTTCACCCCGTATTCCTTGTGATGATACTTTACAATTACCTTCTTGACCTTTCTCACATGATTGGGCACCAGACCATTTAGATGGATGCGATCTTTCGCTCACCGGCAGCCATGTGTGTTAATGGCTCGGCAGGTGGAGGAACATCGGTCAAGGGTCTTGCTATCTGTGAAGGGTTTTTCTTGGACGTAGCCGTATAGTGAGATAATTACTTGAGAGGCTGCGAGCGAAATTTGAGAGTTGTAATCTTCTCTTTGAAGGTACGCGTAGAAGTATATTTTTAAAATTCGGGAACGAATTTCTTTTAAGGGGGGAGATTGTAATACCTTAGAATGTGTTTTGTAGCTAATTATATTTTAATGTATGGTTTTTAATAAAAAGTTTACCAAATTGGTTTTTAATTATTTTATCCTATTTATTGAATATTTTATTAGATTTTTCCTAGGCTTGCACACACTTGTGCATGATAACTAGGGTTGTTTTTGGGGTTTAACCATGATTAGCAACATGGTGAACTAATCATTCCCTAATCTAGTTTAATATTGTATTAGGTGCTTTTGGGTTTTTATTTGAATATGGTTGTTTTTAGAATAAAATGGATTTAAAAGGGGTTTTAAATTTAAAATGATTGTTCATGTGTTGACCTTGGTGAGAGAGAGAGTGTGAGAATAGGGCATGATGGCTTTTGCCATGCTTCATTAAATGAAGAGAGAGAGGAGGGGCTTTGACTTTGCCTCTCATTTCTCACTACTCTTTTCACTCATTCTCTCATTCTCACAAACACACACACACACACACACACAAGACCAGCAGCAGCAACAGCAGTGACAACAATAGCAGCATCAGCATCAGCAGCAACTCCATCAGCAGTAGCAGCAAGCAGCAGCAGAGGCAAGCAGCAGCAACAGCAAAACAACATCAGCAGCAACTTCTGGGAGCAGCAGTAGGAGCTCCAGCATCTGCAGCAGCCCTCATCGCCTTCATACAATTCTTCTCTTGCTTCCTTGGGTTCCTTAGGGTATAATTCTGAGCTCCTTTCCTAGTTTTCCTAGCTTGTGTGTTGATTTTCTTCGATTAGTGTTAATTAGCTAATTTAGTGCTAATTAAGGTGATTTGTGTGGACTTGTGGCAAAGTGATGTTTGTGTTGGTAAACCCTACTTATTTAAGTGTTGTTAGGGTCACCTTAACTGAGTTTAACCCTGGATTACACTAAAATACCATAGGGTTTGTGTTTTGTGCAAAATTGTCATTTTTAAGTGATGTATTGGCTTTCTGTGATCTGCTATTGACCCGGGGCCTTCAAGACAAAATTGAGAATACTGGAGCATGCTAACTAGGTCTAGAACACACCACCAGAATACGAACCCACCATTCCCAATCCAGGCCGCAGTTTTATTTGATTTGGCCGCAATTTGCGGCCAAGTAGGGTGCATGGGTGTTGGGGTTTTGTGTATGGCTCTCTGCTGTATTGTCTAGTGTTTTGGCATGTCTAGTTTTGTAAGATTTGGCCTGTAGGAAAATCTGGGATCAAATACCGTTTTTCATGTCCGTTGTGTTTGCGCGATACGCGCGATACGTGAGAGGGTTCTGTGATCCAGTGTATCGCGGCGTGTCGCGATGGTTTTAGACGTGTATACACACGATTCAGCGTATCGTGCGCACGCGCGTTTAGTTCGCGCCGCGAGTTTCTCGTTTTGGTTCGATATCGTGTTTTGCGAAATATTCGGCTTATATATAATTTCCATGTCTTATTTGCAGGTTTGCAGGCAGGGACTACGGGCACTGCTACAGGGGGAGCACATGGTAGGATTCACCTAGCGTGGAGCGTATGTGAGTAGATTTAACATCTACAGGGGAATCGCCCGTATGGCGTTATGCGTTTGGGTTAGGATTCAAATACCTGTCGCATATTCTACGTCATTGTTAGAATTGAGCCTTTACTTTATTTCCTTGATATAGTTGTACTGTGACTAGCAGCCGTAGGACACTGCACATATTATTGACGGTTCATGTTGCACGAGCACGGATTGTATGCTACACACACACCGTCAATAATTGCCATGTCACACACAACCCCTTATAGATACTATTACTTATCATACTTGACATCTAGCTTATCGGTATACCTATAGTGTATCTTACCATTAGTGATAGGTACATCTACACCTTGCGATACAGCTACATGTTTACCTTGCACATATTTTACTTATACCCAGGGGGTACCCTTCATATCCTACTTATACCTAGGGGGTATACGACATCTTTTACTTATAGGTAGACACCTATACTTAGCTGTGCCTTATTGATTTCGCATACATCTGGTTTCAGCTACATATTTTCATTTATATGCTCGCATTTCAGATATATCGCATATATGTATTCCTGGATTTGCGCATTGTTATTTTGATTTCACATGATGATTTCTGGATTTGGGAACCGTGGGAGTTCATGAAATTATGCATACATTGAAAAACCCGGTTTCCTTGATATGATATTTACGCATCCACCATGAGTTTTATCGGTGCTGATATATATATACCTCTACAAGGAGGCGTCGAGGCCGTAGAGGGTACATGGTGGGGCCCGGTATGGTTCCCCTCGGCAAGAAGATCGATGGACTTTGCCGATTGAGTCTGGAGGCGGGCAAGTACCTACCGGTGACAGTACCCATGACTCGGCGGGGGATCACGGAGACACCGTTGGGAGTCATGTACATATGCATACGTCGGAAGGTGAGGGTCAGAGCTAGGCACTCGTGCTTTCGGGATAGCGTATGATACGTGATTAGGATTTCTGTGTCGATGCTTGGCATATTGTTTTCATGATATTTCTTTTAATACCTTTGTATATATAACAGGGGATTTGGCCGTTGTTATATATACTCTTACACCAATATTAGTGGAATGGGACGCTAATATATGTGTATTGACCCCATCATATTTATTTCTGCATGTATATATATGTTTAGGCTGTTAGAATTTACTTGAGATCAGACTTGGGATATAGGTGATTCATTGAGATGGGATATTGGATATGAAAGAGATTGTTGAATTGTACATT
Source organism: Agapanthus africanus (assembly GCA_030015575.1). NCBI lineage: Eukaryota > Viridiplantae > Streptophyta > Magnoliopsida > Asparagales > Amaryllidaceae > Agapanthus > Agapanthus africanus. The sequence continues at coordinate 416,902,007 of JASDDO010000024.1, read as the reverse complement.
GAGGAGATGTGAGACTTACATGATATGAGAGCCCAACTCGGGGGCTGATTTGAGGATTTGGGATTTGAGTGTCATGATGGATTGAGATCCTACCACGATATCAGGTTTCCGTGGAAATGACATATTTCACCCCATACCTCACACTTACCTATTTTTATGTACAGTTCCATATATTGGTAGTACCTGTTAGTGTACCCTTATGATTGCTGCATATCTACTTTTTCATATCCTTATTGTATAGTTATTGCATACTTTTATCCTGTCCTCATTGCTTCACACATTGAGTATACCTGCTAGTGTACTTTCCATTATTCTGCATGCACATGACATGTTGTTACTGTAATCACATATCTTAGATTCATGATGTACGTACATTCCTGCGATTACCTGCATATGTTATCTACTATTCACGTGTTGGCAACTCACCCCCGTTGTGCCACAAGTGTTTCAGGTTGTTCCCCGGAGTAGTCGAGGCAGGCTATTCAGCTATTCATCTATCATCTTTTGCTACAGATACCGCATCAGCTCACAGTATACCATTTTGCTTAGGTGGGTTAGATGATTATCTGTATTTCATATTGTACATTCGTTGTACTTTGTACTCTCCATCTACTATTATGTTGTGAACTTAGAGACTTGGTGAGGACGTATTTGTATGTTATTTGTGGATTTGTTGTCTTTTATATACAGTTTCTTCCTATTGTCTCTTATTTCTTCGCTATGGCGTCGTATATTATGATGTGATTGTTTTCCGTCTTTGGGCTAGTTTTTACATAAAAATGGGTGTTGCCAAAATTTTAAAGAACGAAAGTAGAACTTTTAAAGAATTTGGGTTGCGATTTCAAATGTTTCAAAAACTTATATTATCTTTTCCGTATTTTCTTGGTTTAGATTTCTGGGTTTTTGGCTTTGTTTTACTGCGTTGCGTCTTTAGGCGTTGCGTAGTATTAGGGCCGTCACGAGCCAATTTTGGGTCATGACATTGTTACTTTTTATTGCAAGTTGCCCCATCATTTCGGCTATTTCGTATGCACGTATGGCTCGCTGATTTTTTTGATCGCGAGTGCGGAACTTGGAATCTGATGCTAATCTTAGCATCAGCATCGCTGCGACTGGAATATTGCCAGGAGCGAATCATCATTTGCCATGAAAGGACTTGGAATTTGATACCGATTTTAGGCATCAGCATCGCTACCACTGGGATATCACCAAGAGCGAATCATCATTTGCCTTGAAAGGGCTTAGGATTTGATACCGGTTTAGGCATCAGCATCGCTGCAACTGGGATATTGCCAGGAGCGAATCATCATTTGCCATGAAAGGGCTTGGGATTTGATACCGGTTTAGGCATCAACATCGCTACAACTGGGATATTGTCAGGAGCGAATCATCATTTGCCTCTGTCGATGTCGAACAAAGGTGGCTTAGCGAACAGGGTTAGGATGCTGTCAACTAAGGCTTTTGACTTCATGAGCCGTAAGGGTCTCACAAAGGTATTTCTCCCTACAAGTCGTGAGGATCTCGTAGGTGTGCTTTTTCTTTAGGGATCATGAGGATTCCTAAGTGTATGTTTCCCTGCAAGTCGTAAGGATCTTAAAAAAAGGTTTTCTCCTTATAAGTCGAGAGGACTTACAAGGGTTGTTCACCGTATGGACATATCCCTAGTCACGGGTGGGACTTGGTTAGGGAAATGTTTATTCACGCCCATGGATTGTATACAAGAGTCAGCATTGAGCCGCTTGTAGGGCACTATCGAAGGTTGTGGGGGTTGCTTAAGAACAGGTTCAGGTCTCTGTAATTTAAGACTTTCAAATCTTATGAGCCGTGAGGGTCCCATAAGAGAGTTCTCCTTACGAGTCGTGAGGATCTCGCAAGTGTAATTTCTCCTTAGGAATCGTGAGGATCCCTAAGTGTGCTGCTCCCTTGTTAGTCGTAAGGATCTCACGCGGGTGGTTTCTTCTTGCAAGGTCGAGAGGACCTTGTAAGTGTCCTTTAACGAGGTTGCGCCCTTTCGGGTTTTCATAAACACTCGCCGGTAGCCCTGCTGTTTTTACTCACGGAGCCCTTTCGGGTTTTCATCCGTGCCTATTTTGCTTATGGACATACCGTTTTTTTTTGTTTATTCTTTCTTTTTTTTTATTCTAACGAGGTTGCGCCCTTTCGGGTTTTCACAAGACTCGCCGGTAGCCCTGCTGTTTTTACTCACGGAGCCCTTTCGGGTTTTCATCCGTACCCATTTTGCTTATGGACATACCGTTTTTTTTCCTTTTTTTTTTGTTTTTTTTTGTTTTTTTGTTTTTTTCTCTTTACCACGCCAGCCTGAAAATGCCGCAGGTTGGTAGTAGTTTAACGACGTTTCGGTCATCAGCCAGTTTTAGGAGATAGTGGTCCATTGTTAGTTTGACGACGTTTCGGTCTATTATCCAGTTTTTGGACGTAGTGGTCCGTTGGGCTTTCTCTATGAATGAGAATGATGCCCCCGGCATATCCATCTTTTTCGGAGCATGTGGTTGTGGTGGGTTCACCTTCCATTTTTCGGGCAACGCGAACTTGCTCTGTTGGTATCGGTCTTCAACCCAGTTTTTGAAAACGTAGCAATTTTCGAGTGGGTGACCCATTACTCTGTGGTAGGGACAATAGTTAGGATTGTCAACGTCACCTGGCTGCAACGGATGTTTTGGATCCGGCAGAGTGATGAGCCTGCTGCGCACCGCTAGCTCGAACAGTCTCTTTGTTTTATCTCTGGGGAACGAGTAAGGACGTTTCAACTTCTCATTGAGGTGTCGCGGCTTGTTGTTTTGACGACCAAACGGTTTCGGGTCACTCGGCTGTTGTTGAGCATTGGCGACGGAGGTCGCTTTTCCATTCCCCTTATCCCTTTTGTTCGATCCCTTGTTTGCGGGTCCGAAATTCTTTTCGGGTAGCGTACGATTGCGCAGCTGAATGTTCTCACAATTCCTCAATTCTTTCGTGTCAGAGATGGATTACTTGAAAAGAGGGCCGAGGGATACTTTTTCGTCGGAATTGCTCCCGAATGTGAGAACTCGCGGTCCCTCGGGATCAGCCCTATGACAATTGCCGGCAATTCTTTTATGCTCATCTGTCTCATTTTTCTGCTGTCTATGAACTTCACGCTTTGTCCTGTTGAAGTGTTACCTGTGAGCAACATATCCTTGCCACCAACACTTAAAGGAGTTGCAGTCCTCAGCAGGATGTGCAATCTTCTGATGATATAAGCAGAAGTTAGGATGTACTTCCGCTTCATCAAGATGTATGCCACCAGGAGACTTTTCTCTGAAAGAGGGCAGCCTCATCCCCATCGATATCGCTTTGGCAAATCGTTTCCTTGTCTTGATCCTGCTTTCATTTGCATCGGATGTACTTTGATCTGGTGTGAGTGTTTCGACCCTTTTATCCAGTCGCCGGCGTTTGGCTTTCTCGAATATGGCCATCTCGCGCTCTCGATCAGCTTTGCTTTTAAGACGGGCTTTGTTCAGGAATGCATCAATCATTTCGTCTGATGGTCCTAGAAGTTCTGGCTCAGGATCTGCCCCCAGCTTCTCTGTGTAAGGAGCTTCTTCGTCATTTATTGACGAGTGAGAGATCACATGGCAGCTTGCCACATAATCTTCAGATTCATCCGACGAGTCTTCTCCATTGTCATCATCTCCGTCCTCAAGGACGTGGCTGAGAAATTCTTGGAGTGTGACTGGGGTCCGCGCCTTCTGATTATATTCTTCCAACGCGTCAATCTGTTTTTGCAGGTCCGTGTGCTTGTTACCAGGCCTCACGGGCTCTTTGGTCTTCTTCTTTTTCGAAGATTTTGACGGCTGGGTGTGAGCGCTCTGACCATCACCACCTGTTTTTGGAGTTGGGCGCGGTTTCAGCATTCCCTCGATGATCTCGGGTTCCAGTGGATTTTTCCGCCTGATCGCCGGGCATGTTTGGAGATCCTTCAGCATTCTTTTCGTCTTGGCTGAAAGAACGTCCTCCCATGGGGCTTCCCTTATGAATGAGCACGATGCCCCCGGCATGTCCATCTTTTTAGGGGCGTGAGGTTGTGGCGGGTTCACCTTCCAGTTTTTGGATAATGCGAACTTGCCTTGTTGGTATTGGTCCTCAATCCAGCCTTTGAAGACGAAGCAATCTTCGATTGGATGGCTTACTGCTTGGTGGTAAGGGCAGTAATTAGGATTATTGACATCGCCTTACTGCAACGGACGTTTTGGATCCAGCGGATTGATGAGTCTGTTGCGCACCGCCAGCTCGAACAGTTTCCTCGTTTTATCCTGGGGAAACGAGTAAGGACGTCCCAGTCTCTCCTCGAGGGATGGGCGTGAACGCACGTTGTTTTGGCGAACAACTGGCTTTAAGTTGCTCGGCCGTTGTTGAGTATTGGCAACGAAGGTTGTTTTCCCTTTGCCCTTTTCATTCTAAGGCTTTGTTTTTGAAGAGGAAGGCCTATGGCCCATCTGGTCCATTTGGGCCAGCTTGTCAATCAAGGCCTGGAAAGTGGTCGGTTTGAAGAACATCATGAACTGTGAAATAGTTGCATGAGGGTCTAGAGTGCCCACGAACATGCCTACCGCCGGCGCTTCTTCGATGCGATGTTCGTACTTCGACCACAGGTTTCTCCAGCGTATAGCGTACTAGACCCATGTCTCGCCTGGTTTCACCCTGGCATTAATCAACGCCGTTATTGGGGTGCGTTCGCTGGCGCTCGCGAATCGCTGAGTGAATAGCAACTCCATTTCAGCGAACGTCGTGACGGAATCGTTCGGGAGTTCAGAATACCATTCGAACGCTGTTTCTAACAAGCTGCCGACGAATTGGCGAAGCAAGAGCTTATCGTCGCCGCCAGTGTTGCCACAAAGCTCCCTGAACTGGGCCACATGTTGATGGGGATTGCCTGTCCCCTTGTAGACATGGAACTTCGGGATCGTATAGCCCGGCGGGTATTTGATCTGATCGTACCAGCTCGGATATGGTCGTCCCGTCTTGACAACTTGACTGGCTGCCTCGGTTGCTTGATGAACCCGTATCTGCTGAGCTATATATTCATCCAGGTCAGCCTTGGAAATTGTCTCCTCCTTGGCTGTTAACAGAGCCGGTGGAGAATTCGACGTTTCTCCTTTGTCATCTTCGAGGACGATCGGAGGGTCTTCAGCAGGAGGATCGTGTTGGATCATCATACCTACCATATCCTGAAACAGAAGGGCCATTCTCTTTATATTGGCTGCTTGTTCCACAGCTTCTTTATCCTTCTTTTCCAGTATCCTGCGAAAGAATTCAGCGTCAGTTTCTTGCTCCCGGCGTTGATCCGAGGACGCTTCGGGGCTTTCTTTTGGCCCAGTGAGTGCGGCCATCGCGGTTATCATTTCCTGGAGCTTCTGCTGCTGCTCCTGAGCTTTAGTCACTGACTGCGTAAGCGGTCTATGACCTGTGGATGTACGGCTGTCCTCTTTCCCGGACGCCATGTAGACGGTGTGTACCACAATGCCCCCGGACTTAGGGCATTTGGGTTCACTGCCTTTGACGTTCGCCACAGGCGTGGGGATTTTCTCCGGCCTTCTTCTCTTGTGGGCCGTCGAAGTTGAGGGGGCCGTTGCTTTGGGCACCCAAGTGGTCGTCATCTTTCGTTGCTTGACAGGGGGATTTTTTTCTTGCCGAACTTTCGACTTCTTATGCTGGTGAGAGAAATTCGGATCAATCACCGATTCTCGGACTCATCGCCAAATCTTGTAGATCCTGGAGGACAGCCATTGAGGAGACTGCTCCGGCTTTTCTGGTTCTACTTCTACGGCGGTCTCTACCGGTGTAGGAGATCTTTTGAGCACTGCAGTTGGTGAATTTCTGCATATCCTGTTCAGCAACTCAAAGCTGTTCCCAGTTGGAACAGCAGCATTAACTTCCATCGTTGGATCTAGTGGAGTTAGCCCCGAGGGGGAGTTGCCCCCAGCCTTCCTTGTCCGGCGCCAGTGGCGACGTCGGGCATGACGAGTTGTTGGGATTGGTTCAGCGACGGCTTCGTCTTTCCCCCTGTTCAGGTGAGGGGCTATCGTGGGTGTCAGCCTCTTGAAGACTGACGTTTGTGTCCAACCGATCAAAAACATATTTCTGAGCGGGAGCGGGAACGTGAGCAGTCAGTCTCGCGAAGACCAACCCTCTGGGAAGAGAAGCCGCCTTGACGACTTCAGGAGCAGCTATCTTTTTTGGGATGGCCACTTCAGGTATTATGGGCTTCTTGGCGGGCCCATCAAAGTCCAGGTTCATTCTGGTGAAGACCGAGGAGTTGGGATTGGACGACCCGTTGAGAGGGGCCGTGGGAGTAGCAAGTCGATCGAAGACCGACTTCTTTGAAGCTTCCGGTACGGGCACTGGGATGTTAATGTTCACCGGCGGGAGCATGGTCCCGAAGAACAGACCGGTGGCAGCCTGAGTTACTTGTTCCACAGGCATAGTGAACAGGGAAGCAGCCTGCGGTCCATAGGCTACACCTCCAAATGAGGCGGAGCGTCGGTTGCACTTGCAGTTGGAGCAGTTTGAGCCGTTGAACGCCATTGCTGTTTGATTTCTGCGCCAAGCAAGCGACCAAATCTTAGTAACTTGAAATCCGAGGGCAACCATTAACAAACCGCGATTCGTTCGCGAAGATGACATACGAATTATGGAGTGGAAATAGGAAAAGGTCCCACCGGGCGTGCCAGAATATGTTCCCCTCCGAATGGCGGCCAAGACATGGACGTCTTGCCTGAAATTCGGGGCAGATGCTAATAGGTGCTATCCGTCCACCTCTCTGAAGATGCCAAGTTGATTTATGGCACCGTGTATCAGAGGTTTAAACGGATGCAGCCGATGTAGCAGACTTCGTCAGATTCCCCCTCGTTTGAGTGGTATTTGATTGTGGGGACGCTCTTCCCTGCAGGCGCAAGCCCCTGCAGTTAATTACGCTACCGCATCGCGGTAACAATATTCTCCTTCTCCAGCTGGTCACTTCGTGTCGTGGGTGTTTTTTTTGTTTGTGGTTGCCCGTGGATTGTATACGGAGACTAATTTATGTCGTCGCCCGTAGGATGTGGATTAGTCCAAATCCGTATTTTCTTAGATTTGGTTTTAGGGTTTTGGTTTGAGGATACGTTAGCCATATTTGAGGCTAAGATCAACTCAAACGTTTGTTAAGGATAAGTTAGTCTAATTTGAGACTAAGATCAACTTAACGGGATCATTTAGATCCGACAAAAGAGCATTTGAGCTCTATTGTTCCAGTTTAGGGACATAGTGGTCCGTTGAATGTATGGCCGTCGGGACCCGTCACCTCTCTGACGACGTTGAAGGATTACAACGACAGATGTCATAGGAGTTCAGAGATGTACCCTTGAACCAAAGTTGGTTGGGAGATCTATAGTCCAATTTGGGACTAAAGTCTGTTTGAAGGTTTTGGTTTAAGGATAAGTTAGCCATATTTGAGGCTAAGATCAACTTAAATGTTTGTTAAGGATACGTTAGTCCAGTTTGAGACTAAGATCAACTTAACGGGATCGTTTAGATCCGACAAAAGAGCGTTTGGGCTCTATTGTTCCAGTTTAGGGACATGGTGGTCCATTGCCAGTTTAGGGACATAGTGGTCCATCATTCCCATTTTGGGGACAAATGTTAGTTTAAGGACGCATTTGTCCATGAGTTTAAGGACCCCACAGTCCGTATTAATGTGTGGTTGTCGGGACCCGTCACCTCTCTGAAGACGTTGAAGGATTACAACGACAAATATCAGAGGAGTTCAGAGATGTACCCTTGAACCAATGAGTTGGTTGAAAGAGCAGGTGTGCTCAGTTCAAGATGATTTGAGGACTTATGGCCAGTTTGGGCTAAGTCCAATTATGTTTGAAATATTGGCCCTTTGGGCCATTAGACATTTGTCTGGGTTCAGCCCCTCGTCATTCAGCAGTGTTAAACAGAGGTTTGGGGCTTTGACAACATTTTGTCTTTGATTTCCTCAATTTTGAGATTTATTTGGAGGAGGGACTTTTGCCTCTGGAAAATTAGCCAATTTGGCTAAAAGTAGTGTTAAACACTTAGAGAACAACAGTGTTAAACACTGGAGATAGAACTCTCAAATTAATGTTAAACACTAAAAGACAATCAGTGCTAAACACTGGAAATATAATCTTTAATTTAGTGTTAAACACTAGAAACAATCAGTGTTAAACACTGGAAATATAATCCCCAAATTAGTGTTAAACACTAAAGACAGAGTGGTCACGTGAGAGCACCCAAAGGGGGGACCAGATCCCTTTTCTTCGTTCTGCAATTAAGTGTTAAACACTTTTCATTTCCTGGCCATCACGTGTGGGCACGTGATAGGCATCCATCCATTAGATATTAAAGGGATTTGTTAGGGGTCACGTGGGGATACGTGAGGGCGCCCTAAATGTGGAGCCAGGTCTCCTTTTGTTTTATCCTCAAATCTGCGAATAAGTGTTAAACACTTTTATTTTTATTTTAGAGCATCACGTGTTGGCACGTGATGGGGATCTGTGCGCCAATTGTTAAAGCATTTGCTGAGGGGTCACGTGATAACACGTGAGAGCGCCCAAAGCTTTCATTCCCTTCTCGTTTCTGGGGATCTCTTCAGGGGTCACGTGGGGACACTTGACCTAGTTTTATTCCTTCTTTTCTGATCACTGCGGATTGGGGTCACGTGTCATCACGTGACCAATGTTCTTTATGTGCATAGAGATCTTTCAAGTCTCTGTTATTTTTAAGAATTAAATTCTCTGTAGGGTTAAACCCTAATTATGACTTTGGAGGAATTAAATTCCTATTGTGAAAGAATTAAATTCTTATTTAGGGTAAAACCCTAATTTCTTTTTAAAGGAATTAAATTCCCAGATATGTAAAAGAATTAAATTCTTGATTAGGGTTAAACCCTAGTTTCATTTTAGGAGGAATTAAATTCCTGTGAGTCTGGGAGAATTAAATTCTCAAAACTCAATTCCCCTTCTAAGTTTAGGATCTGCATGGCAGGATCTCGACCCGATGAGAATTAAATTCTCATCCTATGGGGAGATGTGCTCTCTACAGATCTTCAACCAGAAGAAGAACTAAGTTCTTTATTTGCACAAGAGTTAAACTCTTAAATTTTGAGAATTAAATTCTCTTTTTGAAGTTGATCTTTTTCCCTTTTCTAACCTAGGGTTTTCTTTGTTGAGAATTAAATTCTCCTTTCTTTTCTTCCCTCTTAAGAATTAAATTCTCCTCTCTCTGTTTTTCTCTCCAAAAAAGTAGATCCCCTTCTCTTCTCTTCTTGGCTCCTATTTATAGGAGAAGGAAGAGAATCAATTTGTTTAGAAAATCTCTCATTGAAAGATTTGATTTGATTTCATAATTAATATGATCCTTTAGATCATTCAATGAATTTTATTCACCGTTGGATTTTAAATCCAAAGATATTCTGTTTGTTATTTTCGGTGAGATTTTAGGGAAATCTTTCCTTATATCAAATCTTTCCATAAATTAGTGATCTTTAATCACCATTGGATTTTTAATCCAACGGTCCCCATAATCTTTTTCCATTTGGAAAGATTTAGAGAAATTTAGAATTTTAATTCTATTTCGAAAGATTTTAGAGAAATTTAGAATTTTAATTCTATTAAACTGTAAGGCTTTCAAAGCCTGTCACGTGCTGGCACGTGACCCTTGGTCACATGTGAGCACGTGACCCCCAAATTGGTTCTTTTAACAGCCGCTTGTTTATGTTGTTGTTTTAACCATCACGTGTCAACACGTGACCATTGGTCACGTGTGAGCACGTGATACCTCATTGAGGTAACTTCTGATTTTTTAATCAGGGAACAGATTTTAGAATTTAATTCTATTCATTATTTTAGAGGCCTTAAGAGCCCATCACGTGTCTGCCCATGACCCATGGTCATGTGTGAGCACGTGATGCCCCATTGGGGTCTTTTCTGAGTTTTTATTATATCTTTTAACTCCTCCAGCGGGTTCTTAAAGGTCCATCACGTGTGGACACGTGATGCCTCATGACGTTTGATCCCGGATGAATTATGAGGCCCATAATATATCAAATCGAAGGGTTTTTCGAGATGCTTCCAATATCATCAGAATTTAACAGTTCCTCCTTCGGGAGTTTATCAAAATATAGGCCGGAAGATACAGGTTCGCATTTCCTTAAGGATATCGTTACCATTTGATACCTTGGACTCTTCTGCGCAGAAATGTTCGGCGTGAACAATCATGTATCCATTCTGGGTCTGTCGTTCCTTTCATGCCCTTGATCTGTTTTTATCGATGCACGGTTGAGGTTCTTGTCACCTTGTTTGAACACAGATTGAGCTGCTGCTAATGTTGCGGTTAGGGTGAGCTCGTCTGGTACGAGGGCTGACCATTGTGTTTTCTAGTGACACGGGAACGTCTCGATTTAGTGTTCGTGTTGCGACCTCTTGTTGAGGCGAGTGGTTGGTTTTACACCGGATGAACGGGCCATTATTAGAGCTGCCTGTTGTGAGAGGATTGTTGATGTACAACATACCTCCGAGATCGTGATGTCGTCTACCGTGTAGACAGATGACCCAGCTGATGCTAAGATTGATAGGATATCACCTCCAGACTTTACGAGCTGAGATCGCTGGAGCTTTCAGACAGAGATACGACAGATGATAGCCAGTCTATCCCGACTTGAGAGACAAAGGTGATTCGTCAGATTGATGCGCCGGCGCAGGCCTAGTTGAGTTGAAGATTTCCAGTATGAAGAGTCTTACTCAGATCTAGAATAGACCGATCCAGAGATGACCGTGATGTATCTCCTTTCTTGGAGAATTGAGGCATTGTTTAGCATGCGGGTGAAGGGTATTGGCGTGTGGTCTAGGTGAAGTAAAAAGGTTCGAACGAATGTTAGAAACCCATTTTCCCAAGTTTAAAGTATTCGGAGGAACATGCAAGTAATTCTGTGGACCCTCTAGATGAATGAAACCCTAACTCGACATGATGACCATGGAACCGCTTTTGAACCTTAGGGTTTGAGGCAGTTTAGTGGTGCCATCAGTGAGGCTTGGGTTTGCCCTTCTATGGCTGGTCCGTAGGTACCGTGGTATGTACCAGATATTAGTAGACTATGCTCAGGTGTTGAGCTTTCGGGAAATTTTGGGACTTTGATGACTCGGTCGAAAAGTTTAACGTCGTTCGGCTACCATGTTATAGGAGACCAGTAAGCTGACCAGCTTCGGATAGAGGACCTCACCCAGATGCGTTGTGAGTTGATCGAGAATGGACGGGTATTGAGTATACCTCCGAAGGTTGGGGCGAGTTCCCGAGGACGTGTTTGGCTAGATATCTTCTAACGAGCGATGAAGATACCGAGTTCGTGATTTCGAATCCGTGTGAGAGACTCCGGATTGACTGTAGCCGAGAGCCTTTGCAGTACGCAGATGGCATGACGTGACGCCAAAAGCGGACGATAATGAAGACGAGTGGAGCAAAAGGTTCATGTGAGATGTTGACGAGCTGTTGCTACTCCCCGACGAGATTAGAGAGTTGCTATGCTTACTGAGGCATTGGGATATGGCCAGTTCCCGAGTAAATATTGTGCTGAGAACGCAGATGTCCAGAGAACGAGAGAAGATTATGCAAGAGTACCAGCCTCCGTACAATTCGACACAGGCGAGATCAGAAGAGACCCTGAGCAGGTTCTTACAGGACACTACTGCAATAAGATTTGCACCGAGGATCAGATGTATGACATGTATTCAGAGGGCCAGAGGCTGACGCTAGAGACGTGCTGTTTGCGAATGGTCGTGATAATTGGCCGAGAGATGACCAGAGAAGTGCCAGAGCGGAATCATTTCCGTTAGCACACCGGAACGGGCCGACGAGCCGATGGATTGAGAGATTGGTAACCCACAGACAAAGTAGGACCGAGAGACAGAAGACGCTAGACCATGAGCAGGAGGCAAGCGGATGTTCTTACTCTGCCAGCTTTGGGCGCACCGACATATTTTTCGGCATTGTAGGAGGTGTACCTCAATGCCAATTATTGCAATTTGCGTTTGTGATCCGAGTATCATGCCTATATCGCTTGGATTTGAGTTTTGATGATTGAGTTTCATGATATGGTTTTCGTGCACTATGGCTGCACCTGCTGGGTATTTTCATTTTGTGCACAGTTATTGCACTCGATTTATGTTTATACACCGCTACTTCGGTTTGCGATTTGTGCGTATTTATTGCACTCGATATCGGTTTTGTGCCTTGGCTGCACATGTTTATGATTTCATGGATTTCCTATGGTTGATTTGATATTTCGTGCACTGGATGCACTGGATTTGGTATTTCGTGCACAGGATGCACTGGATTTGGTATTCGTGCATAATAGTTGCACTGGATTGAGATTTTGTGCACCACAGTTGCACTTGACTTCGATTTGATGTCATTTGAGATATTGATTTTGATTCCATGCTTATGGTATGCATGTGATTGACTTATGCTTTCGGCATAATTTTCATGCACTTTTAGTATTTTGATTTGATTTTGTGCACGCTGATGCACATGGTTGTGAGATTATATACCACGGTATACTTGATTTGGATTTGGATTGAAATGTTTTATATACCGTCGATTTCGATTTCGATATTGGATATTTGTTTTCGTGCACCTTGTGCATTTGATTTGGATTCTTTCGCATACTTGGGCGCTTGATGCGATTTTTGTACACACCAGATGCACTAAATCGAGATTCTTCATGCATATTAGATGTACCTGATATTGTTGTCGTGCACACCCGTTGCACTGGACAGATGCTTTCGTGCACACCCGTTGCACATAGTTTTGGTTTTGTGTACATTTGTACCACTTGTATTAGATTTGATTTCCGTGCGCACCAGACGCACGTGATTGTTAGATACGCCTTTTGAGGCCGACCTTGCTTTTGAGTACCTTTTTCTTGATGGGTACTATATTATATAGTAGCCGAACAGGACTGATCTGTGGACAGTGCCTGGGTACTGGCATGCATCTAAAAGTTTAACCAGAGGTTTAAAAAAAAGGGGAGCTATAGTCTCGCTATTTCCTACGTGTCCGCGAGTGACACGAACATTTATAATGGAAAACCTTTTGGGATATATCAAAAACGACGGGACATATATTTGAGCTAAACTTATATAAATGTATATTTATTACTTTATAAATGAGTGTTCGTCACTTATGCTGTGAGTTACGCATCATACGGAAATTTAGAAAAGGTTTTTGCATGTGTCTATTCCGTTTTTAGAGATTTTTTTTCAAGGATACGTACTATATACATATTATAGTATTTGACTAGTGTATATTGGGTTTCGGTATTGGATTTCGAGGTATGTATCTCCTTTGTAACTCCGATGATATGCGTGCAAATATGATGATTTGCGTGATGCTTGACGGAGTTCGATTTTGAGTTTGGTACTTGTTTTTCAGGCACACGCGATGCGCTGTAGTATTTTTATATCTTCCGTGGTTTCGGAGCCCCAAGGACATGATCTTTTACTGAAATGTTTTAGGAATTGAAGGGTTTAAAATTTAAATTCGGGGACCAAATTTCTTTAAGGGGGGAAGATTGTAACATTTCAGAAAAATAAAATATTATTTTTGGGAATTTTTATAATTAAATAATAAATATATTGAATATTTTAATGAGGCGGTATAATTAAATACCGATAAATTGGGAAAATTTTGGAAAATTATAGAAATTACTGAAATTGGAGTGTTTTATGTGATTTATGCAGATTACAAACTTTCATGATTAATTATATTCACTTTTAATGCTAATCGCGATTAAATATCGCTAATTTTGCATTAATCCGGTTTTTGTGCACATGACATGCACCATATCATTTTCATACTTGTTACATTTTTCCTACATGATTCTTGTGTGTACGGTTATTTGTTTTGGGTTTCCTATTGCAAAAAGAAAAGAAAACAAAAGAAATGAATAAGATATTGATGGATGAGCATGAGAGAGAGTGGGAGTGGGTGAGGGGTTAACTTTGACCAAGGGCCATTGCAATCATTCATCATCTTCATCATCTCTCCTCTCCCTCCTCTTATGGTTGTTGACCCATCTCCCTCCTCCACTACAACCCTCAAAATACCATGAAAAACACACAAAAACGCCATTCCCTCTTCACAAAAAAACATGCACAGGCTTCTCACAAACACTTTGGACCAAGCAAAATCTGATTTTGAAGACTTGGGGCAACTCAAGAAAATTCTTGAGTTGCCAAATGAGGTAATTTCTGCACCATTAGGATTGTATTTAAATTACTTTATCACCTATTCAAGTTTAGAAGTGTTTTGATGCGGTTTAGTGAACTTTGAAAATTCTTAGAAAGGGTTAGGGTTTTCTTGAGTGGTGGTTGTGCTAATGAGCCTTATTGGTGAGCCTAAACCCCCTTAAAGAGTGAAACCTGGACCAAACCAGTAACTTAACCCAAAATACGGAATTTAGAAACTTTCTTGTCGGTTTTGTGACGATATAGTGGGTGCAGGGAATATGGGATGACCCGGGGGAATTCTGAGACAACCAAACAATACCAGGGACCAAATTAAGACACCACGAGGCTACCCTAACAAAACGAGACCCCAATTCCCCTGCAGAACCGAGCTGTCCATATTTTAAGGGGTAGGGGCCGGCCTCTTTGTAGAATTAGGTGCCCAGGTTGTTTTTGTAGGCTATTTACACCTTATACATCAACCATCAACCCAGTACTGTTTGTGCACTTAGTTTTGACCTGAACTAAAATCTGGAGCATGTTTTCTTAGTTTCTTCCGTATGTTTCGTGATGTTTATGAATTTAAGTTTTGATATTTTTGATGATATCGATCACTTGATGTTTGTATGTCTATATCGAGAATTATTTGGTTGAATTGCGAGATGTAGACCATAGGTTTTGACCTATGTGAGATTCGCTTGTCGTTTTGGTTTTGAATTGGATTTTAATGCGATACGATACATTATTATATATAGGTACCCTCACGAGGACTTCGAGACGACAAGCAAGCGCATGGCGATATCGGCATCGGCAAGCGAAGGTCAAGGTGAGTAGATCTATATCTACGGGGGAAGTCGGGTGGATGGCATATATCACCCCCACAAACTTTGATGGAAACCGATTATATATAAAATATGATTAAAGAAACCTTTAATGGAAAACTAAGGATAGGGTTATAAGATATTTAGAGAACCATAGTTGAAACTAAAGGATAGTTAGTAGTGATATAATACGATTGATACGTGATGACGGGTTTTGAGGACGATGTTCGATGATGTTGCCGTATTGGATACTATAGGACTAGATAGCCGACGTAGGTGTGTCATCCGAACCATACCTATTTTAAAATGAAGAATCGTATGCATCTTTTAAACAAATACTTTAAGGGACGTTACGGATTTTCAAATGATATCTTTTTCTTGTAAAACACCGTAGCCCCTACTTTCAAAAGTACGATTCTCCCCTTTGAAAACTGATTGTATGGTTCGAGTGTGTGTGTTAGATTAGATATGTATGCTTATAGTAAAGATAGATTGGATATGTGAAATTGCCTTGATGTGGGAGATAAATGCGATGAAAAGATAAGACAATATAATATGGTGATTGATGATATGTTAGTATACGGATGTGAGTCGATTGAGATGATTGATACCTTCGTCGGTCCCCTGATATGAAATTGTTATGGATGTGACTTGGGACATAGGTATATAGATATATATAATGTTGTGAATCTTAAATGATAAGCCGTACGAGACATTAGGTCCGTATCCTCATTGTCGTAAAGGTTGATAGGATCCCTATTAGTTTTATGCCGCCGTACGATGATTTTCCGTACGTGATGAGTTTGACTTGTTGTTTGATCCATACCCTTGACTAGAGGTTGCCGTACGATGGGTTATACCGTATGTGATGCCGTGAGGCTAGATGCCGATTAATAGATTCACCGACTCAGACATATGATTGATACGCATAGCTTATAGTTTTTAGCTGATGATTCACCCTATGATGCATTCATGTTATTCTCATTACATTGCATATACCTATGCTAGTACACTCACACCATTATCAATGATGCGTATGTTACACGTACACAGATTTGCCGGCTCACACACTTCATCATCGATAATTGCAATTTCACTACACAGTAGGATTGCTGCATCATGATATGACTCCTTGCATAGTTTACTTGCTATAGTTACATATGCACCTTTATACGATGTTGCATTTGACTTTGGAGAATTTGGAAACCGCAGGACATATTTTAAAACTGGATTCATTTAAAAGAGCGGTTTTCCCTCGATATGTGCATATTACTGTTCCATGTTGCATGATATACAGATATGCTTACATTTCTGTTATATGTCGCATACATCATGCTTTACGATTATACGCATTGAGATATGCTGTTTTCATGATATTTCTGGATTTGAGAACCGTGGTCATTTTAAAAAGAAAATATGTATTGTTTTAAAAACCCGGTTTCTCTTGATATGATATTTCAGTACGTCCACTATGCGTTTTCTCGGTTCTGAGACGTGTGACAGTGATACCCGATTCGAGAAGCAGGATGAGGCCGATTGTGGGTACATGGTGGACCCGGTATGGTACCACGGAGTGAGAATGGATCTGCTGTGCAGTAGACGGTGAGCCTGGCAGAGAGACCATTACCTACCGGTGATAGTATTTGGGCTCGGCGGATATCCGGAGGATACCGACCGGAGTCGAGAGATGAGATGGGCTGATCCGGACTGACGAAGCCCGAGGGCCAATCCGGACTGACGGAGCCCGAGAGATATTAGGATTTATGTGCCAATGCTGGGCACGGTTTTCATGATGTTTTCGAGTGTCGATGCTAGGCACTCAGGTTCCATGATTTTGATATGTCGCGAGGGACACACGTTGATTTATATTCTCATATTTTCATGAATTTTATTTTATGATACATAAATGGAGGATATGGTTGGATGAGATCCGCATGCATACAGACATTGATCATATGATTGGATGATATCCGCATACATATAGGTGTTGATTTCATTGTTGGCACACATACAGATATGGTCACCCTAGATATCATAGTATTACCTTTATGATATAGTTGACCTAGAAGTCGTTGTTTATTCGATTTCTATCTGTTGATATATTTCTATTCACGAGTTGGCAACTCACTCCCGTTGTACCATAGTTCTTACAGGTTGACCGCATGGATCCGTAGCGGCATCGCTGGCACATAGCTACTTTTGGGTGTTTTGCTTGGTAGGTGGGACATTTGTATCGTACCCACTCTTGTATTTATATTTCATATTGTATCTAGTCAACTCCATCAATCAAACTAGAATTTGTATAAGTAATGAGACTTGGTGAGATTGTGGTTGCGAGACTTAGAGCGAGGGGTATTCCGCTATTTGTGGTTTTGATGTCTTGCTTATTTCTTTATCTTTTATGGTGAACTTCGCCGTTGGGCGTCGTATACTTATAATGTCTTGCGTAGTTATGATCCGCCGGTTGGCGAAGAGCTAGCTCCCATTAGGGGATGCCTTTATTTTATTATATATATGTGGTTTTGGATCAAAATATACAAAGGAGGTGTTGCCTAAATTTTTAAAAGACAAAACATGTTTTTCAACTAGTAAATTCCACTTGCATATTTCATGTTCCTCTTCTATGCATTTAAGAAAACTTGATTTCATTATACCTTTATTTCAAAACTCCACCTCCTTGATTTTTCTTAAAAGGGTTTAGATTTCTGGGTTTCGGCTTACTTGAATTACGTTACGCCTTTGGACGTGGCGTGATTTAAGTGCCGGTCACGAGCTAATATTTTGGGCCGTGACACTTCTCTTTCTGCGATTAAAAAAAAGAAAAAGAAAATAGAAGTGTGTGTGTGTGTGTAGAGAGAGAGAGAGAAAGAGAGAATGATGGAGGAAAGAGGCCATAGGAAGGAATTTCCTCCTGTGGCATCCAAAAAATACAACCTCCACCATTTTTTCCGACAATTGGCACCCATCATCATCATTGTTATCATCTAAGATGTACATATCCCAAATTTCATGTGATTCCACCACTTTTGCACCGTTGAATTAGCAATGTAAAAAGTTCTATTGTTGGTAAACCATTAATTTTGCATCAACTAAATCAACGGTGAAAAAATGGTATAATCATAAGAAATTTGGTGTATCCACATCTTAGATGATAAAGATAGAAGTGATGTATGCCGATCGTCGAAAAAAATCATGGAGCATGTATTTTTCCGACGCCATAGGAGGAAATTCCCTCCTATGACACATTTCCTCCATTAACCTTATATATATATATATATATATATATATATATATATATATATATATGAATATAATGGAGGAAAGATGCCATAGGAGGGAATTTCCTCCTATGGCGTCGAAAAAATACAATCTCCATCGTGTTTTCCAATGATCGGGACCCATCATCTTCATCGTTATCATCTCAGATATGGGTACACCAAATTTCATGTGATTCTACATTTTTTTCACCGTTGAATTAGTGGGTTCAAAATTAACGGTTTACCGACAATAGAACTTTTTACATTGCTAAATCAACGGTGAAAAAGTTGTAGAATCACATGAAATTTGGCGTACTCACATCTTAAATGATAACAATGAAGATGATGGATTCCGATCGTCAGAAAACACGATGGAGGGCGTATTTTTTCGATGCCATAGGAGGAAATTCCCTCCTATGGCCTTTTTCCTCTCTCTCTCTCTCTCTCTCTCTCTATATATATATATATATATATATATATATATATATATATAATGGAGGAAAGATGCCATAGGAGGGAATTTCCTCCTATGGCGTCGAAAAAATACAATCTCCATCGTGTTTTCCAATGATCGGGACCCATCATCTTCATCGTTATCATTTAAGATATGGGTACACCAAATTTCATGTGATTCTACATTTTTTTCACCGTTGAATTAGTGGGTTCAAAATTAATGGTTTACCAACAATAGAACTTTTTACATTGCTAAATCAACGGTGAAAAAGTTGTAGAATCACATGAAATTTGGCGTACCCACGTCTTAAATGATAACAATGAAGATGATGGATTCCGATCGTCAGAAAACACGATGGAGGGCATATTTTTTCGATGTCATAGGAGGAAATTCCCTCCTATGGCCTTTTTCCTCTCTCTCTCTCTCTCTCTCTCTCTCTCTATATATATATATATATATATATATATATATATATATATATATATATATGGGATTAAGGGTCCTGCACTCGGGCTTAGGGAAAATCCATGTGTCCGCAACTCAGAAGCCATGTTCTTTTCATTCCGTGATTAAAGAAAAAGAAAACAGAAGTAACCCTTATTTTTCGCTGAGAAATCCTTGGATAAGTTGTTGCAACGATTAAAAGTTTTACTGAGAAATCATTGTTATATTTTGCTGACAATATCTGTGATTTGCAGAAAATTGGGTGAACGATTCTTACTTTATGATTGAGTTGATATGGATTAATGTGATTGGGGAAAAACTAGAACATTCTTGGTGAAGAAGTTAAAAATTGAGGCAAAATTGTTAGCTTTTCACGGCTGATTTGTTGTTATTTGAAATCTTTGTTAATATCTCACAGTTTTGGCTTTCAATCCAATTAGATTTGTTTTAATTTGGGGGAAATTAGATAAATTTGTTTAATTTTAAGGCATACGACAAACCGAGGGCTTTGCATCTCTTATTTTTCTCCTTTGTGTTGCCTCCTTTGGGTTAAGGATTTGCCAAAATTGTGAAGATTAGGTTAGAGAATTTCTAGGAGAGAGGAGGTAATGATAAAAAGGAGAGAGCGAGAGAGAAGGAGAAGGTGAATGCGTTTTTTTAAATCCCTTTGATTCTTACGCCGTCACGTCCCGTTTCCCGAAATATAGAATAGAGGGTGATTAGACCAGCCATGCATCTACGGTCAAGAAATAATCCCGCCGTAGTCACACTTCGGCTGCTAGGATTACATGGTAAGCAGTAATCTCAACACAGAATAAGAGAAATACAGTCACTAAATTTATTACATTTTAACGAATCATAGTGCAACGGATACAAGCAAAAGAGATAACTAACCAGTGATAACAAATGTTCCTTGTTTGAAAGTAATGGAAATGATAAGCTAGAGTCGTTGGTCTAAATCTCCGCAATCACCTCGAAAAGAGTAGGTTCACTTCTTGCTCTGAGCATGCATACTCAGGGCGTCAGGGTGACACAATATAAACAATATGATAATACTAACAGGTGGTAGTAACAGTGTCATGCCCCGCTTCCCAAAATACGGAATATGAGGGGTGATTAGGTCAGCCATGCTCCGACGGTCAGGGAATAATCCCGCCGTAGTCACACTTCGGTTTCTAGCAATACATGTAGTCAGTAACCAGTAATAGAATAAAGGAAATCACAGTTCACAACTTTATTACCTTACAATAAAAGAGTTCGAGATACATTTATTTTGCAGAATAAAATAACTAAGCAACAAAAAACATTGTGCTCAAAGAAAAAGGGAATGGCGCTGATGTTGCGGTCTAGACCTCCGTGGTCTCGAAGGGCAGGTCCTGCTCCTTGACTGGGTCCAGTTCGTCCTCTGAGCATGCACACTCAGGTCGTCAGGGCGACACATATAGCAATAAATATATATAATGGGTACAATGCTATTAAACATGAAAGGTGCAACAGAATGCAGAACACGAGAGTAATGAACATCAAATGAATATGAACAGTGCGATATGAGTATCATGTCAGTAAACCAGGCAATGTGTATGTCGTTATTTATCAGTCACTAAGTCATTGAAATCAATTGGTGGAAAGGATGCTCGTGTTTAACAAGGGTCTCGTGCATGCCCAAGACAACGGTCCACTGTTGCCCGGGACATAACCCTGCAGTCGTGCCGCTAGGCTCACTATATATATATATATATATATAAAATATCGAATGATCATCATCTAAATCACTGTACCTCGCTAAATACGAGTTCAATTCCACCTTGATTTCCCCATTTCCCAGGTTATAGCACGCATTCAGGTATTAAATGGGTTGTGAATAACTACGTATCGCTTTCACTTTCAATCACGCTTTCACTTATCAATATCACTTTCGTACTTGCCACAACTCAGTCACTAACACTTATAAATCGACAATGCACAACAGTCGCTAGGTCTCAGTATAACGATCACTATGCAAGAGGTATAAAGCAAACACAAAAATAGGTAGAAATGCACTGAACATATATTCATTAAATTACGACAGCTAACGCCACATGACTTGCAAAATTCATTATAAATCACATGTATAGAATCAACCAAAACAATACAAAAGGCGTATAATGTATACTTGATTATCTACACGGTAAAATTAAGTTATGTCAAACAGAAATCAGGTTAGAGACTTACCATCATTTTAAATCAGCGATCAGTTGCTGGAATTCCAGTTTCAGAACTGGAAGTCCAATTTCGCGCGCAGTTTACTAGGGATTATTTTCAGATTTAGGTGTTGGCCTAGTTGAATAAAATCTAGTTCTATCTGTTAGGTTTCCAATGCATCAACCTTATTAATAATAAACTTTCAGTACTGGGAGTTATTTCATGTTTAATGTGAAGGTGTAAGAAATGTTATTGCAGAAACTGCAGAACACGTTGATACTCTAAAATACAAACTAAATATCAAACGACGGTGAAAATGCACGGGACCAAATTCATGTGTTAGCTAACTAAATTATCTACATGAATGTATGAGGCTCTATGCATTTTCAGTTCTACGTAGAGATGTGCAGGCTCTTAAATTCAGGTATTCTCGAGGAATGCTGCCCCGGACTGCAGTCCAGAGTCACGTTCCCAGTCAATTCTCGTTGTCGTAATCTATCAATATCGAAAAATAAACTATGTATGGTTCTAGGTTATCGAGTCGGCTTCGATATGAGCTGTAGAAAATTACATTCAAAACTGTATTGAATTTACGATGATTTTAACAAGGTAACATGCGCGGTAAAATTTCAGATTTAGTGTCGCCTTTAAGGGGCAACTTTATATGATTATACACGATATTTTGCATCCGAATTTCTACACGATATTCATAATCAGTAAAGAGATCTAACTATCACAGGTTCCTCCATAATAAGATATGTTTTGGTTTATAGTTCGCATCAAACACTTCTGGTAGCGTTTGGAAATCGGTCGAAAACACAAGATTTCCTTAACCAACAAGTGATACTTAATTCTTAAAAATTCTAAATGAAATCAATAAGGCTAAACAACCGAGTTGGGTTTGATTCATCACTACCAACATGATGTCTCAAGTATAAGTGTTCTATTGTAACCTAATACTATGTCGATGTATATATCTTTACCTACACACATATAAACTTATATTAAAAGTAATTTGACATTGTTATTTAATCTAGATATTGTAATGGCATGAGAAACAAGAGATGGGTTTTCTCTTGCTTGGAGACGGCGGCAGCACGGCGACGGCGATGATGGAGATAACACGAGCAGTGGGTCTACAGTGGTGGCGTGGGTGCTGTGGCACGGCGGTGAGGTGCAGTGGAGCTCCGGGGTGCTACAGGGGATGATCAGGGTCGGTGGTGCACGGTGGGGAGTCGACGGTTGGATGGGGTGATGATGAAGATGCTGCTCGGTCGAGATTGGGGATCTTGGCTTGGGTGATGGGTGCGGTAGTGCTCAGGTGGTCACGGTTGGGGAAAGGAGATCAGTAGATGGGACGAGAAGGTGATGGGGATGGCCAGAGGAGGCTCGTCGGTAAGGTGGTGGTGGAGTTTGGGGTATCGTCTATAAAGGAGTTGGGTCTCGCGGTGGTTGGTCGATGGAGGTGAGGCAAAAGTGATATTTGGTGGCGGTCGCAGGTTAAGAAAGAGGAGAAAGAAGTGTGGTTGGTGATGGGTTCATGGTGGTGGTTAGCTCGAGCTGAAGGAGGAGGAGCTGGGGGGGTTGTCGGTGATGATGAGTGAGGACGAGGGGAGTGAGCGAGATGGGTTAAGGAGTGAGAAGGGCTTAGTATTGAGGCGAGGGTAAGGCAAGGACGTGGGGGAGCGGTTCTCGAGGAAAGAACGAGAGAAGGGGAGCTGTTGGAGGGATAGGATTTGGTGGAGGGGATCGCGGGGGAGTTGGCGAGCAGGGCGTGTGGGAGTTGGCGAGTAGGCGTGGGTCTCGTGGAGGTGGGCGCGGTCGTCACGACGCGGGAAGAGGGGAAAACGTTGGAAAAGAGCGGGAAAGAAAGAAGCAAGGAAGAAGAAGAAGAAAAGTGGGTGAGTCAGGTCGGGTACGGGGTAGGTTTAGGATTTTGTTTGAGTTGGTTGAGGTAATAATTAAAATAAAATAATAAAATATATATAAAATGAAAAAAAATAGGGAAAAAGATCTGGAAAAATACGGAAAAAATATATACGGAAACTGGGGATTTACAAACAGTAGGTATGAAGTAAAACGTATAATGCAATAACATAAATGAGTGGAATAACATAAACAGGTAGCAATATAACAGTGAACTATCGTAATGGTTAAAGGTGATACGCATGTCACTACTCTAACTGTCTTTATGTCGTTTGAAATTGAACGGTTGAATGTGTTATCATGTTTAGCAAGAGTCTCGTGCATACCCGAGACTACGATCAACTGTGCCCGGGACATAACCCTGCAGCTGTGTTGCTAAGCAGAACTACCTAATCAGTATATTCGCTAATATCGAATAATCATCCTCTAAAACAGTAAAACTTGCTAAATACAAGTTCAAATTCCACCTCAATTTTCCCATTTTCCCCAGTTTATAGCATATGTTCAGCTATTAGATGGGTAATATACAAGTACATGTCACTTTTACTATTCGATCACACTATCATGCTTATCAGTATCACTTTCAATCACTGGTTCACTAACGTACTTGTCACAATCCAGTCATTAACACTTATCAATCGACAGTGCAAAACCATCACTAAAGTATCATAGTAATAGTCACTAAACAATGGTTGTAACGCAATCACATAATATTGTAGGAATGCGGTAAATACATTTCAATTAAATAAGGGCAACCAATTTCATATAGCTTGCAAAATTCACTATAAATCACAAGTGCAGAATCAGGCAAAACAATATAAAATGCATGTGAAGTATACTTGTTTATATAACCAGTAAAATTGGTTTCATATCAATAGACATTCTTGTTTAAGAGTTATGTTCATTTAAAACAAGGATGTTCTGCTTGAATTTCAGTTTCAGAACTAAAAGTCTAATTTCAAGCGTAGTTTTCTATAGATTATGATCAGAATCAAGAATTGCCACAGTTGAATAAAATCCATCCCAAGAAATTAGGTTCCAACGCAATAGACGGATCAGTAATATCCGCTGTATACAGGGAGATATGTTCAGTTTAAGGTCAATACGTATAATTTGTCACTGCAGAAAACAGCAGTACATATCGACAATATAAATTGTTTTATAAATATCAAACAGCGATCGAATTTAGTGAAACTAGTGGAATATGAAAGTTAACTCAATTTTCTACGCATAGATATAAGACTCCACACATTTTCATGTTTAAACAGGGATATACAAAGGTTTAAAAACAGGTAATAACAGAGAATACTGCTCTCGACTGCAGTCCAGAGCAGTATTTCCCCTCAGTTTGCAATATCATAACAAAGCAATATTCAGTAAAAATTACCAGAGGTTTATAGATTATCCATTCTTCTTGGTAACAAGCCTAAGCACATAACGATACGATTTATATCCAATTTATTATGAATTTAATACGACGATATGTACAGTAAAATTCTAGATTTTGTGACACCTCATGGAGGCATCGTTTTATGATCTAAACTTTATCATTTAAAACCCAACTTTATATAGATTGCTCATTAATATTAAATGAGCCTATTGATAACAAATATTGAGGACTTTTAATAAGGTTTTGGTTCTGGCAATTGCATCAAACACTTGCATTATATACGTGCCACAATCGAAACTCCGTTTTCATTCGACCGATCAAAATGATAATTAATTCTTGCAATTTTCTATACGATGTTATCATGAGATATTAGACTCAATTATACCCAAATCAATACAACAACATTAATACGGTTAGTTATTAAAATATGATAATACTTTACGGGGTGTGTGTGTGTGTGTATCGATCTATTTATTATCATAGCATGTAAAGCAAGTGGAGTTCACTTTCCTGGCGACGACAAAACGACGATGGCGAAACAGTAGCGGTGGCAAAGACATGAGCAACAACAACACAAGCAACCCCAATAGCACGAGCATCAGCAACTCCTAGGGCTTGGGATGCTCGGCTAAAGAGTGAAGCTTGGGCTCGGTTGAATGTGACGAAGTCAGCTGGAAGCGGTCGGCGGTACACCAAGGAGAGCCAGGTGAGGCTACGGAGGTCCAGGGGGCACCGGAAACAAGAGCTCAGGCGATGAAGTTGCTGTTGGCAGCTGACTTGGAGGAAGGGTGAGAAGATGAGCTCGGTGTGAGTTGTTGGAGGTTGAAAGGTGGAGGAATTAAAAGTGGTGGTATAGAGGTGACCTCGTTAGTGGGCTCGTCGGTGTTTAGATGGGTTCGACAGTGGTTGGCGGTTTAGGTGACGGTGGCTGTGGCTCATCGGCGATGGTTGTGGGAGCTTGGGTGTGGAGGTTGGAGGGTGAAGCTTGGTTGGAGAAGGAGGGGTTGCGTGGTGGCAGTGGTGCTGCTGGTGGTGATAGAGGTGGCTCCAGTGATGGTTCTCGGTGTTTTGAGAGGAGATGGAGGAAGATGGTGAGAGGAGCTCAGGGTTGGTGGAGGCGACGAGGGGTTCGTCTGTGATGGTTAGTGGCAGCGGCGGTATTGCAGTGGTCATTCACCGGCGTGTTGGGTGCTGCGGCGGTGATGTGTTTCAGTGAGGAGATGATGGATCTCAGGTGGAATTTGAGGAAAGAGAGGAGGTGGAGAATGAGGAAGGAGGAGCTGGCGGTGACGAGGTCGGCGGCGGTTGAAGCTCGTCGGAAGAGGTGGCCAGTGGAGAGTGGTTTTGAGTGTGAGAGAGAGAGAAAGTTAGAGTGAGATAGAAAGAGAGAGATAGAGAAGGATATAGAGAGAGATGATGAGATGAGGGGTGAGAGGGAGTCGGTTTAGGGGAAGGAGGAATTTGACAAGGGTATCTCGGAAGGGGCATTGGGATGGGAACAAGTCGTGGGTGAGGTGGCAGGAGCAGGTCACCGACGAGGAAAAAGGGAGCCGTTGGGGGTGAAGGGAGAGAGAAAGAGTGGGAATGAAGAGAGAGAGTGTGGGTCGTGTTGGGGGCTCGGTTCATGGGCTTACACCAGAGAAAATTAGAAGGAGGAAAAGAGAGATGGGTTTGGGCCGGGGATTGGATAGGGTTTTATATCAGGTTATAAAGGAATTATGTTTTAAGAAAAATGATAAATAAGAGAAAAATATGGGTAAAATATTTATTTAAAATATGGGAAAATTCACAAGGAATTGGGGATTTACATCATACCCCCCTTACAAAAATTTCATCCTCGAAATTCAAAGAATGAAGAACAACGAAAACAATGAAACGAACAAACTACTTAAAAGATGGGGAAGGCGTTGACAGATATCCTCCTTACAGCTCTTTCATCTGTGGGCAACCGTTTACACAGTGTTCGCTGGATCCACAAATCAAACACCATGCTTTGGCCTGGAGACAGTCTCTTTGAAGGTGCCCCGACCTCTTGTAGTAATAAAAAACTTGGGTTCTCCATTGCTTTTACTGCTGAGGAACAAATGAGCGCTTCATATGTACCACCCATTGCTTCTGAATTGGGATCACCCCACGAGGGGAATCTACTTCTGGTGATTGACCCACTGGGGACCTCCTATCCCCTGTTCGTTGACTTTTAGCCATATCTGCCAACCTTTCTTGAACTCGAGCGGCATTCAGTACCTGAGCCAATGTCTTTAGATCAGGTGAAGCTATCAGCTGCTGAATCTCAATATCAAGCCCTTGCTGAAATCATCTAGCCATGTCTGTCTCTGTGGCTACCATCTAAGGAGCAAAGCGGCTCAGCCTGTTGAACTCTGCTGCGTAGACATCTACGGGGCGACCATTATTCTTCAAGGTGATGAACTTTTCTTCTAATTCTGTCTTGGCGGTAGCCAGAAAGTAATGGTCCAGGAAACACTCGGTGAATGTGCTCCATCCGCTGGGCTTATCGAGTCTGCTCTCCTCAACTGTCCACCATGTGCGGGCCTCATATTCTAACTGGATTTTGACAACGTTCATCTTATCCTCATCTAGAATCCAAGCAGCCGTTAGGAGATTTTCCATGTTGATCAGCCACTATTTAGCCTCAAGTGGGTCCGCTACACCTGTGAATATGGCCGGGTGAAGCCTTATGAAGTCTGAATCGATACCATCCCTAGCCTGAGTAGCTAGTACGAGAGTACCCTCGAGGGCGGCAAGGACAGTCGTAGATCTTTCCAAAGTAGTAATTGCAGACTCTTGCACTGCCTTTAATCCTTCAGCTAGGAGACCGATCTTCTTCTCTTGTGACTTAACAATGGTCGTTAGCGCACTGAGGATCTTGTATGTATGATCATGGGAACCGGTACCCGTTGAGTTGCCTGAAGAGGTTGTATTGCTGAAATAAGCAGGGAAGGGAATCAGATAACAGACGGAAATAAGAAAGGATTATATGATATCGAATGATGATTCAACAAGGATCATATGGAAGTGAAAGACAATATAACAGGATACAAATCAAGGGATCCCTAGATGGAACTATAACCCCATTCTAAACCTGGGGCTCTGATACCAACAAAATCATGTCACATCCCGCTTCTCGAAATACTCAATACGATGGTGACTAGGCCGGCCATGCTCCTACGGTCCAAGAATAATCCCGCTATAGTCACACTTCGGTTTCTAGCATTACATGGTAAGCAGTAATCAAAACACAGAATAAGAGAAATATAGTCACTAAATTTATCACATTTTAACGATTCAGAGTGCAACGAATACAAGCTAGCGTCGTTGATCTAAATCTCTGCAATCACCTCGAAAAGGGTAGGTCCACTTCTTACTCTGAGCATGTATACTCAGGTCGTCAGGACAACACAATATAAACAATATGATAATACTATCAGATGGCTGTAACAGTAAGTATAAAGTAACGTATAATGAAATAACATAAATGAGTGGAATAACATAAACAAGTAGCAGTATAACTTGTGAACTATAGCAATGGTTAAAGGTAATACACATGTCACTAGTCTAGCAGTCTTTATGTCATTTGAAATCAATTTGTTATATCCCGGGTACAGTTTAAATTTAGGTATTAATAGAGAATACTGCTCTGGACTGCAGTCCAGACCCGTATTTCCCCTCAGTTTGCAATATCATAACAAAGAAATATTTAGTAACAATTACCAGAGGTTTATAGATTATCCGGTCTTCTTCTTAGCGAGCCTAATCACGTCACGATACTATTTATATCCAATTTATTATGCATTTAATATGGCGATATGTACAGTAAAATTCCAGATTTTGCGATGCTTCTTGGAGGCATCGTTTTATGATCTAAACTTCATCATTTCAAACTCAACTTTCTATAGATTACTCGTTAATATTAAACGAGTCTATTGATAATAAATATTAGGGACTTTTAATAAGGTTTTGGTTCCGGCAATCTCATCGAAAACTTGCATTATATACGTGCTACAATCGAAACTCTATTTTTATTCTACCGATCAAAATGATAATTAATTCTTGCAATTTTCTATACAATGTTATCACGAGATGTTAGACTCTATTATACCCAAATCAATACAACTAAATTAATACGGTTGGTTATTAAAATATGACAATACTTTACGGTATATATATATATATATATATATATATATTGATTTATTTATTATCATAACATGTAAGGCAAGTGGAGTTCACTTGTTTGGCGATAACAAAACGACGACGGCGACACGGTACCGGCGGCAAAAGCACGAGCAACAACTGTTGGGAATCTTAGCGCCCTAGACGCTACAACCGCATCCTATATGGAACGAAAAACAAAAATTCTAAAGGCGGTAGAAACTACAAACCCTAGAATCGAATCCAAATACATATATTAGAAAACTACAATGAGGTTATAGCTATTATGGAAGAAGGTTATACCATGAGATCGAGTCCTTCGTTCTTCATCACCTCTTCCTTAGCTCCTTGGGGTCTCCTTGATCGAGCTTGACCGCCGGTCTTCCTCCGTCGAAGATGAACCACCTGAAGAATGTGGTTCATGGCTTTAGCTCCATACTAAAAACCAAGTGGAGCAACTAAAGGCTCTAGGTTGCTAATCTAGAGTGTCTAGTGATATAGTGAGTTATTCTAGTGTTTTTCTATCTCACTTCAACCCTTATTTCTCAACTCATGAGAGCATAAGATTGAAGATGAAGGAGGAGCTCAAGAAAAGGCTAGTGAGGAGAGAGAAGAAAATGGTGAGAATGAACTTTTTAAGTGAGAAAATATCAAGCATGGTTTTGTATAAAAGGTTTTTACAAATAAAATATAGCAACCATGCTTGAATAGTTTGCACAAATGAATATACAATTCATTTGTCAACACTATTCAATCATGATTCTCACTATTTTCACCTCACTACCTTTACACCTCATTTTCCATTTAAATAAATAAATGGATAAACCAAAAATGAGGTGTCCACTTTCTAGAATGTTTTCTATATAAATACAGAATACACTCTACCGTATATACATACGCGTATTCGTATCAAAATACGAATACCTAAAGAGATAGAATAATACAAAGAACATAATGCTAGAATATACATATCAAATATATACATATCAAATATATATATATATATTATTAAATCAATACTTGATTTAATAATCCAGTTTAATTCTAAACCGGCTAGTATTATCAACCGTCCGATCAAAAGTCCGGGTAGCTAGTACACTCATTTGATCGGAACCCTGCACGTATCAAAATACGGCCACTACACAATTTCTCCTAAACCAGGGAAACCCTCTGTGTGAGACTCTAAAGACTCGACAGTACACCGGCAGTGAGTTACTGGATAAATCCATAACCACAAACATGTCAGCGGCACTAGCTGTACGTAATGGCTACCCGGATACCTATCGAAAAGGAAGACCGACGAGCAAGCTCATCTATACCCCTACTGAGCCTATCTGTGACAATCTCCGTACAGTCCGGTCACTTTGTCTAAGAGTATCGCATATCGGGTCTAGGGGGTGGTAAACGTCAGACCCTAATAACACGATAATTCATGCCGATATGGCTCATGACCAATCCAAGAAACTACCGATCTAATTATCAGTAAATTCTAACTACCTTGGCTAAGGTCTTATGGTGCTGGACAACTGAGCACAGTGCGATATCGACTCCTTATACTGGGAGAAACGATTCCCCAACAATCGCTCACTGCCTTCATGTGTCTCGGGACTGTACCCAACTAAAACCTGTTTGCACGACTTAGTAGAGTCGTGGTAGGGTAGTAATCTAAGTACAGTGAGAACTCACACGAGACAAATGATGATCTCAGGTCTGAAGATTAACCTGTACTCATGTCACCTGAGAACTGCTATCTGGCGATAGGTATAGTACATCTAGAAGTTCTCGGTGAGTCCGTCAAGTGTACTCACCCCCAGTGAGAACATGTATACGATCTTAGGTGCGAAAGACCAATGGCTGTAGGACTAACCATCGCCCCTCGTCGGGGTCTAGAAATGTATACACCAGTTGGCTCCGGAATATCGATGCCTAGTCTCGATACTCCTATGACTAGGGACATTTAAGGATGTGCTTATGGACTACCCAGCCCCTACATGTATGATCCCTATCATAACGCTGGTAATCAAGCAATAATCCTACGGGCTTTATCAACATGTATTAACGATACGTAATAACAAGTAAAACATATACACATGTTAAGATAAAGACAAACCAAATAGCATACTATCATATCGAGCAAGATTGTCCTGTACATACATATGTCCAAGCATCCACTATATATATACATATAAAATAATGGCCTCTAGAGCATACATATCCAATAATCTCCTACTTACACTAAGGCCATATATTGGCGTACCGAGTACCCAACGTCTGTTCTAGAGCCAGTTATTGGCATATCGCATACCCAACATCTCAAATAGTCTCTCGAACTGTGCTTGAAGGAGGGTCTTGGTGGATGGATATGTCATGTTCTCTTTTGTGTTTACTCTCCGCAGCTCGATCTCTCGATGATCAACGATCTCCTTGATCAGGTGATACCGCCTAAAGATGTGTCTGGATTTCCGATGGAACCGTGGTTCCTTCGCTAAAACCATAGCCCCATTGTTGTTGCAATACAAAGGTATTAGATTAATAATAGACGGAACCACCTCAAGTTCATGTTCACCGCCGAAAGACCGGACCGGGACTTTGGAACGTCTAGTCTAAATTTGGAGGCAGATACTATTTAGACTTTTCCATCCACATCTCCGAAAATACCAAGTTGATTTATGACACCATATATCAGAGGTTTGGATAGATATGACCGTTGTAGCAGACTTCATCAGATTCCGCCTCATTTGTGAGGGGTTTTTGATTATGGGGATGCTCTTCCCTGCAGGCGCAAGCCTCTACAGTTAATTATGTTATCGTGTTGCGATAACCACTTTCTCCTTTTCCAGTAGTTCACTTTGCGTCTTGATCAGTCGAAAATATTGTATATTTTAGCCGGCAATTTCCTTAACATTTGCATACATTTAGAAGTGTTCGGCATTCATATTCTACATATTAGCAAATCTATCACAAAATATGAGATTGCATGTATTAGACTTTTAAACCGACACTTTAAAGGAAATTAACCGCATTTCATGGCATCGCATCATTTCTGTATTTGCGCAACACTTGTCTTGAGTCTATGCAGGAAAATACGGAAGAAGAAAAAGACCAAAGAGCTGATCAAATATTACGCCAATAAAATCATTTCAGATCTGGTAGCAGTTCAGAAGGAATTAGACAATTCTGTATATAAAATAAAAGCCCACAACTCAGGCCCAAGAAGCAACAGAGAGCCCAAGCTCTAAGTCTCCACGTCAGCCGCGGAAACGCCGCGGATAGGGGTATTATGCCGCGGAAACATGCCTCCTATGCCACGTCAGCAGTACAATTTCAGAACAGAATTATTATCTCAGGGCCCACAGTTCATTATGATATGTCAAATTCTATAATTTTCCAGAAGCTACTGCCAGATCAGCAAAGGAGATTAAGAAGGCTAATCCTAATTAAGCTCCTAACTAATCCTCTTCTAGAAGCCCCCTCCTAACTAATCACCTCTAGAAGCTTCTCCTCTAACTAACTTTTGGAGGGAAATTTGAATTCCTTCAACAAACTTTTGGAGGGAAATTTGAATTCCTTCAACAAACTTTTGGAGGGAAAGTTAGAATTTGAAATCCTAGATCTAGGGTTAGTTATCTATAAATAGATCCAAAATCTAAGGGTTGAGGTTGTTCTTTAGTTGATTAGTTCATTAATCAATCTTCATTAGTTAAAATTCCCTCTTTCATCATCTTCTTCCACAAGCTTCGTGACAAAGCTTGTGCGAAACCCTAACCCTAATTCCACTCTAAATCCAAGATCTTGAGTACCAAATCAAGCGAGAAGCCTTCAACCTTTTAGGAGCCGAGCCGATCTTCAATCGGGCAAGTGATCCAAGCCGATCCGCGATCCACGGAGACGAGCGAAGCCAAGTCAACGATCGATTTCTTCCTCTTGTAGTTCTTGAGCGAATGTAATGGAATTGTTGATATAAATAAAAGGTGAATTTCTTTAATCTTGCTTTCTTTTAATTCTTGCATCATGATTAGATCTCAATTTGTAATTGTTGTTCTTGTTGTGATGTTTGAGTAAAACTCCGCTCGTGAAGGAGTCGAGACGATTGTAGAATGATGATGTAACAAATTTGAATACGATTTTTAAGTCCTACGAGTTTTGTAAACCCTAGCAAGTTCAAGAATCGATGACCTAGTTTCGTAGCGATGCTTTCTTGATTGTGATCGCTCGAAATTAGGGATCTACGATCGTTTCTTGAGTTTACTAGAGGCTAGAATATGAATGATATCAATGAAAGAACAAGGGATAAGATGAAACCCTAGTTTCACAAGAAATCCCTAATTCTCATCGATCATCATCGATCTAGTATCAATTCATCGAAGGATAAGAATACGTAATTCTAAGATTACATCACATCTATAGATCCGATCGATTCCTACGAGCCTCATTTCGATTCTTGAGATTTGGTTTGGAAAAATCATCAAACGATCAATTCTTGATTCTATCTTCTAATGCTTTCTTAGATCTAGGTTTTTTCTTTTTCTTGAACTTTAAATACAAATCTTGAATTGTTTTGTTTTCTTTTCTTTAAAGTTTCGACTCATCTAAATTCGAAAAGACGAACGATTACACTATCCCTGTGGACGATCCGCACTCACATACAAACTACAATCCGACACCGTAGTTGATTGCGGTCAATATAATTTTTTGATTGTCGTTACTTTTTACATATACACGTCAGAAAATGGTTCAATCAAATGGCGCCGTTGCCGGGGATAGTGCGCTAATAGTTCGTATTTTGAAATTTGAGTTGAACAATTTATTCCATCATAATTTTTTAGATCAAAATTCGTGCAAACACTAATACGTGTGTTGTGATTTGATTGCGAGGAAATCTGGAATCATTGGAGCTGTGGAAAAATTTTTGTAAATATTCCAGAGAGCTGAGAAATTGTACAGAAGCTTGCTGAAGAATTTCTGTACAGTGATCCCTTCAGTCAACCGCCCTTCCGCGGCAATTAGGCCTTACCTGCGGCGGATCCGCGCTTTTAGTGACTGTTCACTGCACCAATTTTGTTCTGTAAGTCCCTCACTTTCTTATCTCTTACCTCATCTGCTCCAATAACAATTTTACTGCAGGTTTTCTTTGCAAATAAATCGCAGCGCCGCAAAGCAAAATAAAATTTGTGCGTGTTTTGATTCTTGTGGTTGTTGCATATTAATACGGAAATTTAAGGGGCACGACCAAATCCAAATTAGGTGGGGATTTCATTACCCTTCCTAGGCCCCGAAAATCGCAAAACTTGCATCCGCATTGACCCTCATTAATTAAAAGAAATCTAGAGATGACTCTAAGGACCGTCGCGCTCAATTAGGACAAGAGAAGGCCGTGGGTAATTCATTGCTTATCCGCGTTTTCTTGTGGTGCCTAAGGCGAGTGTGTCTAAGGCTAGTGGTTATTAATTAGGCCCACTGTAGTGGTGGTTCCTTCCCACTTACCTGGCACTTATCCGGCCACAGGGGGACAAAGAGGCAGTGGAGGATTCTATCCTACGACTTGTCTTTTGGCAGTTAGGAGCGGTCTAGAGCCGGACCTAGGTGACCCCTAGATTTTAGGGTTTTGTGTGTTGCATTTGTTTTGTTGCATCATATTTTTCAAAAATCCGTATCAATTTTTAAAACAAACACCACATTCATATCTTTCCCCTAATTATAAATTTACGCTGCCACTTGTACTAACCATTTTTAGTGCAAGATAGGCTGGACACGGGTTTCTAGTGCCCGTTAAGTCCGCGTCCCTTCTCATCGACCCAAAGTCGGTATTTCTACACTTACCTTTTCTTTACCCACCACCACACCCACATCGATGGATCCACCTCCATCGAACTTCTTTTCCACTACTCTGCCGCCGTCCGTTGGTGCGCAGATTCCACCTCGCATTTCTCTCCAAGAGAGATGTTATCCTACACGAGGCCCACTTTCCACCTGTCTATCCACACCACCAGCCAACGGGGAAAATTTTCAAATAAAACCCCAATACATCAACCTTCTACCAAAATTTCACGGTCTCGAGTCTGAAGACGCATACGTGTTTATCACGAAATTTGAAAATGTATGCGCAATGATGGGTACTTCACAGCTTTCTGTGGATGCTTTCCGTCTTCGTCTTCTCCCATTCACTTTGTGCGATTTAGCCGAAAAGTGGCTTTATAACACTACCGCACATTCCATTTCAAATTGGGACGAATTCGTCAAAGCATTCCTTAAGAAATTCTACCCACATCACAAAACAGCTCGAATCCGTAGCGAAATCTATCAATTCACCCAGCTTCCAAATGAAACATTTTCAAAATGTCTTGACCGCTTTAAGGATCTGTTAGTCCAATGTCCACATCACGGCATCCCGAGATGGGATCTTTGCCGAATTATTTATGAGGGCATTACTCCTTACACAAGACAGACCCTTGAATCAATGTGTCAAGGCAATTTTATGACCAAAGATGATGGGGAAGCCTGGAACTTTCTAGAAAATTTCGCTGAAAAATCTTTACAGTGGGAGGGTGTGAGTCAATCATCTAGGGATGGCAATGATATTTCCATAGAAATTAGAGCTGAAATTTCAGCTTTACACAAGAAATTTGATGCTATGGAAAACAAATTTTTAGCTGCCGCCCTAAATCAAATATCACTCTCCAAAACTGTATGTGGTTGTTGTTCTGATCCGTCTCACTTGACGGAAGAATGTCCGTTTCAAGGTCCTGAGTATACCAATGCATCATTTCAAAGACCTAGAAACGATCCATCTTCCTCCACATATGATCAGGGTTGGAGGAATAACCCTAACTTTGCTTGGAACCAATCACAATTTCAAAACACGGTTCCAACACAACACAATTTCCAAGGGGCCCCTCCACTACAACAGCAACCACAATTGAGTCAGCACCCCTTTCAAGCACAAAATTTTCAAAATCCGGTCAACACTTTTGCACCATCTAGTCCTTTGCAGTTGACCGGGACTGATTCATTTGCACAATGCATGAATTTGGTCTTAACAAATATCATGCAAGTTTCGGCTGAAATGAGGTCTTCTGTCGATTATATAAAGAAAAACTCTGCGTCCCAAAGCGAGAGTATTAAATCGATGGAAGAAGAAATTGCACGTTTAAAAGCTGAAATGAGTGCAAGGGAGAAAGGGAAACTTCCAGCTCAACCTTTACCCAATTCTAGCTATTTACATGATGTGGATGCAATCACGTTGAGATCTGGAAGAGTGCTTGACAATCATGTTGGGGAAGAGTTTGATGTCACTGATAAATCAATCAATAGAACCCCGGCTGAGACCTTTCCTCACACACACACTTCTTACCCCAGTTCTTTTACCCCACCATCTTCTTCCGAGCCTATTCTCCATTTCCCAAAAGGCTCGCCACTACAGCCCACCTCTTTTACCCCTCCACGGACGATCCCCTCTTCTATACCGGGATCGATTCCACAAACACTTTCTTCTCCTATGATGGACCCAGCGCTTATTGCTAAAGCACCTTATCCTAATCGGTTAAGGGCTAACACACCGAGTCCACATATGGAGAAGATCATGAACATTTTTAAGCAAGTAAACACCAACATCCCTCTCCTAGATGCCATCCAACAAGTTCCTTCCTATGCGAAAACTCTTAAGAACTTGTGCACTAGGAAGAGGAAGACTCATGCGCCCAAGAAGATATTCATGGAAAAAACAATAGACACGGCTTTCCCCCAACAATTACCAAGGAAACGTAAGGATCCAGGATATCCTACTATTTCCGTTTCTATTGGGGAAAAACACATTAACCGTGCTCTACTAGACCTTGGCGCTAGTGTTAACTTGCTTCCATATTCTGTTTATGAGCAACTAGGTATCGGAGAGTTGAAGCCAACCAATTGCACTCTCCAGATGGCTGACCGATCAATCACCAAACCTAGGGGTGAACTGGAGGATGTGTTAATAAAAATCGGAGAATTTATATTCCCGGTAGATTTTATTGTAATTGATACACAACCTGTAGCGAACCCACGGAATCAAATTCCGGTGATTTTAGGTCGCCCCTTTTTGGCCACTTCCAATGCTATTATCAACTGTCGTAACGGTTCTATGACCCTATCTTTCGGGAATAGGTCAATAGAACTAAACATTTACAAGTTGGGAAGTGTACCCTCCGAACCTATTGCTCAGGTCTGTTCTGTCGACTTAATGGATGTCGACAGCAGCGAAATTGATGATGCTCCTGATACCGATCTA
Organism: Agapanthus africanus; assembly: GCA_030015575.1. Classification (NCBI taxonomy): domain Eukaryota; kingdom Viridiplantae; phylum Streptophyta; class Magnoliopsida; order Asparagales; family Amaryllidaceae; genus Agapanthus; species Agapanthus africanus. The sequence goes on along the minus strand of JASDDO010000024.1, from coordinate 416,864,843 downwards.
GACTCTTTTCATATGTTATTGTTTGACCCAACTATGTATCATACACATACGGACTCTTCCACCGAGATGTCCGGGTCAATAATTAACACGGATTATGAACTGTTCTTAGAGTCTGAAGATCACCCCGCACTTTGTGATGATATTATTCACCGGGGTATGAATGGAACTTTTGAGGAGATCTTCGCTGATGAACTCGCATTTTTGAATGACACGGGTGTTGAGATGAATCATTTTCCAATCACTGAAATTGAACCTCCACCCCTTCTTCTGAATTGTAAAAAGAATGCGAGTAATCCATCACATACACTGCATCATCTCTCCAATATGAGACGCACACACATTCTCTTCCACCACTTATCTTTTCCCCACTTCTTCTTCCACCAACCCGAGCATTGAATTGATAAAATTTTTGAATGGTTGGTGTTAACATTCGGTCTTTGCAAAGCTTGGCATCGACCACTGATTTTTTTGACCCCCTCATATGATTTTCAAAGATTAACATTGCTTAAGTTTGGGGGGGCATCTTTTTTGTGGCTCTTGAAAACAAAAGAAAATTTTACAAAATTTTGAGCCAAAAATAAGTTTGGGGGAGGTTCTTCACTTAAATATTTTGCCCCCACTAATAATTCCTCCCAAGCTTACAGGTTTTTCGAGATTTAGCAGAAGGCAACAGTGAGGACACTGTTGAAAACAAGTTTGGGGGAGGTTTGTGCTTATTTCTGCATCATTTGCATATCATCTGCATAAGCACAAAACATTTCTTTAAAAATCTATAAAAATTGAAAAATTTTCAAAACCCATAAAAATTTAAAAATTTTCAAATATAAAAATAATTTTAATATTTACACCTTTTTGTACATAAATAAGATAATGAAAGTTTAGACAGTGAAAAATTACATCCATGAGATTAGAAGAATTTAAGAAAACTAAGAAAATTAGAAGTTTTCTTATACGAACTAGTAATAAGTAGTTATGAGCCGTTGTCCCAAGGGTTAGTAAGATGAAGGACGTCACTAATCTGAGGATAAAAATAAGTCTGAAAAATAGTTTCTATTCTGAAAGCCAAACATTTTGAACGTTGCTACCCTGCTATTCGCACTTACACACGTCTTAAAGCCTGGGATAGTAGAGGATACCTTGAAATGCTCTTGTCTTAAAGCCAAAAGTATGAAGGAAATAAAAAAAATGAATAAAAAAAAAATATATAAAGTGGTGAGAAAAATGGACACTGGTTTTGTTATCACCAAGGGCAATAAAAAATGTATAGCGAGGGTGCTTCTTCACCTAGTGCCCTAAGGCCAACTGGTCTGGGAGTCACTGCTATGCCTGAGGTGGTGCAAGACGAGGAAAATACACCAAGTAAGCAAGCACAGGAGTAATCGGTCGGTTAGTACCTCAAGAAGTATTAACGGTCGCATGAAAGTGTGTGAGCAATTTCGTCTAAATATTCATTAATTAAAAAGTACTGAGGCTGATGGGCAAGAGTATGATAGCTTGAATTGAATTCTCCGGGTGTAGGGATGTCCTTTACACACACGCAGGGTTATATGATCGATGTTTGGAAAACAGATAGGAATGAAGAATAAGACGATGTTTTATTGAGGGGGGACGTGATTTCTGACATCTTTTCATGACCATTAAGATAGGGCTCATGACAACCGAAAAGCTAGCTTAGTTGGAAACCCTAATTTTCAAAGTCTTTTCTTTTACAATTCTTTTCTTTAAATGTAATATTCATGATCTTTCTTTTATTATTGGATTTTGTGGGTGCAATCCGCTGAAAACCCTCAGGAGACAACACTCCTCCTACTAGGGACACCTAGAGGTTTAAAGGCTTGTTGCACGTGCTCAGTGCAATCGTGTTGCCTACGAAAGTGTGCTAGTTAGTTTTTCTCTTTCTTTATTTTCTCCTTCTCTTTTTAATAAAACATTCGCTCGAGACGATCGAAATTAAGTTTGGGGGTATTTGATCAGTCGAAAATATTGTATATTTTAGCCGGCAATTTCCTTAACATTTGCATACATTTAGAAGTGTTCGGCATTCATATTCTACATATTAGCAAATCTATCACAAAATATGAGATTGCATGTATTAGACTTTTAAACCGACACTTTAAAGGAAATTAACCGCATTTCATGGCATCGCATCATTTCTGTATTTGCGCAACACTTGTCTTGAGTCTATGCAGGAAAATACGGAAGAAGAAAAAGACCAAAGAGCTGATCAAATATTACGCCAATAAAATCATTTCAGATCTGGTAGCAGTTCAGAAGGAATTAGACAATTCTGTATATAAAATAAAAGCCCACAACTCAGGCCCAAGAAGCAACAGAGAGCCCAAGCTCTAAGTCTCCACGTCAGCCGCGGAAACGCCGCGGATAGGGGTATTATGCCGCGGAAACGCGCCTCCTATGCCACGTCAGCAGTACAATTTCAGAACAGAATTATTATCTCAGGGCCCACAGTTCATTATGATATGTCAAATTCTATAATTTTCCAGAAGCTACTGCCAGATCAGCAAAGGAGATTAAGAAGGCTAATCCTAATTAAGCTCCTAACTAATCCTCTTCTAGAAGCCCCCTCCTAACTAATCACCTCTAGAAGCTTCTCCTCTAACTAACTTTTGGAGGGAAATTTGAATTCCTTCAACAAACTTTTGGAGGGAAATTTGAATTCCTTCAACAAACTTTTGGAGGGAAAGTTAGAATTTGAAATCCTAGATCTAGGGTTAGTTATCTATAAATAGATCCAAAATCTAAGGGTTGAGGTTGTTCTTTAGTTGATTAGTTCATTAATCAATCTTCATTAGTTAAAATTCCCTCTTTCATCATCTTCTTCCACAAGCTTCGTGACAAAGCTTGTGCGAAACCCTAACCCTAATTCCACTCTAAATCCAAGATCTTGAGTACCAAATCAAGCGAGAAGCCTTCAACCTTTTAGGAGCCGAGCCGATCTTCAATCGGGCAAGTGATCCAAGCCGATCCGCGATCCACGGAGACGAGCGAAGCCAAGTCAACGATCGATTTCTTCCTCTTGTAGTTCTTGAGCGAATGTAATGGAATTGTTGATATAAATAAAAGGTGAATTTCTTTAATCTTGCTTTCTTTTAATTCTTGCATCATGATTAGATCTCAATTTGTAATTGTTGTTCTTGTTGTGATGTTTGAGTAAAACTCCGCTCGTGAAGGAGTCGAGACGATTGTAGAATGATGATGTAACAAATTTGAATACGATTTTTAAGTCCTACGAGTTTTGTAAACCCTAGCAAGTTCAAGAATCGATGACCTAGTTTCGTAGCGATGCTTTCTTGATTGTGATCGCTCGAAATTAGGGATCTACGATCGTTTCTTGAGTTTACTAGAGGCTAGAATATGAATGATATCAATGAAAGAACAAGGGATAAGATGAAACCCTAGTTTCACAAGAAATCCCTAATTCTCATCGATCATCATCGATCTAGTATCAATTCATCGAAGGATAAGAATACGTAATTCTAAGATTACATCACATCTATAGATCCGATCGATTCCTACGAGCCTCATTTCGATTCTTGAGATTTGGTTTGGAAAAATCATCAAACGATCAATTCTTGATTCTATCTTCTAATGCTTTCTTAGATCTAGGTTTTTTCTTTTTCTTGAACTTTAAATACAAATCTTGAATTGTTTTGTTTTCTTTTCTTTAAAGTTTCGACTCATCTAAATTCGAAAAGACGAACGATTACACTATCCCTGTGGACGATCCGCACTCACATACAAACTACAATCCGACACCGTAGTTGATTGCGGTCAATATAATTTTTTGATTGTCGTTACTTTTTACATATACACGTCAGAAAATGGTTCAATCAAGTCTAGTGTTATTTTGTTTGTTTTGGTTGCCCATGGATTGTATACGGAGGCTAGTTTATATCGTCCTCCGTAGGGCACGGATTAGTCTAAATCCGTATATTTTAGATTTGGGTTTTGAACTTAGGTTATATATTTCTTTAGTTCAAAAATATTTTGTTTTATTTAAGCACCGTTAATTTGTTTGAGATTAAGACCAACTTAAATATATGAGCATTTAGGCTCAATTTATTTTAACTAAGGAGACGTTAGTCTTATTTGAGACTAAAGTCTACTTAGCAATATTTTCAGGATCATTAAATTTTATTAAGATCTAAAAACATAGCATTTGGGTTCAGCAGCAAGAGATTTAGCCAATTTGGGCTTAGTCTCCTCAGTCTTCTGTTTTTTTTTTCAAAAGTGCTAGGCACTTATTTGGGCTCTGTTTGTTCAACCCATATTTTCTTATGCGAAAATGCTAAGCACTTGTTTGAAACTTTGGCGCTCACATGGGTATCATGTGAAGCCTTCGGTTGTGGGCGCTGCCCAATCAGTGCTAAGCACTCAGTTATTTTGACTATATATATATATATATATATATATATATATATATATATATATATAATGTTAAGCACTTTTTTATAGCGTCCGCGTGAGGAGCACGTGTGGCGCTATCCCATTTATTTTGTTGAGTGGCTACATGTGCTTCACGTGAGGCGCTGGGCACTGTCCAATCAGTGCTAAGAACTCAGCCATTTTCGCTGCGTATGAAGTGCTAAGCACTTTACTCAGCGCTCACGTGTGTTTCACGTGAGGCGCTAACCCTCTGTTTTTGGCGCCTACGTGTTTTTCACGTAAGACGCCGATTCCTTTGTTTTGGGAATCTTTTGGGCGCTCGCATGTTTTTCACCCGAGGCACTGATTCCTTTTTTTTTAAAGGTTTAATCTCTGTTAAAGGTATTTTGACCATTAATGATCACCAAGATCTTTGTTTTGAAGGTCTGGGCTTAGATTTTCTTTCAGAACTAAGTTATATATTTTTTATAGGAACTAAGTTTTTTTTAGGGTTAAACCCTATTTTCAGAGGAATTAAATTCCGATAGGATAGATTCTTTTTCTTTTTCCTAGTTCTTTTCTGAATCTTTTGATTCTCAAGAACAAGATCTTCCCGGTGAGAATTAAATTCTCAACTTGTGGGAGACTTGTCTTGTGGATCTTAGATCCAGAGAAAGAACTAAGTTCTTGAGAAGGGTTAAACCCTTAGATATTCTATGATACGTAAAGGAGATGTTTTGATCTCTGTGGTTTCTTTACTTAAGGTTTGAGAGGAAAAAGATCTTCTTTTCTATCGAGAATTAAATTCTCTGTTATGTTTGAGAGCCTCTGTATTTCTTGCAGAAACTTAAGGGGGTTCCCTCTATATGCAACTTGATGTCTCGGGTCCTTTATATAGTAGAGGCAGGTTTGTTAATTAGTTTTAAGGAAATCTCTCATTTGAGAGACACCAATTAATTTAATTGGTCTCAAAATTGTTTGGGAAATTTTATCCACCATTGGATCTTTGATCCAAGGATATCTATCTTACAGAATATATTTTCTTGTTTTTAACAAGATTGGGGAAATATTTTCCCATATACAGAATTTTATTATTTTAAACGGTGATTTTTAATCACCGTTGGATTTTTAATCCAAGGGTGCTCGGTTTAATAGAGCATAATCTTTCTCTGTTTAGAAAGATGTAGGAGATATTTTCCCATCTCATTGGATCTTTCATCCAACAACTTTCTGTTTAACAGAAAATATCATTCTCACTTGAAAAGATCAGGGGGATATTTTCCCTTAATAAAATCTTATTCTATATTTGGTGATTTTTAATGGCCCTTGGATTTTTGATCCAACAGTTCTTTGTTAACATAGAATATCTTTCCCTTTTTGCAATATCAAGGGTGATATTTTCCTAAGAATAGAGTTTAATTCTATATAAGGAGGCCTCTCACGTGTTTAACACGTGACCCCTATGTGGGTGTCTAGCCTATTTTATTTAGCGTCTATATGCTTTGTGTTGGGTTACGCCAGCGTCCTGGCCACCAACCCGTGGCCCAATGCGGAACAAGAATTTTAAAAACTGGCGCTAAAGGAACTCCCCGCTACAGATCTACCATTAACCCTAATCTAGTAAACTATATATATAGGAGTTTAGAAAGGTTATACCGAATGATCCATGTCCTTCGGTCTTTAACCTTCATCCCAAGCTCCTAGTGGCTACAAAGATCAAGTTTGCTCGCCGGTCTCCCTCCATCGAAGATGATCCACCTGAGGATTTATAGTTCGAACTCCAACCTTATAGCCGAGGTAACTAGGGTACCTAGTTTGCCAAACTAGATAGCCTAGAAGATATAGAGTCTAATGATGGATTGATTTGTCTCTAAACACCCTACGTTTCTCAACATATGAGACTATTAAGGTGGAGGTAGAAGAAGAAGCCATGAGAGGATGAGAGTGTGAGGTGATGAAAACTCTCAAGTGAAGAAATGGCTAAGTGTTGTGAGCTATATCATAATGAAGCATGCCACACAAAATATCTCAAGTCTCACAAATATCTCACAACACTTAATGAAATCAAGCATGCTACAATAGTAACTCATGAGTCATCCCATGAGTCACTTATTGTGCCATGCTTCATTTAATGCCAAGACACAACTCATCCTCCACCTCATTTAATCATTTAACAAAAATGATTAAAACTAAAATGAGGTGGCATATTCTAGAAGCAACTTATAATAAATTAGAAGAATACCCCTCATCCGTATATACATACCCGTATCCGTATTCTGACAAAATACGAATACAATGAGACGAAATTAATCCAACAATATAATACTAGAAATCGGTTTAAACTAAAGCCCACTAATATTATCCGTCCGAATCATGATCCGTGCAAAAATGCATGTATATGATCGAACCCTGCCATAAAACCATAAGGCCTCTACATCGTTTTTCCCGAAGCAGGGAAATCCTCTATATGGGACTCTAAAGACTCGTCAATACGCTGGCAGTGGGTTTAACCACAAGCATGTCAGTAGCACTAGCTGTACTAACGGCTACCTAGGTATTGAGCGAAAGGAAGGCCGAAGAGCAAACTCATCTGAACCCCTACTGAGCTTGTCCATGACAATATCCGTACAGTCCGGTCTGTTCATCTAAGGGTATCACATATCAGGTCTAGGGAGGTGGATAAAGTTAGACCCCTAATAACGCGACATTTCGTGTCGGTATGAAGCCCATCACCAACTGAGAAACTATCGATCCCTGATCAGTAATTTTCGTCTAGCTTGGCCAAGGATTTCTGTTGATGGCCATTCGTGCACAACGCGACATCAACCCCAATACCGGGAGAGACGAATCCCTGATGATCCGCTCACTGTCTCTATGTGGCTCGGACTGTACCCAACTAAAACCTGTTTGCACGACTCCTTTGAGCCATAGTAGGGTAGTAATCAAAGCACAGTGGGAACTCACACGAGACTAATGACGATCTCAGGTCGACAGACTAACCTATACACATGTCACCTGGGAACTTCTATCTGACAATAGGTACAATACCAACTAGCATGTTCCCGGCGAGTCTGTCCAGTGTACTTATAACCCAATGAGCACATGCATACTATCTTAAGTGAACAAACTGACACCAATGGCTTGTGAGACCTGGCCACCGCCCCTTGTCGGGGTCTCGATAAGTATACACTAGTCTACTCTGGAGTATCGATGCCCAGTCTCGATACTCCCACGACTAGGGACATTTAAGGATGTGCGTATAGACCACCCATCTCTCACGTATATGATCGCCATCATAATGCTGGTAGTCAAGCAAGAATCCTATGGGCTCTATCAACATGTAATAGTGATCTGCAATACCACATAATGCATGTACATGATGATAAAGACAAACTAGATAGTATACTATCATCTCGAGTAAGACTGTTCTATCCGTATGGGCCTTCCCTCAATCATCATAATCACCTGCCTGTGACTACGACAATTGCCTTGAGGGCACTATAGCAAACACTTTGCATATGGGCACTCACGTGTTCTACATGTGAGGTCAGTTTGGCTTTCAGCCATCTACTCTTAGTGCTTATATGTTTTGCATACCAAATAGAATTTAATTCTATGTATAAAGTTTAACTCTATCTGAAGCTAATTCTTCAAAAGGGTGTTCTCACGTGTTTAACAAGTGACCTCAATGTGGGTTTTTTAATCTGTTTATTTAGCGCTTATATGCTTTGCATATAGACGCTCACGTGTTTAACACGCGAGGCCTATTTATCCTTTAGTTGTTTAGTTGCAATTCTTATATGCTTCGCATATAAGCGTTCACGTGTTTAACACGTAAGTCCTATTTATCCTTTAGTTGTTTGATTGCAGCGCTTATATGTTTTGCATATAAGTGCGGTAAGGCTTAAGTCGTGGGGAATTCTCTCCTATTTTCTCTCTCTCTTTTTTTAAGGGAACAAATGCCCCTCAGCGTTGCTCTCACGTGGCTTGTACATGAGTGCAACGCTGTCTATCTTTATCACCGTTGGATTGCCTAAGGAAATGAGAAGTTGAACCGCTCCCATCACATCCTATAAATGGGGCATTTGGCCTTTTATATGATTACTGTTTTTTCATTTCTTTCTTAATTTTTTTTCTTCCTTGAGAATTTAATTCTCATTTCAGAGCTTAGATCTCTGCCCACGGAACTCTTTCTGATCAGAGTTAAACTCTGCCAAAAAAATTTGGTAAGGATTATGAACAGAGCTTAGCTTTTAAAAGACCCCCTTTTTTGTTTTAGATTTTTAATCCATTAATAGAGCTTGGCTCTTTTCTTGAACCGATCTCTTGGAGATCTTAAAAAACCTTTTTTCCTTTTTTTTGAGTAGACCGTAGGTCCTAAATCAATGGGCATTCTTGAAAATTGTTGGTTCTTTTCTTATGGTTTTACCTTATCATCGATTTTGCTCTTTGAGAGTCTTTGGAATTTAATTCTACTGTGTTTCCCATCTGTTTCCCATCATGGGGATTTCTGGGATTTAATCCTATTATTGGAGGGATTTAATCCTATTATTGGAGGGATTTAATCCTATTATTTAATTCCATTTTGTCTTACAGAGCTTAGCTCTGAATTTTTTGGAACTTCGGGGATTTTATTCCCTTTCCCGTTCTTAAGTATTTTCCTTTTTACGGTTTTAATACCCATTTCACAGATTTGAATTTGTTGTTATTTTTTAAAAGAGCTCGCATTTCGAAGATATTGGGAGTTTTTAAATCTACTGTTTACATAATGAGAATCCTTTTAGATTCTCACTATGGGCACTTTGTCTCATCATTGACGAGCCACCATTTTGATTTCATGGGGTCCACTAGCTTTTTAGTTAGTAGTCCCATAAGACCAAGTCACACATTTTATTGATTGTTTTTTTTTTGTCCCCATTTTTAGGTACAATGGCCTCACTTCCCTACTTCCCTTATACAAGCTCAAAGGTTGCTTTCCCACAGTCGTCGTCAGACGAAGAAGTGATGGCTATGATTAAGAATCACGATAAGGACAGAAAGTGCCTTCTGCTATGGGGTGTCTGGTATAGTCACATTTTAAGGGGCCGTCGCAGTTTTACGTATGGAGTACCAATGGAACCCATTCGTTCGATTCAGTTTACGAAGCGTCCGTGTATTGCTTATGCAGTGGAGGCGGTTAATTGGACTCCAGAACGGCGGCTTGAGCCATCAACGATAGGGATACCCAATCAGCCCTCAGTGGCTATCGACATTCTGGGACGCCGAATATCCCAAGGCAAGGCTCGACCTTGGGGGCAGGTCTACAAGATAGGTGTCATCCCACGGCATCTAGCGGGCTACATTCCTTGGGCCCGGTATATTCTCTCTTCTCAACGCTCACATTTGCAGAAAGTTGGATTGTACCAAGCGGTGTACGCATTTTTATTCTACTATCATGCTCCATACGTTTGGTGGGTTAAAGCCTTTTTAAACCAATGGAATCTTCCAACGCATACGTTCCTACCGGGGATCGCGAAGTTTCCATTTCACTGGAGGAATTCCGAGAAATTTAGGGACTGCCGATCAGGAGAAAACATTACGAGGAATTACTACCCCCTGACGAGTACGTTTTTTCTACGGTGCCAGCCATGCATGAAGGCTTGACAACTGAGAATGCTGTTCAGAACAAGCATCCAAGTTTAATCAAGGCCTTAGGTATTTTTGAGAGCTTGTTCGTGGCATCAGAAGGGCAAGGCGTTAGTTTTTACGATTTCATCTCTCACTTCTTTCGTAAAGATGCTCTATCCAAGAAAGCTCCGAAGTTTGTGAAGGTCGAGAATCCCTTCGGATTTGGCCTGGAGAAATTGCCGGCTAAAGAAGAAGATCTGCCATAATTTTATATCCTAAGTTCGTCGGCCGGGACTTTTGATGCGATTGTTGTCCCTAGTATGGATGAGGAAACATTCTTTGTAGGTTTCATCAGTCTTTGGCTCAGCTGGTTTGCCATGCCGATGCATCGAAGTTTCATGAGAGCCTCCGTCTTCTACCCCACACAACGCATAGCCGAGGGAGCATGATTGGCTATTGGCATTGCAGGGTTATCACACCTGTATCATGGTTTAAGTACCGCAGAAAACACTTCAAACCCAGGTGTAGACACTATGAACTTCTCCCTCCATTACTTCACGTCCTGGATCGAGATGCACGTATTGGGCGTGTTTACTGTGCACCGGCGACCTGATTTCTACGAGTTTTATACCTTCCCACGGGTTATGAGATTGGTTGAAGCTTCCGCTCCTGAGCCGATTCAGTTGGGGGCTTTGTGCATTCTGCTTAACCCGTATTCAAACGAAGGTAGCATGGTTTTTAATGATCGGGTTCTTTCTGCATCAGCGGGGCCTATTCAACAGTTGTTTGATCTACTGAAGAATGGAACACCACTTTTGAAACATAAGGAAATCATGCACTTTTATTCAATCAGGCCGGTGTACTTGGTTTTCTGATTAAATGATGATGCTCTCTTCATGCGGTGCAATCCGCATCGCTTTGCCCAACAGTTGGGTTATAACCAGGGTTTTCCCCTTGAAGCTTTCTTAGTTGAGCCTACTTCCTCGCTGGAGACTACCCGCGACGCTATTCATCATTTCATGAGGCTGAACACCGGTTCTCTCTTCATGATCCCCGAACCCGATTACATTCCAAGGCCTGTGGGACCCTTCAAGGGCTACTATCGTCACCAGGTCAGTCCTATCATCACAGAGGACAAACATATGCTTTTCGAGTGTAAGTCCTCTGCGCCTGCCCAAGCCACCAATGTTCCGTTACAACCACAGTCGGTTGTTCTCCTTCCTCTGAGAGACAGTGATTCAGTGGTCATCTCGAAAGCTTCTCAAACAGAGTCGGCCCCCTATATTGCTGGTATGCCAGTTCGTATTGGAGCCGGCGCGGAGGCTCATGATAAAGCACAACCTGCGGCGTCATCAAAGTTGGACCCTGAGGATGAAATTGGGCAACGCCGCGCAAAGGTGCCTAAGGGGAGGAAGCGTCCTTCTGTGAGTGCTGGCTTAGGACCTAAAAAGAGGAGGAAATCGGCCGTGTGTTTAATCGATACCTTTCTCTGGTCTGAGCCTCTCACTTGTGATGAGCCTATGTTTGCGCACAAACCAGATGACGGTATTCTTTTTCCTGATACATTTGCCAAAGAGGCCACTCAGCTGGCCAAAGCTTTAAAGCGATCACAGGATGAGATTGAAAACGTGCGCCCTAAGAAGGGAGGCTTTCCCCCCGTTGAGTTCCATGACGTTGATCCGGTTCCTGCCACGTTACCGGAAGTTCCTTTAATGCCGGCAGAAGAACGGGCTTTTAAACAGCCAATATCGGCCACTTTTGAAGACGAGGATGCTCTGAAAGCGCGTAGGGATTTATCTTCGATCGAAGCCCGACAAGCGCGGTTAACCAGAAAAGAGCAATGGTTCGAAAAGGCTATACTTCAAGCTCCCTGGCATATCGGTATGTACCTTTTACATCCTTCTCAGTAAATGATTTATATTGCTTTCATATCATATTCGTCTTTACACATTTTTCTTTTGTAGGGCCTTCCACGGCAGGCGCAGTTTCGAGCCCAAATCGCGCCTTAGAGCCTCCGGTGATGACTTTTATTCCATCAGCGGAGGTTGCTGGACCAGCTATAGATTCTGTAAATATTTCCAGTGGCGCATTGGAGGATGTAGAGGAGATTTCTGAGGCTGCTGTTCCTTTGGTCCAAAATGGACGAAGTATTGAATGTAATATTATATCTTTCGTCCTGTTAACGACCTTTCAATATGTCTGACCTTTCTTTTTTCTCAGAATTGCGGGAGATGGCGTCCTCTATTGTGGATCGTTCTCTGGAGGAAACCTTCTTACTTCTACTTAACATGGAGACCCCGCACACGATACCCCCCAGCACATTGTCCTTTCTTCCGGCTAAGGTTGGTATTCTTTTGCCTTCCGTATTATATTTTCATAATGGTGTTGATGTGCCCTTTACTTTAAACCACAGTCCTATTGATGACGAAATTGAAGTTCTTGATGGGTCTGGGGATTTCTCAGATTTGCCTTCTGTGGCCATGGGTAAGTGATGTTTTAGCCCTGGTATTGTTATACTTATTCCCCGTTCGGAAAAGCGACTAACCATGCATGTATCTTCACAGTTTTGTCAACCCTGACTCCACTAGAGTCCCATATTTTCATGCCACCGGGCCTTTACGTCAGACGTATGTCTGAGAGGATGGTGAAATAGAGTATTCATTCACTGGCAACTCTTATTGAAGAACTCTGTGCTGGCACTTCCGTCATGGCTGAGGAATTTGCTGTCGGAGCTAATGCTTCTTTGTCCGTCCTTACCATCTACCATGATGAGACGATGGTGCATACTTGGGTTGAATTTTGCTATCGAGTAGAGGATTCTCTATATGGAGTCGAATGTAATTCTATGTTGCACACCCCACGCAGTTTGTAGGGAGGCGGAATTTACAAAAATGATTTTTATGACTTGCAACATCGACTTATCATACAGGATCTTTTCGGAAACCTTAACTAGTTAAACACTTAGAGGTTCCAAACTACCATGGTAGAGTTTTATATCTCTTTGATACAAGTCCTTCGGGTCTTCTTCTCTTCTTCTTGAGCTCCTGGAAAGTGCGGATCTAGCTCGGTCGTTGGTCTTCTCATGTTGAAGTCGGTCCACCCGAGAGTTTGTGGTTCAAGCTCCAACCTCAAAACCGAGGTAACTAAAGTACCTAGTTCGCTAATCTAGGTAAGTTAGAAGATGTAGAGAGTTAATTGGAGTATTTTATCTCAAATAACCCTAATATTCACAACACATGTGAAGGTTAGGGTTTAAGGAAGATGGAGAACAATGGAGAGAGAATGAGAATGAACAAATGGACAAGTGATAAAGTAAGTGAAGAATGGGTCATTCTTTTTCTCACATCAAGCATGCAATATTTTCAATAGAAAATTGTAGTCATGCTTGAATAGTAAGTGCAACCCAATAAACTAAATAATTATCCATGCTTCACCCATGTCACAAATATCTCCATTTTCCACCTCATTAATCTATTTTCCAAAAATAGATTAAACCAAAATGATGTGTCCCCTTCTAAAAGCATCTCTTGTAAAAATTACAAGAATGCCCTCACCGTATATACATACTCATATTCTTACTGCAAAAAATACGAATTCAAAGAGATAAAGATAATCCAATAATATAATACTAGAATTTGGCTTAATCCTAAGCCCACTAGTATTATCCGTTCGAACAATATCCGTGCATCTAGTACACGTATATGATCAGAACCCTGCACGTAAAACCATACGACCTCTACATCGTTTTGCCTGAACCAGGGAAACCCTCTGTATGGGACTTTAAAGACTCGAAAGTACGCTGTCAGTGGGTTTAACCACAAGTCCTTCAGTGGTACCAGCTGTATGTAACGGCTACCCAGGTACCTATTGAAAAGAAGGTCGTCGAGCGAACTCATCTGAACCCCTACTGAGCCTATCTGTGATATCTCCTTACAGTATGGTCTATTCATCTAAGAGTTTCACATATTGGGCCTAGGGGGTGGTAAACGTCATACCCCTAATAGCGCAATAAGTCGTGTCGGTGTAGAGCCCAATACACCCTGAGAAACTACAGGTGTACCTACCAGTAAATATCACTTGCCCTGGCCAGGGACTTTGTATATTGGCTAACCGAACACAACGCGATATCAACTCCCAATACCGGGAGAGATGAATCCATTCTAACCCCTACTGCCTCCAAGTGCTTCGTGACTACACCCAACCACTACCTGTTTGCACAATTCATTTGAGCCGTGGTATGATAGTAATCTAAGTACAATGAGAATACACTTGAGACGTCACGACCCGAAGGTACAGAACGTGACCGGCACTTAAATTACAAAACGTCTCAAGGCGCAACGTAATCTAAGTAAGCTTAAGCCCAGAAATCTAAACCATTTAAAGCAATAGAGTGGAGGAAAACTTAGTTAAAGAAAGCGAGTTAAAACAAAATAAGTCGCACTAAACATTTTAAAAAATATTATAATATTTCCCAAAAATTTCGGCAGAATCTCCTTTGTAAATACGGGCCCCCAAACGGGTACAATACATGAAAATAAATATATATAAAGAATAAAGGCATCCCCAAGTGTGAGCTAGCTCTTCGCCAATGGCGGAATCACAACCACATGCAATGAATATATCATAAAAACGAGAAATAAGCATAAAAGCATGAAAGTAATAAGCATCGCGTCGGCTCAAGTGAGCATCGACACCAATACCATAAATACAAGTCTTACGAGTCTCACCGTCTAGTCCAATATACAAGGGTAGATGGAGTATACTATATACAAATAAAATACACGGCGGGAAAAAAAGAAAATCCTCCAAATCCCACCTATGAGCAAGCTGTAAGTCGAAGAAAACGAAGCGGAAAAGAAAATACACCCGCCGCAATTATGCTGACGGGTCAGACCTGCAAGATACTATGGCACAACGGGGGTGAGTTGCCAACTCATGAGTAGTAAGTAATATCTAATAAGGCTATCGTAAGCTTGCACGCAAATGCGTCACAACCTACATATATCAATATGATACGATGTACTAGCATGAATGCAACATGAATGCATAATCAAACACGAAATCTGAACATGTCTAGTATGAGAAAATCTTTATTTTTAGCTTAGAAAAACATTTTGTATAATAAAAACTGGAATATCATCAGTGAAATCAACAGAAAATCCGTGTCAAGCATCGACACAAAATCCTCAATATCCCGGGCTCCGTCAGTCCGGATCGGCCCATATCATCATATCACGACACGATCGGTATCCTAAAGATATCCGCCGTGCCAAACTATCTCGGGCTCCGTCAGTCCGGATCGGCCCATATCATCATGGCACGACCATGGTCGGTATCCTAAAGATATCTGCAGCGCCAAACTATCTCGGGCTTCTTCAGTCCGGATCGGCCCATATCATCATATCACGACCACGGTCGGTATCCTAAAGATATCCGCCGCGCCAAACTATCTCGGGCTCTGTAAGTCCGGATCGGCCCATATCATCATATCACGACCACGGTCGGTATCCTAAAGATATCCACCGCGCCAAACTATCTCGGGCTCCGTCAGTCCGGATCGGCCCATATCATCATATCACGACCACGGTCGGTATCCTAAAGATATTCGCCGCGCCAAACTATCTCGGGCTCCGTCAGTCCGGATCAGCCCATATCATCATGTCACGATCACGGTCGGTATCCTAAGGATATCCGCCGTGCCAAACTATCTCGGGCTCCGTCAGTCCGGATCGGCCCATATCATCATATCATGAGAAAAACCGTAACTTGTAATTTAAAAGATAATGAGTTTATAAAATTCTTGCGGTTTCCCCCAAAATCACGAAATCTCATAAATACTGAAATCCCCAAGAAAAATCACG
This sequence comes from Agapanthus africanus, assembly GCA_030015575.1. Taxonomy (NCBI): domain Eukaryota; kingdom Viridiplantae; phylum Streptophyta; class Magnoliopsida; order Asparagales; family Amaryllidaceae; genus Agapanthus; species Agapanthus africanus. The sequence goes on along the minus strand of JASDDO010000024.1, from coordinate 416,848,992 downwards.
ATATAAACACGTGGCGGTAATAATGGATGTCCAAAATATCAATAACCTACAATGCGATGCATGGCTAGAAAACTATGAATAAATGATGATGCGATGAGGCAGATGACTAACAATCTACATATAGTACATGATGCAATGCACCGATATTGATTTTTATGCAAGTTCTATAGTGTCCGTGACATAGCAATTACCAAAGGCGTGTGTGTTAGCATGAATAGTACACGTGCAGCATGAACCAATGATAATAGTGCAAGTGTCCTATAAAATGGTATCACACGTATATATATTCATCTATATAAGATGATGCGATGCAATGAGATGCATAACTAGAAACTATGCATATAATGTAAATACTACAAGTAATAATAAACCATCGGGCACCTCGCGCCATCCAGACGATCCCCCCATAGATGTATACATCTACTCACCGGGACGCCTCGGCTAATCTGATCCAATCTCAACCATGTTTTTTTCCGCGCCACATCCGACGCCTTTGCACCCGATCCTAGAATCGCACATAAGCAATTAAGAAGATAAATAAATGATAGCCGCGGATACAAACGACACAAGTCAATCCACGCGCACATCGAGACATGCATACACTTGGTGCACAAAACGCGCTCGCGACAACGCTACAAACCATAACTAGGGTCACTATTTGTGAAAACCACCAAGCCTAAAACCCAATCATACCCGTCGCACACTCATAACACTCTAGATATTATATGAGATAGGTGGAAAACCATCAAAACCTCGAACTTAATTCAATTCGATTTATTCCGAAAACCTAGTAAGTATCTTTACCATTTTAGTACAAATCTAGATGTTTTAGCAAATCTAGTGGCCACAATATTCAATTAATAGCTTAATTAAGCCACACTAATCTTTACTAAAATTTTATCTCATTAATTTACATAAAGCCTAAAATCTAGTTTGCAAGATAGTTTAATTAGGACAATTAAAAAAATAACAATTTACAATTTAACAACTAAACTAGATTTTGCATGTCTTTAGATACTAATCTACACATTGCAATCTTAATCAAGTAAAAAAAGCCCTAACTTGATCCAAACCCTATTCTTGAAAATTAAATCTTGAAATTAAAACCATAATTAAGCTAGATTAAAGCAACAACCAACAATTTAACTATGGGTTAGGGATTTATACCTCAAAGATTGTAGATCAAACATGAAAACTTAGCCTCCCAATTTGCTCTCTTTACTCCAAGATCCATGCTAGATTTGGCCAAGGAAAATTGGGTGGAGATTAATTAGGAATTAGTGGGGTTTTATATTGATTTTTGGTGAAATTTTTGTGGATTTTTGAAATGGGAATGGGGTGAGAAAATTGGGGTTGCTCATGGGGCGAGGCTCGGCCAGCTCAAATGAGAGAGGGGGAGAGAAAGAAGTGTGTGGGTGAGTGTGGAAACTTCTTTAATTAATAACTCTTTTAATTCCTTTCATAATTCTTTAATTATAAAATTTTCTTTTCTAAATAAATCCTAGATTTTTCTAGAATTGTGGAGACACATTTAAAAACAAGAGCATGTTACAAACTTGTTTCCAAGTTATCATGGTTCATTAGTGTATGATTAACTCATTCCAATTTGTAATTTACACTAATTTAATGTATAATTGAAAGATTAAAATATTATTTAAAATAATTAATTAAGGAATAATATTTAAGTAAACGAACAATTTATGAGTGACTAAATAAATATCAAATACTAGCAATTACATAGTTAAAATGGGTATATTTAAGTCTATGTGGAAAAATAATGATAGTTACGTTTTACGGAAAATACGAGTTATATTTACCGATTATCGGAAAATTCACCTGAAGGATTTATTTATTTATTTATTTTTAAAACGTTACAGATGTCATGTCAATGGACTAACCTGTACTCATGTCACCGGGGAACTGCTAACCGACGATGGGTATAATACCAACCAGCAGTTCCCATAACTGACGATGCCCTGTCTCAATAATCCTACGACTGGGGACAAGTTTAAGGATGTGCTTATAGACTACCCAGCTTTCACTAGTGTGGCTGCTATCACAACGCTGGTAGTTAAGCAAATATCCTAAGGGCTCTATCAATATGTATTAGCGATATGTTAAAAGAAACATATACACATATTAAAATAGAATCAAACCAGATAGCATACTATCATGTTGAGCAAGACTGTTATTATATCTGTGTATATCCCAAACTTCCAAAATATAATATACAATCTAGTACTATACAATAATGGCCTCTAGGGAATATATCACCAACATCGAATGCATACGCCTTCCTTCTGATATGTTATCTGTAAAGGCCAACTTGCATGAAGGGATTGATCAGTGTGCGGCCAACCTCCGATCTTGTGAGAAAAGGCTCAACCGGAAATTTTCGGAGAGGGAGATGGCCTCGAAGGTTTTAGGGGAACTTCAAGCCCAGCTCATAACCAAGACTGCTTAGGCCTATGAAATTTGGAGATTCCTTCAAGAGGCGATTACGGAGGTTGTGGCTCTCGATAAACCTGTCATTTTTACGCGCGAAATGGTTGAGACCCACAAGACTGCTAAGAAAGAGCTTGAGCATCGATTTTCTTTATATCAACAATAACAGGCACAGGCAGGGGCTCAGCTTGCGGCACTGCTAGAGCTTGAGGTGGAGGTTCGGGGGAAAATTGATGATCTAGCTGGCTTATTGAACCGTCCCCCATCTTAAAAATTTTTTTACTGTATTATTTTTTTTTTGCTTTTTTTTAATTTTATATATCAAGTATCCATTTTTGTTTATGAATAAAAGACATTTTATTTCATGCCTGCGCCTCTCTATCTTTTGATGTCTTGATTTAGCACTAATTAGTTTATTTACTCGTTTCAGAATTTGTAGTTTATTCACTCATTTCGGAGTCTCTAGTTTATGTACTCATTTCGGAGTTTGTAGTTTATTCACTCGTTTCTGAGTTTCTAGTTTATGTGCTCATTTTGGAGTTTGTAGTTTATTCACTCGTTTCGGAATTTCTAGTTTACGTACTCATTTCGGAGTTTGTAGTTTATTCACTCGTTTTGGAGTTTCTAGTTTATGTGCTCATTTCGGAGTTTGTACTTTATTCACTCGTTTCGAAGTCACTAGTTTATGTGCTCCTTTCGAAGTAATTTTAGTTTATCTATCTTAGGTTTATAGGAAAACTTATCCTAACGTTGTATGTAGATAACCCCCATTCTTTACAATAGGGGTCCGTTAGGTTTATAGTACTAGGGTTTTAGTCCGTGGTATCGTCACGTTAGCTGATGTATTCCTCGATATGTAGTTTTTAAGCCGCTGTTCGAGTAGCCCCGCGACTGTCGTGTCTCTGATCCCTTCGGGGGCTGGACAAGACTTTTTCAAGTAATCTTCTTAGGTCATATTACCGTCGGAAGAGAAAGCGTTAGAAATTTTCCATGACGTTTTTACCTGAGGTTAGGCTCAATTTGGAGCATTGATGAGTCATAACCGCACCTTTCTGGGATATGATGATCTCCAATGGTATTTTAGGCTTTATATGAGTTTTCGTCAAGACCCGAAGTTAGGAATAGCTGTCACTTCGTTTTTTGCTTTGACGATGTCTCGCTGATTCTTTGCAAAAGTAGGGTAGATATTTGTAGGACCTCTATGCTGCGTGTATTGCAATTGAAGTCCGGAGCTAGGAATATGCCATTTCTCCAATTTCATTTGATAACTGCGTTCGCATCCTGCTGAAATGAGTGGGAACGCTGTGATGGTCTCTAGGTTGTATATGTATCGTCTGTAAGTCGATGTCGCATACCTCGCGGGTTCACGGGGAGGCGGAATACACAAAAAATGAATTTTCAAGACTTTGTAATATCGACCAAATAACCAAGATCTTTCAGAAACCCTAGCTAGCTATACTACAAAGAGGTCTAACTACTCAGTAAGAGTTTTATACCTCTAGAGTTCAAGTCCTTCCAGTCATATTCTCATCTTATTAAGCTCCTAGATGGCTTGAATCAAACTCGGTCGTCGGCCTCCTCGTGTCGAAGATGATCCACCCGAGAGTCTATGGTTCAAGCTGCATCCTCAAGAATGAGCTAACTAAGGTATCTAGTTTGCTAATCTAGATAGCTTAGGAGATGTAGAGAGATGATTAAAGTATTTTATCTCAAGAGCCCTAGGATTCACAACACATGTGAGGGTTAGGGTTTGAGGAAGAAGGAGAGGAGAAAAATGGAGAGAAAATGAGAAAACTCCAATCAACTAAGGTGTAGAGGCAAGTGAGGAATGGCTAAATCATTCACAATAATCAAGCATGCAATATTTTCAATAGAAAATAATCAACCGTGCTTGAATAGTAAATTCAAATGAATAAACAAATGAATTAGCCATGCTTCAACCATACCACAAATATCTCCATTTTCCACCTCATTAATCTATTTCCAAAAATAGATAAATGCAATAATGAGGTGTCCCCTTCTAGAAGCATCTTTTGTGAAATTACAAGAATTCCCTCACCGTATATACATACCCGTATTCGTACTGTAAAAATACGAATATAAGGAGATAATAATAATACAATATTATAATACTAGAATCCGGCTTAAACCAAAGCCCACTAGTATTATCCGTTCGAACAACATCCGTGTAGCCAGTATATGTATATGATCGGAACCCTGCATGTAAAACCATACGGCCTCTACATCGTTTCTCCTGAACCAGGGAAACCCTCTGTGTGGGACTCTAAAGACTCGACAGTACGCTGGCAGTGGGTTTAACCACAAGTCCGTCAGTGGCACTAGCAGTACATAACGGTTACCCAGGTATCTGTTGAAAAGAAAGCCGACGAGAGAACTCATCCGAACCCCTACTGAGCCTGTCCATGATAATCTCCGTGCAGTCCGGTCTGTTCATATGAGAGTATCGTATGCCAGGTCTGGGGAGTGGAAAACATCAGACCCCTAATAACCTGACAAGCATGCTGGTGTGGCTCAAGACCATCCTAGAATATACTAGTCCAACTACTAGTAATTCTCAATCCACCCTGGCCAGGGACTTATAGTGTTGGCCGACCGATCACAGCGCGACATCGACTCCCTATATCGGGAGAGACGAATCCCCAACAGTAGCTCATGGCCTCCATATGGCTCGGGACTATACCCAACTAAAACCTGTTTGCACCACTCAGTAGAGCCGTAGTAGGGTACTAATCAAAGCACAGTGGGAACTCACACGAGACAAATGACTACCTCAGGTCGACAGACTATCTATACTCATATCACCAAAGAACTGCTATCTGACGCTAGATATAATACCATCTAGCCAGTTCTCGGCGAGTCCATCCAGTGTACAAACCCCTAGTGAACACCTGTATACAATCTCAGGTGCACCTCACCAATGACCGCGGGACCAATCCATCGCCCCTCGTCAGGGTCTAGATATGTATACACTAGCCTACTCCGGAGTATCGATGCCCAGTCTCGATACTTCTATGACTAGGGACATTTTAAGGATGTTCTTATCGACTACCCAGCTCTTACAAGTATGATTGCCATCACAATGCTGGTAGTCAAGCAAGGATCCTATGATACTAAGTAAAACACTTCACATGTTAAGATAAAGACACCAAATAGCATACTTTCATATCGAGCAAGATTGTCTTGTACATACATATCCCTAGCATCCTATACATTGAAGGCCTCTAGGGCATACATATCCAACAATCTCCCACTTGCACTAAGTCCTGTAATTGGCACAATAAGTACCCAACATCTGCACTAGAGCCAGTTGTTGGCATATTGCCCAAAATCTTGAACAGTCTCTCGAATTGGAGTTGAGGGATGTCCTTGGTGAATGGATCTGCTGTGTTATCCTTTGTATCTACTCTCCGCACCTCGATCTCCTGGCTATCTACGATCTCCCTGATTAGGTCATACTGCCTTAAGATATGTCTGGATTTCTGATGGGACCGTAGTTCCTTTGCCAAATCCATGGCTCCGTTGTTATCGCAATACAAAGGTATTGGATTATCAATGAATGGAACCACATGAAGTTCAGAAACAAACTTTCTCATCCAGACTGCCTCTTTTGCGGCATCATCAGCAGCGATGTACTCAGCCTCCATCGTCGAGTCTGCTACGGTGTCCTGTTTGGAACCCTTCCAACAGACCGCCCCTCCATTGAGGGTAAACACATAACCCGAGATATATTTAGAGTCATTCTTATCACTTTGGAAACTAGAGTCGGTAAAACCCTCGATCTGGAGGTCCTTATTACCGTACGCCAAGAACATCTCCTTAGTCCTTCTCAGGTACTTAAGAATGTTCTTTACTGCTATCCAATGTTTTTTACCTGGGTTGGACTGATACCTGCTTACAATCCTAAGTGTGCAAGCTACATCTGGTCTGGTACATAACATTGCATACATTATCGACCCTATCGCCGAAACGTAGCGTACTATACTCACGCGAGCCCTCTCCACATCAGTCTTGGGAGACATCTCTTTGGAGAAGGGGATTCCGTGACAAGCGGACAAATTACCACGCTTAGAATCTTCCATACTAAATCTCTTTAATACGGTGTCTATATACCTTGACTGTGAAAGTCCCTATATTCTTTTAGATCTGTCACGATAGATCTTAATCCCCAGAATGTACGAGGCATCACCCATGTCTTTCATAGAGAACTTCTGTGACAAGAATAGCTTGGCTTATTGTAGCATAGGAATATCATTTTCTATCAGGAGAATGTCATCTACATATAAAACGAGAAATACCACAGTTCTCTCTACAATCTTCTTATAAATACAAGGTTCATCTACATTTTTGATAAAGTCAAATTCCTTGACCGTCTCATTAAAGCAGATGTTCCAACTCTGCGTTGCCTGCTTTAATCTATAAATAGATTTAAGCAAGTTGCACACCTTTCCGCTGCTCCCACTGTCTATGAAGCCCTCTGGTTGATTCATGTAAACACACTCTTCTAAACTTCCATTTAGAAAAGCGGTTTTAACATCCATTTGCCAGATGTCATAGTCATGAAAGGAAGCAATGGCAAGTAGGATCCGAATGGATTTAAGCATAACTACTGGTGAAAAAGTTTCGTCATAGTTCAATCCTGGTCTTTGACGAAAACCTTTAGTAACAAGTCTAGCGTTGTAGGTTTCTATCTGACCATCTACACCAATCTTCTTTTTGAAGATCCATTTGCATCCTACGGGTTTTACCCCAGTAGGAGAAAAATCCAAAGTCCATACTTGGTTTGTGTACATGGATTCCATCTCGGATCGCATAGCATCCAGCCACTTCACCGAGTCTCTACTCGTGATGGCTTGCTGAAAACTAGTCGGGTCATCATTGTCAATGATGCAATCCTCTCAATCCCCGTCTATGAGAAAACCGTATTATCTCTCGAGCGGATGAGACTGCCTATTAGATCTGCGGAGTGGCGTAGGTACGTCCGGTTCCATTGAAATCTCAGGTTCTACTAAGTTTTCAGTAATAGTTTGTGGTTCTGGAATTTCTTCCAGCTCTATTGCGCTCCCACTTATCTCCTTATCAAGAAATTGAGTTTCCATGAAGCGGGCACGATGAGAAACAAAGACCTTTTGTTTCTCAGCGTAATAAAAATAATATCCCCTAGAATTCTTGGGGTATCCTACAAACTTACACAATACTGAACGTGCCTCGAGTTTGTCCGGAGGAACCTTTTTGACAAAAACAGGACAACCCCATATCTTTAGATACTTAAGACATGGTTTCTTCCCACTCCATATTTCATATGGAGTGGTAGGCACAGACTTAGTTAGAACCTTATTCAATAGGTAAGCAGCAGTTTCTAGTGCATAACCCCAGAAGGAGGGCGTCAACTCAACATTACTCATCATGGAACGCACCATATCAAGTAAGGTGCGATTCCATCTTTCTGATACACCGTTGTGTTATGGTGTGTATGGAGGAGTAAGCTGGGAGAGAATTCCATTCTCTTTTAGATACTCTAGGAACTCGGCACTTAAGTATTCACCACCCTGATCAGATCGGAGCATCTTGATACTTTTGCCGGTTTGCTTTTCCGCTTCATTCTTATACTCTTGGAATTTCTCAAAGGCCTCGGATTTATGTTTCATTAAGAATACATGTCCATACCTTGAGAAATCATCTGTGAAAGTAATGAAGTAGGAATAGCCACTTCTTATGTGCGTAGACATTGGCCTACACACGTCGCTGTGTATGAGTCCCAGGAGCTCAGTAGCTCTTTCTCCGTGTCCAGTGAATAGAGTTTTTGTCATTTTTCCTCTAATACATGATTGACAAGTTGCATATGATTGATACTCAAATTGATTTAAGTATCCTTTTTTATATAACTTATTCAGTCGTGTTTCATTGATATGACCAAGTCTACAATACCATAAGAAAGCTTGGTTTGATTCTGAAGTCTTTCTTTTTAGTGTGTTTTGAACGTTGAAAACTTGATGTTGATTGAGAATGTATATTCCGTTATTAAGTATACCCGACCCAACCATTTCATGATTTAGGTGAATGTTTATGACATTACTTGTAAGTGAAAAATTATACCCTTCATTTGATAACAAAGATACAGATATAATATTACACATCATACTGGATACACAAAAGTAGTTACACAATAACAAAATATGTCTGCTTTCCAATCCAAGGTGATATTCTCCTACTGCAATAGTATCCACACTGGTTCTATTGCTAAACTTAAGGGTCATATCACATTTCCTCAAAACTCTACGGCTTCTCAGCGCCTGCAATGAATTACAGATGTGAGATCCTGATCCGGTATCCAATACCCAGGAAATAGATTTTATAGAGAAATAGTTTTCAATCATGAACATACCTGACCTTTCCTTTGTGGGGTGGGCAGTTGCGGAAACGTGCCAGTCCAGGGATCAGCAAGATGAAACCACAACTTATTTCGTGTCCTGATTCTTGGCCTTTAGGGCCCAGCTGTCATTCTTCCAATGTCCCTTTTTCCGACAATAGAAGCGTTCTTCCTTTGCGGCTGCCCCCCATTCTTTTCCTTTCCCTTTCCCTTTCCCTGCACCTTCTGCACACTCCTCTCGGTTTGGTGGGGGCCTTCTTCTTCTTCCCCTTGGCCTTAGCTTTAGATTTAGGAGAAGAAGATTCCCCAATAAACAAAGCGGTCCCAGGATCGCAAATGTTCCTAGTCGAGTGTGTATCGAGACAGGGCATCGATATACCAGAGTAGACTAGCGTAGAGCTTCTCGACCCATGTAGATGGATGATGGATGATCCCATATCCATTGGTGTTTGACATCAGAGACAGTATACGGGTGCTCAGTGGAGATTGGGTACACTAGAAGGACTCGCTGAGAACTCCCTAATGGTATTATACCTCATGTCAGATGGCAGTTCTCTGGTGACACTGGTACAGGTTAGTATGTAGACCCGGGATCGTCATAGAGTCTTGTGTTATTCCTAGTGTGCTTTGATTTCCACCTTACCACGTTCAAGAGAACATGCAAAACGGTGGCTTTTGGGTACAGTCCCGAGTCACATGGTGGCAACAAGCGATAGAAGGGGTTTTGTCTCTCCCAGTATTGGGAGTTGATGTTGCGTTGTGCTCAATTGGCTAAAACAGGAAGTCCCTGGCCATGGCTGCTTCAGAGATATACCGGTAAGTGTTATTAGTAGTTTCTCGACCCGTTATGAGCCTCATATCGACACGACCTATCGAGTTACTGGGGTCTGACGTTTACCACCCCCAGACGAGATATGCGACATATCAGACGAAGAGATCGGACTGTACGATAGTGTTACTGATTGGATTCGCAGGAGTACGAGCAGGCTTGCTTGTTGATCTTCTGATCGCTCAATACCCGGGTGGCCATTACGTTTAGCAGACCGCTTGCGGCTTGTGGGTGTTTGATATGATCATCATATACTGCCGGCGTATTGACGAGTCTTTAGAGTCCTACACAGAGGTTTCCTGGCTCAAGAGAAACGGAGTAGGAGCATATATGTGATATGTACGGGGCCGAGATTGATACGAGTATGTGATACCGTATTGTATTCTCGCGATATGTGATATCGTCTGGGTATATGTGATATAGCCGGGTCATCGGATCAAGTGTTGATTCGATGAATTGATACATATTATATTAGTCGGTTATTTGTAACATAGCCGGATTATTAAATCAAAAGTTGATTTAATAATTTAATGTATAATCATATATGTGTTATATTACATTTCATTAACTAATATAAGCTTAATTAAATGATTCTTTTTCTCACTTGATGATACATTGATATATATGTGATATATGTTAATTGTATTATTTTCTTTTGTTACAAAATTGTATATATGAGATGCATAATTGTAACATGTTAGGTTACAAATGCAACTATGGTTTATGAAGATTAAACTATGCTAGGGTTAAGATTAGGGTTTACATTTTATTTTGGATAATTCAAATTGTGTGGATTTATCCTAAGATATTTATCCTAGTTGACTAAGTCCACCCTTTTGGATATTTCTAAGATATTTGTTAACCTAACCTTTAACCCTAGCTCTTAGTTATGTATCTACAAGGGTTAATCATGCCATGCTTAACCCATGGTTGCATTTCTAACCTCACACATAATTCATTTTCATCACTGATTTTTCATCAACTTCTTCTTGCTCAAAAAAGGAGCTTGCTTGATTTTTTTTTTGTGATGAAACTTTGTGAGAAATAGAAATCTAAAGTGACCCCACATCCTACTTCATCATCCTCTACCACTTGCCATTTAGTATAGGGTGTTTGCTTCACTAATTCTGTAATTAGTGAAGAGATAGCTTGGGTTAGTGTCTCCTCGACGTAGATCATCTTCGGCCACGAAGTCTTCGAAGCAAGCATGTTCGTTTCTTCAAGGGAGCCTCTCTAGAGTCCGAAGTTCACGATCGTAGCGAAGGGACTACTACACAGAGCTATTAAAGTGAAGGAACGGTCTACAAAGATTGTATTCCTTGCTCACTTTACTTGCAAAGTGTTTGCATTTATATTCCGTCAGATTTCTAGTATACGATTCTAGGGTTAGGGTTAGCTAGAACGGCAAAATTTAAAATTGGCATGGACGATGCCTCTCGAAACCTCGCTTCCGTCCTAGGTAACCCTATAAGCGTGTGTTTCCTTGGTTTTCTTCAAGGTGCCCTCTGCTACCTTCAGCATGTTGAGGAGCTCAGGAAGTGAAACTTCCATCTTTTTCATATTGAAATTCAATATGAATTGGGCATAGGTGGAGGGAAGGGACAGTAGAATCAAGTCGATGTACAACTCATTCTCCAACGTAGTTCCCAGGTCCGCGAGCTCTTCTATAAGAGAAATCATCTTTAGAATGTGGTCCCCAACAGATGATCTGATAGCCAACCTGGCTTGAAATAATTTCTGCGAGGTCTCATATCTTGCGATAATAGATTGCTCTCCATATAAATTTTTGGTATGGAGGAAGATGGAAGTAAGGTCCATCTTCTCGTGCCGTCTCTGATGTTCATTATCCATAGAGGCCAGCACGAGACATTTGGCTTTTGCGCAATCAAGATCCCAGGTCTTATGGACCTCAATGTCCGCGATCGAGAATTCTGGACTGGGAACAGGGGGAGCATTTGCCGTGACAACGTATGCGAACTTATCATATGTAAGGGCCATATGGACATTCCTCAACAAGTCTTTATAGTTTGGCTCGGCGAGTTTATTTTTATCTAGTATTAGCTTAAGTCCTATCATGGTCGCTGCAATTAGGAGAGAGAAAAGGAATACTCAGCATATGCTCTTGTAAGTTTAGATTGGTTATTAGTTTATCTAAACAGGATGGCTCCCACTATTTCCTCGAATTTTTCTTCAAACCCTAAAAGAAGAATTAGTCAGGATTAATCGCACCTCACAATTCTTGCTTAACCTTTCGGCCAAGCTAGTGTCGGTACTTCGAGGGAGGTTTTCCAACGCTTTCATGAAATTCCTTAATTACATAACCTCTTTTCTCTGGAGGCATAGCCCCGCTAACACCGTTCTAGGCACCTACTTGGTTTATAGCATTGATTGTAAAGTGAAAAAATTCTCTCGAAGAGTAGAGGATACTCACAGTAGGATTATGACCCAACTATTATTGTGTGATGATTTTGAAAGAAGCCTACCAAAAACACCACACTCTAAAAGGTATGCAACACTAGCAAGTTTCCTGTATGTTTGAACCTCCCGATGTGATTTTTGCTCCGAGTGCTTATAACCTTGACGAAGGTTAAAACATCATAAGTCGCAAGTCAAGTTCAACCCGTCATTGTCCAGATTAATCTAGACCCGTTCGCACAAGCCCTTGATGAAGGTCAAAATAGATGTATGCATGTCCTAGATTAATGCATCTATCTATGCTATAGATAAGCACCCACTAGCTACCAAACACTATGCCTTGGCGAAAGTCAAAACACATAGCATGAATACTAGTAGACACCTATCTGAAATGACGGAGGGCTGCGACTGGTTTTGGCGAAAACCGTTAATGTAATGAACTTGATATAGTCGAAGGAACCGAATAACTTTTGAAAAGGAGTGGTTTAAGCTCCGTTTTTAAAAATTGCTTTTTGAAGAAAACTGAGTGGTTTTGTAATTTTCCAACACATTAGATTTTAGGTTTATTCCTTTGCATTAATCAATATTAATGTGGTCCCATCAATTAACCCTATCATTGCAGAAAGAAACGAAAATAGAACGTGCGCTTATGCCATTCGCATTCGCCATGGGGCCCGTCATGCACCGTTAGGTTACTTAACTAACGGCAGAGCGAAGGCTGGACTAGCGCGGGTGTAAAACATAAGCAACGTTTATTATATATATATATATATATATATATATATATATATATATATATATATATAGATATAGATATAGATATATATATAGCCATTCGTCTTGCGCAATAATAAGCATTCTAGATCATAGAAACACAGATGGATATATTGGATATACTAGAATTTCTTTGTTTCGTTTTAGCTTAAAACAAAAAATGGATTCCACGTTCGTAATGAATAGTCAAACCCCACCCTAGACCCTTACGGACGCGGCAAACTACTCGCCAAATTCCTGAAGTGAAGCAACCTCCCTCACTAAAATGAGTAGGCCACCCGACACTTCAAGAACCCGGTAGTTTGTGCACCCCACCTTGGGTCTATCTTAGGTGCAAGAAAAAGTAAATGAAATAATACAACATTGGCTACAACCTCAACCCAGATGGGTCCCGCAAAAGAATATTACATCAATTTACATGATGAAAGAAAGAAAAAAAACACACTTCTCACATCCTTCGGCTATTCATTCACGACGATCTAATACTTCATATACAGAAACCATCATCAAAATACAGATATATGCAACCCCTACTAATCGACATATAGCAATTAGCATACTTTAGCAACACATATACAAACACAGAAACACAAATTAGCCAAGAACTTAGAATTTCGATCGATAATCATTTTCCGTGTTTACTCCATGCACAAACCAATACACAAACAAATCTGGGTAAAAACCACATATGCCAAAAATCATATTTCCAAGGACTAGAACCACAAAAGAAATTTAGTGCAAATCGATCATGACTCGGCCGTGGATCCGTGGCCCAAAGACCTATTTGGCCACGGTTCCGCGGTCTAGTTGGTGGTTCAGTTGCTCGAAATTTTTCCTTGGTTTTAGAAAAAACCTGCATGTATTTTTAAGGCCACTAAAATAATTTTTTGAACAGTTTTAAAAATCGACAATAAGCATATATATGGAAATGTGATTTCGGGTATTTTTCCTTCGATCGAAATTCTAACTACTTTCTAACTAGCTAGTTAAGTTTTAAGTGGCTCTGATACCAGTGTAAGTCGATGTCGCACACCCCGCGGGTTCGCGGGGAGGTGGAATACACAAAAAACAATTTTTCAACACTTTGCAATATCGACCAAACAACCAAGCTCTTTCAGAAACCCTAACTAGCTATACTACAAAGAGATTCTAACTACTCGGTAAGAGTTTTATACCCCTAGAGTTCAAGTCCTTCGGATCTACTTCTCCTCTTCTTAAGCTCTTAGATGGTTTGAATCAAACTCGGTCGTCAGCCTCCTCGTGTCGAAGATGATCCACTCGAGACTCTATGGTTCAAGCTTCAACCTCAAGAAAGAGATAACTATGGTATCTAGTTTGCTAATTTAGATAGCTTAGGAGATATTGAGAGATGATTAGAGTATTTTATCTCAAGAACCCTAGGATTCACAACACATGAGATGGTTAGGGTTTGAGGAAGAAGGGGAGGACCAAAAATGGAGAGAGAATAAGAAAACTCTAATGAACTAAGGTGTAAAAGCAAGTGAGGAATGGCTAAGTTATTCACAATAATCAAGCATGCAATATTTTCAATAGAAAATAATCAACCGTGCTTGAATAGTAAAGTCAAATCAATAACCAAATGAATTAGCCATGTTTCAACCATGCTACAAATATCTCCATTTTCCATCTCATTAATCTATTTCAAAAAATAGATAAATGCAATAATGAGGTGTCCCCTTCTAGAAGCATCTCTTGTGAAATTACAAGAATGCCCTCACCGTATATACATACCTGTATTCGTACTGTAAAAATATGAATACAATGAGATAATAATAATCCAATAATATAATACCAGAATCTGGCTTAAACCAAAGCCCACTGGTATTATCCGTCCGAACAACATCCGTGTAGCCAGTACACGTATATGGTCGGAACCCTGCACGTAAAACCATACGACCTCTACATCGTTTCACCTGAACCAGGGAAACCCTCTGTGTGGGACTCTAAAGACTCGACAGTACACTGGCAATGAGTTTAACCACAAGTCCGTCAGTGGCACTAGCTGTACATAACGGCTACCCAGGTATCTGTCGAAAATAAGGCTGACGAGCGAACTCATCCGAACACCTACTGAGCCTGTCCATGACAATCTCCGTGCTGTCCGGTCTTTTCGTCTGAGAGTATCGCATGCCGGGTCTAGGGGGTGGAAAACGTCAGACCCCTAATAACCTGACAAGTCATGCCGGTGTAGCTCAAGACCATCCGAGAATCTACTGGTCCAACTACCAGTAATTCTCAATCTGCCTGTCCAGGGACTTATTGTGTTGGCGAACCGATCACAGCGTGATATCGACTCCCTATACCGAAAGAGACGAATCCCTAACATTTGCTCACTGCCTCCATGTGGTTCGGGGCTGTACCCAATTAAAACCTGTCTGTATGACTCAGTAGAGCCGTGGTAGGGTAGTAATCAAAGCAGTGTAGGAACTCACATGAAACAAATGATGACCTCAGGTCGACAGACTATCTGCACTCATGTCACCAGAGAATTATTATTTGACACTAGGTATAATACTATCTAGCCAGTTCTCGGTGAGTCTGTCCAGTGTACTCACCCTCAGTGAGCACCTGTTTACAATCTTAGGTGCACCTCACCAATGGTTGCAGGACCAATTCATCACCTCTGGTCAGAATCTAGATATGTATACACTAGTCTAATTCGAAGTATCGATGCCCAGTCTCGCTACTCCTACGACTAGGGACATTTTAAGGATGTGCTTATCGACTGCCCAGCTCCTACAAGTATGATTGCCATCACAACGCTGGTAGTCAAGAAAGGATCCTACGGGCTTTATCAACATGTATACAAGATATGAAATACTAAGTAAAACACATCACATGTTAAGATAAAGAAAAACCAAATAGCATACTATCATATTGAGTAAGATTTTCCTGTATATACATATCCCTAGTATCCTATACAATGAAGACCTCTAGGGCATACATATCCAACACCGTCAAGACTTGGAGCTCCTTTTGACAAAGCGTGGTGGGAAGCCTGCAACCAGCACAGTCGCATAAGATCTCTGTCCACAATGAACAATTTTCATCCTGGCCTGAATCAATTGGATCATCTCCGAAGTCTCTAGACTAGCTGGGGTCCAAAATCCTACTTACGCAGAGTCAGAAAAGCAACAAACTGGTGATCGACACGACCTAACCCCTAAACCTAAAGGTTGCCAATTGGAGCTTCTCCTGATAATAGCTATCGAAGAAGAACCCTAATAATGGCGAGTGACGATCCCCAACTACTGACAACAATCAATACAAACACACAACTTAACAAGAAACAACTGAGCAAATTGAGTATAACCGGACGACAAGAATCCGAATGGAGTCACACCCTGACTAAACCTGGGTAGACACCATAACGTAACTCATGGAGATCTGCTCCCACTCCTACTTCGGAGCGGTTAAAGGTTGCAACTCTCCAGCCGGCCTCAGATGCTCGACCCAAGCACACAACAAGACAGACACCTTGAGACGAACCCTGAAACTTCTCTTTACATCCCTGTCCACCCGTAACTATCTCACAAGTCACGTTAAATGTTGGTGGAACTTGAATGCATATAGAGAGTTGACGGATGTGCATGTGCTAGGATTACACGTCTCTACCTGATAACATCGGGTACACCTACGCTTCCCTAACTTAGCACACCGTGTCACAGATCAAGGACTCCGAATCATTACCTAGCCGAGTATGCTCAAGTATCTCTGACGAACGAGCATCGGCGGGCAGTGTCTCGCGAAAACGATTTAAGGAAAGTGGTCGGGCGCGGACATGAGCAAGCAGTCCCCTCCGTAAAGACGAACTTAAGCTGTACTCGACGATCACACAAGAACTTTAAATCTGCAGAAGACTAACACAACAATCCAAATCCGCTGCAGGAAGATGTACATTAAGCTCTGGTGGTCCATGAAAATCTGACACGACTCTCGAACAGGCAGTGTCTCCAAATCTCCAACGCAAAACCACCGCGGCCATCTCCAGATCATTAGTGGAATATCCTCCTCGTACTCCCTCCAGATGTAGGGAAGCAAAAGTGATAACTCTATAGTGTCACCTCAGTATACAATCGAGCCTACTCAAGAAACATTACAGTTAAACAACAAGGTCGTCCGAACCAAAAGCAAAGAAAGGACTAATGCAGTTGTTGACCGAATCTTCAACTGCCGAAAATTCCGCACACATGCCTCAGTCCAAAGAAAAGAAACCTCCTTTCCGGTCAATTCAGTCGACGGTGCAGCACTACTCTAGCAATCCTGCATGAAACGGCGGTAAGAACCTGCTAAGCCCAAAAATCTGCGGACCTCCGTCCTGCACATAAGTCTGGGCCTAGGTTGTACGGCCACGATCTCCCTTGGAACCATACGAAACCGTCTCCCGTGACTATAAGACCTAGGAGTCAACACAAAACAAGCGTGAAGAAACACTCCGAGAATTTAGCAGACTGCTGGTGCTCTCCCAGTATCTGCATAACAAATCCTCAAGTGCTGCTCCTGTTCCTCAAGACACATTAGATAGACCAGAATGTCGTAATTAACACAACAATGACTGGTCGAGGAACGGCCTGCAGAAATCTGGTTCATCATATATACGAATGCTGCTAGGGCATCAGCGAATCCAATGACTCACTAAAACACACAAAGCCCGTAGAACGCATAAGGCATTCTTCGGAACGCCATCACTCTGAACCGCAATAATGATGACCCGATCCCAAACAAACTTAGAAATGCCTCGCACTGTGGAGCTGATCGAAGAAATCGTCACGGCGAGGTAAAGGATACCAATCCGCACCGTAAGCCGGTTCAGTTTAACGATCCGTCGATACACAACCTTAAACTACTGTCTTTCTTCTTGACAAACAGAAATAGGAGCTTCCAAAAGCGAAAGACTCAGACGCACAAAACTTCCCAACAAACAACTCTGCAGCTGATCCTTAAGCTCCCTAAGCTTCGCCGGCTCATCTGGAACAACGTCGGAAAAACCCTCGCACGAAAGGAACCCGGTCCAACAAACTCTCTGTGGCTCTGGTATCACAATTGAACGCCAAGAATTCACGACACCTCCTCAGTAGCCGACTAGCGAAAAAGGCTGAATTCAAGCTGTGAGAGGCGGCACCACTATCCACCTGCACAACAAGAACTGACCTGCCGGGAAAACAAACCTGACTGTTTCCTCACGGTAGTCCACAGACGCCTAGCACGTAGTTAACCAGTCCGTGCCCAGGAGAACGTCAAATCCAACATCTCTAGAAGGATAAAAATGACGGACGAATCTCTATCTCCTATCCGATAGGCACACAACTGAAATACGTGGCGCGCAAAAAAAGGATCGCTGACAGAAATTAGCACAACTACGACTAATCTACCCAACCACGGTACAAGCATGAAAAACAAACGAATATACCAAAAAGAACAAGCGAATTAAGGATACCTGAAAACTCCACATTGGACGTCTGCGCATCCCGATGAGTAGAAGCAAACTCCTGTGTCTGCCCTCTACTCGCAGCTGGCTGAACTCCTCTGGTAGGCTAAGCCCTCTGAGCGAACCTTCCACGTCCACGGCCTCTCTGAAAACGATCATGACGAGGTGCTAAGGAACAATCCCTGACGAAGTGCTGAAGGCTCCCGCATCGAAAACATCCACGTGGTGACTGCTGATCCTCCTGGAGATGAGAGTTAAACGACTGTCCTCGTCTTAAGCCTCTGCTACTCCCGCGACGGCCACGAAATCTGTCTCGATGACCAAACCTCTGTCGCTGGGCTGGTACACTGGTACGATTCCTCCACTGTCCTGGAACTCTCCGGGCCTCAGGAATATGCGCCTTGTCAACGGGAGCTACAACCACTGGTGCTATGTAGGTGACGGACTGCTGTACGCTGATCGTAAGTGACAACTGAGTAACAGGGATGACAACCTCCTGTCGTAGCTCCCGAACAACATCAACCAAAGAACTCATTGTCTGGCGGAAGTCCTGCATCTCTGCCACAAGCCTATCGATAGTATACATCGTAGGCTGATCCGTCTGCACCTGTGCAACTAGAGTGCCATCCTGGTCAGTACTCGTCTCACCTGAGCTAACTCTGACCTCGGCCCTCGCTGCATCACTCTGAGTCCCTATAGTCATCGGCGGCAGGGCTATAAATAGAGATAGGATTCGATAAGAATAAGGAAATCGAATCTCAAGGATATGAATCATCAAGGAAGGAATTTCAAGCAAATTTGTACTTAGGTCACTTAATGCAAAGTACCGCACCGTGGGTATGCTGCAGACATACACACGCTACGTTACTCTGCTTAAGCTACCTACTCTATCATACTAAGGTCATCCTACACTCCGAAAGATAAAACCTAGCATTCTGATACCAACTTTAACACGACCCAAAATTGGCCCGTGACGGCCCTAATACTACGCAACGCCTAAATACGCAACGCAGTAAAAGAAAGCCAAAAACCCAGAAATCTAAACCAAGAAAATACGGAAAAGATAATATAAGTTTTTGAAACATTTGAAATCGCAACCCAAATTCTTTAAAAGTTCTACTTTCGTTCTTTAAAATTTTGGCAACACCCATTTTTATGTAAAAACTAGCCCAAAGACGGAAAACAATCACATCATAAATATACGACGCCGTAGCGAAGAAATAAGAGACAATAGGAAGAAACTGTATATAAAAGACAACAAATCCACAAATAATATACAAATACGTCCTCACCAAGTCTCTAAGTTCACAACATAATAGTAGATGGAGAGTACAAAGTACAACGAATGTACAATATGAAATACAGATAATCATCTAGCCTACCTAAGCAAAATGGTATACTGTGAGCTGATGCGGTATCTGTAGCAAAAGATGATAGATGAATAGCTGAATAGCCTGCCTCGACTACTCTGGGGAACAACCTGAAACACCTGTGGCACAACGGGGATGAGTTGCCAACTCGTGAATAGTAGATAACATATGCAGGTAATCGCAGGAATGTATGTACAGCACAAATCTAAGATATACGATTACAGTAATAACATGTCATGTGCATGCAGAATAATGGAAAATACACTAGCAGGTATACTCAATGTGTGAAGCAATGAGGACAGGATAAAAGTATGCAATAACTATGCAATAGGGATATGAGAAAGTAGATATGCAGCAATCATAAGGGTACACTAACAGGTACTACCAATATATGGAACAGTACATAAAAATAGGTAAGTGTGAAGTCTGGGGTGAAATATGTCATTTCCACGGAAACCTGACATCGTGGTAGGATCTCAATCCATCAAGACACTCAAATCCCAAATCCTCAAATCAGCCCCCGAGTTGGGCTCTCATATCATGTAAGTCTCACATCTCCTCAATGTACAATTCAACAATCTCTTTCATATCCAATATCCCATCTCAATGAATCACCTATATCCCAAGTCTGATCTCAAGTAAATTCTAACATCCTAAACATATATATACATGCAGAAATAAATATGATGGGGTCAATACACATATATTAGCGTTCCATTCCACTAATATTGGTGCAAGGGTATATATAACAACGGCTAAATCCCCTGTTATATATACAAAGGTATTAAAAGAAATATCATGAAAACAATGTGCCAAGCATCGACACAGAAATCCTGATCACGTATCATACGCTATCCCGAAAGCACGAGTGCCTAGCTCTGACCCTCGCCTTCCGACGTATGCATACGTACATGACTCCCAACGGTGTCTCCGTGATCCCCCGCCAAGTCATGGGTACTGTCACCGGTAGGTACTCGCTCGCCTCCAGGCTCAATCGGCAAAGTCCATCGATCTTCTTGCCGAGGGAAATCATACCGGGCCCCACCATGTACCCTCTACGGCCTCGACGCCTCCTCGTAGGGGTATATATATATCAGCACCGATAAAACTCATGGTGGATGCGCAAATATCATATCAAGGAAACCGGGTTTTTCAATGTATGCATAATTTCATGAACTCCCAAGGTTCCAAATCCAGAAATCATCATGTGAAATCAAAATAACAATGCGCAAATCCAGGAATACATATATGCGATATATCTGAAATGCGAGCATATAAATGAAAATATGTAGCTGAAACCAGATGTATGCGAAATCAATAAGGCACAGCTAAGTATAGGTGTCTACCTATAAGTAAAAGATGTCGTATACCCTCCTGGGTATAAGTAGGATATGAAGGGTACCCCCTAGGTATAAGTAAAATATGTGCAAGGTAAACCTGTAGCTGTATTGCAAGGTGTAGATGTACCTATCACTAATGGTAAGATACACTATAGGTATACCGATAAGCTAGATGTCAAGTATGATAAGCAATAGTATCTATAAGGGGTTGTGTGTGACATGGCAATTATTGACGATGTGTGTGTAGCATACAATCCGTGCTCGTGCAACATGAACCGTCAATAATATGTGCAGTGTCCTACGGCTGCTAGTCACAGTACAACTATATCAAGGAAATAAAGTAAAGGCGCAATTCTAACAATAACGTAGAATATGCGACAGGTATTTGAATCCTAGCCCAGACGCATAACGCCATACGGGCGATTCCCCTGTAAATGTTAAATCTACTCACCTACGCTCCACGCTAGGTGAATCCTACCATGTGCTCCCCCCTGTAGCAGTGCCCGTAGTCCCTGCCTGCAAACCTGCAAATAAGACATGGAAATCATATATAAGCCAAATATTCCGCAAAACGCGATATCGAACCAAAACGAGAAACTCGCGTCGCGAACTAAACGCGCGTGCGCACGATACGCTGAATCGTGTATATATGCGTCTAAAACCATCGCGACATGCCGCGATACGCTAGATCACAGAACCCTCTCACGTATCGCGCATATCGCGCAAACACAACGGACATGAAAAACGGTATTTGATCCCAGATTTTCCTACAGGCCAAATCTTACAAAACTAGACATGCCAAAACACTAGACAACACAGCAGAGAGCCATACACAAAACCCCAACACCCATGCCCCCTACTTGGCCGCAAATTGCGGCCAAATCAAATAAAACTGCGGCTTGGATTGGGAATGGTGGGTTCGTATTCTGGTGGTGTGTTCTAGACCTAGTTAGCATGCTCCAGTATTCTCAATTTTGTCCTGAAGGCCCCGGGTCAATAGCAGATCACAGAAAGCCAATACATCGCTTAAAAACAATAATTTTGCACAAAACACAAACCCTATAGTATTTTAGTGTAATCCAGGGTTAAACTCAGTTAAGGTGACCCTAACAACACTTAAATAAGTAGGGTTTACCAACACAAACATCACTTTGCCACAAGTCCACACAAATCACCTTAATTAGCACTAAATTAGCTAATTAACACTAATCGAAGAAAATCAACACACAAGCTAGGAAAACTAGGAAAGGAGCTCAGAATTATACCCTAAGGAACCCAAGGAAGCAAGAGAAGAATTGTATGGAGGCGATGTGGGCTGCTGCAGATGCTGGAGCTCCTACTGCTGCTCCCAGAAGTTGCTGCTGATGCTGTTTTGCTGTTGCTGCTGCTTGCCTCTGCTGCTGCTTGCTGCTACTGCTGATGGAGTTGCTGCTGATGCTGATGCTGCTATTGTTGTCACTGCTGTTGCTGTTGCTGATCTTATGTGTGTGTGTTTGTGAGAATGAGAGAATGAGTGAAAAGAGTAGTGAGAAATGAGAAGCAAAGTCAAAGCCCCTCCTCTCTCTCTCTTCATTTAATGAAGCATGGCGAAAGCCATCATGCCCTATTCTCACTCTCTCTCTCTCACCAAGGTCAACACAAGAACAATCATTTTAAATTTAAAACCCCTTTTAAATCCATTTTATTCTAAAAACAACCATATTCAAATAAAAACCCAAAAGCACCTAATACAATATTAAACTAGATTAGGGAATGATTAGTTCACCATGTTGCTAATCATGGTTAAACCCCAAAAACAACCCTAGTTATCATGCACAAGTGTGTGCAAGCCTAGGAAAAATCTAATAAAATATTCAATAAATAGGATAAAATAATTAAAAATCAATTTGGTAAACTTTTTATTAAAAACCATACATTAAAATATAATTAGCTACAAAACACATTCTAAGGTGTTACAAACAAGTAAAAATGTATGCATGCAAAATAGCCGAAATGATTGGGCAACTCGCAATAAAAAGCATCGAGTGAAAATAAAATAAATAGCCGAAATGATTGGGCACCGCGAAAAATAGCCGAAATGATTGGGCAATCGCGATTTTTGCGATATAAAAAGCTGAAATGATAGAGCATCGCGGAAAGAATAAAAAAAAGAAAGAGAATGAAATGAAAGAATGAAACTTTTTGCCCTACAGGCGATATCACAGCAACCCCTGTATACAATCCAGGGGCACAAACAAAGAGGGAACCATACCTTCCCAACAGGCTCCATCAGAAAGCGAAGCCAAATCTCGACGGTTCATAGACAACCTAGAGACAACCTCGACATTTGTCGCAATATTACAGACACAATGTCAACAAAGGAAGATCCCTAGCTTCAGGGTCTCGACGTCAATATCGACAACTTAAAGATCACCAACGGCGTTTCTCCTCACTCCAACCAGATGCAGACGTGACGTCAACAACCGACCTCAGAGTCGCAACGAAACGGAGCCATGGCAAAGGCCCTAGTTCCAAATCTCAATGACCACATCTACAGCCTGGAGACCAACAACGGTGTGCCTCCTCATTCCAGTAGGACACAGATGTTACACCATCAAACGGAGTGACGGCGAAATCCCAGCTCTACCTCAGCATTCGTCTCGTTACAGCAGACGAGATGCCAACGACAGCGTTCCTTCGCAGTCCAGCAGGATGCAGATGCAACGTCAACGAAAGACCTCGCGGTCAAAACAAAGCGGAGTGACGGAAAAATCTCAACTCCATCTCAGCATTCGTCTCGCTACAACAGACGCAATGTCAACAGCGGTGTTCTTTCGCAGTCCAGCATGATGCACGTACAACGTCAAAAAAAGACCTCACGGTCAAAGCAAACGGAGCTACGGCAAAGCCCCTACTCTAAATCTCGATGGTTCACAGACAACTTAGAGACCACCTCGACATTCGTCTCGATACAGCAGACAAGATGTCACTAAAGCGTCCTTCCTCCAACAGGATTCGGATGCGCCAAAGCAAATGACACAAAAGGCCAAATTCCTAGCTTCAAGGTCTTGACAGCAAGTCATATAAAACCTGAAAGACAATCGGAGATCATTTCGCACCAGCGCGGAGTGGTCACCACCTCGACGATCGTCTCGATACAGCAGATAAAATGTCACCCCAGCGTTCTTCTCCCAGCAGGATTCGGATGCGCCAAAGCAAATGAAGCAAAAGGCCAAATTCCTAGCTTCAGGGTCTTGACGGCAAGTCATATAAAACCGGAAAGACAATCGGAGATCATCTCGCACCAGCGTGGAGTGGTCACCACCTCGACGATCGTCTCGATACAGCAGATGAAATGTCACCCCAGCGTTCTTCCCCCAGCAGGATTCGGACGCGCCAAAGCAAATGAAGCAAAAGGCCAAATTCCTAGCTTCAGGGTCTTGACGGCAAGTCATATAAAACCTGAAAGACAATCGGAGATCATCTCGCACCAGCGCGGAGTGGTCACCACCTCGACGATCGTCTCGATACAGCAGATGAAAAGTCACCCCAGCGTTCTTCCCCCAGCAGGATTCGGACGCGCCAAAGCAAATGAAGCAAAAGACCAAATTCCTAGCTTCAGGGTCTTGACGGCAAGTCATATAAAGCCTGAAGGACAATCGAAGATCATCTCGCACCAGCGCAGAGTGGTCACCACCTCGACGATCGTCTCGATACAGCGGATGAAATGTCACCCCAGTGTTCTTCCCCCAGCAGGATTCGGACGCGCCAAAGCAAATGAAACAAAAGGCCAAATTCCTAGCTTCTGAGTCTTGACGGCAAGTCATATAAAGCCTGAAAGACAATCGAAGATCATCTCGCACTAGCGCGGAGTGGTCACCACCTCGACGATCGTCTCGATACAGCAGATGAAATGTCACCCCCAGCGTTCTTCCCCCAGCAGGATTCGGACGCGCCAAAGCAAATGAAGCAAAAGGCCAAATTCCTAGCTTCAGGGTCTTAACGGCAAGTCATATAAAGCCTGAAAGAAAATCTAAGATCATCTCACACCAGCGCGGAGTGGTCACCACCTCGACGTTCGTCTCGATACAGTAGACGCGATGTCACCCCAGCGTTCTTCCTCCAACAGGACTCAGACGCAACATCACCAAACGGAGCCACGGAAAAATTCCCAGTTCCAAGCCTCGACGGTTCACCAACAACCTAGAGACAACCGCGACATTCATCTCGATATAGAGGACGCAATGCCAGCAAACGAAGCGAAGACCAAATTTCTAGCTTTAAGGTCTTAACGGCAAGTCATATAAAGCCTGAAAGACCACCGGAGATCATCCCACATGGAATGGTCACCACCTCGACGTTCGTCTCGATACAGCAGACGAGATATCACCCCAGCGTTCTTCCTCCAGCAGGGTTCAGACGCGACACTCAAGCAAACGGAGCCACGGCAAAATTCCCAGTTCCAAGCCTCGACGGTTCACCAACAACCTAGAGACAACCGCGACATTCGTCTCGATATAGAGGACGCAATGCCAGCAAATGAAGCAAAAGGCCAAATTCCTAGCTTCAAGGTCTTGACGGCAAGTCATATAAAGCCTGAAAGACTATCGGAGATCATCCCACACCAGCGCGGAGTGGTTATGACTCATCGGGGCTCTCCAAAATGAGCCTAACCTCAAGTAAAAAGCGGCATGGCAAAATTCTTAACGCTTGCTCTTCCGATGGTCAAACTGCCTAGGAGGATTGCTTGAAGACATCTTGTCCAGCCCCCGAAGGGATCAGAGACACGACATGTCGCAAGGCTACTCGAACAGCAAAACTGCCTATCGAGGAATACATCAGCCAACGCGATGGTACGACGGCCAAAATCCTAGTACCACAGACCCTAACGGACCTTTGTTGTAAAGAGCAGAGGTTAACTGTGACGTTAGGATATTCTTGCAAGATCTGCTCGATCCGTTTCGACTCGTAAGGAAATTGATGTCTTTGAGAGAACTTCTCGATTCGTCTCGACTCGTGAGGAAAAGCCTTATGCAGCGGGGATTGAAAAAAAAACCTGTTTCCTAAGCATTGGGGCCCTGCAAGGCGATCCAAAACGGTCTCTTGCATACTATCCACGGGTCACACTCTCCAAAGTCGAATCTCGACAAGGAGGGAAACAACCGCTTACGGGTCCTCTCGACTCATAAGAGGGAAAATTATCTTATAAGATCCTTACGACTTATGAGAGAAAACACACTTAAGAGTCTTCACGACCCCTAAGGAGAAAATAATCCTACGAGATCCTCTCGATCCGTAGGGAGAAAAGTCTTTGTGAGACCCTCACGGCTCATAAAGTTCAAAAGTCTTAGGCTACAAGGACCCTAAACTTGTCTCCTAAGCCCTTAATTCGGTGACCATGCATAACTTTGCACTATTTCACCCACGTACATACTTACGTGGGCAAAGTAGTGGGTGGCATTTGTTCCCGCCGAACATTTCTGCGCAGAAGAGTCCAAGGTATCAAATGGCAACGATATGCTTAAGGAAATGCGAACCAGTATCTTCCGGCCTATATTTTGATAAACTCCCAAAGGAGGAACTGTTAAATTCTGATGATATTGGAAGCATCTCGAAAAACCCTTCGATTTGATATATTATGGGCCTCATAATTCATCCGGGATCAAAAGTTATGAGGCATCACGTGTCCATACGTAATGGACCTTTAAGAACCCGCTGGAGGAGTTAAAAGATATAATAAAAACTCAGAAAAGACCCCAATGGGGCATCACGTGCAGACACGTGATGGGCTCTTAAGGCCTCTAAAATAATGAATAGAATTAAATTTTAAAATCCGTTCCCTGATTAAAAAATCAGAAGTTACCTCAATGAGGTATCACGTGCTCACACGTGACCAATGGTCACGTGTTGACACGTGATGGTTAAAACAACAACATAAACAAGCGGCTGTTAAAGGAACCAATTTGGGGGTCATGTGCTTACATGTGACCAAGGGTCACGTGCCAACACGTGACAGGCTTTGAAAGCCTTACAGTTTAATAGAATTAAAATTCTAAATTTCTCTAAAATCTTTCGAAATAGAATTAAAATTCTAAATTTCTCTAAATCTTTCCAAATGGAAAAGGATTATGGGGACCGTTGGATTAAAAATCTAATGGTGATTAAAGATCACCAATTTATGGAAAGATTTGATACAAGGAAAGATTTCCCTAAAATCTCACCGAAAATAACAAACAGAATATCTTTGGATTTAAAATCCAGCGGTGAATAAAATTCATTGAATGATCTAAAGGATCATATTAATTATGAAATCAAATCAAATCTTTCAATGAGAGATTTGCTAAACAAATTGATATTCTTCCTTCTCCTATAAATAGGAACCAAGAAGAGAAGAGAAGGGGATCTACTTTTTTGGAGAGAAAAACAGAGAGGGGAGAATTTAATTCTCAAGAGGAAAGAAAAGAAAGGAGAATTTAATTCTCAACAAAGAAAACCCTAAGTGAGAAAAGGGAAAAAGATCAAATTCAAAAAGAGAATTTAATTCTCAAAATTTAAGAGTTTAACTCTTCTGCAAATAAAGAACTTAGTTCTTCTTCTGGTTGAAGATCTGTACAGAGCACATCTCCCCATAGGATGAGAATTTAATTCTCATCGGGTCGAGATCCTGCCATGCAGATCCTAAACTTAGAAAGGGAATTGAGTTTTAAGAATTTAATTCTCCCAGACTCACAGGAATTTAATTCCTCCTAAAATGAAACTAGGGTTTAACCCTAATCAAGAATTTAATTCTTTTACATATCTGGGAATTTAATTCCTTTAAAAAGAAATTAGGGTTTTACCCTAAATAAGAATTTAATTCTTTCACAATAGGAATTTAATTCCTCCAAAGTCATAATTAGGGTTTAACCCTACAGAGAATTTAATTCTTAAAAATAACAGAGACTTGAAAGATCTCCATGCACATAAAGAACATTGGTCACGTGATGACACGTGACCCCAATCCGCAGTGATTAGAAAAGAAGGAATAAAACTAGGTCACGTGTCCCCACGTGACCCCTAAAGAGATCCCCAGAAATGAGAAGGGAATGAAAGCTTTGGGCGCTCTCACGTGTTATCACGTGACCCCTCAGCAAATGCTTTAACAATTGACGCACAGATCCCCATCACGTGCCAACACGTGATGCTCTAAAATAAAAATAAAAGTGTTTAACACTTATTCGCAGATTTAAGGATAAAACAAAAGGAGATCTGGCTCCACATTTAGGGCGCCCTCACGTGTCCCCATGTGACCCCTAACAAATCCCTTTAATATCCAATGGATGGATGCCTATCACGTGCCCACACGTGATGGCCAGGAAATGAAAAGTGTTTAACACTTAATTGCAGAACGAAGAAAAGGGATCTGGTCCCCCCTTTGGGCGCTCTCACGTGTCCACACGTGACCCCTCTGTCTTTAGTGTTTAACACTAATTTGGGGATTATATTTCCAGTGTTTAACACTGATTGTTTCTAGTGTTTAACACTAAATTAAAGATTATATTTCCAGTGTTTAGCACTGATTGTCTTTTAGTGTTTAACTTGAGAGTTCTATCTCCAGTGTTTAACACTGTTGTTCTCTAAGTGTTTAACACTACTTTTAGCCAAATTGGCTAATTTTCCAGAGGCAAAAGTCCCTCCTCCAAATGAATCTCAAAATTGAGGAAATCAAAGACAAAATGTTGTCAGAGCCCCAAAGCTCTGTTTAACACTGCTAAATGACGAGGGGCTGAACCCAGACAAATGTCTAATGGCCCAAAGGGCCAATATTTCAAACATAATTGGACTTAGCCCAAACTGGCCATAAGTCCTAAAATCATCTTAGACTGAGCACACCTGCTCTTTCAACCAACTCATTGGTTCAAGGGTACATCTCTGAACTCCTCTGATATTTGTCGTTGTAATCCTTCAACGTCTTCAGAGAGGTGACGGGTCCCGACAACCACACATTAATACGGACTGTGGGGTCCTTAAACTCATGGACTAATGCGTCCTTAAACTAACATTTGTCCCCAAAATGGGAATGATGGACCACTATGTCCTTAAACTGGCAATGGACTACCATGTCCCTAAACTGGAACAATAGAGCCCAAACGCTCTTTTGTCGGATCTAAACGATCCCGTTAAGTTGATCTTAGTCTCAAACTGGACTAACGTATCCTTAACAAACGTTTAAATTGATCTTAGCCTCAAATATGGCTAACGTATCTTTAAACCAAAACCTTTAAACAGACTTTAGTCCCAAATTAGACTATAGATCTCCCAACCAACTTTGCTTGAAGGGTACATCTCTGAACTCCTCTGACATCTGTCGTTGTAATGCTTCAACATCATCAGAGAGGTGACGGGTCCCGACGGCCATACATTCAACGGACCACTATGTCCCTAAACTGGAACAATAGAGCCCAAATGCTCTTTTGTCGGATCTAAACGATCCCGTTAAGTTGAACTTAGTCTCAAATTAGACTAACTTATCTTTAACAAACGTTTGAGTTGATCTTAGCCTCAAATATGGCTAACGTATCCTCAAACCAAAACCCCAAAACCAAATCTAAGAAAATACGGATTTGGACTAATCCACGTCCTACGGGCGACGACATAAATTAGTCTCCGTATACAATCCACGGGCAACCACAAACAAAACAAACACCCACGACACGAAGTGACCAGCTGGAGAAGGAGAAAGTTGTTACCGCGATGCGGTAGCGTAATTAACTGCAGGGGCTTGCGCCTGCAGGGAAGAGCGTCCACACAATCAAAAACCCCTCAAACGAGGGGGAATCTGACGAAGTCTGCTACATCGGCCGCATCCGTTTAAACCTCTGATACACGGTGCCATAAATCAACTTGGCATCTTCGGAGAGGTGGACGGATAGCACCTATTAGCATCTGCCCCGAATCTCAGGCAAGACGTCCATGTCTTGGCCGCCATTCGGAGGGGAACAATGATTATAAGAAGAAACAACATCAATGAGAGTATGATCATAGAAACGAATAAAATCAAGAATCTCAAATGGATGTATAATCATGGGTATGAAGATAATCACAGATCTCAAAATATGTATATCCTAAGGTTTCTTAAGTGGAGTATCGTATCGTAAATATGCTGCTGAACATACGTATGGTACATCACTCTACCCAAGCTACCTACTCCATCAATCAGGGTCAACCTATTAAACGAAAGTTCGGGTCTAATACCCCCCCCCCCGTTCAAGTCGAAGTTCCGTAAGGTCAAGCCTAGGTTCCGAAATACATACCCGTCCTAGACTCCGTATAGTCAAACATAGACTCGAACCAAGGTTAAACCTAGCGCTCTGATACCAACTTTGTCACGACCTGAAATATTAGCACGTGACCAGCACTTAAATCACGCCACGTCTAAAGGCGTAACGTAATTCAAGTAAGCTGAAACACATTAATCTAAACCTTTTTAAGAAAAATCAAGGAGGTGAAGTTTTGAAATAAAGGTATAATGAAATCAAGTTTTCTTAAATGCATAGAAAAGGAATATGAAAAATGCAAGTGGAATTTACTAGTTGAAAAACATATTTTGTCTTTTAAAAATTTGGGCAGCATCTCCTTTGTATATTTTGATCCAAAACCACATATACATAATAAAATAAAGGCATCCCCAAGCGGGAGCTAGCTCTTCACCAACCGGCGGATTACAACCACGCAAGATAGTATAAGTATAAGTATACGACGCCCAACGGCGAAATTCACCATAAAAGATAAAGAAATAAGCAAGACATCAAAACCATAAGTAGCGGAATACCCCTCGCTCTAAGTCTCGCAACCACAATCTCACTAAGTCTCATTACTTATACAAATTCTAGTTTGATTGATGGAGTTGCCTAGATACAATATGAAATATAAATACAAGAGTGGGTACGATACAAATGTCCCACCTACCAAGCAAATCACCCAAAAGTAGCTATATGCCAACGATGCCGCTACGGATCCATGCGGTCAACCTGCAAGAACTGTGGTACAACGGGGGTGAGTTGCCAACTCGTGAATAGAAATATATCAACAGATAGAAATCGAATAAACAACGACTCCTAGGTCAACTATATCATAAAGTTAATACTATGATATCTAGGGTGACCATATCTGTATGTGTGCCAACAATGAAATCAACACCTATATGTATGCGGATATCATCCAATCATATGATCAATGTCTGTATGCATGCGGATCTCGTCCAACCATATCCTCCATATATGTATCATAAAAGCAAATGCATGAAAATATGAGGATATAAATCAACGTGTGTCCCTCGCGACACATCAAAATCCTGGAACCTGAGTGCCTAGCATCGACACTCGAAAACATCATGAAAACCGTGCCCAGCATCGGCACGTAAATCCTCATATCTCTCGGGCTCCATCAGTCCGGATCGGCCCTCGGGCACCGTCAGTCCGGATTGGCCCATCTCATCTCTCGACTCCAGTCGGTATCTTCCGGATATCCTCCGAGCCTAAATACTATCACCGGTACGTAGTGGTCTCTCTACCAGGCTCACCGTCTACTACACAGCAGATCCGTTCTCGCCCCGAGGTACCATACCGGGTCTACCATATACCCACAATTGGCCTCATCCTGCTCCTCGAATCGGGTATCACTGTCACTCATCTCAGAACCGAGAAAACGCATGGTGGACGCAGTGAAATATCATATCAAGAGAAACCGGGTTTTTAAAACAATACATACTTTCTTTTTAAAATGACCACGGTTCTCAAATCCAGAAATCTCATGAAAATAGCATATCTCAATGCGTATAATCGTAAAGCATGATGTATGCGACATATAACAGAAATGTAAGCATATCCGTATATCATGCAATATAGAACAGTAATATACACATATCGAGGGAAAACCGCTTTTTTAAATGAATCCAGTTTTAAAATATGTCCTGCGGTTCCCAAATTCTCTAAAGTCAAATGCAACGTCGTATAAAGGTGCATATGTAACTATAGCAAGTAAACTATACAAAGAGTCATATCATGATGTAGCAATCCTACTGTGCAGTGATATGGAAATTATCGATGATGAAGTGTGTGAGCCGGCAAATCTGTGTACGTGTAACATACGCATCATCGATAATGGTGTGAGTGTACTAGCACAGGTATATGCAATGTAATGAGAATAACATGAATGCATCATAGGGTAAATCATCAGCTAAAAGCTATAAGGTATACATATCTATCATATATCTGAGTAGGTGAATCTATCAATCGGCATCTAGCCTTACAGCATCAGGTACGGTATAACACATCGTACGGCATCCTCTAGTCAAGGTTATGGATCAAACAGAAAGTCAAACTCATCACGTACGAAAAATCATCGTACGGAGGCATAAAACGAATAGGGATCCTATCAACCTTTACGACAATGAGGGTACGGACCTAATGTATCGTACGGCTTATCATTTAAGATTCACAACATTATATATATCTATATACCTATGTCCCAAGTCACATCCATAACAATCTCATATCAGGGGACCGGCGAAAGTATCAATCATCTCAATCGACTCACATCCGTATACCAACATATCATCAATCATCATATTACATCGTCTTATCTTTTCATCGCATTTATCTCCCACATCAAGTCAATTTCACATATCCAATCTATCTTTACTATAATCATACATATCTAATCTAACACACACACCCGAATCATATAATCAGTTTTCAAAGGGGCGAATCGTAGTTTTGAAAGTAGGGGCTACGGTGTTTTACAAGAAAAAGATATCATTTGAAAATCCGTAACGTCCCTTAAGGTATTTGTTTAAAAGATGCATATGATTCTTCATTTTAAAATAGGTATGGTTCGGATGACACACCTACGTCGGCTATCTAGTCCTATAGCATCCAATACGGCAACATCATCGAACATTGTCCTCAAAACCCGTCATCGCATATCAATCGTATTATATCACTACTAACTATCCTTTAGTTTCGAATATGGTTCTCTAACTATCTTATAAACCTATCCCTAGTTTTCTATTAAAGGTTTCCTTAACCATATTCTATATATAATCGGTTTCCATCAAAGTTTGCGAGGGTGCTATACGCCATCCACCCGACTTCCCCCGTAGATATAGATCTACTCATCTTGACCTTCGCTTGCCGATGCCGATATCGCCATGTGCTTGCTTGTCATCTCGAAGTCCTCGTGAGGGTACCTATATATAATAACGTATCGTATCGCATTAAAATCCAATTCAAAACCAAAACGACAAGAGAATCTCACATAGGTCAAAACCTATGGTCTACATCTCGCAATTCAACCAAATAATCCTCGATATAGACGTACAAACGTCAAGTGATCGATACCATCAAAAATATCAAAACTTAAATTCATAAGCATCACAAAACATATGGCAGAAACTAAGAAAACATGCTCCAGATTTTAGTTCAGGTCAAAACTAAGTGCACAAACAGTACTGGGTTGATGTATAGGGTGTAAATGACCTACAGAAACAACCTGGGCACCTAATTCTACAAAGTGACTGGCCCCTACCCCCTAAAATCCGGCCAGCTCGATTCTGCAAGGGAATTGGGGTCTCGTTTTGTTAGGGTAGCCTCATGGTGTCTTAATTTGGTCTCTGGTATCGTTTGGTTGTCTCAGAATTCCCCCGGGTCATCCCAGATTCCCTGCACCCACTATATCGTTACAAAACCGACACGAAAGTTTCCAAATTCCGTATTTTGGGTTAAGTTACTGGTTTGGTCCAGGTTTCACTCTTTAAGGGGGTTTAGGGTCACCAATAAGGCTCATTAGCACAACCACCACATAAGAAAACCCTAAACCTTTCTAAGAATTTTCAAAGTTCACTAAACCGCATCAAAACACTTCTAAACTTGAATAGGTGATAAAGTAATTTCAATACAATCCTAATGGTGCAGAAATTAGCTCATTTAGCAACTCAAGAATTTTCTTGAGTTGCTCCAGGTCTTCAAAATCAGATTTTGCTTGGTCCAAAGTGTTTGTGAGAAGCTTGTGCATGTTTTTTTGTGAAGAGGGAATGATGTTTTTGTGTGTTTTTCATGGTGTTTTGAGGGTTGTAGTGGAGGAGGGAGATAGGGCAACAGTTATGAGAGGAGGGAGAGGAGAGATGATGAAGATGATGAATGATTGCAAAGGCCCTTGGTCAATGTTAACCCCTCACGCACTCCCACTCTCTCTCATGCCCATCCCTCAATATCTTATTCATTTCTTTTGTTTTGTTTTCTTTTTGCAATAGGAAACCCAAAACATATAACCATACGCATAAGAATCATGTAGGAAAAATGTAACAAGTGTGAAAATGTAATGGTGCATGTCATGTGCACAAAAACCGGATTAATGCAAAATTAGCGATATTTAATCGCAATTAGCATTAAAAGTGAATATAATTAATCATGAAAGTTTGTAATTTGCATAAATCACATAAAACACCCTCATTTCAGAAATTTCTATAACTTTTCCAAAATTTTCCTAATTTATCGGTATTTAATTATACCGCCTCATTAAAATATTCAATATATTTATTATTTAATTATAAAAATTTCCAAAAATAATATTTTATTTTTCTGAAATGTTACAAGAAGTACGTGGCTTTTGAGATGCGAACACATGGATTTTTCCTAAGCCCGAGTGCACGACTCTTAATCCCATGTGTGTGAATATATATATATAATGGAGGAAAGAGGCCATAGGAGGGGATTTCCTTCTATGGCGTGGAAAAAATACAACCTCCACCATTTTTTCCGACGATCGTCACCCATCATCATCATCGTTATCATCTAAGATGTGCGTACAACAAATTTCATGTGATTCCACAACTTTTTCACCGTTGATTTAGTGGGTTCAAAATTAACGGTTTACCGACAATAGAACATTTTACATTGCTAAATTAACGGTGAAAAGTTATAGAATCACATGAAATTTGGTGTATCCACATCTTAGATGATAACGATGAAAATGATGGGGGTCGATCGTCGGAAAAAATGGTGGAGGTTTAATTTTTTCCACGCCATAGGAGGAAATTTCCTCCTATGGCCTCTTTTCTCCATTATTCTCATATATATATATATATATATATATATATATATATATATATATATATAGAGAGAGAGAGAGAGAGAGAGAGAGAGAGAGAGAATAATGGAGGAAAGATGCCATAAAAGGGAATTTCCTCCTATGACGTCGAAAAAATTCAACCTCCGTCGTTTTTTCCGACGATCGGAACCTATCATCTTCATCGTTATCATCTAAGATGTCACGCTCCGCTTCCGAGAGTGCGCTAAAATCGGCACGTGACAGAGCCAACCATGCTACCTGTAGTTAAGAAACATCCCTCCACAGTCACATTACGGCTGTATACAAGATATCAAGAACAGTAGAAATAAAATAAACTATTTAGTACATGTCCATTTGCCAGAATAAACGAGTCAAGAAATAATATGCGGAAGCAATAAATCCAATAAACAGTAACAATATGGAAAGTACGTCCCAAAATACGGGCTCACATCAGGAAATGAAAGTACGGAAATAAAAATAAACTAACTAGATACTAACAGGATCCTCACTGCTCGGCCTGTTGGCTGAAATACGTCTGATCGGCCTGCGACAAATATAGAGGATCTGGGCCATGCAAAACCCAGACGTCAGTGCTTCATAATATCAAACAATAAAATATAATCATGAGGTAATAAGATATGCAGCCATGAGTATGAACAGTAATAAGAGTATGAACAGTAACACGAATAAGAAACAGTGAAGTGTATAAGCACATGTGATGTGCGGTGAGTAATCTGAACTAAATTACTGGGTTAATTACTCTCAAGACTTTGAAATCAATTTTAATGAATCGTCGATGTAACTCAATAGTATCCCGTACGTGCCCGGGACCACGGTCCAGATTCTCGGGCTGAAATCTGAGACATGCCGCTAGGCATTAAACAGGAAACATGTACAGATGAATGATGTCAGCAGCAGCATCCCGGGGCTGGCCTAGCCCGTAAAACTGATCAGTATAAGCGTCGAACTGTTGAGTTATAAGTCAGGTTTCATCATTGATTTCCCCTTACCCCTAAGTTATGTGTTCAAGTCAGGTATTGATAAATCTGGAGCTAATGCCAATACAGGATCAAGCAGGTACAGGTTTGTCTAAAATAGACAACAGTATATGTCCATCAGGACAACATGTCAGGATTGTCGGCATTAGAAACAAGATCGGGTAACAGGTCAAGTAGTGGTGTATCAGGTCATGACAGTTAGTGCACAGGTATCAAACGGATGCTTAAGTGTTTATCAGGGTTCACATCTACAACTCCATGACTACGTAGGATGCACATTATCAAGCATGGGGTGCTAATATAACAGTAACATGAAATAATATGATCTGTAGATGCAACTAGATATATAATTAATGATATGGATGCACAATAAAACACGGATGCACAAATATCTATCAGGGGTTACATCTACAACTCCATGACTACGTAGCATGCACATTATCAAGCATGGGCTGTTAATACAACAGTAACATGAAATAATATGATCTGTAGATGCAACTAGATATAGAATAAATGATACGGATGCACAAATATCTATCAGGGGTTACATCTACAACTCCATGACTACGTAGGATGCACATTAGCAAGTATGGGATGTTAAGATAACAGTAACATGAAATAATGTGACATGGCATACAGCTAGATATATAATTAATGATATGGATGCGTACGGGTATCAAAAAACTGTACAAAAGTAACATGGATGTACAATGCAGTCAACATGTGATATTTTTATTCATATGGATGCAAAATATATATCATAGCATGTAGTAAGATAAACTTGCATGCGACTAGATATGTAATAAATGATACGGATGTAAACTGGTATCGTAAAACAGTAAAACGGTAGCAGGGATACACAATACAATGAACATGTAATATTATTATTAATATGGATGAAAATATAATAACATAGCATGTAGCAAGATGAACTTGCATGCGACTAGATATGTAATAAATGATACGAATGTGAACTGGTATCGTAAAACAGTAAAACGGTAACAGGGATGCACAATGCAATGAACATGTAATATTATTATTAATATGGATGCAAATATAATAACATAGCATGTAGCAAGATAAAATTGTATGCGACTAGATATGTAATAAATGATACGGATGTGAACTGGTATCGTAAAACAGTAAAACGGTAACAGGGATGCACAATGAAATGAACATGTAATATTATTATTAATATGGATGCAAATATAATAACATAGCATATAGCAAGATAAACTTGCCTGAACGGATTTCACGACGGGGTGCGTACGCTGCGTCCGACGTCGGGTAAACGTTACAATGCACATACGGAGTACAGAACTGGACCAGGCAAAGCAAGAACACGACCACGCTGGCTAGGAACGCCCACTGGGTCACCCGGATCTTCAGCGACGAGCACGGCTCCAGCGGCGAGCGGAAAAAAAGAACCAAGAAAGAAGAAAAGAGAAGAAAGAAGAAGAAGAAAGAAGAAGAAGAAGAAGAAGGCTGTGGGTTTGGTGCTCTGGGTTTGGGTTTCTGGGGCGAGGAGGCAAGGGGTGGCGATGAGGTCTCCTGCGATGGGGTTGCGACAACGACGATGGGCAGTGGATGCTGGGGTTTCGGGTGCAGGAAGAAGAGAAGGTAGGGGTTTGCAACGGGGAAAAAAGAAGAGAGAGGTGATGCTGAAGAGGTGGAAGTGAGGATGAGGGGGTCGGCGGTGGCGACGACGAGCGCGAGTAGGGTTCTAGCGTTCGCGAGAGGCGGCGGAAAAAAAATGAAAAGAAGAAGAAGACGCAGAAGAGAACGTGGGTAAAATAAAATTAGGGTTAAAGAAAATTAATATATAAACATATATGCAGAGGAAAGAGAGAGAGTCACGAGAGGGAGAGAGAGGCCGGTGAATAGTGGTTAGGATTTACTGTTAAAAGAATAAACGAAACAATTAATATATATATTCGTATGTAAACAGTTAGAATAAGATATTAGTTAAATTTTGAGATTTTGGTTAATACAAAAATAGTCCAAAACACGCCCGGGTCGGGTCTAAAATTATGGTTTGAAAATACGGTTAATATACGTACTAACCAAAACTAAAATAGGATATCCGGGTAATGAAAAAGTATACCCCCAAGAACAGATGCACGTAGCGTGCACGTAGCGATCCAAACATGTCCATTTCACTGAACGGGACGAGAACACGAGGTGCGAATGCTACCACGGGGTCAGGGGTATGATGCAAGCCATGCTAGATATTTTTAAAATATTTTATTTGATTTTATTTGTTTTATTAAAAAAATGTAGATGCCAGATATAATTCCAGTATGCAGTATAAAAAAATATGAAAGTGCACGGATCCTCGTAACTAGCCGGGATAAATCATAAACAGGAATCAAGACTGGTTTCCAGCAAGCGGGTCGGGTCGGATGCAAACACGGATACCAAATATACTATTCGCACCCAAAACACAATAAATCAAGAACAGCCATAAATAAAGAAATACCCAAAATAGAACTGGTATAAATGAACTAGGGTGTTACATTATACCCAATTACAAAAGAATTTCGTCCTCGAAATTCCCGGAACAAGAAAAGATAAGCAAACATGAATCTACAAGAATAGGTTTAGAAACTTCCGTCGAATCTCGTCTTCTCGTTCCCAAGTCGATTCTCCGTGTGAGCGATTCCCCCATGAAACAAGTACGAGAGGGATAACCTTGTTCTTAAGACATTATCTCTTCGATCAGCAATCGACATCGGTCATTCTTCATAGGTCAAATCATCCCTTACAGTCAGCTCCGAATTATCTAGCACGTGTGTTTCATCTCGAACATACTTACGGAGTTGAGATACATGAAACACGTCATGAACATTCGCCAAAGATGGTAGTAAAGCCAATCGATAAACCACTTCTCTAACACGCTCAATAATCTCGAAAGGCCCCACGAATTGAGAACTAAGCTTGCCTCGACTCCCAAAACGAATCACTCCTCTAGTCGGTGATATCTTCAAAAATACCATATCACCAACAGCGAACTCTAGAGGTCTTCTCGATGCATCGGCCTAACTCTTCTGCCGATCTTGCGTTGTCTTCATGTCATTCCGGATAGTATTAACCTTCTCTACTGTTTGCACGATCAAATCTGGTCCCAACAATCTTCGTTCTCCAATATCGTCACAACAAACGGGTGAGCGACACTTGCGACCATACAATGCTTCGAATGGAGCCATCTGAATAGTCACCTGAAAGCTGTTATTGTAAGAAAACTCCACCAGGTGTAGATGATCCTCCCATTAACCCTTAAAGTCTAACATGCAAGCTCTCAACATATCTTCAAGAGTTTGGATTGTTCTCTCCGACTGGCCATCTCTCTGAGGATGATATGCGGTGCTAAACTTCAATCGAGTCCCCAAACTTTCCTGTAAACTTCTCCAGAAGTGCGATAAGAATCAGGTATCACGATCGGAAACGATGCTCACAGGTTCTCCATGCAATCTCACAATCTCCTGCATGTACCGTTCTGCTAACGCTTCCGTCGACTGACCAACTCAAAATGGTATGAAATGAGCTGTCTTGGTCAATCGATCAATAATCACCCAAACTGCATTATTGCCCTTTGGACTCCGCTGTAAAGCTGTCACGAAATCCATGGTTATATGTTCCCACTTCCACTGAGGAATCGGAAGTGGTTGCAATAAACCAGCTACTCTTTGATGTTTAACCTTAACTTGCTGACACACCAAGCACTTCTCTACAAAGCCAGCAATCTCCCTTTTCATGCCTTCCCACTAAAAATGTTGTCGTAGATCACGGTACATTTTCGTGCCTCCTGGATGTACGGAATATGCGGAATTGTGCGCCTCCTTCATAACTTCTTCACGAATGTCTCCTTTCGGCACACACAACCGGATACCATAACGCAACGAACCATCTTCATGAATCAACAAGTCCGTTCGAAATCCCGCTTCAACCTGTTCTCGAAACTTCTGCAACCTTGGATCGTGCGACTGCGCTACTTTAATATTATCGATCAATGACGACTATACTTGCAGCTGCGTCAACTGTCTCGAAGAATGCGGTAACACGATCTCCAACTCGAATCTCCGAAAATCTTCGATAAGCTCTTTCTGTGCAGTCAACATCCGAATTGCTGGCAACCGACTAAGTGCATCCGGCACTACATTAACTTTTCCCGGATGATACTTGAGATCAAGATCATAGTCAGCCATCAGCTCCAACCATCTACGCTGCCTCATGTTGAGCTCTTTCTGTGTGAATACATACTTTAGGCTTTTATGATCGGTGAATACTTCAACCCTTTCGCCCAGTAAGTAGTGTCTCCAAATCTTCAAAGCGAAAATCACTGCTGCAAGCTCCAAATCATGAGTTGGGTAATTCTTCTCATGGGTCTTCAACTGTCTCGGTGCGTAAGCTATGACTTTCCCATGCTGCATCAAAACACATCCCAAACATTTCCCAGATGCGTCGCTGTGAATCACCAATCCTCCGGAACTGTCTGGTACGGTCAAAATAGGAGCGGTTATCAATCTTTACTTCAACGCCTCAAAAGCTGACGCACATCTATCCGTCCATACGAACGGTACCTCCTTTCGCGTAAACTTGGTCAAAGGCTTAGCTAAGTGAGCAAAATTCTCCACGAACCTTCTGTAATATCCGGCAAGTCCAAGAAAACTTCTGATCTCCGCTACGTTCTTCGGAATCGGCCAATCTTGAACTGCTGCAATCTTTTCGAGATCAACGGCGATTCCATCTTCGGATACGACATGCCCCAAAAACTTCACTTCTTCAAGCCAAAACCTGCACTTACCCATCTTTGTATATAATCTTTCTTGCCTCAATGTCTGCAGTGCGGTCTTCAAGTGTTCTGCATGCTATTCTAGGTTCCTCGAGTATACCAGAATATCATCGATAAATACTACTGTAAACTGGTCTAAGAATGGTGAAATGATTCGGTTCATCAAGTCCATAAATATCGCCGGTGCATTCGTGACTCCGAATGGCATCACTAAATACTCGTAATGTCCATATCGAGTTCGGAACGCAGTCTTGCAAATATCCTCTAATTTAACTCGAACTTGATGATATCCGGATCGCAAATCTAGTTTCAAGAATACCCTCGCGCCACTAATTTGCTCGAATAATTCGCCAATGCGAGGGATCGGGTACTTGTTCTTAATAGTCACCTAGTTTAATTCTCGATAGTCGATGCACATCCTCCTTGTTCCATCTTTCTTCTTGACTAGAAGAATTGGAGCTCCCCAGGGTGAATTGCTACTGCGAATCCGACACTTCTCTAGCAATTCAGTAACCTGCTTCTTAACTTCTTCCAACTCCACTGGTGCCATCAGATAGTACGCTTTTGAGATTGGCGCTGCACCAGGAACAAGATCGAACGCAAACTCCACATCTTGTTTTGGCGGTAAACCCGAGATGTTCTCGAACACATCCATGAACTCCCGAACTACAGCTGGCGCTTTTTCCTTATCAACTTCCATCGACGAAAGAACGGCGCCCGTCGGCCTAGCCCTAAACTTGAATGGCCCGACAGAACTGCTACCTCCAGCAAAAACAAACTCCGGATGTCCGGGAATCTAGAAAATCACTTTCTTTGCCCTACAATCAATGTGAGCATGGAAAGTGCCGAGAAAGTCCATTCCTAAGACAACATCATAACTGCCAGTATCGATCACCAAGAAATCTGCAAATAACTCCCGTCCGCAGATAACTGTAAGGCCACGGTAGCGCCCCGGCCGTCTAACAGACGCCAAATGAGGAACAAAAACTTTTTACAACTGGCGCTATCGCGTACTATAACCCGGATCTGCTATTAAAGCTAAACTAACAAAATATAAAGTGGGTAGAATTGTTATACCGAACGATCCGAGTCCTTCGGTCTTCAACCATCATCCCACACTTTGTTGCGGC
Source organism: Agapanthus africanus (assembly GCA_030015575.1). Classification (NCBI taxonomy): domain Eukaryota; kingdom Viridiplantae; phylum Streptophyta; class Magnoliopsida; order Asparagales; family Amaryllidaceae; genus Agapanthus; species Agapanthus africanus. The sequence continues at coordinate 416,806,974 of JASDDO010000024.1, read as the reverse complement.
TGTTCCGATCTCCTGAATCTCCGGTGTCCTCGTCCAGGTGGAACCACGTCGACGGATCTTTAAACGGGCTCCGGTCTCTGAACCGAGGCAACTCGGTCGTCAAGTTTGCTAAAAGAGACGACCAAGATGATGTAGAGAATGAGTAGAACACTTTGTCTCACTTCGTCCAAAGTCACGGACGAATGGTTAATGAAGTTGCCTTTTGGAATCGGGTGATAAGAATTTGAGCTATATGAAATTTCCATACACAAATCTATCATAATCTTTTCCCTAGTGAGTGTGAGTGAGAAGAGGAGGGGAGGGCCGGCCATATATAGAGGATGAGGGAGGTGAGTGTAGGAGAGGGGGTGACCATTAACATGAATGAAACAATGAGTCATGATACACCTAGTATGAACTCATTTAATGAACTAATGAATCACTTAACTTTGTCATCAAAAACATTAAATGATCATTTAAAGCACAAATGAGTCACAAGCCACCTCATCATCCTAGTCACCATCTAGATGCTTCTAGAACCTTCCACACTCATCAAGAAAAGATAAATCCGCATTTAACCGAATGTTAAATACGGGTGATAGAAAACTGGAAACTGGCAACTTCCAAAAGTGATCCTGAAACGAATTTCAAGATAACCCCATAATCGTATAAACATACCCGTATTCGTATTACAACTGAATACAAATGCATCTGAGACAAAGATATTATATCTACACAGTATAATACTCGGATCCGGCTTAAACCAAAGTCAACCAGTATTATCTGCCCGAAAAATGACACGTGCAAAAACGCACGTGCATTTTTCGAACCCTGCCATAAAACCATACGGCCTCTAGAACGTTTCGCCCGAACTTGGGAAAGTGTCTGTGGGGGACTCTAATGACTCATCAACACACTGGTACTGGGTATAACCTCTAGCACGTCAGAGGTACTAGCTGTACGTAACGGTTGCCTATGTATTGATTGGAAGGGAAGCTGACGAGCGAACTCATCCATAAACCCTACTGAGTCTAACAGTGACAATATACATACAGTCCTGTCCGTTCGTCTATGAGTATCGCATATCTGCCTAGGGGGCTGGTAATGTCAGACCCCCATTAGCGGTATAAGTCGTGTCAGAGAGTGGCCCAGAACACCCTGAGATACTACTGGAGTACCTACCAGTAAATCTCCTGCCTCGGCCGAGAGCTTTGTGTAATGGCTCTCCTAGACATTGCGCGATCTCACCCCCAATACCGGGAGAGACGAATCCCCTGCCGATCCGCTCACTTGCCTCCATGTGGCTCGGGACTGTACCCAAAAAAGATCTGTTTGCACGACTCCTTTGAGCCGTGGTAGGGTAGAAATCAAAGCACAGTGGGAACTCACACGAGACAAATGACGACCTCAGGTCAATGAACTAACCTGTACACATGTCACCAGGGAACTGCTATCTGACGATATGTATAATACCAACTAGCATATTCCCGGCGAGTCCTGTCCAGTGTACTCATAACCTAATGAGCACCTGTATACATCTTAGGTGATCCTACTGACACCAATGGCTTGTGAGACCGGCCACCGCCCCTCGTCGGGGTCTCGACTGTATACACTAGTCTACTCTGGAGTATCTATGCCCTGTCTCGAAACTCCCACGACTAGGGACACTTTAAGGATGTGCTTACAGACCCCGGCTCCCCCGTATATGATCGCCATCATACTGCTGGTAGTCAAGCAAGAATCCTATGGGCTCTATCATTATACAATAGTGAACTAAAGAATGTATACAATGATAAAGACAAACCAGATAGCAAACAATCATCTCGAGCAAGACTGTCATATTGGTATAGATCATGCCTCAATCATTGCAATCACGTACCTGCGATCCAATAATTGACTTTGAGGGCACTATCTCCAAAAATCTCCCACTTGCACTTAAGGCTAATTATTGCGATGTCGCATACTCACAGCCCGTGTGATACCGAACATCCAACTCCTCTACTAATCAGTTTTACAAAGCTAGTTTGTAAAACTCTTGTGTTCGAGAAATAGCCTCAGTGAGTGGATCCGCCCTGATGTTTCTTTCAATGTCTCTCTTAATCTCAAGTTCGCGGAGAAAGCCATCTCCCGAATCGAGTAATACCTGTCTTAGAATATGTCTGAATATCTGATGGGACCTAGTTCATAAATGAATTCCAAATCCAAACTTCTTAGACTGTATTGATAACTGAACCTAATCAGTATTATGCACCATGCCTTCCACAGTATCCTCTTGGACCACCTGTCCATAATATTGTCCCTCGTCAGAGGGAAAACTATAACTCTGACAATCACTCTGTTATCCAGGTCACCTTGGAAGCCTGGAATGATAACCGTCTCCCGAAAGAGGCTGCCATTATCAAATCCGTAGAACATGCACTTATGTTCTAAAACCGCTTCCTTATGTTTCTCCAGGATTGGATTAATATAAACTTATTGCATCTAGTGCAAAAACAACATCTGGTGTGGTATTTGACATCTCATGATTGACTCAATTGCCTAAGCAAGTGATCTGCCGATCATGCACATCCCTCTCCCCTTTAGTTTGTAAGACACATTTAGAGAGGGTGCCTCCATTACCTGCAAGTACACTACCATGCCAGGAGTCATCTATTCTAAATTCCATTAGAATACTGTCAAAGTACCCATATTGGGAAACTACCCAAATCTAGATCTAAAATCATAGATCTAGTAACCAGAATGTCTGATATTAAATCCATATCCTTTGCGGAGAAACAACTGTATGACGACCAAAGTACAACCGATTGTAGTATAGAAATTTTACTTCCTACTCTGTGTATGTCATACAAATACCAGGACATCACACCCTACTACCTTCTTAACAGATCCATCCCCTATTCTGATGAAGTCAAACCCATGACTTTCACATCAAAATTAGATGATCTTATCTCCGCTATATCTGCTCAAGCCTATAAATAGACATAAGCTACTTGTCCACTGTGCTTCCGCTGCTCCCACTGACTATGACAACCCTCTGGCAGAATAATATATACGTCCACTTCTAAAACTAGTTTAGAACGACGCTATACATATCCTCCTGTAGGGTCTCATAGTCTGGAACAACAGTAGTGTCAAGTCTAGGTAAACAAGAATCTTCTTGTCACCGTCCTTGAGGCTACCGGAGTACCTCTCGGGTGTCTGAGGTTACCCACCATATCTGTGGAGTGGCTATTGGAATGTCAAACCTGATTGAATATATATGTCCTATTAAATTTTCCGTAATCGTTTGCGGTTCTGGAATCACTTCCAGTTCTACCATACTCCCACTACTGTTTTCTGAAAAAATCCATTTTAATAAAACTGTGGCGAGTCAAGAACAATATCCCTATTGATCTTCCAGATGGTAGAAATGTCAACTCTCGTCAAAACCAGGGTCAACCCACAAACTGCCATTACAGGAACGTGCCTTGATTTATCCAGTGTCTGGTTTTAAGCATAATCTGGACAACTCCCCGTATCTTAACATCGTCAAGATATGAACCATTCTATATATAATATAGAAATAGAGGCACTAATTTAATTGGAACCAGATTCAAATAATGCAGCTGTCTCCAGTGCACATCAACTTAATGGAAAGTGGCTACTCAGCATTACTCAACTTAAGAATCCATCTAATTATGAGTAAGCTGAAAGAGAAACAAGTTTCTCAAAACCATTACTATCATCAGAATACCAATCACAAGAATCTACATCTTCGATCTCTTTGAAGAATCCCGATACTTGTGACACCTGGTTCTCTACTTTATTCTTATACCCATAACTTCTCAAAACTTAGACATTGTATTTCTACGAAACACTTGTCTAAAAACTAGAGAAGTCATAAGTAAACAGAACATAGTACGAGGACCTACCCCTTTGTCCTGACGGACACTGGACAACATACAATACTCTGTATAAGTCCGCTGAGTTGAATAACTCAAAATTTGTGCGTTGTAGGTTGAAAACTGTACTTATGGTTTAAGAACTACTCCGTTGTTTAATGCTCCTTACCCAATCGTCAACTGATATAGGTAAATGTCACCGACATAATATCAAAAAGTTATATCTCACTTTATAAAAATAAACGTACAGATATATCATTTTGAAATTAGTGCACAACAACGGATACTCAAAACCAAATACATGTCGTCCGGCAAAAACCCAGGCGACTTCCTCAAATATCACCAATTACAACGAATTCCGATATAATGAGGATGATCACCTTATTCCCAATAACCTACTCCCACTCATCATCTGTAAAACCATACAGATATGAGAATAAAACCTGGTAAGTACATACCCTGGAGTAAGTATCTAATCGGGAAATCAGTTTTCTTTTAACAATGCACTGAAATATGAAAATGTTTCGTAGGGGTATTCTGGTATTCCTAGTAATGCCTCTTCCATAATCCAATTCATGACTGTAACCGTATATTCCTTTACCATCTCTCCAAATCCCTTTATTTGTCTTTAGTCGTTACCTTCTGTACACCATCGTTAGGCTAAATGGTTTTCTTCCTTCCCTACCGTTCGGCACCAGCCTATGGTTTGGAAGAAGACTATCCAGTAAGCATAATAGGTGTACTCTCCTAATCCTAGGAGTACTCGTAACTTGAGAGAAGGTGATGATAAAAGACAACTGAATAATACCTTATTCTATTTCTCCCGAACTGGGGAAAAAGGCAAAGGTGAAATAGGAGTGGCGATGAAGTATGCGGTTTGGTCGTGAATGATAACAGTCGCAATTTACTTTGCTCTCTTTCTAATCCCTTTATTTTATCTTTAGTTATTACCTTCTGTACACCCTTCTTAGGCTAATTGGTTTTCTTCATTCCCTACCTGTCAGCACCAGCCTATGGTTTGGAATAAGACTATTCAATAAGCGTAATAGGTGTACTCTCCTAAACTAAGGAGCCCTCGCAACCTGAGAGAAGGTGATAACAAAAGACAACTGAATAAACCAATTCTATTTCTCCTGAACCTGGATCCATCCTCGAAGTAGTACCTTCGAGTTCGTATATAACCATACGATGGATCTATCCAATGGAAGTGGATGTCCGCAGTAATATGGGGTGTTCTGAGAAATGCAAAGGGTAAAAGAAGGAGTAGCAATGACTTATGCAACTCGGACAATTCAAAAGCCAGTATTTTAAGAAGGTTCAGTCAACTTGGTCACTTAGTCATAGTCTAGGGTCGGTCAAAGGTCGCTGCCAAAGAGAGAGAGAGAGAGAGAAAACACTCTGCGTGTACTCTAACCTAGATCAGAATGGTTATCAATTTATCTAATCAGGAAACCTCCCACTGTAATCTTAAATTCTCCTCCAAACCTGAAAGAAGAATTAGTCGGGATCACCCGAAGAGTAAACCAACTCATCAGTGGGAATCGGGATCCAACTATCGTCGCATGATAACTTGATGGAAGCCACTCAAGTTATCACACTCCAGAAGGTATGCGCATGCCTGGCAAGTTTGCTGTTTGTTTGGAACTCCCGATGTGATTTTTTTTGCCTCATGCTCTTATGACCTTGACTTTGGCCAACAAATCATAAGTCACATGTCAAGTTCTACCCGTCATTATCCAAGTTAATTTGAACCCACCCGCAAATGCCCTTGACTTTGGCCAACAAGGCAGAACGACTGTCCCAAACCAACGCATCTATCTATGCAACAGATGAATATTCAGCAGCTACCAAGCACTATGCCTTGACTTTGGCCAACAAACATAGCTTGAATCCTACTGACTATCCATAAGAAATGACGGAGGGTTACGGCTGGTTTTTGGCGAAAAACCTTTAACGTAATGAACTTGATCTCGTTGTAGGAACCTGATAGCTTTTTTATAAAAATATAGTGGCGAAAACCTTTTGCTAAAGAGGTCACTCCCGGTGAAGGGATCTCGGCTCTTTCCTCGTGGAATGAGGTGCAGGATATTCCAACCGAATACCGCGATGCAAAGCAACTTGTAATCGACTATATTGAAGTTATTACCCTGACGTAAACTTCTGCTCAAGGGGTCACTCCCGGTGAAGGGATATCTGCCCTTGCCTCGTCGAATGAGGTGCAGAATATTCTAACTGAATATCGCTATGCAAAACAAAGAGAAACGTCTTTGTAATAACCCTTTTAAAATTTGTTCCAACAACATCAAATATAGGTTTGTTTTATCTTGCATTGATAAGAATCAATGCAGTCCCATCAATCAATCACACCAGAAAATAACGAAAATAAAATGTACGTATATACCATCCGCATTCGTCACTGGGTCCCGTCATCACCCGTTAGGTTACTTAACTAACGACAGAGCGAGAGCTGGACTAGCACGGATGTAAAACATATACAACATCTAATAGTATATATACCAATATACAATAATCGCTCCAGGCGTGATAATATGCAACATTACAGAAAAGTAATAAGTATCACAGAACAATACAGATAATCTGGGATCTCCGGGTTTCACAGAGCCGCTGCTGAAACCCGACGTCCCCTTGGTCGTGTGGATAGCCTGTGGAATGAAACCTAGACCCCTATAGGTGCGCAAGTTACCCGCCAAAACCTGAAGCGAGGTAGTCCCCCACAGCATAGTGAATGGAACACCCGGTACTTCACAGAATCCGGTAAATTGAACACCCCTCCTTGGGTCAACCTGTACCCCCTACGAGTGAGGCGAATAGTCTGCCAATTCTAGAGTGAGGTCCCTCTGCCTCTCAAAGCAATGAGATACGGACCCGTTGCCCTCCAGAACCCGGCTATCCGTGCACTCCATTGCGGGATAAACCTAGTACAGAAATAAAAATATGTACAACGGGTACATCGACCTCAACCCGGTCGTGCCCCAAAAGAATATTATACAAACAGGCAGTGACGGCAGTCCACATGTTGGACGCTCGCCCCGCAATATCAAATGTACAAATAAATCCAAACTGCACTACCATTGCACACTACTATCCACCACGACATATCCGCAACATCACAGCACAATACAGAACATCAACACGAATGTCACGTTCGCAAAACCGTCTAAAAGAACTATAGAAATTAGACGCGGTTTACCGCTCGAATGACATTCCCGGTCGGAGATATAAAGTAAGTACTGTAAACTAACACGTTTAAATTTCGATCGACAAAATTTCCCGAAGTGGGCCCCACGTACATCTGCTGTACAGTAACAAAATCTAGGCCCAAAAGAACATTACCAAAAACCACAATTTCCTCAGTGAAGCTCTCTGGAAATAATTGGAGCATTGTTCCCACAAAATCGCCGCGGTTCCACGGTCAAACCCTAGGTTTGACCGCGGATCCGCGGTGGTCATGTGGGATCACGTACCCAAATTTTCCCAGAATGCTTCAAAAACCCTACACGCTTTTCTGTGATATGCAAAATTATTTTTAGGCCCTTTAAAAAATCGGCAGAAACTTGTGTGCTGAAAATTGTGATTTCAGAAATTCCGTTCGATCGATATTTTAAACGCGTTAGCACAAGGTAGTATAGTTTAATGGTGAGGCTCTGATGCCACTGTAAGGCCACGGTAGCGCCCCGGCCGTCTAACAGACGCCAAATGCGAAACAAAATCTTTTTACAACTGGGGCTATCGCGTACTATAAACCGGATCTGCCATTAAAGCTAAACTAACAAAATACAAAGTGAGTAGAATTGTTATACCGAACGATCCGAGTCCTTCGGTTTTCAACCATCATCCCACGCTTTGTTGTGGCTGTTCCGATCTCCTGAATCTCCGGTGTCCTCATCCAGGTGGCACCACGTCGACGGATCTTTAAACGGTCTCCCGCCTCTGAACCGAGGCAACTCGGTCGTCAAGTTTGCTAAAAGAGACGACCAAGATGATATAGAGACACTTTGTCTCACTTCGTCCAAAGTCACGGACGAATGGTTAATGAAGTTGCCTTTTGGAATCGGGTGATAAGAATTTGAGCTATATGAAATTTCCATACACAAATCTATCATAATCTTTTCCCTAGTGAGTGTGAGTGAGAAGAGGAGGGGAGGGCCGGCCATATATAGAGGATGAAGGAGGTGAGTGTAGGAGAGCGGGGTGACCATTAACATGAATGAAACAATGAGTCATGATACATCTAGTATGAACTCATTTAATGAACTAATGAATCACTTAACCTTGTCATCAAAAACATTAAGTGATCATTTAAAGCACAAATGAGTCACAAGCCACCTCATCATCTTAGTCACCATCTAGATGCTTCTAGAACCTTCCACACTCATCAAGAAAAGATAAATCCGCATTTAACCGAATGTTAAATACGGGTGATAGAAAACTGGAAACTGGAAACTTCCAAAAGTGATCCTGAAACGAATTTCAGGATAACCCCGTAATGGTATAAACTTACCCGCATTCGTATTACGACTGAATACAAATGCATCTGAGAAAAAAATATTATATCTACACAGTATAATACTCGGATCCGGCTTAAACCAAAGCCGACCAGTATTATCTGCCCGAAAAATGACACGTGCGAAAACGCACGTGCATTTTCCGAACCCTGCCATAAAACCATATGGCCTCTAGAACGTTTCGCCCGAACTTGGGAAAGTGTCTGTGGAGGACTCTAATGACTCATCAACACACTTGCACTGGGTATAACCTCTAGCACGTTAGAGGTACTAGCTGTACGTAACAGTTGCCTATGTATTGATTAGAAGGGAAGATGACGAGCGAACTCATCCATAAACCATACTGAGCCTAACAGTGACAATATACATACAGTCCGGTCCGTTCGTCTATGAGTATCGCATATCTGCCTAGGGGGCTGGTAACGTCAGACCCCCATTAGCTGTATAAGTCGTGTCAGAGAGTGGCCCAGAACACCCTGAGATACTACTGGAGTACCTACCAGTAAATCTCCTGCCTCGGCCGATGGCTTTGTGTAATGGCTCTCCTAGACACTGCGCGATCTCATCCGCAATACCGGGAGAGACGAATCCCCTGCCGATCCGCTCACTTGCCTCCATGTGGCTCGGGACTGTACCCAAAAAAGACCTGTTTGCACGACTCCTTTGAGCCATGGTAGGGTAGAAATCAAAGCACAGTGGGAACTCACACGAGACAAATGACGACCTCAGGTCGATGAACTAACCTATACACATGTCACCAGGGAACTGCTATCTGACAATATGTATAATACCAACTAGCATATTCCCGGCGAGTCCTGTCCAGTGTACTCATAACCTAATGAGCACCTGTATACATCTTAGGTGATCCTACTGACACCAATGGCTTGTAAGACCGGCCACCGCCCCTCGTCGGGGTCTCGACTGTATACACTAGTCTACTCTGGAGTATCGATGCCCTGTCTCGAAACTCCCACGACTAGGGACACTTTAAGGATGTGCTTACAGACCCCGGCTCCCACGTATATGATCGCCATCATACTGCTGGTAGTCAAGCAAGAATCCTATGGGCTCTATCATCATGCAATAGTGAACTAAAGCATGTATACGATGATAAAGACAAACCAGATAGCAAACTATCATCTCGAGCAAGACTGTCATATCGGTATAGGCCCTGCCTCAATCATTGCAATCACGTACCTGCGATTCAATAATTGACTTTGAGGGCAGTATCTCTAACAATAACAACCGAACAATCCTTGCATTCACTACTAGATATGATCTTCCCGTTCCGAGTGTGTATGTCCCAACAACTAGACATGGTCGTGCAAGAAATCGAATGTGCAGCAATAAACTTGGACGACATAAAACAATGGAATGCACCAGAATTGAATAATGCTAATGCGGGAAAATCATGAATAAGTAGAATACCTGAAACGACTTCCCCAGATGCCTTGGCCTCTTCGATCGTCAGAGTAAAGGCTCGAGCTTAATTAGGTCCCTGAGTTATCTGCTTCTGTCCCTGAATCTGCTTCTGTGGTGGCCTCTGAGCATCTTCCTTCAAACGAAGCTTCGATAGACATGCATTGATAGTATGGTCGGCTGACCCGCAAACCAAACAAAATCCAAGCATCTTTCGGCAATCTCTCTTTAGGTGTCCAGGTAGAAGGCAAAAGTCACAAATCACGCTCCTTCTCCGATCAGCTACGACGGGCTTCTTCATCAGCACCACGCCTCGTCGGTTCATCGGAATACCTTTGCGTATAGGCGCTCGGTTTGGCGTAAACGCCGGCTTCCGTACTACAACTGCCTGCTGTTGCGCACCCCTTGTCTTCACTGATAAGCTCTGCTGCTCTCTGGCTGCTTTAAGAACTGGCGAGAAAGTGGTCAATCTCAGAGATATATTGTGCCCCTGGATTTCCACGTCCAAACTGCGCATGAACCTTCGTGCCCTATCAGCATCGTTGGCAACCAAAGGTCCCGCGAATCGACTGAGCCGTGTCCACTCAGCCGCATGCGCATCCACGGGTCCGCCATTCTGCTTCAAACTGATAAACTTTTCTTCTATTTCTTCCCGTGCAGTCTGCGGAAAGAACTTCTCCAAGAAACTCTACGAGAAAGTTGCCCAACTGATCGGCTTGGGCAAACGGGTATCTTCAACAAGCCACCACTCACGGGCATAGTCCATCAATTGGATGCGTACAACATCTACTCTCTGGTCCTCCGGAATCTGTGCAGCAACGAGCAGATTCTCCGTATCGACTAGTCACTGCTCCGCTGGCAACTGCTCCTTCAAACCAGTGAAAATGGACGGACCAAGTCTCCTGAAATCCGCCACGGTACCCACACGCTATACCGGTTTGGCTGCAACAGTGTCTACGGAATGCTGGACTGTCCGCAAACCTTCCTGAAAAGTTTCGGCTTACCGCTGATTTATCTCGGTTTGTCGCTTCTGGTCCTCTAGCATCCCACGAATTACTCCAAGCAATGCGGCGTCCTCAACACACCTCTGGTACGATCGTAGTTCTCTATCCGTCATGATCCTGAAACCAAGACACCAAAGAGGATCAGCATGATAAACAAGATCTAAACTTGCGATAAAACATAAACTAGTAACCGAGAGAAGCAAGGTAATACAATGGCCTTAAAACAAGGAAGTGAATCAAGACTAGGACTCCAAGTTACTTAAATAGAGTACCGCATTCTAACCATGCTGCAGTTCATAGTTACAATCACATAACTCCGTTCAAGTCGCCTAAATCCTAGTATCAGAAAAGAAAGAAACAATAGGGAATCAAAAGATTTCAAGCCGAGATGCAAAGTTGTTTGCATATCGTCAAGACAAAGGGTCAAGAGAAAGATAAGATTCAACAATCACGAGAACAATGTGGCAGGACATGTTCCTAATTACGGGTTTTCTGATTCATGTATTAGGTCCAATACCCAACTACAAAAAAATCAAACCCAATTAACATAAATCTTATGGCTCTGATACCAAACAAATCCTGTCACGCCTCGCTTCCCACAGTGCGCTAAGATCGGCACGTGACAGAGCCTACCATACTACCTGTGGTTAGGAAGCATCCCTCCACAGTCACATTACGGCTGTCTACAAGATATCAAGAACAGTAGAAATAAAATAAACTATCTAGTACATGTCCATTTGCCAGAATAAACGAGTTAAGAAATAATATGCGGAAGCAATAAATCCAATAAACAGTAACAATCTGGAAAGTACATCCCAAAATATGGGCTCACATCAGGAAATGAATGTACGGAAATAAAATTAAACTAACTAGATACTAACAGGATCCTCATTGCTCGTCCTGTCGGCTGAAATACTTCTGATCAGCCTGCGAAAAAGATAAAGAATCCGGGCCATGCAAAACCCAGACGTTAGTGCGTCATAATATCAAACAATAAAATATAAGGTAACAAGATATGCAGGCAAGAGTATGAACAGTAATAAGAGTATGAACAGTAACACGAATAAGGAACAGTGAAGTGTATAAGCACATGTGACGTGCAGTGAGTAATCTGAACTAAATTACTGGGTTAATTACTCTCAAATCTTTGAAATCAATTTAATTGTCACGTCCCGAAAGTACGGAACATGACCGGCACTTAAACTACGAAACGTCTCGAGACGTACGTAATCCAAGTAAGCCGAAAACCCAGAAATGTAAACCAAGAAAAGTAGTAGAGTGAAGGAAAACCAATTTAAATAAGTAGTTTTAATAGCATAAGCCGAATTATGCGGGTTTCTAAAAACATCAAAAATTTCCTGAAAATTTCGGCAGAGTCTCCTTTGTAAATACTGGCCCCCAAACGGGATACAACATGAATAGTATACGAAATCAATAAAAAGGCATCCCCAAGCGGGAGCTAGCTCTTCGTCAATCGACGGTCACAACCACACAAGCAATAAAATATACAACGCCAACGGCGAGGATCAAAACTCAAAAGGAAACTCAAAACCACAAGAAAACCACATAAATATAACGCGCGACTCTAAGGTCGAAAGAATAAACATCACTGGTCTTTATCTCAAATAAATACATATTTGGTTGATGGAACTTCTAGATACAACAGAATAATAATATACAAGATATATAATGGGGGTACGATACAAGTAAACCCACCTACTAGCAAATCACCCGAAGGAAACTATGCCCGCAAGCCGTAATGAAACCTGTACAGCAAACCTGCAAGAAACTGGGGCACAACGGGGGTGAGTTGCCAACTCGTGAATAGAAAAACATCTACGCACAGAAATCGCATAAATAACGCAACCTAGGTCAATGATCATAATATATATCCTCAAATATATGTATAACATGCAGCGTATAACAATGGCTAGGGTAATATCTAACCCGAGTGTGATCTCATGTGCCCGTGTCAGTGCCTCAGGTAGCAATATATCATATGAATGAGGTATGAATGCATGAAAACAGAATACATGTAAATGAAGAAACTGTTTTCATAAATTAGTGAGATTTCTTTTGTATTTTTAAAATGAGGTATCATAAATGAACTCAGCATCAACAGTGTCTAGCATCGACACAAAACATAAATCTCAATGTCTCAAAACCTCAGACTCCGGCTATCCGGACTGGCCCGTATCATCAAATCTCAGTACCTCAATATCTCGAAATCTTAATGTCTCAATCTCAATATCTAGGGCGCCGTCAGTCCAGACAGGCCCCTACCATCCATCTCAAGACCACGACGGTATCCTCCGGATATCCGACGCGTCGGGTAATATCACCGGTAGGTAGTCTCCCCTGCCAGGCTCACATCGTCATCATCACGCGCTTCTTGCCCCGGGGTACCTTAACGGGCCCACCATGTACCCGACCGGGCACACCATGTACCCGAAACAGTTCATCCGTCTCCTCGAATCGGGTCTCGAAATCCATCAGCAAACTCATGGTGGACGACTCATACATCATGGGAAAACCGCACTTTTTATTTAAAAAGAGAGACAAAAGGTTTATTTATGTTTTTGCGGTTTTCCTCCAAATCCAAGAAATCTCATGAAATCCGAATCCAAATCATCAATAGCATGTAAACAGTGAATATAGGCATGAAAATCCATGAATGCGGCACAACAGTGAATAATAACATGCATGAAGTAGCAGGCAATAACTACAATGTCTAAACTATTAGCTAACAACCTATGTCAATGAAATAGTATTTCTAAAGTGTTCGTAACATGGCAATTACCGATGAAGATGTGTGTGAGCCGGCAAGTAAGTGTACGTGGTACATACGCATCATCGGTAATGGTGCTGGTGTCCTAACCACAAGATATCAACAGTAGAATATGAAGCATAATATAAGCATATGATGCGGAGCGAACAACAATAGTGAGCGGGAGCTGAATACTAGACGCAACTATAACTAATCTGCATTAATCTAATATAAGTCCTACAAATTGTGCCTTTTGAAATAACACGAATCATGGGGTTTTGAAAATAGGGACTACGGTGTTTTTATGAAAAGATACGTCTTTTGAAATATCCGTAGGATCCCTTGGGCTGTCTTTTAAAATACCCACGATTCGTTAGTTTTTAAAATAGGTAAGAATCGAATCTAATCTAACAACTAAACTAAACTAAAGGGCTAAGCTAACAAGCTGGACTACAGGTAAGGAAACCGCCTAACATCTGAGTCAATCTATATACATACCTGTATATATATTAGTCGGTGATCCCGCCTCAATAATATCATATCCGATACCATATCTATAATCAGACATCCCAAGTCAAGAGTGAGGATCAATCATCAAGATATAGCTCGTACGTAAATCCATCGTACGGCATCCCCAAATCAGGGTACGGGTCAATATCATACTCATCACACCGTTCATCTGGTATCCTCTTTATCAAGATCATTATCTGGGGTACTGACCTATGTCTAGTACACTACTAATATCACTATTCACGTGGCATTGTCATCCAAAGATCCGCTATAATATCAGGACGTATCTCAAGTACGAATCCTGCCATATCACCGATCTCACGGCCTCAACTCAAATCTCATCGACTCATCTCAAACCCAAGTATCATCCACAAATCCAATATGTGAACACCTAGTCCCATACCCAGGTGAACACATAACCACCTCTCCCCATATACGCACAGGTAATAACATAGATGTATGCATGTGTGTGCGTGTGTGTGTGGGTGTAACAACTACTCTAGGCTTTCGCAACTAACACTAAACTAATCCATAAACACCTAGAATCCACCTTTATCATCAAGTCTCATATCAACATAATATATATAATCAAAATATATGTGTGTATACGTATTCGTATACATCACCACGAACTGCGGGGGTGCTATACGCCATCCACCCGACTTCTCCCCGTAGATATAAATCTACTCACCTGGTCCTCGTTCGCCGGTGCCGACGTCGCCACGCGCTAGCTTGTCGTCTCGAAGTCCGCATGGGGTACCTATATATCATAATGCACCGTATTGCATTAAAATCCGACTCATGACCAAAACGACTCACGAATCCCACATAGGTCAAAACCTATGGTTGCCTTTATAAATCAACCCCAAAACCCTCGATGTCGGCGTACAAACGCCAAACCATCGAGAAAACCCAAACACACTCATTTGCACAATCACATGCACTAATTATAATATAAAATAGGTTAAAATTCACAAAAAAACTCAAACTCACTTTAAAAGACATTTTTCCGAAAATCTAGCAAGCAAAAATTTACTGTTTTAGTACAAAAATCGACGTTTAAACAAATCTAGCAGCCGCAATATCCACTCAATATCATAACCAAGTCATATAAACCATTACAATAATTTATTCTCATCAAAATATATATATTTACAAAACCTAGTTAACAAAACTAGCACAATTTTCCATTTTAGCTCAAAACTTGGTGTTTTAATCAACTTTAACTATTTTAACAATTCTAGTGGCTAAAATGCCCACTAAATAACTTAATTAAGTCACCCAAACCCAAACTAAATTTTAAACTCACTAATTATAATAGATCTAAAAAAACTAGTTTGCAATTAGCTTAATTATGATAATTTAGATGTAGAAATTAGCAAATTTGGCACTTAGATTACACTTTGCATGACTTAGCATGATAACTACACTATACAATCATAAACAATGTTAAAAACCCTCACTTGATTTTAAAAACCCAATTCTAGAATTTCCAAACCCTAACTTTAAAATTCTAACTAGCAATTCAAAACTTAATTTAAACCACTCATTAACTTAATTGAAGAAATAATCAAACAATTTAACAAAAAGCCAAGATTTATTATACCTCAAGAACAATGGAACATACATAGAACATGGCCTCCAAATTGAAATCTTTGCTTCAAGATCCATGCTAAAAGAGATAAGGGAAAATGGGTAGGGATTGGATTTTTATTTTGTGGGATTTTTGTGTTGATTTTTGGGCATTTTGTGATGAAATTTTGATGAGAAATGAGAGGAAAAGAGAGAGGGGCTGCTGTTGTGGGAAGGGGAGAGAGAGGGTCGGCTGAATGGGGAGGGGGGAGAGAGAGGGAGGTGGGGAAAAAGTAAAGGCAATACCCAAAAGTCAAAGCTCAAACTCCTTTTGCCCAATTTCTTTCATTCCTTTGTTCTCTTTTCTTTGTTTTTTTTTGTGAGATGAGAGGCCCAAGAATGGTGGGCTGTAAAGGGGCCAGCTAGAGCTATAGGGGATGGGGTGTGGGTCCTGTTTGGGTGAGAAAAAAAGATAAATGTTGTACCCCACTTCCATTAACACTAATTTCACCGAAAAAGTATTTTTCTTCGATATTTTCTAAACCGTTTTGGCAAACGATTTCATTTCAAAAACCACATGATAAAATTTTATTTAATGTGTCATGATGGACAAAATTTGTTTCAACTCATTCCAATTTGTAATTTTCCCTAATTAAATGTATTAGTGACGGCTTAAAATAATAATAAAATAAATTTTTTTCAGAAAATTTGAAATTTCACCAGTGGCTCAATAAGCACCAAATACTAGCCATTACATAGCTAGAATATGTATATTTAATTTTTATAATAAGACATTTGCATTTTGACTTTTTACAGAAAACCCCCTTATTTTACCGATTTTCCGAAATTTCACCGAAACGATTTTCAAAACGCTACAATCTTCCCCCCTTAAAAAAATTCGGTCCCCGAATTTAAAGTAAAACTCCCCCCAAATACTAAAACATCTAAACCAAAACCATCAAGTAGTCGGGGCTCCGAAATTGTAAATACATAAAATAAATCGTAGCGCAGCGCATATGCATGAAAAATGAGCATATAACTCAAATCAAAACTCCGTCAAGCATCCCGCAATCATCGGAGTCATCGGGAAGACATCAATGTCAAATCCAAAGCAAAGCAATATGATATAACTCGAAACTATACATGTAATATCGAATCTATATATGTAAGTATCTGAAGAAAATGTATGCCAAATCTCTTTAAGTCGCTGTGCAACGCGTCTAACACTGCACAGTGGCGGACGTCTATCATAAGAAAATAACTATATACATATATACCTTTGTTTGAAATATACGTTCCGCCGTTTTGGAAACAATTTAGAAGGGTCTCCTTGTTTTAAACATTTCGTGTCATATCAGACACGTAGGTAAATGCTGAGACTATAGCTCGCCTTTTTTTTGGAAATCCCTTCAATAACTATCAATGCATGCAAAATATATTCAGGTACTGTCCTCTGACTAGTCCTGCTCAGTACGAAAACACATAGCAATATCATAAAAACGTACTGCTCTATAAGAAAAATCAATCCCAAAATACGCGTATGAATACTACGTGCGTCTGGTGCGCACGGAAATCAAAATCCAAATATGTGTCATACATATGCACAGAAACAACATCTAAGTGCATCGGGTGTTCACGAAACATCTGTCGTAGGCAATATGTGTGCCTGACAGCAAAATCAGGTGCATCTGACATGCACGAAAAATCTCGATTTAGTGCATCTGGTGTGCACCAAAATCACACTTCAAAACATGCGCCCAACATGCGCGAAAATCCAAATCAGGTGTATCCATCGTGCACGAAATCATGAAATCCAATATCAAGTGCTGAATATACGCAAAATCCAATCAGGTGCATAAGGTGCACAAAACAAATATCGAACATCACCATCGAAATCGAAGTCCAGGGCATCTAAATGCACAACATACGCAACACTGCACTGCAAACATATATGAACTATACCGAGTGCAAAAACCAAATCGTGTGCGTATATACGCACAAATCAGCTCAACTGTATGAAATCCATATAATCACAAACATGAGAACCAAGGCACGAAAACGATATCAAGTGCAACAACCGTGCAAAAATCGTAAATACTCAGCAGGTGCAACCATGGTCCATGAAGACAAATATCATGAAACTCAATCATCAAAATCAATCATGTGAATAAATCGCCCAAAATACGCAAATCAGGTATGGCAGAATAGTCCCGCTCAAGCACATCCTCCAAGAATCTCTGACCAACTGCCGTGGTCACCCATAGCATGTCCCGTCGACGATCCTGAACTCTGGCCTGCCGGTGTGCATAGCATGACCACTACTGGGTCTAAGTCTTCTCGTAATTTATTCCAGAAAGGTCCTATCGAGATCTCTCCCAAATCTCGTCTCTGCCGAACTGTCCGGAAGTCATCGTCCCTTACTAGATCTGTTCTCGTTCTGGAACGGCTGCATACTCAATGCGACTCCTTCTGGAAGGTATATCCAAATACAATGTCTCGGCATACGTATCGCATCTCTGATGTCGGCGGAGTGGAACGTCATTTCATCTAGATCTGGTATGAACCTCTTACTTCACCTTTCTCTAATGTCGACCACTTCGGACTCGTCTCGTCGTGGCTGCATAGACTGAGCTCCAACGGCTATCCTCGTATCGGGAGTCTCCTAAGAAATGCATCTCACCACCTAGCATCCGAATTAAGTCGAGCCATCCGATCGAGTCGTCAAAACCTCATAATCCACCAAGAGCTCAACATCTTGGTACAGTTTAATAGTATCGAGTACGTACCACAGCATCGATGGTCCAGCCGTAGAAGGGCAAACCCAAGCCTCACTAATGGCGCCGCGGAACTGCCGCAAACCCTAAGGTTCAAAGGCTTTCACAAGGTCATTAAGTCGAGTTAGGGTTTCATTCTTCTAGAGGGTCCATAGAATTGCCTGCATGTCTTTTCGAATACTTTAAACTTGGAATAAGAGGTTGCTGATATTCGATCATCTCTGTCGACTCTCAACGTCTTCGCGTGAAGTCGTCTCTAGCTGGAATCAATCTATCTGATGACCTCGCATTGGGCTAGCGAACGAACCACATGTCCTAGTCATTCATCCTTGGTGACTAGCGACCTTCTATCATCTCTTAATACAACTCGTACTGCAATAGCTCCAACATCTGGGGCGATATCTCGTCGTTCGCAGCAATAACTGGCTCACTCGTCTGCACGCTGAACAGTGCCTCAAACCTCATAAATAAGAAATACACCAACGGTCATCAAAATCTCGTTGGCCTCTATCATTGGCTCGATCCTCTGGTACTGATCGGCACGTCCGATAAATCTCGTAAAGGTGATCCGCTAAACGCTCGTGGCGTGAAAACACAGTAAAAAGACACATCTCCGCAATCGTGTGTCGCCGGAATTATGCCCTGGTCAGTCCTCGTTTGTGAAGAGCTCGTGCTAACCGCAACTTTAACCGTAGCTCTCCCTGCCAGTAATCGTGGCAGCAAAACCATAACTGGTACCGATGAGGCTAGATCAGGAATGAATATAATACTGAGCAAAGAAATGTACATCCTAAGGCTTCTTAAATGGAGTAGCGTATCGTAAGTATGCCGCGGAACATACCACGGTACGTCACACTACTTTAGTCACCTATTCCATCAACCAAGGGTTATCCTACGCTCCGAAGGTGAAACCTAACGCTCTGATACCAACTTTGTCACGTCCCGAAAGTACGGAACATGACCGGCACTTAAACTACGAAACGTCTTGACGCGTACGTAATCCAAGTAAGCATTAACCCAGAAATGTAAACCAAGAAAAGTAGTAGAGTGAAGGAAAACCAATTTAAATAAGTAGTTTTAATAGCATAAGCCGAATTATGCGGGTTCCTAAAAACATCAAAAATTTCCTGAAAATTTCGGCAGAGTCTCCTTTGTAAATACTGGCCCCCAAACGGGATACAACATGAATAGTATACGAAATCAATAAAAAGACATCCCCAAGCGAGAGCTAGCTCTTCGTCAATCGACGGTCATAACCACACAAGCAATAAAACATACAACGCCAACGGCGAGGATCAAAACTCAAAAGGAAACTCAAAACCACAAGAAAACCACATAAATATAACGCGCGACTCTAAGGTCGAAACAATAAACATCACTGGTCTCTATCTCAAATAAATACATGTTTGGTTGATGGAACTTCTAGATACAACAGAATAATAATATACAAGATATATAATGGGGGTACGATACAAGTAAACCCACCTACTAGCAAATCACCCGAAGGAAACTATGCCCGCAAGCCGTAATGAAACCTGTACGGCAAACCTGCAAGAAACTGGGGCACAACGGGGGTGAGTTGCCAACTCGTGAATAGAAAAACATCTACGCACAGAAATCGCATAAATAACGCAACCTAGGTCAATGATCATAATATATATCCTCAAATATATGTATAACATGCAGCCTATAACAATGGCTAGGGTAATATCTAACCCGAGTGTGATCTCATGTGCCCGTGTCAGTGCCTCAGGTAGCAATATATCATATGAATGAGGTATGAATGCATGAAAACAGAATACATATAAATGAAGAAACTGTTTTCATAAATTAGTGAGATTTCTTTTGTATTTTTAAAATGAGGTATCATAAATGAACTCAGCATCAACAGTGTCTAGCATCGACACAAAACATAAATCTCAATGTCTCAAAACCTCAGAATCCGGCTATCTGGACTGGCCCGTATCATCAAATCTCAGTACCCCAATATCTCTCAATCTCAATATCTAGGGCGCCGTCAGTCCAGACCGGCCCCTACCATCCATCTCAAGACCATGACGGTATCCTCCGGATATCCGACGCGTCAATATCACCGGTAGGTAGTCTCCCCTGCCAGGCTCACATCGTCATCATCACGCGCTTCTTGCCCCGGGGTACCTTACCGGGCCCACCATTTACCCGAAACGGTTCATCCGTCTCCTCAAATCGGGTCTCGAAATCCATCAGCAAACTCATGGTGGACGACTCATACATCATGGGAAAACCGCACTTTTTATTTAAAAAGAGAGACAAAAGGTTTATTTATGTTTTTGTGTTTTTCCTCCAAATCCAAGAAATCTCATGAAATCCGAACCCAAATCATCAATAGCATGTAAAGAGTGAATATAGGCATGAAAATCCATGAATGCGGCACAACAGTGAATAATAACATGCATGAAGTAGTAGGCAATAACTACAATGTCTAAACTATTAGCTAACAACCTATGTCAATGAAATAGTATTTCTAAAGTGTTCGTGACATGGCAATTACCGATGAAGATGTGTGTGAGCTGGCAAGTAAGTGTACGTGGTACATACACATCATCGGTAATGGTGCTGGTGTCCTAACCACAAGATATCAACGGTAGAATATGAAGCATAATTTAAGCATGTGATGCGGAGCGAACAACAATAGTGAGCGGGAGCTGAATACTAGACGCAACTATAACTAATCTGCATTAATCTAATATAAGTCCTACAAATGGTGCCTTTTGAAATAACACGAATCATGGGGTTTTGAAAATAGGGGTTACGGTGTTTTTATGAAAAGATACGTCTTTTGAAATATCCGTAGGATCCCTTGGGCTGTCTTTTAAAATACCCATGATTCGTTAGTTTTTAAAATATGTAAGAATCGAATCTAATCTAACAACTAAACTAAACTAAAGGGCTAAGCTAACAAGCTGGACTACAGGTAAGGAAACCGCCTAACATCTGAGTCAATCCATATACATACCTGTATATATATTAGTCGGTGATCCCGCCTCAATAATATCATATCCGATACCATATCTATAATCAGACATCCCAAGTCAAGAGTGAGGATCAATCATCAAGATATAGCTCGTACGTAAATCCATCGTACGGCATCCCCAAATCAGGGTACGGGTCAATATCATACTCATCACACCGTTCATCTGGTATTCTCTTTATCAAGATCATCATCTGGGGTACTGACCTACGTCTAGTACACTACTAATATCACTATTCACGTGGCATTGTCATCTAAAGATCCGCTATAATATCAGGACGTATCTCAAGTACGAATCCTGCCATATCACCGATCTCACGGCTTCAACTCAAATCTCATCGACTCATCTCAAACCCAAGTATCATCCGCAAATCCAGTATTTGAACACCTAGTCCCATACCCAGGTGATCACATAACCACCTCTCCCCATATACGCACAGGTAATAACATAGATGTATGCATGTGTGTGCGTGTGTGTGTGGGTGTAACAACTACTCTAGGCTTTCGCAACTAACACTAAACTAATCCATGAACACCTAGAATCCACCTTTATCATCAAGTCTCATATCAACATAATATATATAATCAAAATATATGTGTGTATACGTATTCGTATTCATCACCACGAACTGCGGGGGTGCTATACGCCATCCACCCGACTTCTCCCCGTAGATATAAATCTACTCACCTGGTCCTCGCTCGCCGGTGCCGACGTCGCCACGCGCTTGCTTGTCGTCTCGAAGTCCGCATAGGGTACCTACATATCATAATGCACCGTATTGCATTAAAATCCGACTCATGACCAAAACGACTCACGAATCCCACATAGGTCAAAACCTATGGTTGCCTTTATAAATCAACCCCAAAACCCTCGATGTCGGTGTACAAACGCCAAACCATCGAGAAAACCCAAACACACTCATTTGCACAATCACATGCACTAATTATAATATAAAATAGGTTAAAATTCACAAAAAAACTCAAACTCACTTTAAAAGCCATTTTTCCGAAAATCTAGCAAGCAAAAATTTACCGTTTTAGTACAAAAATCGACGTTTAAACAAATCTAGCAGCCGCAATATCCACTCAATATCATAACCAAGTCATATAAACCATTACAATAATTTATTCTCATCAAAATATATATATTTACAAAACCTAGTTAACAAAACTAGCATAATTTTCCATTTTAGCTCAAAACTTGGTGTTTTAATCAACTTTAACTATTTTAACAATTCTAGTGGCTAAAATGCCCACTAAATAACTTAATTAAGTCACCCAAACCCAAACTAAATTTTAAACTCACTAATTATAATAGATCTAAAAAAACTAGTTTGCAATTAGCTTAATTATGATAATTTAGATGTAGAAATTAGCAAATTTGGCACTTAGATTACACTTTGCATGACTTAGCATGATAACTACACTATACAATCATAAACAATGTTAAAAACCCTCACTTGATTTTAAAAACCCAATTCTAGAATTTCCAAACCCTAACTTTAAAATTCTAACTAGCAATTCAAAACTTAATTTAAACCACTCATTAACTTAATTGAAGAAATAATCAAACAATTTAACAAAAAGCCAAGATTTATTATACCTCAAGAACAATGGAACATACATAGAACATGGCCTCCAAATTGAAATCTTTGCATCAAGATCCATGCTAAAAGAGATAAGGGAAAATGGGTAGGGATTGGATTTTTATTTTATGGGATTTTTGTGTTGAGTTTTGGGCATTTTGTGATGAAATTTTGATGAGAAATGAGAGGAAAAGAGAGAGGGGCTGCTGTTGTGGGAAGGAGAGAGAGAGGGTCGGCTGAATGGGGAGGGGGGAGAGAGAGGGAGGTGGGGAAAAAGTCAAGGCAATACCCAAAAGTCAAAGCTCAAACTCCTTTTGCCCAATTTCTTTCATTCCTTTGTTCTCTTTTCTTTGTTTTTTTTTTGTGAGATGAGAGGCCCAAGAATGGTGGGCTGTAAAGGGGCCGGCCAGAGCTATAGGGGAGGGGGTGTGGGTTCTGTTTGGGTGAGAAAAAAAGATAAATGTTGTACCCCACTTCCATTAACACTAATTTCACCGAAAAAACCTTTTTCTTCGATATTTTCTAAACCGTTTTGGCAAATGATTTCATTTCAAAAACCACATGATAAAATTTTATTTAATGTTTCATGATGGACAAAATTTGTTTCAACTCATTCCAATTTGTAATTTTCCCTAATTAAATGTATTAGTGACGGCTTAAAATAATAATAAAATAAATTTTTTTCAGAAAATTTGAAATTTCACCAGTGGCTCAATAAACACCAAATACTAGCCATTACATATCTAGAATATGTATATTTAATTTTTATAAGAAGACATTTGCATTTTGACTTTTTACAGAAAACCCCCTTATTTTACCGATTTTCCGAAATTTCACCGAAACGATTTTCAAAACGCTACATTAATGAATCGTCGATTTAACTCAATAGTATCCCGTGCTTGCTCGGGACCACGGTCCAGATTCTCGGGCTGAAATCCGAGACATGCCGCTAGGCATTAAACAGGAAATACGTATAGATGAATGATGTCAGCAGCAGCATCCCGGGGCTGGCCTAGCCCGTAAAATTGATCAGTATAAGCGTCGAACTGTTGAGTTACAAGTCAGGTTTCATCATTGATTTCCCCTTACCCCCAAATTATGTGTTCAAGTCAGATATTGATAAATCTGGAGCTAATGCCAATACAGGATCAAGCAGGTACATGCTTGTCTAAAATAGACAACAGGATATGTCCATCAGGACAACATGTCAGGATTGTCGGTATTAAAAACAGGATCGGGTAACAGGTCAAGTAGTGGTGTATCAGGTCATGACAGTTAGTGCACAGGTATCAAACGGATGCTCAAGTGTTTATCAGGGTTCACATCTACAACTCCATGACTACGTAGGATGTACATTATCAAGCATGGGGTGCTAATATAACAGTAACATGAAATAATATGATCTGTAAATGCAACTAGATATATAATTAATGATATGGATGCATAATAAAACACGGATGCACAAATATCTATCAAGGGTTACATCTACAACTCCATGACTACGTATCATGCACATTATCAAGCATGGGGTGTTAATACAACAGTAATATGAAATAATATGATCTGTAGATGCAACTAGATATATAATAAATGATACGGATGCACAGTAAAATACGGATGCACAAATATCTATCAGGAGTTACATCTATAACTCCATGACTACGTAGGATGCACATTAGAAGGCATGGGGTGGTAAGATAACAGTAACATGAAATAATTTGACATGGCATGCAGCTAGATATATAATTAATGATATGGATGCGTACGGGTATCGAAAAACTGTAAACAGTAACATGGATATACAATGCAGTTAACATGTGACATTTTTATTCATATGGATGCAAAATATATATCATAGCATGTAGCAAGATAAAGTTGCATGCGACTAGATATGTAATAAATGATGCAGATGTAAACTGGTATCGTAAAACAGTAAAACGGTAGCAGGGATGCACAATGCAATGAACATATAATAATATTATTAATATGGATGCAAATATAATAACATAGCATGCAGCAAGATAAACTTGCATGCGACTGGATATGTAATAAATGATACGGATGTGAACTGGTATCCTAAAACAGTAAAACGGTAACATGAATGCACAATGCAATGAACATGTAATATTATTATTAATATGGATGCAAATATAATAACATAGCATGCAGCAAGATAAATTTGCATGCGACTAGATATATAATAAATGATACGGATGTGAACTGGTATCGTAAAACAGTAAAACGGTAACAGTGATGCACAATGAAATGAACATGTAATATTATTATTAATATGGATGCAAATATAATAACATAGCATGTAGCAAAATAAACTTTCCTGAACGGATCTCACGACGGGGTGCGTACGCTGCGTCCGACGTCGGGTAAACGTTGCAATGCACACACGGCGTACAGAACTGGACCAGGCAAAGCAAGAACACGACCATGCTGGCTGGGAACGTCCATTGGGTCGTCCGGATCGTTAGCGACGAGCACGGCTCCGGCGGCAAGCGAAAAACAAAGAACCAAGAAAGAAGAAAAGAGAAGAAAGAAGAAGAAGAGGGCTGTGGGTTTGATGCTTTGGGTTTGGGGTTCTTAGGCGAGGAGGCAAGGGGTGACGATGAGGTCTCCGGCGATGGGGTTGCGACGACGACGATGGGCAGTGGGTGCTAGGGTTTCGGGTGCAGGAAGAAGAGAAGGTCGGGGTCTGCAACGGGGAAAAAAGAAGAGAGAGGTGATGCTGAAGAGGTGGAAGTGAGGATGAGAGGGCCGGCGGTGGCGACGACGAGCGCGGGTAGGGTTCTCGCGTTCGCGAGAGGCGGCGGAAGAAAATGAAAAGAAGAAGAAGACGCAGAAAAGAACGTGGCTAAAATAAAATTAGTGTTAAAGAAAATTAATATATAAATATATATGCAGAGGAAAGAGATAGAGACACGAGGGAGAGAGAGAGAGGCCGGTGAATAGTGGTTATGATTTACTGTTAAAAGAATAATCGAAACAATTAATATATATATATATATATATATATATATATATATATATATTCTAAACAGTTAGAATACGATATTAGTTAAATTTTGAGATTTTGGTTAATTCAAAAATAGTCCAAAACACGCCCAGATCGGGTCTAAAATTATGGTTTGAAAATACGGTTAATGTACGTACTAATCAAAACCAAAATGGGATATCCGGGTAACGAAAAAGCATACCCCCAAGAACGGATGAACTTAGCGTCACGTAGCGATCCAAACAGGTCCGTTTCACTGAACGGGACGAGAACACGAGGTGCGGATGTAACCACAGGGTCAGGGATATGATGCAAGCCATACTAGATATTTTTAAAATATTTTATTTGATTTTATTTGTTTTATTAAAAATTGTAGATACCAGATATAATACCAGCATGCAGTATAAAAATATATGAAAGTGCACGGATCCTCGCAACTAGCTGGGATAAATCATAAACAGAAATCAAGACGGGTTTCCAGCAAGCGGGTCGGGTCGAATGCAAACACGGATACCAAATACACTATTCGCACCCAAAACACAATAAATCAAGAACAACCATAAATAAAGAAATACCTAAAATAGAACTGGTTTAAATGAACTAGGATTTTACGTAAGATATGGGTACACCAAATTTCATGTGATTCTACAACCTTTTCACCGTTGAATTAGTGGATTCAAAATTAACGGTTTACCGACAATAGAACTTTTTACATTGCTAAATCAACGGTGAAAAAGTTGTAGAATCAAATGAAATTTGGTGTATCCACTTCTTAGATGATAACGATGAAGATAATAGATTCCGATCGTCGGAAAACACGATGGAGGGTGCATTTTTCGACGTCATAGAAGGAAATTCCCTACTATGGTCTCATTTCCCCATTATTCTCGTATATATATTAAGAACCACTTTTTGTCATGATCAAACTAATTTAAAATTTTTATGCTGTCTTAATTTGTAAAATATTTTTGTATATATGTGTCATTTGGATTTTCTATGGGCATTGTGCGCTTCTTATCAAAATTATCAGTTTCATAAAATGCGGTTTAGTTTTTAATTGCTTTATAAAATTAAATTGTGTTCTTTTAATGTTTTATTATTTCCTTAACTTCAGATTTCAGAGTTATAAAATGAAAAGTCATGTTCCGGAGTGGCAATCGAGCCGGGTTGGGCTGGCCCGGCCCTAAGCTTATTGGGCTTGGCTGGTCTTTGAGCCTGGCCAAGCCCGAGTTGACCGGGTCCAGGACCAACCCGACTGTCCTAAACCTGAGTCTAAGACAGGACGGTCCCAAGCCCGACTTGGGTTAGGCCAGGTTGGGCCTGTCGGGCCAGCCCGACTACAATATCAGCAATTTTATCTTTTTAAAAATGTGTACCACATTGGCCTCTCCCTTTAATTCAATTTTTTTTTTGGTTTTCCCTCTTGAAAAACTCACCCCCTTCCAATTCAAATTTCCTTGGACTCACTACCATGATCCACATGTTTAGTGACCATGTTTACAATGATGGAATCATATAGTTATTATGAAAAAGCATCTCCAATATTTCTTTTTTAATTTTTATGATCAATATATAAATCTGAATAATTTAACCCAGCCTAGAAAATCGAAGGCTTTCAACCATATGGCATGTAATCTATTTGCTTAAAGTTGGCATACATTCTAGGTATAAACATAATAATTAAGTAATTTCATGACTATATGAAAATTTGTAGCAAAAATTGTCAAATATGCTAAGATATGGGAGGTAACCAATGATTGTATCTGTAAGAAATGAATACAGTGAATTTCCAGTTGATACTAAACTTTGGCATACAACATCTGAGTTCAAAGTAATTCCAAAATTTTCATAAATTTCTACATATATTCTGAATATGTGTTGTGTAGAAAGGATAATGTCTATCATGCCCAACATAAACGGTATCGACAGCATGTTGTAATCTAACACACCAACTTTTTGAGTGAACCCCAATTTTTTTGTCTTACAACCATCTACACCAGCTTGCCATCATCTCCACAGTAATTCCAATTTTCATAGAACTTTCTTCAAGCCAGGAAAAGCAAGAGTACCGTCTGAGAAGAACGGAACCGAACCACGTTTGCTATCTTTCGCCGATTTCCAAGATAGTTGACTTGAGCAAGAAAATGGATGTGCTACTGCACAACGGCTTTCGGGCTAGCGCTCACTCCGTTGTTTGGTCGAGCCGGGTCAGGAGGATAAATAGTGGCTGCGGCGCGTCGTAAAGCTTGTTGGAAAACTTTTTGACAGACCTTTCTACATATATTCTGAATATGAGTTGGGTAGAAGCGATAGTGTTTATCATACCAAACATATACTGAACAATCACTTTCATTTTTTTCTACGGCATCGACAACATGATATCATCTAACAAATCAACTTTTTGAATGAACTACCGTGTATCCAATTTTTTTTGTCTTGCAACCATCAACACCAGCTTGCCATCATCTCCATTGTCATCGATTCACTTGCATCCTTGTTGCCACCGCCTAAATGTGTATGGCCTCGCATTTTTAATTCCACCATGTTCCTGCCTGCACTCCCACTGCCTTCGTCTCCTATACTATCATCACCCTCGTCGTTTGCTTGGCCATCTTCATCTCTCGTCACCCTTGTCATTTGATTGGCCATGTTCATCTCTATGTGGTAGGTCATTGTTATCATCTCTAATCCGTCACCACTATCATCTCTAATATCATCTTCTTGAACTTGTCATCAACATCTATGCCTTATCATATCTTGACTTAAAAATATGCTATACTAACATAGTTATTTTGAAAATTATATATGAAATTTTGCATTTCTATAAATACATTTTAACTTATAAAAAACACAAAAATGTTATAATTATCAAAACGATTAAATTATTCCAATCATCAGCCCCGTTGTAACCTGTGTATCTTTGTAAATAACTTGTATTTCGGATATCATTTAAGCGAGAAGTTATTCCCCATACCGGGTGTAATACATCCGAACAGGGAAAAGAGAAGGGGGAGAATTTCTGACAAGCCTTGAACAATATGTGAGCCACACAGTTCTATTTTTTCTCTCTCTTACTCGGACATATACGGTTGGCAATGGGAATAATTTTTCCATATTTACATTACGAATTTAAAAATGAAATAAATGAAATAAAAATCAAACATTAATGCATGAGATAGGCTGCTTCTTGAGCCTGCTCTTTTCTCAATAAATATTTAAATCACTAAAATCAAGAATGAAATTACATTTTTGTTTGTTCACATGTATTAATTGAAAATATTCCAAAATCAAACAACATTTTGTATTTAGTTCGAACAAATATAACAAAAAATATACCCTTATATCTTATACTAAAAATTAAAAATTAAAATATAGCTGCAAAATGATTCAGGTTTGATTTAATCTCAACTAAACCCCTATAATCAAACTATAATTAACAATCATATCTTAACAATCACAATACTCAGACCCAATATCATATACTACCCGGCCCGACCCACCCACAAGAAATCCTGAGATTTTGCTTGATATTAGTAGTTATCCAAGCTTATTGAATTACTCGAGAGTTCAAACATAAATCCAACACAAAATCAAATTTTCAGAAGAAATTATTTGGTTTTGGCGGGGATTAGAGTGAGAGATTGAAGAGAAACCAATAAATCTTTCTTCTTTCATTTGATATTTTGCTGGGTACGCCTTCTATTTTTTAAGATTCTTTTGTTTACTCTCTCTATCTACAGAGAGAGAGAGAGCGAGCGAGAGAGACACGTTTTCTTACGTGAGACAAATCGGACGCATTCTATAACACCTTACCCTCTATGTATTTCACCGATCCAGACCGTTCACCGTGGTCTACATGTCACACATACCCTACGTATCAATTTTCATGAGATTACTACACCTCTAGCATGTGTGATGGATGATACTATTTTTCAGACTACCAAGATATGTTCATTTTTTGTTCATTTGATCGCATGTGCTAGCGGTGTAGGAATCTCATGAAAATTGATGCGTAGTATACATGATGTGTAAATCATGGTGAACAGTTTGGATCGGTGAAATACATGAGGATAAGCTGTTATAAAGTGCGTCTTATTTCACATAAAAAACGTCTCACTGAATCATTAGCCTATATATATATATATATATATATATATATATATATATATATATATATATATATATATATGAGAATAATGGAGGAAAGAGGCCATAGGAGGGAATTCCCTCCTATGGCGTCGAAAAAATACCCCCTCCATCAATTTTTCCGACGATCGGCCCCCATCATCTTCATCGTCATCATCTAAGATGTGCGTACACCAAATTTCATGTGATTCCACAACTTTTTCACCGTTGATTTAGCAATGTAAAAAGTTCTATTGTCGATAAACCGTTAATTTTGAACCCACTAAATCAACGGTGAAAAAGTTGTGGAATCACATGAAATTTGGTGTACGCACATCTTAGACGATGACGATGAAGATGATGGGGGCCGATCGTCGGAAAAATTGGTGGAGGGGGTATTTTTCCGACGCCATAGGAGGGAATTCCCTCCTATGGCATCTTTTCTCCATTATTCTCTCTCTCTCTCTCTCTCTCTCTCTATATATATATATATATATATATAATGGAGTAAAGAGGGCCTTGGATATATATATATATATATATATATATATATATATATATATATATATATATATAATGGAGTAAAGAGGGCCTTGGAGGCTTTTTCGTCAGGTGGCGTCTAAAATCTATATCCTCCATGACTTTTTTCGACAAACGGGACCCATCATCACCATCTTTATCATACAAGATGTGAATACACCAAATTTCATATAATTCTACCATCTTTTCACTGTTGAATTAAAAATATAAAAAGTTCTATTGTCGGTAAACCGTTTATTTTGCACCCACTAAATTAACAGTGAAAAACTGTTGGAATCAAATAAAATTTGATGTATCAACATCTTTGATGATATAGATGAAAATGATGGGTGCCGATCGTCAAATAAAATCATGAAGGGTGTATTTTTTCGACTCCATAAGAGGAAATTCCCTCTTATGGCATCTTTCTTTTATTACTCTCCATCTCCTCCCCGCTCTCTCTCTATATATATTATTCTTTAATATAAAAATGTAATTTTTGGTAAATTTTTTGGGCAGTTCCATTTTTCCATATGTTTTTGTTATGTACTACTTAATGAACAATAGCTCAGTTGGTATGAATACTTCCCATCTTGTGTGTCCCCTGGTATGTGGATGTGTATGGTATGTGTGAGTGTATTGTAGATTACGGTTTACGGACCAGCGCCCAAAAAAATAAATTAAAGAAATGATGCAAATAATTATTGATTTAATTTTCAAGTTGGAATTGAGAAAATAATAAATCGCTATGCGAAAGTCGAAATTTTGATGCAGGGAACTTAATGATAGAAATTGTGGAGTTTCGTTCAGGCCAGATGTCTGCCCAATACAGCAGCAGACGTCTGGATTTCTAAGTCATAGCAACAGAGCAGCAGCAGACGTCGGAAGGCCAGCATGACAAACATCTGCAGAAGATCATGCCTTAACCCAAGACTGAAGGCCAGACGTCTAACCAAGTGTGGTTTAGACATCTGGTGAAGCAAATGAAGTCCAACCCGAGCTTTTGGACCAAATGTCTCGAGATACAACAGACGTCTGAACAAGGAAAACGAAAGGATACAGATTGGAGACAGACGTCTGTCCAAGTGTGGGTCAGATGTCTGTCGATGACAAATCTGTAGCAAATCTGTTTTGGTAAATTTAGATTTATCTCTTGTTTTTTATAGGATTAGGGCTTGCCTATAAAAGAGGGCCTTTCATATGTATTCTATGCTGCCAAAATTAATTAATAGAGAGAGATCATTGTATTGAGAGGGTGACCGCTAGGGTTTGTGAGATCTAGAGAGATTTGAGAGAAATTTT
The DNA here is from genome assembly GCA_030015575.1 of Agapanthus africanus. Classification (NCBI taxonomy): domain Eukaryota; kingdom Viridiplantae; phylum Streptophyta; class Magnoliopsida; order Asparagales; family Amaryllidaceae; genus Agapanthus; species Agapanthus africanus. The sequence continues at coordinate 416,774,996 of JASDDO010000024.1, read as the reverse complement.
CTAGGGTTGCTCGTGCTTATAATTGATTCAAAGACCGCTCTGCCGGGAACTAGCCATACGGTGGGTGAACCTCATTAAAAAATCCTCGTTTGTTTGCGTTTTAATTTTTTTATTTATTCTCTCACTTATTAATTTGTTTTTCTTTAATTGCGTGGTTGTTGATTATTGCGTGATTGGTTTGTCGCGAGTATTATTCCATGGACAACTTGTTCCCAACAACTGGTATCAAAACCGGAGTTACATTTATCTGATACCAACAACTAGTATCAGACCGTGGTTAAGGAATCTAGGGTTTTTCAATTTTACGATCTAGGTTAACCGTGGGTAACGGTTAGGGTCCTTTTCCCCACATTTTTAGATCGTCGTTTTGAAAGCGTTGGTTCGGATCTAAGGGAAAACTTATGTTTACTGCGATGGTACAGCGAAAGACAACGGAGGATAAGATAAGGACCAAAAAGTTCAATGGTCACAATTATGGTTGGTGGCACATACAGAGGGAGGACCATCTATATCAAAAGAACATGTATCTTCCGTTGATAGGCGAGAAGATGGCCAATGAGGCGTAGAACCTTTTGGATAAGAATGTCTTGGCGACAATTAGATTGTCGTTGACTCTGCAGGTGGCCTTTAATATCTCAATGGAGAGACAACCATGGCGCTAATGACGACATTAGCCAAGTTGTATGAGAAGCTTTCGACATCAAACAAAATCTTTCTGATGAAGAAGTTTTTCAACATGAAAATGGCAAAAAGTAGTTCGGTGACAAAACACTTAAATGATTTCAACAATGTGACGAGCCAATTAGAGTCTGTTTCAATTACGTTTGAAGACGAGATTCGAGCCATACTATTTCTTTGTTCGTTGCCGAAGAGTTAAGAGAATATCGTAATGGCGGTTAGCAACTCTATTTTAGGAACTCTCACATTTAATGATACTGTGAGCAGCATATTAAGCAATGAGATGAAGAGAAAATCTGTAAGTGGGAGTTCAAGAACTTTTGCGCTTGTAGTAGAGAATTACGGTAGGACGATGGATAGGGGAAAAAGGAAGAAGAGGAAGTCTAAAATCCGAGAAAAATTGCAAGGAAAAATCTGTTGGGACGTCACCCGCGTGAGCCAACGTGTAGGTTTTGGAAAAGGAAAGGTTTTGGAAAATATTTGCACACGCGAACTCGGTCTCGTTTTAAAATTTATAAACCGCAAGTGCACAGCGTTGTAGCGAGCCGGCAAGTACGGGTCGATCCACAGGGAATTAGTGATTAGGGATTGTTGCTTAAAATTCGAGAAATAAAAGAATTTGGGTATGTTGTCACGAAATATAAAACACGAAAATATAAAACTAGTTAAAGAAGTGGCTATGGTTTTGGCTCGGATGGTTGAATCGCGGCGATTTCTTCGACGCTCCCTTGATCATGAGTTGTCCGTCGTTATGTCGATCCCGACGTGAAGCATGATTTGTCAAGGCGGTTGCAAAGCATAAGTCATCAAGTTATCGGATTTCAACGCAAAATACGAAACGAATCCGTTTTGTTCACTTACCGTTTGTATGTCCAAACTTGAGGTATCAACACTAAGTATAAAGGTTAGCAAGCATACCACAACATCAAAAACACAAATTAGTGAGTGAGAGCAAGTAGTTTTAGTGTTAAGTTTGCTAAGTTCTTATGATAGTATAGGGTATATGAAACCAAGAATTTTGTCAAGCCACTTGATCACAAAATACCATATCTAAACTTAGCAACCTTAACACTAAATTGATTTTAACTTAAACATTGTAAAATGGAGAAAAGGTGTGAATATGGTATATAAAGAGGTTGCTTTGTAACCATGGTTTCAAAATACCATATCACACAAATAGCATAGAACAATCTTGAAGTTAGAATCACAATATAAGCACATTAAACATTAACAAGAGGAGGAGGAGGCAAAGCCTTTCATCTCACGTCCTTACCATTACCATAACCAAAAGATTACTCAAACATGATATAAAAAGAAAAGCAAATAACAAAAGAAGTAAACAAAGAAAGAAAAGCATTTATATTAACACTTGAATGAGTTGAGATACAAGATATTGGTTACTTGTTCAACCTTCATAATGAAGCTCTCAAAAGAAAGCTCCAAGAGGGAAGAAGAAGAAGAAAACCAAGTTGAGCTCACACAACTCTCAAGCTAAACCAAAAACTAAAACTAAAACTAAAGAGAAATGAATTTGATATTGGGGTCCCCTCTCTCTAAATTTGTTCTGGTATTTATAGGCATCAAATTAGACTAAACAAACAATATAAATGGGATGATGTGATGCCTAGGAATGACCAGAGAAAATAGAGGACAAAAGCATGTAAGCGGGCCAGCGGCGCCGGCCATTTGGGGCTTCTCATCGATCGGGATATGAGGTGTGGAGCCCATCTTGGTATGGTGAACTCAAGTGCTCTCCAATATCACTCTGATGCTGTTTGATTTGTCTATATAAACCTGGTTTGCATTTAGGGATTTGGAGGGAAACTTGATACTTTATATCACATCAATACTTTTTCTTCATTAATCACACATGCCCACTTGTGTACACCACTTGCACAAGTCATGAGTTGTTGTGCCCACTTGTGCCAAGGCAGCCCCCACCTAGGTCCAAGCATTAAAGAGTTAGTGTACACACTTGTAATGTGTTGGACTATTTTAAATAAAATATGTACACATTATTTGTTTGCAAAAGAACTCTTTGGATATCGATCAGTTTTTTATTCTGATTGCAGTGTCGGCTCACAAATTTCATATCCGTGAATTTGAGTGTGTTTTTCAGTGTTTTGTCACGAATACCTGTAATATGTAGTTACTGAGCAGACATTGGTTAATAAGACCGATATAAACAAAATTGATAATGAATGAGCGGTATTAAAATGCAGTTTTCTGTGATGAACAAAATCCAAGGTGCGTATTGGAATTGTGGGAAGAAGGGTCACAGGAGAAGGAATGCAAATCTCTAAAGAAAGACTCAGATGAGAAGGCATGTAACAAACCTAAATTTCCTGTACAACTTTCTTTAGAATTTTTTCAAAAATTCAGAAAAGGGTATTTTTACCGAGCGATTTGTTCACTGACGACATTCTCTTTCTTTCTTTTTTGAATGTCGTCAGGTGTTTCGGACCTTCTAGAGATCGAGCCTGGCACTGAAGACTTGGACCGGTTTATTGAAGATTCCGAGATGTAGTTACACTTGTACACATTTTATTTCAGTACTTTCCATTTCTGTTATGCCATTATTTAGGCATTGCTTTCATTCAGTTGTATTTACTTTTCCATGTATTGTAAAAAGAATGTGAATAAATAAAGTTGCCGTTTTATTATATCTTGTCTCTTGTGCATTTATATTTATATTGCTTAGATACGCTTAGTGTATTTACTTCATAGTAAATACGTAGCGGCCTCGTCGCGTCCTCTGCCCGTACACTGGGAAGCAGGGCGTGACAGGTTTTGTTGGTGGCCCATGCAGGTCAGAGCTGTATGGAACACTACCATACAGTTCTGTTCTGCGTGAACAACCTAAGCAATATAACATAAGAACCAGCGACTGAAAACATTCTTTACAATTCATATCTCTTGAATATTATCATTTCATAAACTTTGAATCTGTCCTAACCGAAAATTCCCTTACCTCTTTTACAATCTTACCAAAACCTTTGCATTCTTTCATTTCTTCACACATTTTTTTCATACACTGTCAGCATTTCAGTCACTAAACTTTCCTTAAATTTGTTACACTTTCCTTTTACAAATTTCGAGAACGAAATTTTTATAAGGAGGGTAGAATGTAACAACCCTAAATTTTCTATACAACTTTCTGTAGAATTTTTTCAAAAATTCAGAAAAGGGTATTTTTACCAAGCGATTTGTTCGCTGACGACATTCTCTTTCTTTCTTATTTGAATGTCGTCAGGTGTTTCGAACCTTCTAGAGATCGAGCCTAGCACTGAAGACTTAGACCAGTTTATTGAAGATTCCGAGCTGTAGTTACACTTGTACACATTTCATTTCAGTACTTTCCATTTCTGTTATGCCATTATTTAGGCATTGCTTTCATTCAGTTGTATTTACTTTTCCATGTATTGTAAAAAGAATGTGAATAAATAAAGTTGCTGTTTTATTATATTTTGTCTCTTGTGCATTTATATTTATATTGCTTAGATACTCTTATCGTATTTACTTCACAGTAAATACATAGCGGCCTCGTCGCATCCTCTGCCCGTACACTGGGAAGCGGGGCGTGACAAGGCAGATGGAAAGAAAGCTAATATGGTGTCTACACAAGAATAAGGGGGACAAGGTCTTTATCTATCAGTGAGCGTGAGCACAAAGGAAGATACTTGGTTTCTAGATTCGGGAGCATCCTTCCATCACACTTCGGGACGGCATCACTTCAGCGAGTATGTTCAAAGCGATCTTGGACATGTGACGGTGGGAAACGGTCAACCATGCAAAATCGTTGGCAAAAGGACGATCATCTTACAACCGTCAGGAGTAGGTCAAATCAAGATGAATAACGCGTGCCATGTTCCAGATTTTAAAAAAAAAACCTAATTTCTATAAATTAGCTATACAACGAAGGGTATAGTGCGATATTTGGGAATTCTTAATGGAAAGTTACTAAAGGATCGTTGGTGGTCGCAAGGGGCAAGCTGAACGGTTCGTTGTATTTCTTCAGTGGGAGCAGTGTGGGTTCGGTTGCACAAGCGACAGGTTTGGAGGTAGATACAGATAATTCGTTGTGGCACAAGCGATTGGAGCACCTTAGTGAGAAAAACATGAAATTTCTTCAAGGTAGAGGGCTTCTTTCGAGGCTGAAAAAGGTGAAGTTGGGGTTTTGTGAGAGTTATGTTTGCGCGAAGCAAAGTGCGCTTGGATTTCAAAATTGGAGGCGTTGTTAAGAAGACCAAGAAGCTGTAAATGGTGCATATAGATATATAGGGTCCGGTCTCGATGAAGTCTTATAGATGTAATAGGTATTTCATGATGTTCATCAACGATGCAAGCCAGAAAACATAGGTGTATGCGATGAAGAAGAAATCCGATGCGTTTGCTATCTTCAAACATTGGATTGCAAATGTGGAGAACAAAACGGGGACTAAGGAAAAATGCCTTATGTCCGATAACGGAGGGGAATACTGCACACAAGATTTCGAGAAGTTTTGCTCGCAGAAGGGTATTCGTTGGTTGAAGACGGTACCGGAAACGCCACAGCAAAATGGTATTCGTTAGTGATATATGCCTTAGAGGCCATTATTGTATAGTACTGGATTGTGTATTACATTTTGGAAGCTTGGGATATACACGGATATAATAACAGTCTTGCTCAATATGATAGTATGCTATCTGGTTTGATTCTATCTTAATATGTGTATATGTTTCTTTTAGTATATCACCAATACATATTGATAGAGCCCTTAGGATCTTTGCTTGACTACCAGCGTTGTGATGGCAATCACACTAGTGGACGGCTAGGTAGTCTATAAGCACATCCTTATATTTGTCCCTAGTCATAGGATTATCAAGACAAGGCATCGATACTCTAGAGTAGACTAATGTATACGCTTCTCATCCCAGTCTAGGAGATGGCTTGTCCCGCAACCATTGGTATGCGATACCGGAGATAGTATATAGGTGCTTATTGGGTTATGAGTTACACTGGACGGACTCAATAGGAACTGTTGTTTGGTATTATACCTATCGTCAGTTAGCAGTTCCCGAGTGACATGAGTACAGGTTGGTCCGTTGACTTGACATCACTATTCATCTTGAGTGTGTTCCCACTGTACTTAGATTACTACCCTACCATGGCTCAAATGAGGCGTGCAAATAGGTAGTAGTTGGGTGCAGTCCTGAAGCACTTGGAAGCATTTGTAGATAGAAAGGATTCGTCTCTCCCGGTATTGGGGGTTGATATCGCGCTGTGTTCGGATAGCCATTACACAAAGTCCCTGGTCAGGGCAAACGAGATTTACTGGTATGTACACCAGTAGTATCTCAGGGTGTATTAGGCTCTATACCGACACGACTTATTGCGCTATTAGGGATCTGACAATTACCACCCCTAGGCCCGATATGCGATACTCTTAAACGAACAGATCAGACTATACGGAGATTGTCACAGATAGGCTCGGTAGGAGTTTGGATGGTTTACTCGCCGGCCTTCTTATCGACAGATACCTGGATAGCCGTTACATACAGCTAGTGCCACTAACGGAATTGTAGTTAAACCCATTGCCAGCGTACTGTCGAGCCTTTAGAGCCCCACACAGAGGGTTTCCCTAGTTAAGGAGAAACGATGTAGAGGTCGTATGTTTTTACGTGCAGGGTTCCAATCATATATATGTACTAGCAGCACGAATGTTGTTCGGACGGATAATACTGGTGGACTTTGGTTTAAGTCGGATTCTAGTATTATATTATTGGATTATTATTATTTCATTGTATTCGTATTTTTGCAGTACGAATACGGGTATGTATATACGGTGAGGGCATTCTTGTAATTTCACAAGAGATGTTTCTAGAAGGGAAAACCTCATTATTTGGATTTATCTATTTATGGAAATTGATTAATGAGGTGGAAAATGGAGATATTTGAGGCATGGAGTGAAGCATGGCTTGTTCATTTGTTTATGTGTTTGGGTTTAGTATTGAAGCATGGTTGTTATTTTCTATTGAAAATAATCCATGCTTCATGAGAAAATAATGATGAGCCATTCTTCACTTGAGTCTACACTTGCTCATTTGTTCATTTCCTTTCTCTCTCCATTTTTTTCTCTTTCTTCCTCAACACCCTAACCCTCACATGAGTTGTGAAACATAGGATCACTTGAGATTAAATAGTCCAATTAACACTTTACATCTCCTAAGCTACCTAGATTAGCTAACTAGGTATCTTAGTTACCTCGGTTTAGATGTTAGAGCTTGAACCATAGACTCTCAGGTGGATCGTTTTTGCACGAGGAAACCGACGATCAAGCGCGATCCGGACTTTCGAGGAGCTCAAGGAGAGGAGAAGAAGACCCGAAGGAAAAGTATCTAGGAGGTATAAAACTCTTACTGAGTAGTTAAAATCTAGTATAGCTAGTTAAGGTTTCCGTAAAGATCCTGGAGTTTTGGTCGGTGTTATAAGTTAAGAAAATCGTTTTTTTTAATTCCGCCTCCCCATAAGTGCGTGGGGTGTGCGACATCAACTTACAGTGTTATCAGAGACTACTAAAAGCTTAACTAGCTTGTTAGCAAGTAATTAGAACTTCGATCGACAGAAAATACATGAAATTACATTTCCGAGATATAGCTTGCTGTCGATTTTCAAAACTGTTCAAAAAAATTATTTCAGTGACTTTAAAATTACATGCAAGCATTTACAGGACCAAAAAAAAATTTTGAGCACATGAACCGTCAATTAGACCGTAGAACCGTGGCCAAATAGCTCATTGGGCCGCGGATCCGCGGCCATGTTGTGGCCAATATTCTCCAACATTTTTCTATTGTTCAGTAATTTGGAAATATGATTTTTGGTATATTTGGTTTTTACCCAGATTTGTTTGTGTACTGGTTTGTGCATGGGGTAAATACGGAATGATATAATCAATCGAAATTTTAAGTTTTTGCTAATTTGTGTTTTTGTGATTGTATATTTGTTGCTAAACGTCTACTAATTGCTATATGTCGATTAGTGGGGGTTGCACATATCCTGTATCTTGTTGATGGTTTGTGGATATGAAGTATTAGATCGTCGTGAATGAATAGCCGGATGGATGTGAGAAGAGTGTTCTTTTCTTTCATTCATGTATTTGTAAATTGATGTAATATTCTTTTGCAGGGCACATCCGGGTTGGGGTTGTAGCCACCGTTGTATTATTTTATTTACTTTTTCTTGCACCTAGGATAGAGCTAAGATGGGGTGCACAAACTACCGGGTTCTTAACGTGTCGAGTGGCCTACTCATTTCATTAAGAGAGGTTGTTTCACTTCGGAAATTTGGTGAGTAGTTTACCGCACCCGTAGAGGTCTAGGGTAGGGTTTGGCTATTCATCACGACCGTGGAATCCATTTTTCATTCTAATCTAAAACGAAACACGGATATCCTAGTATATCCGATAAATTCATCTGTGTTGCTGTGATCTGGAATGCCTATTACTACGTGAGACGAATGGCTATATATATATATAATAATAATAATAATAATAACAATAATAATAATAAACGTTGCTTATTTTTTGCACCCGCCTAGTCCAGCCCTCGCTCTGTCGTTAATTAAGTAACCCAACGGTGCATGACGGGGCCCCGTGGCGAGTGCGGATGGTATAAGCGTACGTTCTATTTTCGTCTCTTTCTGCAATAATAGGATTAAATGACGGGGCTGCATTAATATTGATTAATGCAAAGAAAACAAACCAAAGTTAAATCGTTGGAACAATTTCAAAACCACTAGGTTTTTTTGAAAAACAACTTTTAAATACGGAGCCTAAACCACTCTTTTTAAAAGTTATCATGGTTCCTTCAACTATAGCATGTTCATTACGTTCACGGTTTTCGCCAAAACCAGCTATAGCCCTTCGTCATTTCAGATGTGTATTCAGTTATATTCAAGCTATGTATTTTGACCTTCACCAAGGCATAGTGATTGGTAGCTGCTGGGTATTCATCTATAGCATAGATAGATGCGTTAATTTGGGACAGGCGTACAGCTATTTTGGCTTTCCTCAAGGGTTTGTACGAATGTGTTCAAATTAACCTGGATAATGACGGGTAGAACTTGACCTGCGTCTTATGATATGTTGGCCTTCGTCAAGGTTATAAGAGCCTGAGGCAAAAGTCCACATTGGGAGTTTCAAAAGAAAAGGAAACTTGCTAGTTTTGCATACCATCTGGAGTGTGAAGATTTTGGTAGGATTCCTTCAAATTTGTCATGCAATGATAGTTGGATCCCGATACCATCGTGAGTTTTATTACTCCTCAAGAGATTTTTTCTCTTCACAATCAATGTATAAACCAAGTAGGTGCCTAGAACGGTGTTAGCGGGGCTACGCCTCCAGAGAAAAGAGATTATGTAATTAAGGAATTTCGCGAAAGCGTTGGAAAAACTCCCTCGAAGTACCAACACTAGCCTGGCCGAAAGGTTAAGAAAGAATTGTAGGGTGTGAGTAATCTCGACTAATTCTTCTTTTATAGTTTGAAGGAAGATTTGAGAAACAGTGGGAGCCATCTTGTTTAGATAAACTAATAACCAATCTAAACTTGCAAGAGTATCATGCTAAGTGTTTTTTCTCTCTTTCCTAATGGCAGGGACCAAGACGATCGGGCTTAAGTTAATGCTAGATAAAAATACATTGACGGGGTTAAACTATAAAGATTGGCTAAGAAATGTCCAGATGTCTATTACCTATGACAAGCTGGGCTTCCTCCTTACTATTAAATCCCCCGCCGTCCCAGGTCCAGATTCCACCGTCGCGGATATTGAGATCCGTAAGACATGGGAAATAGACAGTGCGAAAGCCAAGTGTCTCGTGCTGGCCTCAATGGATAATGAACACCAGAGGCAGCACAAGAAGATGGACTTAGCTTCCATCTTCCTCCATACCAAAGAATTATATGGAGAGCAATCTCATATCGCAAGATATGAGATCTCGAAGAAATTGTTTCAGGCGAGGTTGGCTATCGGGTCATCTGTAGAGGACCACATCCTTATGATGATTAGTTATATTGAAGAGCTCGTGGACCTTGAGACCACGTTGGAGAACGAGTTATATACAGACTTAGTTTTATAGTCCCTCCCTTCTACCTACGCCCAGTTTATCTTGAATTTCAATATTCAAGGAAAGGAAGTTACACTTCTAGAACTCCTCAACATGTTGAGGAGTGCCGAGGGCACCCTACAGAAAACTAGGGAGACACCCGCTCTGTTTATTGGGGAACCTTCCTCCTCTAGATCCAAGGCGAAAGCCAAGGGGAAAAAGAAGTCCCCCACCAAGCCGAAAGGCGGTGTCAGTAAGGTAGAGGGAAATGGAAAGGCAAAAGTTTCGGGGTCAATAGTAGGGAAGGAAGAATGTTTCTATTGTCATAGAAAAAGCCATTGGAAGAAGGATTACCGGGCTTGGAGAGCCAGCAACCAGAATTCGAAGCACGTTGTGGTTTCGGCTTCAGGTGTGTTTATAATTGAAAACTGTCTGTTAATTAACTCTACTTTCTGGGTATTGGATATTGGATCAGGATCTCATATCTGTAATTCATTGCAGGCTCTAAGAAACTATAAAGTTATCAAGCCAGGTGATATGACCCTCAGGGTTGCTAACGGAACGAGCGTGGATGCTGTATCCGTAGGGGAATATTACCTAGGATTGACAAGTGGACACATTTTGATTTTGCGTAACTGTTTTTGTGTACATAGTTTGACATGTAATATCATCTCTGTATCTTTACTATCTAAAGAAAGTTATGATTTTACATTTGTAAGCAATGTAGTGAACATCCACCTTAATCATGATTTGATTGGGTCTGGTACACTAGATAACGGTATATACGTATTAAATTAACACCAAGTTTTCAATGTCAAGAACACACTTAAAAGAAAGTCTCCAGAATTAAATTAAGATTTCTTATGGCATTGTAGACTGGGTCACATCAATGAAACACGATTGACGAAGTTACATAAAGAGAGATATTTGGATCCGTTTGAATATCTGTCTTATACAACTTATCAATCATGTCTCAAAAGAAAGATAATAAAGACTATGTTCATTAGACACGGAGTAAGAGCCACCGATCTCTTAGGACTCACACACAGCGACGTGTATGGTCCAATGTCTACACATGAAGAAGTGGTTATTCCTACTTCATTACTTTTACGGATGATTTCTCAAGGTATGGACATATATTCTTGATGAAACATAAATCCGAGACCTTTGAGAAATTCCAGGAATACAAGAATGAAGTGGAAAAAAACAGGCAAAAGTATCAAGACACTTCGATCTGATCGTGGTGGTGAATACTTAAGTACCGAGTTCCTGGATTAGTTAAAAGAGAATGGAATTCTCTCTCAGCTTACTCCTCTATACACACCTCAACACAACGGTGTTTCAGAAAGGTGGAACCGCATCTTATTGGATATGGTACATTCCATGATGAGTAATGTTGAGTTACCACGATCCTTCTGGGATTATACACTGGAATCTGCTGCATATATTTTGAACAAGGTTCCTACTAAGTCTGTGCCTACCATACCATATGAAATGTGGAGTGAGAAGAAACCCTATATTAAGTATCTAAAGATATGGGGATATCCAGCTTTTGTCAAAAAGAAGCATGCGGAAAATCTTGAGACACGATCAGTACTGTGTAAGTTTGTAGGATACCCAAGGAACTCTAGGGGGTATCTTTTCTATTACGCGGAGGAACAAAAGGTTTTTGTTTCTCAGCATGCCCACTTTCTGAAGACTCAATTTTTTAAAAAAGAAATAAGTGGGAGCGCAATAGAACTGGAAGAAATTCCAGAACCACAAACTATTACTGAAAGTATGGTGGAACCAGAAGTTTCGAAAGAACCGGACGTCTCTGCGCCACTCCGCAGATCTAGTAGGCAGTCTCATCCGCCCGAGAGATACTACGGTTTTCTCATAGATGGGGATAGAGATGATTGCATCATCGATGATGATGAGCCAACTTGTTTCCAGCAGGCCATTAGGAGCAGAGACTCGGTAAAATGGCTAGATGCAATGCGGACCGAAATGGAATCCATGTACACCAACAAAGTATGGACTTTGGACATTGCACCTCAAGGGGTAAAACCCATAGGTTGCAAATGGATCTTCAGAAAGAAGATTGGTGCAGATGGACGGGTTGAAACCTATAAGGCTAGACTTGTTGCAAAAGGTTTTCGTCAAGGACCTTCTTTGGACTATGATGAAACCTTTTCTCCAGTGGCTATGCTTAAATCCTTTTGGATCCTACTTGCCATTGCTGCCTTCCAAGATTATGAAATTCGGCAGATGGATGTAAAGACCGTTTTTCTGAATGGAAATTTGGAAGAGTGTGTTTATATGAATCAGCCAGAGAGTTTCATAGAGAGTGGGAGCAGCGAAAGAGTGTGCAAGTTGCTTAAATCCATTTATGAATTAAACCAGGCATCGTGGAGTTGGAACATCTGCTTTGATGAGACGGTCAAAGAATTCGACTTTATAAAAAATCCAGATGAACCATGCATTTATAGTAAGATTGTAGCGAGAGCTGTAGTATTCCTCATCTTATACGTGGATGCCATTCTCCTGATAGGAAATGACATTCCTATGCTACAATCAGTCAAAAGATTCTTGTCACGGAAATTCTTCATGAAAGACCTGGATGATGCCTCCTACATTCTGGGGATCCGGATCTATCGTGATAGATCTAAGAGCATGTTGGGATTTTTACAGTCCAGATACATCGACACCATACTGAAAAGATTTAGTATAGAAGATTCCAAGTGCGGTAATCTATCGGCTTGTCACGGGATCATCCTCTCCAAATAGATATCTCCCAAGACTGATTTGGAAAAGGATCGCATGAGTATTATACCCTACGCTTTTGCGGTAGGCTCTATAATGTATGCGATATTGTGTACCAGACTAGATGTTTGTTACGCACCGAGCATGGTAAGCATGTATCATTCAAACCCTGTGAAGAAGCACTGGATAGCAGTTAAGAACATTCTCAAGTACCTGAGAAGAACTAAGGAGATGTTCTTAGTGTATGGCAGTAAAGACCTCAAGATCGAGGCCTTCGCTGACTCCAGCTTCCAGAGTGACAAGGATGACTCCAAGTCCATGATGTGTTATGTCTTTACCCTCAATGGAGGGGCGGTCTGTTGGAAGAGCTCCAAGCAGGACACCGTTGCTGACTCAACGATGGAAGCGGAGTATATCGCTGCATGTGACGCCACAAAAGAAGCAGTCTGGATGAAGAAGTTCATTACAGAACTTCAGGTGGTTCCGTCCATTGTTGATACAATATGTTTGTATTGTGAAAATAACGGGGCAATAGCTTTAGCGAAGGAACCTGTAACCCTTCGAAAATCGTTTAGGCAGTTTTTCGGTAATCGGTTAATTTTTCGGCTTTTTCCGTAAAAAAGTCAAAATAGGTATTTTTCATTGTAGACCTAATTATACAAAATTTAGATAGGATATTACTATAATTTTGTCACTAAAATGTTACTTATAATTTTCTAGTTAAATAAAAAAATTTCGTAATTAATTATTTTTTTTATTATTTTAAGCCTTTTTAAATACATTAAATTAGTGATAAATACAAATTTAATTAGGTAAATTTCATAATTAGGAGTCTTTATAAGCTAAAATATGGTGTTAATAAAATTGTATCATGACTTGCAACATTTTAGTTTTATGGTGTGAAAATTATGAAAAAAAATGATGTAAAAAGGGTTTTTTTTGTAAAAAGTTGATGTGAAATGCATTAAATGAGATGTGAGGGATCTTTTTGACCTAGAAACTTCTCCAAAAATCCCACACCCTCCTCCTCTTCACCTCTGGCCGAAAATAGCAGCAGCTCCCCCCTCTTTTCACCTCAATTCTTGCTTCAAAAATCATGAAAAATCATGAAAAATCCATAAAAATTCACCATTTTCTTGTCCAATTCAATGCTAAACCCTAATCCACTCTCTCCTCAACCAAATTTAGTTCAAAACTAGAAGAAAGGAGGCTTCTTTGGTGGCTTGATCATGCTAGGGTTCCATTTGTGAGGTGAAATTCTAAACTAGTTTGTTAACTTGTAGTTTATGTGTGCTAAAATTCAATTTTGAAGTATTAATTTAGTTGTAAATTCTTGTTCATGAAAATCAAGAATGGGATTTGGTGTTGAACTAGGGTTTGAAGCATGGTTGTTAGAGTTAAGTTAGGGCTTTGGTTACCTATTTGATTAGGGTGGTTAATTGCGGAGGGTTACGCTCGCTAAGTCGTTAAATTGCGACGTTTGCATCAAATCGGTTTGAAATTTGCTTACTAGATTTTTACAAAAATTAGAATGCGATCAAATTATGTTATGTTAGCGATATAATTAGCTTCGTATAGGACTATTAGAGTGCGCGAATGCAGGGTTTCGTCTAGTCGGTTTTTAGTTTTGTCGATTTCCCCGAAATAACGATTCTAGTTAAAGATTAGCGATTTTCGTGCGTTTTCCCGCGCACCGAGTACATGTTATGTTTAATTCGAGAGCGTCGATATTTGTATATTGTCACTTGCATCGTTTTAGGATATGTAATCTTATGCTTGGTGTTGTGCAAATATAGGATCGGTCGGGGAAACATCGGACACGGCGCGTAAAGGCAAGGCGGTGGTCGGATCGGATTAGCAAGGCATTCAGGTGAGTAGATGTATTCATCTATGGGGGAATCGTCTGGATGGCGTGAGGCGCCCACTAGTTAGGATTACCCTATTTCTTGCAAGACTTGTATTGCTAGATAGCTTACCCCTTTATTGCATTGCATACCCTCACAGCTAACCGTATACTAGATTGCATGGACATTCATATACACATATGCGATAACACTTCGTAGGACACGAACACGATTACCATTGGCATCTGCTGCACGCGCACTATTCATGTGACACACACGCCTTTGGTAATTGCCATGCCACGTGCACTATAGAACCTGTTTAACTTAGTATCGCCACTTGCATTCATACAATATATATGAAATTGCATAGCTTGCATATACCATTATCATCATATTTACATAGATTTCTAGCCAAAATTCACATCGTATACATTGATATCATGTACATTTATCATATATAACATGTGAACATTATGATTTTCTTGAGGATTTCAGTATTGCTGCGATTTCTGGATTTTTTTGGGAAAACCGCAAGAATTTAAGAAAATCTTATATTTATCATTTTTAAAAACAAAGTTGCGGTTTTCTCGTGATGTATGTGTCGTCCACCATGAGTTTTCATGTTTTCTGTTGGATTTCGAGACCCAATTCGAGGAGTGGATGAACCGTCTCGGGTACATGGTGGGCCCGGTATAGTACCTCGGGGCAAGAAGATCGAGTTGTAGACGATGAGCCTGGCAGGGGAAGACTACCTACTGGTGATGTCTGGCGCGGCGAATATCCGGAGGATACCGACCGTTGTCATGAGATTTGATGACATGGGCCGATCCGGACTGACGGAGCCCGATATTTGAGACATTGATACAGTGAGATATTGAGACATATATGATTTCATATATGGTGTCGATGCTTGACATGGGTTTTCAGATGATTTCTTGATGGTACTTAGCTATTATACAGATATTCATTTTCTAAAAGTTAAGAACGCAGTACCCTTAACATTTAAAACACTTAAAGAGTTAGAAATGACATTGCATACATGTGCATGCATACTAGAGCTATTATATCACATATGGACATGCATGTTGTGGTGCATTGCGTGCATTCTTACGATTGCCTTATTAGATGTTATATTTACACACGAGCTGGCAACTCACCCCCGTTGTGCCACAGTGTCTTGCAGGTCGGACCCGTCACCCTTGTAGCGGCGGGCTATCCTATCATCAGCTCCTTTTGCTCAGACTCGCGACATCGCCCGTAGGTGGGTTGCGAGCACACTTTATTTCTTTTTGCTTTATCATTGTATCTAGTATTCTCCATCTACCACTTTATATTGTATATTTGACCTAGTGGTGAGACTGAGAGATTTGTATATTTGTGGTTTCTTTTGGTTCGAGCTCACTTGAGCCGGCGTTGTGTTTTCTGATATTTTGCGTTTCTTTTATGCTCTTTTCTTGATATTGCTATTATATTGCATGTGGTTGTGATCCGCCTTGGGCGAAGAGCTAGCTCCCGCTTGGGGATGCCATTTTTATGATTACAGGTTTATTATCTTGTTGTACCCATTTTGGGGGGATAGAAAATACAGGGGAGACTCTGCCGAAATTTTCGGAAATTTTTGATGTTTTAAAAAGGGATTCTATGCAACTTAAATGATTTTTAAAAACCATTTTCATTAAAGGTTTTCCTTCACTCTCTTTTGATTTTGGTTTAGATTCTTCTGGGCTTTGGCTGACTTAGGTTACGGTACCCCTTTAGACGTCTCGTAATCTAAGTGCCAGTCGTGTTCCGTACTTTCGGGTCGTGACAGAACCAAGGTCCCATCAGAAGTCCAGACATATTTTGAGGCGGTATCACCTGATCAAGAAGATCGTGGATCGCTGGAAGATCGAGGTGCGGAGAGTAGATACGGGGAACAACACTGTAAATCCACTCACAAAGGTCATCTCTCAGACGCAGTTCGAGAGGCTATTCGAGATGATAGGTCTGCGATATACCAATACATGGCCTTAGTGCAAGTGGGAGATTGTTAGTGATATATGTGTTAGTGTATATGCCCTGGGGGCCATTATTGTATCATACTAGATTGTATATTACTTAATGGAAGCTTGGGATATTCACAGTTGTATTGACAGTCTTGCTAAAAATGGTAGTATGCTATTTGCTTTGTGTCTACTTTAATATGTGCATATGTTTCTTATAACGTATCGCTTATACATATTAGTAGAGCCCATAGGATCTTTGCTTGATTACCAACGTTGTGATGGCAGTCACACTAGTGAGGGCTGGGTAGTCTATAAGCAGCATCCTATACTTGTCCCTAGTCGTAGGATTATCGAGACAGGGCATCGATACTCCGGAGTAGACTAGTGTGTACGCTTCTCATCCCAGTTGGGGAGATGGTCTGTCCCACAGCCATCAGTACGTCGTACTGGAGATGGTATACAGGTGCTCGTTAGGTTACGGGTACACCGGACAGGACTCGTAGGAGAATTGACTGGATGGTATTATACCTAACGTCAGATAGCAGTTCTCAGGTGACATATGTGCAGATAGTCTGTTGACTTAAGGTCTTCATTTGTCTCGTGTGAGTTCCCACTGTGCTTTGATTACTACCCTACTACGGCTCAAAGGAGTCGTACAAACAGGTTTTAGTTGGGTACAGTCCCGAGCCACATGGAGGCAATGAGCGACTGTCAGGGATTAGTCTCTCCCGGTATAGAGAGTTGATATCGCACTGTGATCGGTTGATCATTACCATTAGTCCCTGGCCAGGGCTGATGGAGAATTACTGGTGGACTGATCAGTAGATTCTCAAATGGTCATGAGCCATACCGGCACGACTTGTACGGTTATTAGGGGTCTGACGTTCTCCACCTCCCTAGACCATACATGCAATACTCTTAGACGAACAGCCCGGACTGCGCGGATATTGTCACGGACAGGCTCAGTAGGAGTTCGGATGGGTTTCCTCATCGGCCTTCTTATCGACATCTACCTGGGGACCGTTACGTACAGCTAGTGCTGCTTGCGGTCTGTGGTTAAACCCACTGCCAGCGTAGTGTCGAGTGTTTAGAGTCCCACACAGAGAGTTTCCCTGCTCCAGGCGAAACGATATAGAGGTCGTATGGTTTTACGACAAGGGTTCGGACGCATACGTGTTTAAACGCACGTACGACGCTCGGACAGTTTTTACTAGCCGGTTTTGGTTTAAGCCAGATTCTAGTATCTGGTTATTGGATTTATACAGTCTAAAGTTTTTCCGTGTTTTTCACGGATTGGAGGGGCGTTCTCGTAATTTTCCGGGAAGCTTCTAGAAGCATGGTGACTTGGGGGTTAAGGTGGCATAAGCATTTATTGCTTAATGACTCATATGTGTGATTCATCCTTAGAGTTAATGCTTTATTTATTGAGCTTATGACTCATGTGATGAATCACACAAGGTGAATGCATCAACCATGATGATTAATCATTTATATTATTTATTTGATAAATTGTTATGGTTGTTATATTCTAATGAGTTCATTTTCAATATCATTCTTATCATCACCTTCTCTCTCCTAAAGCTCTCTCATTCTTGAAACCCTAACCCTAACCTCTCATGTGTTAAGATCAAGGGTTAGCTAGACTAATACATCCATAACCTCACTCTATATCCCCTAAGTAGCTTAGTTAGCACTTTGAGCAACCTAGTTATCTCAAGTTAGAGATCAAGCTTGGAGAAGGAGCTCTCGGGTGGATCGTCTTTGACTCGAGGAGGCCGTTGAGGTGCCGATGTTCCAAGGAGCCTACGAGGAGTGGAGGACAGTGATGAAGACTCGAAGGACAAGTAACGTGAGGTATAACTTCGAATCCGAGTAGTTAAACCTCTCGTAGTTTGCTAGTAACGGTTTAGATACGATTCATGAGCTCAAGTCCGTGTTACGAAGCTTTGATAATCGTTTTTCATATATTCCGCCTCCCCGTAAGTTCGTGGGGTGGGTGATATGGACTTACAGTGGTATCAGAGCCAACTAAACCATTACTAGCTTGTTAGCAACTAATTAGAACTTCGATCGACGGAAAAACACGAAAACGAAACTTCGCAACCCTAACAGTTTCTGTTAATTTTAAAGGTGTCGAAAAAAATATTTGATATGCCTAAAAATTCACAGCAGGGAAATATAAGAATTCTGGGAAAATCCGAAGTTCTAACTCGGCTTGATGGCCGCGGATCCGCGGCAAGAGTGTGCTTTTGGCCACGGATCCACGGCGGAGTCAACTCCGAGTTGACTCGGATTTGCTCGGTAATTCATATTTTGTGGTTTTCTGTTTTCCAGAATATTCTGTTTCTGCTCAGGTTACTTCTGTGCTGATTTGCTTTTGGGGTAGACAAGGAAAAAGGTTGTCGATTGATATTCTAAGTTATTTGCTAATTGGGTTTTTATCTGTAATGTTTAATGTGTTCGTAAACCTCCCCTAACTGCTAGTATGTCAATTGGCAGGGGGGTGCATGTAAGCCCGCGGGGGCGCCCCGGCCGTCGATCCGACGCCGGAAACGCGGAAAACAAAAACTTTGCGAACTTTGCAACCGGCACCACCGCGGACTTTTTACCCGGATCGGGCCATTAACCTAGCAACTAGCAAAATGGAAAAGAGTAGAGATGCTATACCAAGCGATCCGTGTCCTTCGGTCTTCGTCTCCACTCCGATCTCTTGCGGAATCTCCGTCACCTCCTCGCTCGTCGGAAAGGGGCACCACGTAGCCGGAATCTTTTATGGGCTCCCACCTCTTGACCGAGGCAACTCGGGCGCGAAGTTGGCTAGCCGACGCGTCCAAGGCTTGCTATAGAAATAGTGTAGAAGCTTGTCTCTTGGGGTTCTTGAAGTTGCCTTGATGGAAGGATGAGAGGAGGAGAAGAAAAGCAACTAAAGAAAATGTGCTTGTGAATTTTGGTAGCATCAAAATGATATGAAACATTTTTCTCACTCAAAAAGAAATGATCCTCTCTTTCACTCCAAAGTGGCCGGCCCCCCTTTTACAAGAATGAGATTGGAGAGAGAAAAAGAATGGCACCACACATTGTATATCATAATAGAATGGAAAAATAAAATCTTAAAGAAAATGGTCACAACCATTTCCTTTCACAAACCATCAAATGAAAAGCCATCAAATGGACAAGAATGGAATATCATCATGAAGCAAGTCTCATCATAATCCACAAGTGCAAGAAAACCCTCCACTAAATGTTAATTGCAAACTTGCAATTAACACCCTCCAACAAGAAAGTCCGACCGAGAAGGAATGAAGGAAAACCGGCCGGAACGGAATGCAAACTGGCAACTTCAGAAAACCGATCCCGTAATAAATTACAGGAAAACCCCGCTACTGCAAATACATGCCCGCATTTGTATTCCCACTGAACACAAATGCAAAGAGACAAAACTACACTATCTAATACTAGGATCCGGCTTAAGCCAAAGCCGGCTAGTAAAATCTGTCCGATCACGATCCGTGCAATACCGCACGTATCTGATCGAACCCTGCCATATCTCCATACGGCCTCTATAGCGTTTCGCCCGAAACTTGAGTAACTGTCTGTGTGGTGGACTCTAAAGACTCGTCAATACTGTGGCTGTGGATTTAACCACTAGCACGTCAGAGGTATAAGCCAATACGTGACGGGCCACCAGGTATTGACCAAAAGGGACGTCGATGAGCGAACTCATCCTGACACCCTACTGAGCCTGTCAGTGACAATATCCGTACAGTCCGGTCCGTTCGTCTATGAGCATCGCATGGCGGGCCTAGGGGGTTGGTAAAAGTCAGACCCCCAAAAGCGGTACAAGTCGTGTCGGAGTGTAGCCCAGAACACTCTGAGATACTACTGGAATACCTACCAGCAAATCTCCTGCCTTGGCCAAGGACTTTTCATGTTCTGGCTCTCCTAGACACAGCACGACCTCACCCCCAATACCGGGAGAGACGAACCCCTGCAGATCCGCTCACTGCCTCCATGTGGCTCGGGACTGTACCCAACTAAAACCTGTTTGCACGACTCCTTTGAGCCGTGGTAGGGTAGTAATCAAAGTACAGTGGGAACTCACACGAGACAAATGACGATCCCAGGTCGATGAACTAACCTGTACACATGTCACCTGGGAACTGCTATCTGACGTCTGGTATATCCCAACTAGCAGGTTCCCGGCGAGTCCTGTCCGGTGTACTCATAACCCAATGAGCACCTGTATACATCTTAGGTGAACCAACTGACACCAGTGGCTTGTGAGACCGGCCACCGCCCCTCGTCGGGGTCTCGACTGTATACACTAGTCTACTCTGGAGAATCGATGCCCTGTCTCGAATCTCCCACGACTAGGGACCATTTAAGGATGTGCTTGTAGACCCCCAGCTCCCACTTATATGATCGCCCTCATACTGCTGGTGGTCAAGCAAGAATCCTAGGGGCTCTATCAACGTGTAATAGCGACTTGTCATGTCACCTAAAGCAGTACACGATGATAAAGATAAACCAGATAGCATACTATCATCTCGAGTAAGACTGTCCTACCGGGATAGGTCCTCCCCTCAATCATTGCAATCACGTGCCTGTGATCCAATAATTGACTCTGAGGGCACTATCTCCAACAATCTCCCACTTGCACTCAAGGCTAATTATTGCGATGTCGCATACTCACAGCCCGTGTGATACCGAACACCCAACTCCTCTACTAGTCAGTCTCACAAAGCTCGTTTGCGAAACTATTGCGTTCGAGGAATAGCCTCAGTGAGTGGATCCGCTTTGATGTTTCTTTCTATGTCTCTCTATATCTCATGTTCGCAGAGAAAACTATCTCCCGAAATGAGCAATACCTGTCTTAGAATGTCTGGATGTCTGATGGGACCTAGCTCATAAATGAACTCCAAATCCAAACTTCTTAGACTGTATCGTCAACTGAACTTAATCAGTATCCTGCGCCATGCCTTCCCTCAGTATCGACCTGGATCACCTGTCCAAAATACTGCCCCTCGTCAGAGGAAAAACTATAACTCTGACAGCCACTCTGCCATCCAGGTCACCTTGGAAGCCTGGAATGATAACCGTCTCGTAAAGGAGGCTGCCGTTATCAATTCCCTAGAACATCAACTTATGTTCTAAAACTGCTTCCGACTGTTTCTCCAGGATTGGATTAATATCAACTTGTTGCACCTACTGCAAGAACAACATCTGGTGTGGTACTTGACATCTCATGATTGACTCAGTTGCCTAAGCAAGTGATCTGTCAATCATGCGTGTCCCTCTCCCCTTTAGTCTGTAAGACACCTTTAGAGAGGGTGACTCCATTACCTGCAGGTACACTACCATGCCAGGAGTCGTCCATTCTAAATACTCATAGAATGCTGTCAAAGTACCCAAATTGGGAAACCACCCAAATCTAGATCTAAAACTATAGATTTAGTAACCAGAATGTCTGATATAATATCCAAGTCCTATGTGGAGAAACCACCGTGTGACGACCAAAGTATAACCGATCGTAGTATAGGAATATCACTTCCTACTCTGTGTATGTCATCAAACACCAGGACATCACACCTTACTACCTTCTCAACAGATCCATCCCCTATTCTGATGAAGTCAAACCTATGACTGTCACATCAGAAATAGATGATCTATCTCCGCTATATCTGCTCTAGTCTATAAATAGACATAAGCCCGACATCCACCAATGCTTCCGCTGCTCCCACTGACTACGACAACCCTCTGGCAGAGTCATATAGACGTGCACTTCTAAAGCCAGTTTAGAACGACGCTATACTCATCCTCCCGCCGGGTCTCGCAGCCTGGAACAACAGCAATGGCAAGTCTGGATAAACAAGAACCTCCCTGCCACCGTCCTTGAGCATACCGAAGTACCTCTCGGGTGCCTGAGGTTACCCACCTTATCTGCGGAGTGGCCAATGGAATGTCAAACCAGATTGAATCTTTAGGTTCTTTATCAAATCTTCAGTAATCATTTGTGGTTCTGGAATCACTTCCAGTCCTACCATACTCCCACTACTGTTTTCTGAAGAAAAAAAATCCATTTTTGATAAAACTGTGGCGAGTCAAGAACAATATCACTATTGATCTTCTAGATGGTAGAAAATCAACCCTCGTCATAGCCCGGGTCAACCCACAAACAGCCATTACAGAAACGTGCCTTGAGTTATCCGGATTCTGGTTTTAAGCATAAGCCGGACAACTCCCCGTATCTTAACAATGTCAAGATATGAACTGTTCTATATCCAAGAAACAGAGGCACTGATTTAATTGAACCAGATTCAAATCATGCAGCTGTCTCCAGTGCATGTCAACTAAATGGAAGAGAGGCCGATCAGCGTTACTCAACTTAGGAATGCTTCCAATTACGAGTAACCTGAAAGAGGAGCAAGTTCTCTTAATCATTACTATCAACTGAATACTATACACAAGTATCTACATCTTCGATCACCTTGAAGAATCCCGATACTTGCAATATCTGGTTCTCTACTTTATTCTTATACCTATAACTCCTCAAAACTTAGATCCTGTGTTTCTACGAAACACATGTCAAAGAACTAGAGAAGTTAAAAGTAAACAGAATATAGTACGAGGACCAACCCCTCTGTCCTAATGGACACTGGACAATATACAATACTCTGTATAAGTCCCTTGAGTCTTGTGACTCATTCACTGTGTGTCGTAGGTTGAAAACTGTACTTTTGGTTAAGAAGAATTACACCGTTGTTCAATGCTCCTTACCTAACCATCCACTGGTATAGGTAAATGTCATAGACATAATTTCAGAAAGGTATATCTCACTCTATAAAAATAGACGTACAGATATATCAATTTGAAATTGGTGCATAACAACGGATATTCAAAACCAAATATTTGCCGACCGGCAAACAACCCAGGTGACTTCCTCAAATATCACCGATTACAACGAATCCCGATATAATGAGGATGGTCACCTAATTCCCAATAACTTACTCCCACTCATCATCTGTAAAACCATACAGATGTGAGAATCCAACCTGGTAAATACATACCCTGGAGCAAGTGTCTAATTGGGAAATCAGTTTTCTTTTAACAGTACACAGTGGAACTGAAACATTGAAATGTTTCGATGGGGTATCCTGGTATTCTTAGTAATGCCTCTTCCATTATCCAGATTTACAACTATAACCGTATAATTCTTTGCCACCTCTCCAAATCCCTTTATATGTCTTTAGTCATTACCTTCTGTACACCCCTTTAGGCCAAATGGTTTTCTTCCTTCCCTACCGTTCGGCACCAGCCTATGGTTTGGAAGAAGACTATCCAATAAGCATAATGGGTGTACTGTCCTAGTCCTAGGAGCACTCGCAATGTGAGAGAAGGTGAGGATAAAAGACAACCGAATGTACTTAATTCATAGGTGATTTAGGATTGACAAAGAAGTACATGGTTTGGTTGTGAATAGCAGTCGCAATTTACTTTGCCCTCTTACTAATCCCTTGCTTTGTCTGAACTTAATACCTTCTGTACACCGTTTAGGCTAATTGGCTTTCTTCATTCCCTACCGTTCGACACTAGCCTAAGGTTCGGAAGAAGACTATCCAATTTGCGTAATAGGTGTACTATCTCCTAAACCAAGGAGTACTCGCAACCTGAGAGAAGGTAAAAGGGAAAGACAACTGAATAGTCCTATTCGTTTTCTCCAGAACCTGAAACCATCCTCGAAGTCCTTCGAGTTCGTATATAACCATACGATGGTTTTGTCCAATGGAAGTGGACGTTCGTAGTAATACGGGGTGTCCCGGAGAAAAGGGTAAAAGTAGGAGTGGCAAAGAGGTCTGCAACTCTGACAATCCAAAAGCCAGTGTTAAGAAGGTTCGGTCAACTTGGTCATCGAGTCATAGTCTAGGGTCGGGTCAATGGTCGCTGCCAGAGAGAGAGAGAAAAGAAACACTCAGCGTGCACTCTAACCTAGATCAGAATGGTTGTCACTTTATCTAATCTGGAAACCTCCCACTGTAACGTCAAATTCTTCCCCAAACCTGAAAGAAGAATTAGCCGGGATAACCCGAGGAGTAAACCAACTCATCAGTGGGAATCGGGATCCAACTCTCATCGCATGATAACGTGACGGAATCCGCTCACGTTATCACACTCCAGAAGGTATGCGCATATCTGGCAAGTTTCAGTACTTTTGAAACTCCCGATGTGGATTTTTGCCCCATGCTCTTATGACCTTGACGAAGGCCAACAAATCATAAGTCACATGTCAAGTTCTACCCGTCATTATCCAGGTTGATTTGAACCCACCCGTACAAGCCCTTGACGAAGGCCAACAAGGCTATACGACTGTCCCAAACCAACGCATCTATCTATGCGGCAGAAAAGCAACAAGCAGCTACCAAACACTATGCCTTGACGAAGGCCAACAAACATAGCTTGAATACTACGTGTTACCCGTCTGAAACGACGGAGGGCTACGAATGGTTTCTGGCGAAAACCTTTAACGTAATGAACTTGATATCGTTGAAGGAACGGATAGCTTTTTAGAAAATATAGTGACGAAAACCTTTACTAAAGAGGTCACTCCCGGTGAAGGGATCTCGGCTCTTTCCCCGTAGAATGAGGTGCAGGATATTCCAAATGAATACCACGATGCAAAGCAAAAGCAATCGGCTATAGTGAAGTTAATGCCCTGACGCAAACTTCTGTCCAAGGGGTCACTCCCGGTGAAGGGATCTCGGCCCTTGCCTCGTCGACTGAGGAGCAGGATATTCCAACTGAATACCACGGTGCAAAACAAAAGTGAACGTCCTTGCAATAACAGCTTTTTGAAAAAGTGTTCCAACAACATCAGAATAGGTTTGTTTAACTTGCATCAATCCGAATCAATGCAGTCCCATCAATTGATCACACCACAAAGAACGAAAATATACTGATGTACGTATATGCCATTCGCATTCGCCACTGGGTCCCGTCATCACCCGTTAGGTTAGCTAACTAACGACAGAGCGGGGACTGGACTAGCGCGGATGAAAAACATATACAACATCTACTAATATATATATACCAATATATAGTATTTCGCTCAAGGCGTGATAAAATGCAACACAGAAATGTATAGCAACACAAATCAATACAGATATCTGGGATCCCCGGGTTTCACAGAGCCGCTACTGAAACCCGACGTTCCCCTGGTCGTGTGGATAGCCTGTGCAATGAAATCCTAGACCCCTACGGGCGCGGCAAGTTACCCGCCAAAACCTGAAGCGAGGCAGCCCCCTTCAGCAACGTGAATGGACCACCCAGCACTTCACGGAATCCGGTAACTTGGGCACCCCTCCTGGGTCAACCCTATACCCCCTACGAGTGCGGCGAATAGCCCGCCAATTCTAGAGTGAAGCCCCCTCCGTCTCAATGCCATGAGATGCGGGCTTGTTGCCTTCTAGAACCCGGCTATCCGTGCACCCCTCCGCGGGGTAATCCTAGTACAGAAAGTAAAATATACATACAACGGGTACATCGACCGCAACCTGGTCGTGCCCCAAAATAATAATACAAAAGGGCAGTGACGGCAGTCCACATGTCGGACGCTCGCCCCGCAATATTAAATGTACATAATACAACAAAACTGTACTACCACTGCAACCAGGCTATCCCCACCGACCGATCCGCAACAACACAGTACAATCACAGAACATCAACGTGAAAGTCACGTTCGCAAATCCGTCTAACCGGGCTATAGCAGTTAGACCGGATTTACCGATCGAGTGACATTCACGGTCGCAGATATAAAGTAAATACTGTGAACTAGCATGTTTAAAATATCCGATCGAACAAATTTATCAAAGTGGGCCCCAAGCAGAACTGTAGCACTTATAGAAAATCTGGGCCCAAAGAAAATATCCCAAAAGCCCTATTTCCAA
The DNA here is from genome assembly GCA_030015575.1 of Agapanthus africanus. NCBI lineage: Eukaryota > Viridiplantae > Streptophyta > Magnoliopsida > Asparagales > Amaryllidaceae > Agapanthus > Agapanthus africanus. The sequence goes on along the minus strand of JASDDO010000024.1, from coordinate 416,748,723 downwards.
CTCATAAGCTTACTGGGAAAATGTGGTGCCACGATTCCTCCTTTCCGCCGCGCAAGCGCGGCCAAACCAGGGGTTTGGCCGCGCTTCCGCGGTCTAAGTGAGGAATCAGTGGATCGTATTTTCCCAGAATTCTTATAATTTGTTGTACATGTCTCTGCAATCACCAGAAAAATTTTAGGAGCTCAAAAAATTTTAACAGAGAACACATGTGCACAAAAATACGGTTTTCGGGTTTTTGTTCGATCGAGTTCTAAACGCGCTAGAGCAAGCTAGGGTAGGTTAATGGCCTGGCTCTGATACCAATGTAAGCCCGCGGGGGCGCCCCGGCCGTCGATCCGACGCCGGAAACGCGGAAAACAAAAACTTTGCGAACTTTGCAACCGGCACCACCGCGGACTTTTTACCCGGATCGGGCCATTAACCTAGCAACTAGCAAAATGGAAAAGAGTAGAGATGCTATACCAAGCGATCCGTGTCCTTCGGTCTTCGTCTCCACTCCGATCTCTTGCGGAATCTCCGTCACCTCCTCGCTCGTCGGAAAGGGGCACCACGTAGCCGGAATCTTTTACGGGCTCCCACCTCTTGACCGAGGCAACTCGGGCGCGAAGTTGGCTAGCCGACGCGTCCAAGGCTTGCTATAGAAATAGTGTAGAAGCTTGTCTCTTGGGGTTCTTGAAGTTGCCTTGATGGAAGGATGAGAGGAGGAGAAGAAAAGCAACTAAAGAAAATGTGCTTGTGAATTTTGGTAGCATCAAAATGATATGAAACATTTTTCTCACTCAAAAAGAAATGATCCTCTCTTTCACTCCAAAGTGGCCGGCCCCCCTTTTACAAGAATGAGATTGGAGAGAGAAAAAGAATGGCACCACACATTGTATATCATAATAGAATGGAAAAATAAAATCTTAAAGAAAATGGTCACAACCATTTCCTTTCACAAACCATCAAATGAAAAGCCATCAAATGGACAAGAATGGAATATCATCATGAAGCAAGTCTCATCATAATCCACAAGTGCAAGAAAACCCTCCACTAAATGTTAATTGCAAACTTGCAATTAACACCCTCCAACAAGAAATTCCGACCGAGAAGGAATGAAGGAAAACCGGCCGGAACGGAATGCAAACTGGCAACTTCAGAAAACCGATCCCGTAATAAATTACAGGAAAACCCCGCTACTGCAAATACATGCCCGCATTTGTATTCCCACTGAACACAAATGCAAAGAGACAAAACTACACTATCTAATACTAGGATCCGGCTTAAGCCAAAGCCGGCTAGTAAAATCTGTCCGATCACGATCCGTGCAATACCGCACGTATCTGATCGAACCCTGCCATATCTCCATACGGCCTCTACAGCGTTTCGCCCGAAACTTGAGTAACTGTCTGTGTGGTGGACTCTAAAGACTCGTCAATACTGTGGCTGTGGATTTAACCACTAGCACGTCAGAGGTATAAGCCAATACGTGACGGGACACCAGGTATTGACCAAAAGGGACGTCGATGAGCGAACTCATCCTGACACCCTACTGAGCCTGTCAGTGACAATATCCGTATAGTCCGGTCCGTTCGTCTATGAGCATCGCATGGCGGGCCTAGGGGGTTGGTAAAAGTCAGACCCCCAAAAGCGGTACAAGTCGTGTCGGAGTGTAGCCCAGAACACCCTGAGATACTACTGGAATACCTACCAGCAAATCTCCTGCCTTGGCCAAGGACTTTTCATGTTCTGGCTCTCCTAGACACAGCACGACCTCACCCCCAATACCGGGAGAGACGAACCCCTGCAGATCCGCTCACTGCCTCCATGTGGCTCGGGACTGTACCCAACTAAAACCTGTTTGCACGACTCCTTTGAGCCGTGGTAGGGTAGTAATCAAAGTACAGTGGGAACTCACACGAGACAAATGACGATCCCAGGTCGATGAACTAACCTGTACACATGTCACCTGGGAACTGCTATCTGACGTCTGGTATATCCCAACTAGCAGGTTCCCGGCGAGTCCTGTCCGGTGTACTCATAACCCAATGAGCACCTGTATACATCTTAGGTGAACCAACTGACACCAGTGGCTTGTGAGACCGGCCACCGCCCCTCGTCGGGGTCTCGACTGTATACACTAGTCTACTCTGGAGAATCGATGCCCTGTCTCGAATCTCCCACGACTAGGGACCATTTAAGGATGTGCTTGTAGACCCCCAGCTCCCACTTATATGATCGCCCTCATACTGCTGGTGGTCAAGCAAGAATCCTAGGGGCTCTATCAACGTGTAATAGCGACTTGTCATGTCACCTAAAGCACTACACGATGATAAAGATAAACCAGATAGCATACTATCATCTCGAGTAAGACTGTCCTACCGGGATAGGTCCTCCCCTCAATCATTGTAATCACGTGCCTGTGATCCAATAATTGACTCTGAGGGCACTATCTCCAACAGTGCACATTTCTGTAATGTTTACCGTTTGTGTATATGGACTTGATTGGAATGTTGTGATGATTAGCCAGGGTTTGAGATGTGTTTTATATTCATTCATTCGATGTAAATGTAATATGTTGTAATATTATTTTGCGGGGCACATCCAGATTGCGGTTGTAGCCACCGTTGTATTATTTCATTTTTACTGTTTTTTGCTCCTAGGATAGACCCAAGGTGGGATGCACAAACTACCGGGTACTTCGAAGTGTTTAGTGGCCTACTCACGTTGTTGAGGGAGACCGCTTCACTTCGGGTACTTGGCGGATAGTTTGCCGTACCCGTAGGGGTCTAGGGTGGGGTAATGGCTATTCATCATAACTGTGTAATCCGTCTTTTGTTGCAGGCTCAAAGCAAATGCGGATTGCTAATATATCCAATAAAGTTCATCTGTGATCTGGAATGCCTATTATTGCGTCTGACGAATGTACAATATCTATATATGATAGCTATTAGACGTCACTTATGTTTTACACCCGCGCTAGCCCAACCCCGCTCTGTCGTTAGTTCAGTAACCTAACGGGTGATGACGGGACCCCGTGGGGAATGCGGATGGTATAAGAGGACGTGGTATTTTCGTTTTTTTCTGCAATGATAGGATAAATGATGGGACGCATTATTATAATGCAAAGAAAATAAACCAAAGTTTAGTCGTTGGAACAAATTTAAAAGAAACCACTCGGTTATTTTAAAAAGGATCAGAATTTTTAATTGCGGAGCTTTAACCACTCCTTTTAGAAAGTATCAGGTTCCTTCGATTAAATCAAGTTCACTACGTTTACGGTTTTGCCAAAACCAGTCATAACCCTCCGTCATTTCATATAGATAGTCAATAGTATTCAAGCTATGTTTGTTGACTAAAGTCAAGGCACAGTGTTTGGTTGCTATTGGATATTCATATGTAGCATAGATAGATGCGTTGGTTTGGGACAGTCGTATTACCTTGTTGACTAAAGTCAAGGGTATGTACGGGTGGGTTCAAATTAACCTGGATAATGACGGGTAGAACTTGACATGTGACTTATGATTTGTTGACTAAAGTCAAGGTCATAAGAGCATGGGGCAAAAATTTATATCGGGAATTTCTAAAGAAACTGAAATTTGCAGAGAGAGCATACCATTTTGGAGTTTGATGAATGTTGGTAGGATTCCTTCAACATTATCATACGATGATATTTTTGATCCCGATCCTACTGTGAATATATACTACTTATCAGGAGATTCGTCACTTAACGATCAATGCTATAAACCAAGTAGGTGCCTAGAAAGGTGTCAGCGGGGTTACGCCCCCAGAGAAAAGAGGTTCTTTAATTAAGGAACTTCGCGAAAGCGTTGGAAAACCTCCCTCGAAGAATCGACACTGGCCTGGCTGGACGGTTAAGCAAGTATTGTACAGTGAGAATAGTCCTGGCTAATTCTTCTTTTATTGTTTGAGGAAGGATTCGAGAAACAATGGGAGCCATCCTGTTTAGATAAATTAAAAACCACTCTAAACTTGCAAGAGCATCATGCTAAAGTGTTTTCTTCTCTCTCTCTTAATTGCAGCGACCTTGTGACCACGACTAGGTTACATCTAGATAACAAATTACTGAATCTGACTTATATGACTGGCAAAGATCTGTCCAGATGTCCATTGCCTATGACAAGCTAGACCACCCTATTACTACTCAAGATCCCGCCGTCCCAGGTCCAGTTTCCACCGTCACGGATATGGATATTCGTCAGACAAGGGAAAAGGATAAAGCGAAAGCCAAATGCCTCGTGTTAGCTTCAGTTGATGGTGTATACCAGAAGCAGTACGAGAAGATGGACTCAGCTTCCATCTTTCTCCATAACAAAGATTTATATGGAAAGCAATCTCATATCGCAAGATATGATACCTCGAACGAATTAATTCAAGCGAGGTTGACTTTCGGGTCATCTGTAGAGGACAACGTCCTTACAATGACTAGCTGTATTGATGAGCTCAAGGACCTGGAGACCACGTTGGGAAACAAGTTAGATACTGACTTGGTTCTTCAGTCTCTGCCTTCTACCCTAAAGGAAACCAGGGAAGTGGAAGGAAAGAGAAGGGCAAAAGTTTCGGGACTGAATGTAGTAAAAGAGAGACGTTCCTATTGTTATGGGATTAGGCATTGGCAGAAAGATTGGTAGCCAGGATACGAAGCATGTTGTAGCTTCGGCCTCTAGTGTGTTTATAATTGAGAACTGTTTGTCAATTAACTCTACTTCCTGGGTACTAGATACCGGAGCAGGATCTCATATCTGTAATTCATTACATACTCTGAGAAACCGTAGAGTTATAAAGGTAGGTGATTTGTCTCTCAGAGTAGCAAACGGAATGAGCATGGACGCTGAATCCGTGGGAGAATATCGCCTAGGTTTAACAAGTGGGAAGATATTGATTCTACGTAACTGTTTGTATGTACCTAGTATGACTTGTAATATCATATCAGTATCCTCACTTTCGAGAGAGGGATATGATTTTACATTCGTAAGCGATATAGTTCACCTAAATCAAGTTTTGATTAGGTCCGGTACATTAGATAACGACATATACGTATTGAGTCAAGCTCAGGTTTTCAATGTCCAGAACACACTTAAAAGAAAGTCTCCAGAAATAAATGAAGCTTTCTTATGGCATTGTAGACTAGGTCACATCAATGAGAGAAGATTGACTAAGTTATATAGAGAAGAATATTTGAATCCGTTCGAATATCAATATTATGCTACTTGTGAATCTTGTCTCAAAGGAAAGATGACAAAGACTCCGTTCACTGGACACGGAGTAAGAGCAAGTGAGCTCTTGGGACTCGTACACAGTGACGTGTGCGGTCCAATGTCTACACATGCGCGAGATGGTTATTCCTACTTCATTACTTTTACGGATGATTTCTCTAGGTATGGACATGTCTTCTTAATGAAACATAAATCTGAGGCCTTTGAGAAATTCCAAGAATACAAGAATGAAGTGGAAAACCAAACAGGAAAAAGTATCAAGACACTGAGATCTGATCGAGGTGGTGAATACTTAAGTGCCGAGTTCCTAGGTTACTTAAAAGAGAATGGAATTCTCTCTCAGCTTACTCCTCCATACACACCATAACACAACGGTGTATCGGAGAGACGGAACCGAACCCTATTGGATATGGTTTATTCCATGATGAGTAACGCCGAGTTACCGCGATCATTCTGGGGATATGCACTAGAATCAGCTGCCTATCTTTTGAACCGAGTTCCAACCAAGACTGTGCCTACCACACCATATCAGATGTAGAGTGGGAAGAAATCCTGTCTTAAGTATCTTAAGACATGGGGATGTCCAGCTTTTGTAAAAAGGCAGTATGCGGACAAGCTCGAGGCACGCTCAGTACAGTATAAGTTTGTGGGATATCCAAAGAACTCCATGGTATATTGTTTCTATTACGCAGAGGAACAAAAGGTATTTGTTTCTCAACATGCCCGCTTCTTAGAAACTGAATTTTTAGAAAATCAGAAGAGTGGGAGCGCCATAGAACTGGAAGAAATTTCAGAACCACAAGCTATTACTGAAACCTTGGTAGAACAAGAAGGTTCAGGAGAACCGAACATCCCAGCGCCACTCCGCTGGAGTAGTAGGCAGCCTCATCCGCCCGAAAGATACTACGGTTTTCTCATAGAAGTGGATAGAGAGGATTGCACTATTGACTATGATGAGCCTACTAGCTTCCAGCAAGCCATTCAGAGCGGCAACTAGGTAAAATGGCTGGATGCAATGCGGACCGAAATGGAGTCCATGTACACTAACAAAGTATGGACTTTGGACATTGCTCCAGATGGGGTAAAATCCGTAGGATGCAAATGGATCTTCAGAAAGAAGATTGGTGTAGATGGACAGGTTGAAACCTATAAGGCTAGATTTGTTGCAAAGGGTTTCCGTCAAAGGCCTGGTTTGGACTATGACGAAACCTTTTATCCAGTGGCTATGCTTAAATCCATTCGGGTCCTTCTTGCTATTGCTGCCTTCCATGATTATGAAATCTGGCAGATGGACGTAAAGACGGCCTTTCTAAATGGTTATTTAGAAGAGAGTGTCTATATGGATCAGCCAGAGGGATTCATTCAGAGTGGGAGCAGCGGTGAAGTATGCAAGTTGCTTAAGTCCATTTATGGACTAAAGCAAGCATCACGGAGTTGGAACATCTGTTTTGATGATGCTGTCAAAGAATTTGACTTTATCAAAAATCCAGATGAACCATGCATATACAGAAAGATTGTAGGGAGAGTTGTAGTATTTCTCGTCTTGTACGTGGATGACATTCTCCTAATAGGAAATTATATTCCTATGTTACAGTCAGTCAAAAGATTCTTGTCACAGAAATTCTTCATGAAAGACCTGGGTGATGCCACCTACATTCTGGGGATCCAGATCTATCGTGATAGATCAAAAAGGATGTTGGGACTTTCGCAGTCCAGGTACATAGACACCATATTGAAAAGATTCAGTATGGAAGATTCTAAGCGCGGTAACCTACCGGCTTGTCACGGAATCACCCTCTCCAAAGAGATGTCTCCCAAGACTGATTTGGAAAGGGATCGCATATCGATTATACCCTACGCTTCAGAGGTAGGCTCTATAATCAATGCGATGTTATGTACCAGACTAGATGTAGCATACGCATTAAGCGTTGTAAGCCGGTATCAGGCAAACCCAGGGGAGAATCACTGGATAGCAGTAAAGAATATTGTCAAGTACCTGAAAAGGACTAAGGAGATGTTCTTGGTGTATGGCGGAAAAGACCTCTTGAAGGAGGCCTTTGCCAACTCCGGCTTCCAGAGTGAGAAGGATGACTCCAAGTCCATGTCGGGTTATGTCTTTACCCTCAATGGAGGGGCGGTCTGTTGGAAAAATTCCAAGTAGGAGACCGTTGCTGACTCAACAATGGAAGCGGAGTACATAGCGTCTTGTGATGCCGCAAAAGAAGCTGTCTGGATGAAGAAGTTCCTCACAGAACTTCAGGTGGTTCCTACCAGTGTTGATCCAATACCTCTGTATTGTGACAACAATGGCGCTATAGCTTTAGCGAAAGAACTCAGGTCCCATCAGAAGTCCAGACACATCTTAAGGCGGTATCACCTGATCAGGAAGATCGTAGATCGCCGGGAGATCGAGGTGAAAAGAGTAGAGACGGAGAATAACATTGCTGATCCATTCGCAAAGGCCATTCCTTAGACGCGGTTCGAGAGGCTATTCGAGATGATAGGTCTACGATATGCCAGCTCATGGCCCTAGTGCAAGTGAGAGATTGTTAGTGTATATGCCCTAGGGGCCATTATTGTATCATACTAGATTGTATATTACTTAATGGAAGCTTGGGATATTCACAGTTGTATTGACAGTCTTGCTAAAAATGGTAGTATGCTACTTGGTTTGTGTCTACTTTAATATGTGCATATGTTTCTTGTAACGTATTGCTTATACATATTAGTAGAGCCCATAGGATCTTTGCTTAATTACCAGCGTTGTGATGGCAGTCACACTAGTGGAGGCTGGGTAGGCTATAAGCAACATCCTATACTTGTCCCTAGTCGTAGGATTATCGAGACAGGGCATCGATACTCCGGAGTAGACTAGTGTGTATGCTTCTCATCCCAGTTGGGGAGATGGTCTGTCCCACAGCCATCAGTACGTCGTACTGGAGATGGTATACAGGTGTTCGTTAGGTTACGGGTACACCGGACAGGACTCGCAGGAGAACTGACTGGATGGTATTATACCTAACGTCAGATAGCAGTTCTCAGGTGACATGTGTGCAGATAGTCTGTTGACTTAAGGTCGTCATTTGTCTCGTATGAGTTCCTACTGTGCTTTGATTACCACCCTACCACGGCTCAAAGGAGTCGTGCAAACAAGTTTTAGTTGGGTACAGTCCCGAGCCACATGGAGGCAGTGAGCGACTGTTAGGGATTCGTCTCTCCCGGTATAGGGAGTTGATATAGCACTGTGATCGGTTGGTCATTACCATAAGTCCCTGGCCAAGGCTGATGGAGAATTACTGGTGGACTGATCAGTAGATTCTCAAATGGTCATGAGCCATACCGGCACGACTTGTACGGTTATTAGGGGTCTGACGTTCTCCACCTCCCTAGACCATAAATGCGATACTCTTAGACGAACAGACCGGACTGTGCGGATATTGTCACGGACAGGCTCAGTAGGAGTTCGGATTAGTTTCCTCATCGACCTTCTTATCGACATCTACCTGCGGACCGTTACGTACAGCTAGTGCCGCTTGCGGTCTGTGGTTAAACCCACTGCCAGCGTAGTGTCGAGTGTTTAGTGTCCCACACAGAGAGTTTCCCTGCTCCAGGCGAAACGATATAGAGGTCGTATGGTTTTACGATAAGGGTTCGGACGCATACGTGTTTAAACGAACGTACGATGTTCGGACAGTTTTTACTAGCCGGCTTTGGTTTAAGCCAGATTCTAGTATCGGGTTATTGGATTTATACAGTCTAAAGTTTTTCCGTGTTTTTCACGGATTGGAGGGGCGTTCTCGTAATTTTTCGGGAAGCTTCTAGAAGCGTGGTGACTTGGGGGTTAAGATGGTATAAGCATTTATTGCTTAATGACTCATTTGTTTGATTCATCCTTAAAGTTAATGCTTCATTTATTAAGCTTATGACTCATGTGATGAATCACACAAGGTGAATGCATCAACCATGATGATTAATCATTTATATTATTTATTTGATAAATTGTTATGGTTGTTATATTCTAATGAGTTCATTTTCAATATCATTCTTATTATCACCTTCTCTCTCCTAAAACTCTCTCATTCTTGAAACCCTAACCCTAACCTCTCATGTGTTGAGATCAAGGGTTAGCTATACTAATACATCCATAACCTCACTCTATATCCCCTAGGTAGCTTAGATTAGCACTTTGAGCAACCTAGTTATCTCAAGTTAAAGATCAAGCTTGGAGAAGGAGCTCTCGGGTGGATTGTCTTTGACTCGAGGAGGCCGTTGAGGTGCCGATGTTCCAAGGAGCCTACGAGGAGTGGAGGACAGCGATGAAGACCCGAAGGACAAGTAACGTGAGGTATAACTTCAAATTCGAGTAGTTAAACCTCTCGTAGTTTGCTAGTAATGGTTTAGATACGATTCATGCGCTTAAGTCCGTGTTACGAAGCTTTGATAATCGTTTTTCATATATTCCGCCTCCCCGCTAGTTCGTGGGGTGCGTGATATGAACCTACAATATGCCCTAGAGGCCATTATTGTATAGTACTGGATTGTATATTATATTTTGGAAGATTGGGATATACACGGATATATAACAGTCTTGCTCAATATGATAGTATGCTATCTGGTTTGATTCTATCTTAATATGTGTATATGTTTCTTTTAGCATATCGCTAATATATATTGAAGAGCCCTTAGGGTCTTTGCTTGACTACTAGCGTTGTGATGGCAGTCACACTAGTGGACTGCTGGGTAGTCTATAAGCACATCCTTATATTTGTCCCTAGTCATAGGATTATCGAGACAGGGTATCGATACTCCAGAGTAGACTAGTGTATACGCTTCTTATCCCAGTCTGGGAGATGGCCTGTCCCGCAGCCATTGGTATGCGATACCGGAGATAGTATACAGGTGCTCATTGGGTTATGAGTTACACTGGACGGACTTGATGGGAACTGCTGGTTGGTATTATACCTATCGTCAGTTAGCAGTTCCCGGATGACATGATTACAGGTTAGTCCGTTGACTTTACATCACTATTCATCTCGAGTGTGTTCCCACTGTACTTAGATAACTATCCTACCACGGCTCAAATGAGTCATGCAAACAGGTAGTAGTTGGGTGCAATCCCGAAGCACTTGGAGGCAGTAGTGGATAGGAAGGATTCTTCTCTCCGGTATTGGTGATTGATATCGCGCTGTGTTCGGACAGCAATTACACAAAGTCCCTGGCACGGGCAAGCAAGATTTATTGGTACGTACACCAGTAGTATCTTGATCGCACGCTTTCGGCGTGTCGAGTTTTAAATTCTAAAGTTTAACCGCGATCAGGACGGTGTCGCTTTGCAGCTAGCCGCGATGAGCACGGGTCGATCTACAGGGAGACGGAGCATTTTATGTTCTTGTTCTTACGAGTTAATGCGCGTGGGCGGAAAGTTCTTTATCTATCCTAAGTATTATATGCAAAGTAACCGTTTGTTAGAATTAGATAGGATAGTGTAAGTTAAATAAATCCGTATTCAAGTCATTTGAGCCGAACTCAACCAATGAAGTTAAAGCGATCAGCAACAACGTGGATTAGGGTGCTTAAGCACGGTATTCGGCGAATCCGGCTTATTGACCCTTGTCCGTCCGTTCTTGTCTCTTGCTTTCGCCTTCGGCCAATCCGAACGCAACCGGTCGCAGTTAGGAAACACCGATACCTTGGTAGGGTAGGGTGCCTAACGGAGCACTTGCGTAAGGTTTGGACGGAGTTTCAATGGAAAATACGGGAAAACGAAATGAGAAACGGAATGTTAACTTACAAAATCATTATCTCTTCCTAACAACACATATTCACAAACATCATATTAACAACACCATATTAACAAACCATCACAAAACGAAAAAGCAAAGAAAAGAACAAAGAAAAGAAAAGACATTACAAGAAAGAAAGTGCATGGAATTTAAAATGCAAGTAAGAAAAGAGCATGATAATAAATTGCAAGTAATGAAAAGAGCAAGAATGTAATACTAAGAATCATAGAACAAATAACACACCATGGATTCAATAACCTAATCTTAAACTTGCAAGCACAATTAAGAGGTTGCAAGATCAAGAGGAGGTAAAGACCTCAAGGGAAATGAAGGCACAAAAGAACACTTTATTCATACCAAAGTAATGATACAACCCTTGAGTGCAATAACCAAAGCTTAACCTTGCAAGCTCAAAGAAGAGGTTGCAAGATCAAGTTAAGGCAAAGAACTCAAGGGGTTAGCTATGTACAAGAGAACAAAAAGAAAAGAGAAACAAAACTTGGACAAAAGATTACATAAATGAGAGCCCCTTGACCCCTTGCCTACTGCTTGCTTTTATAGGCTCAAAAACTGAATGAAAAAACAATAAAAATATGATAACAAGGCAGCAAGGGGGGCCCACAGAAAACTGGGGGCTAATGGAGCTGAAGAGGCCGGCCACATAGGTGTTGAGCTCGGGTCAAATCCGAGCTCTGGGGCTCGGGCTTGGTGTGTTGGCTTGTGTTGTTCCCAATAGCACTTTGGTGTTGTTTGCTTGGTCAAAAATAACCTGGTTTGTCTTCAGAGTTTGGAGGGAAACTTGAATCTTTTGGTCACATCACAACTTTATTCCATTGACTTTCACACACCCATTTGCACAATTTCATCATGTGTGTGTGCCATGGGCAGCGCCCTTAGGTTCTAGTGTAAGCCAAAAAGTCTTGTGTACACACTTGTATTGTGTTGGTCCATTTAGATAAAAAGTGTGTACACAAGTATGTTGCAAAAAGAAACTCTTGAAGTGTCGATCGGTTTGCGATTCTGGTTACAATGTCGGCTCGCAAATGATATCTCCATGATTTTGGATGTATTTCCAGTATTCTGTCACGGATACCTGTAATCTGTATTACTGAGCAGACACTGGTTAATAGTACCGATAAATAACAAAACAGATAACGAAGTGAGCGGTATTAAAATGCAATATTCTGGTATAAACAAATACCTCCAAATTTATCTTTTGCTCGTCCCGAGCAAAACAAAAATCCTAGCCTCACTTTCGCAGGGAACACGATTGCACTGAGCACGTGCAACAAGCCGTTAAACCTCTAGATGTCCCTAGTAGGAAAAGTGTTGTCTCCTGAGGGTTTTCAGCGGATTACACCCACAAAATCCCATCAAGCTAGGTTCACAAGTTAACGTCGATTCTACTCCTACAGTTTAGTATCAAGCTTAGAAATTCTATCATCCTAAGTTAAAAATATCCAACCCTTATGTTTCATGCCTCTAATCTATTTAACCCCAGATCCTATACGTTCCAAAAAAGTTTAGAAAGATGTTGGTATCTCCTGAGTTTTCCTTCTAAAGTGCGGTCTCAAATCAGGGATTTTTATCAGCTTCACAGAAAATATAAGTCTTATTCTTCATTTCTATCTCTCCTCCAAATATCAATTGTATACCCCTACATGTGTGTATAGTTCACCCCTACACTCAAGATTTCAATTCAAGCTATAGTACCCTTGCCCTAATACCTAATACTAGTTCTTTTCATTAAATGATGGACGGTGTTGCTCACACACCTTTCATGCGACTATTAATGCTTCTTGAGGCACTAACGGCCGATTACTGAATGTGTGAGCTTAAAGCGTAAATAGAACTTTCCAGGTCTTGACTTTATTTATTTATTTTTCTTTTCTTTTATTTTTCTCTTTCAAGGCCAGATATATTTTTCAATGATGCTCTTTTGGTGTTTAGCTTTAAATACCGTTTTTTCTTTCATACTATGTTTTCAGGCAAGAGTATTTCTAGGTATCCTCTACTATCGCAAGTTTCAAGGTGCGTGTATGTGCAGTTTGTAGGGTATATACTTTCTAAATTTTAACTCAAGAATAGAAACTATTTTTCAGACTTATCCATCAGTAAAGCTTCAATACTTTCCCTTCATCTCGACTTAACTCAAGAACTGAACTTAAGATTACCTACTTTTATAAAAAAACTGTAAGGACGTATAATTACCAAGGTTAAACAGAAGGAGGGTTATTTTTAGGATTTTCAATTCCTAAGCCTAGGATTTAGTTATTTCTAACGTATCAACTAAACTTTCGGAATAAAAATCTAAGTTACCCTATTAGCTAACTTGACGACAAAGTTTTTATATTTTTGTGAATTTTTTTTATTTTTATAGGTTTTTAAATAAGAATGCAAATGCAGAATATACAAATGAATGCGAAGGAAGAAAGCTTACCGAGCACACCCCCAAACTCAAATTTGACAGTGCCCTCACTGTCAGGCTACAACAAGAGGGTCAAAATTGCCGGCGCTTCCTAAAAGAAAATTTTATATAAAACAAAAAGAAAACCAAAAAATATATACACACAAAAAGGTTCCCCCTAAACTTAAGTGAAACAGTGATTCCACTGTTAAGCGTTAAAGTTCAGGATTAGGGGGGAAAAGAGAACAGTATCAATTTATACAAGGCCTTACACATGCCAAAAGTGAGCACCAACCATTCAAAATTTTTATCGTTATAATGTGCAGGTTGGTGAAAGAATATGGTGAGGAAAGAAATAGAGAATACGCGAGACCGTATGTGAATAGAGGTGGTATTACGGTCTCGGTATATGAGAAGAAGAATGGCGGAAGGGAAAAAGAAACGGAGTATGAACATGAGGGTGAAAATGGAGTGAATAGATTAGTACAATTTGTGATGATCAATGTGTGAAAAATGATAGTGCTAATCTATCAATACGTCGAGAGATGGGGTCAAATCTCTCAAGATTCATGAGAAAACATGGGTGCACCGAACTTTGTAAACCAGACATAGGAAATGAAAGTCATACGGTGTCTTTTAAGGTCGGAACGATGGAAAGGATGGAGGGAAGTGATTGAGGAGGGGTATCAGGTAAAAGTTCAGGAGAGTGTACACAGTCAATGACAGGAATAGGATGAATTGGAAAATCAGACTCATCAAGCAAAACTGGTTCATCCTCAAAAATATCCTCAAAATTCAGCTTATCCACGCAAATTTCATCAAAATAAAGACGCATATGGAGTTCGGGAAAAACAGTTAATGACTCGGGATGATGAATTGGAAAGAAAAACTCAGCCAAATCTGCGGGTTCATCATCCAAAATATCCCCAGAGTCTATATCCTCAATCAAGTGAAAATCAATATACCCAGACACCTCATCAAAAGCATGGATTTCAATCAATTTTGGCTCTAAGATGGAGGTGTGGAGGTGAAAAGAATTAGGTGTGGTTTCACTCGAAAGGGACCCTTCACAATCGGGTAAATCAAGCACTACAAAGTCGCACAACTCATTAAACATTCTATCTTCAATTGATAAATCATTTGGGATTCTTGATAGACATTCAAAACCGGAGTTGTGGGATTCAACTTGAAATGGGTAGGTTTGATTTGGAAAGGTTTACAGCTCACTCTCTCCACTCAAATTCTCAACCTGTCTTACCGCCTCATCATACATTGGAAAATGTGGAGCTAGTTGGAAACTAGCTCCCGGGTCATTAGGTTGTATGAGGGCGGCCATGGACGCATTCAAATCCATCATTTGTTGGTACGACGCTACCCGAAAGTCTTCTAACGACTGTTCCAGACTAGACATAGGTTGTGAAGGGGTTTTAGTAAAAGATTGAAAGTTGTTTGGATACTGAAAACTCCCAAAAGGTTGTTCAGAAGCTATGTCTAGGGAAGGTGTAAAAGTCGCGTAGGATGGATAGGAATTGAATGGTTGGACAAGGGTAGGATCAACATTTGGATAAGAAGGTGAATGGAATTGTTGATCAAAAGAATTGGCAGTGGTGAAAGGAGTGAAAGATCGGTTTCAAGATTGTTCAATACGTTCTGCAAGAGACATAGGTCTTGGAGTTACAACTGGACTCTCAAAAGGGGTATCAACGTAAGAAGGTGGGGTAGGTTGAAACGGTTGATACAAAGTGGATTGCGGGGTCCAGTTGTTCGTCCTAGACCCGTTTATCCGATCTTTCAAAGAGATTTTGGGCATGGAGGGGTCGTTCGAAATTCGGCCAAAGCAAGAACCGTAAGAAGTAATGTCTGGTTGTGGGTGCCAAAGTTCGACAAGTGTTTTTCTAGATGGGGTACCCATGATATGATGAGTGAAAGGAGAAGAAAAAGAATGTGATTTTCTTAAAAAACTTTTTAAGTTAGTTATTAACAAAAGAATGAAATATACACACAAAAATAATCTGGACAAAATAACCACGACACGCAATACCCACACCTAATCGTTTTAGGGTTCACCTAGGTCAACTAGACCTGCTCAAGAACTTGATTGTTGAAGTAAAATTGTGTCGAGAAGCGGGCTCAAGATATACTGATCACGAGGCCAGGTAAGTGCAGAGATAAGGGGAGGTTTTCCGACGCTTTCGCGAAGGTCCTTAACTAAATAACCCTTTCTCTTTTGGCGGTTTCGCCGTGAACACTTTCCTAGACACCCCATAAATGATATACCGTTAGGCGGTGTTCTAAACACAGTTAACTTCTCTTATTGAGCGCGAAGTCCTTAAGGCTTAAAATCTAGTTTCTTTTAAAAATTTGTGTGGGTATACGTTATGCTCAATCGTGATTTGTGGGCCATGGAAAAGATGAAGAAATCCTTTACCGTATGTTGTAGGGTTCGCTTGCCCTTAATTCCGTATTAATAGATGCAATGCGCAATTCAATAAAAATTATTCAAAAAATCAAACAATCGTTTTTACGTTAAGCACTGCACTGCAACAAATACGGGTTAGTCAATTTTTGCATTTACTAGCGAACTTGCAAAGAATCCTGCAAAGATATTATAGTGGATGCATCAGATTTGAGAAGAAGGTGTTAGTAAAGTACGTACTGTTAAGTTTTTGGGTTGGGAAACCCCCGTTGAATCAAATCCGGTAAGCTTGAAAAGTTCGCTTGCGCGGGTCAAACTGTCCGGATCTTTGGTACTGTACTTCACAATCACCTTAGCTTGGAATGTACACTTTGCTCCCCACGCTCGCATTTCGCAAATCTGTAAAATCTGAGAATGTCGGAAAACAGATATTAGTACGAAAAAGCGATACGAATGCCCAAATACCTACACACCAAAAATTATAAAAAATAAACAATAAAAATAGGACAAAAACAGAACAATGGAGCACAGGGGAGAAATTGGAGGCAAAATGATGTTCTTGGGTCGGCGAGCTCGGAAAAGGTAGTGATGTCGCCGGTCAACTTGTGGTAGATGGGCTCCAACTTTCTTCTGTGTTCACACTGCTCCACTAGTGTCTCACTGATATTGTTTGATTTTTTAGTTCAGATCCAGAGTGCTAGCAGGTATGAAATCCAGAGAACAAAAATGGTTAGATGTGTTAATTTTTGTTTTGGTTTTGGTTTTTTGAAATTTTTAGTTTGTTTTGAAAATATGGTTAGTTGTATAAATGAGATATACAATGATTAACCCGAAATAACAAGAATAAAATCGTTACCGTCTCCCCAGCAACGGCGCCATTTGATCGCACGCTTTAGGCGTGTCGAGTTTTAAGTTCTAAAGTTTAACCGCGATCAGGACGGTGTCGCTTTGCAGCTAGCCGCTATGAGCACGGGTCGATCCACAGGGAGACGGAATGTTTTACGTTCTTGTTCTTACGAGTTAATGCGCGTGGGCGGAAAGTTCTTTATCTATCCTAAGTGTTATATGCAAAGTAACCGTTTGTTAGGATTAGATAGGATAGTGTAAGTTAAAGAAATCCGTATTCAACTCCTTTGAGCCAAACTCAACCAATAAAGCTAGAGCAATCGGCAACAACGTGGATTAGGGTGCTTAAGCACGGTATTCGGGGAATCTGGCTTATTGAACCTTGTCCGTCCGTTCTTGTCTCTTGCTTTCGCCTCCGGCCAATCCGAACGCAACCGATCGCGGTTAGGAAACACCGATACCTTGGTAGGGTAAGGTGCCTAATGGAGCGCTTGCGTAAGGTTTGGACGGAGTTTCAATGGAAAATACGGGAAAAGGAAATGAGAAACGGAACGTTAACTTACAAAATCGTTATCTCTTCCTAACAACACATATTCACAAATATCATATTAACAACACCATATTAACAAACCATCACAAAACGAAAAAGCAAAGAAAAGAACAAAGAAAAGAAAAGACATTACAAGAAAGAAAGTGCATGGAATTTAAAGTGCAAGTAAGAAAAGAGCATGATAATAAATTGCAAGTAATGAAAAAAGCAAGAATGTAATACTAAGAACCATAGAACAAATAACACACCATGGATTCAATAACCTAATCTTAAACTTGCAAACTCAATTACGAGGTTGCAAGATCAAGAGGAGGCAAAGAACTCAAGAGAAATGAAGGCACAAAAGAACGCTTTATTCATACCAAAGTAATGATACAACTCTTGAGTGCAATAACCAAAGCTTAACCTTGCAAGCTCAAAGAAGAGGTTGCAAGATCAAGTTAAGGCAAAGAACTCAAGGGGTTAGCTATATACAAGAGAACAAAAAAAAAAGAGAAACAAAACTTGGACAAAAGATTACACAAATGAGAGCCCCTTGACCCCTTGCCCACTTCCTGCTTTTATAGGCTCAAAAACTGAATAAACAAACAATAAAAATATGATGACAAGGCAGCAAGGGGGGCCCACAGAAAACTGGGGGCTAATGGAGCTGAAGGGGCCGGCCACATAGGTGTTGAGCTCGGGTCAAATCCGAGCTCTGGGGATCGGGCTTGGTGTGTTGGCTTGTGTTGTTCCCAATATCACTCTGGTGTTGTTTTGCTTGGTCAAAAATAACCTGGTTTGTCTATAGAGTTTGGAGGGAAACTTGAATCTTTTGCTCACATCACAACTTTATTCCATTGACTTTCACACACCTACTTGCACAATTTCATCATGTGTGTGTGCCATGGGCAGCCCCTTAGGTTCTAGTGCAAGCCAAAAAGTCTTGTGTACACACTTGTATTGTGTTGGTCCATTTAGATAAAAAGTGTGTACACAAGCATGTTGCAAAAAGAAACTCTTGAAGTATCGGTCGGTTTGCGGTTCTGGTTGCAGTGTCGGCTCGCAAATGATATATCCGTGATTTTGGATGTATTTCCAGTATTCTGTCACGGATACTGTAATCTGTATTACTGAGCAGACACTAGTTAATAGTACTGATAAATAACAAAACAGATAACGAATGAGCGGTATTAAAATGCAATATTCTTGTATGAACATATCTCAGGATGTATTGCGCTCTACACCGACATGACTTATTGCACTATTAGGAGTCTAACGGTTACCACCCCCTAGACCCGATATGCGATACTCTTAGACGAACAGACCGGACTGTATGGAGATTATCACAGACAGGCTCAGTAGGAGTTCGGATGAGTTTACTCGTCGACCTTCTCATCGATAGATACCTGGGTAGCCGATACGTACAGCTAGTGCCACTGACGGACTTGTGGTTAAACCCACTGCCAGCATACTGTCGAGTCTTTAGAGTCCCACATAGAGGGTTTCCTTGTTTCAGGAGGAACGATGTAGAGGCCGTATGATTTTACATGCAGAGTTCTGATCATATGGTTTTATATGCAGGGTTCCGATCATATACGTGTAGTAGCTGCACGGATGTTGTTCGGACGGATAATAGCAGTGGGGTTTGGTTTAAAACCGATTCTAGTATTATATTATTGGATTATTATTATCTCATTGTATTCGTATTTTTGCAGTACGAATACGGGTATGTATATACGGTGAGGGCATTCTTATAATTTCACAAGAGATGCTTCTAAAAGGGGATACCTCATTATTTGGATTTGTCTATTTATGGAAATAGATTAATGGGGTGGAAAATGGAGATATTTGAGGTATAGAGTGAAGCATGGCTTGTTTATTTGTTTATGTGTTTGGGTTTATTATTGAAGTATGGTTGTTATTTTCTATTGAAAATAATCCATATGCTTCATGAGAAAATAATGATAAGCCATTCTTCACTTGTGTCTACACTTGTTCATTTGTTCATTTCCTTTCTCTCTCAATTTTTCATCTCCTTCTTCCTTAAGACCGTAACCCTCACATAAGTTGTGAAATATAGAGTCACTTGAGATTAAATAGTCCAATTAACACTCTACATCTCCTAAAATATATAGATTAGTGAACTAGGTACCTTAGTTACTCGGTTTAGAGGTTGGAGCTTAAACTATAGACTCTCGGGTGGATCGTCTTTGACATGAGGAGACCGACGATCAAGCGCGATCCGGACCTTTGAGGAGCTCAAGGAGAGGAGAAGAAGACCCGAAGGACAAGTATCTAGGAGGTATAAAACTCTTACCGAGTAGTTAAAACCTCCAAGTAGTATAGCTAGTTAAGGCTTCCGTAAAGATCCTAGAGTTTAGGTCGGTGTTGTAAGTCAAGAAAATCGTTTTTTGAAAATTCCGCCTCCCTAAAAGTGCATGGGGTGTGCGACATCGACTTACAGTATCGCTAAAAGGATGAATAGAACGATTCTAGAGTGAGTGCGATGTATGATCTTGAATGCGGATGTGCTAAAGTTCCTATGGTCAGCAGCGGTTTATACTGCTGTGTATTTGATCAACAGAAACCCGACGAGTGCGCTCGACGGAAGCACTTCAGAAGAAATTTGGTCAGGTAAACCGGTTAATTATACGCACCTTAAAAATTTTGGTTGTATTACTTATTCTTTGATTGATAAGACAGAAAAGAGTAAGTTTGACTCAAAGTCTAAGAAGTGTGCTTTTATCGGCTATGGTAGAGACGAGTTTGGATATCGGCTTTAGGATTATGCAAGTAAGAAAGTAATACGAAGTCGGAACGCCGTCTTTGATGAGCAAAACTTGTACAAAGAAAATAAACAAGCCAAAGAAGGTGTAGTACATGAGTTCGTCGAGCTAGATGGAACTCAAGAGAGAAATCAGGTGCCTACAAGTGAAGATCGGAATTTTAGTGCAGGATCAAGTTCAAGAACAAGATGATGACCATGTTCAGCAACCAGATGTACCGGTTCTAAGGAGATCTACGTGAGATAGAAGGTTACTTGATAGACTCTTTACCGACTTCGTGCTGTACATAGATTCGAGAGAGCATGAATCCCTTGAAGAAGAAACAAGCGATGATGCTACAAAGCATTGGGAGCATGCTATGGACGAGGAGATGGATTCTTTGAAGAAGAACCGTACGTGGGAACTAGTAAAGTTACCCAAGGGCTGTAAGGCATTGCTAAACAGATGGGTGTACAGAATTAAAGATAAGACTGATGGTGTGAAGCGGTACAAGACTCGTTTGGTAGTCAAGGATTACGCACAAAAGTAAGGTATTGACTATCAAGAAATATTTTTCCCTATTGTAAAGATGACATCTATTCAGGTAATTTTTAGTATCGTGGCAGTGGAGGACTTGCACTTAGAGGAGCTGAATGTCAAGACTGCGTTCCTTCATGGAGACTTGGAGGAGGATATCTATATGATGCAGCCACCGGGATACAAAGTAAAGGGGAAAGAATCTTTGGTGTGTAAACTGCGGAAAATCTTGTATGGCCTCAAGCAAGCTCTTATGCAGTGGTGTCTCAAATTCGATCAGTTTATGTTAGAGATAGAATTTGTGTGCTGTGAATCTAATCATTACGTCTATGTTTAAACTTTTAAGGAAGGCGATTTTATTATTCTATCACTGTACGTTGATGATATGCTAGTAGCGGGTCCAAATTTCGAGAAGATTCAAAGTTTGAAGGAGATGATGGCTGAAAAATTCTCCATGAAGGATTTGGGAGCGGCAAAACAAATCTTGGATATGAAGATCGTAAGAGATAGGAAGCAGCGAAATCTGTGATTATCGTAGAGGGACTACATTGAGAAGGCTTTGAAGCGGTTCAATATGAACAAGTCAAATCCGATGAGTACGCCCTTAGCGAAGTATTTCAAACTCAGTAGGGAGTTGTGCCTGACAACTCAAGAGCGAAAGATGAAATGGCGAGCGTGCCTTATGCATCTATGGTGGGAGTTTGATATATGCGATGGTGAGTACGAGACCTGATATTGCACATGCAATAGGAGTTGTTAGCAGGTTTATACAAAACCCGGGTAAGGAGCATGGAAATGTGGTGAAGTGGATTTGAGGTATCTAAGGGGTTTTTCAAATCACTACTCATGTTTTGGGGTGACTATCTAAAGGTATAAGGTTACGTTGATGCGGACTATTTAGGTGATCGAGATAGCGGGAAGAGCACAACGGGTACACGTTTACTGTTGGGAGAACAACGGTGAGTTGAGTCTCTCAATTGTAAAAAGTGGTGTCATTGTTGACTACGGAGGCTGAATACGTGGCGATCACGGAATCCAGTAAGGAGATGATATGATTGCAAGGGTTACTTGAAGAATTGGGCAAGAAGCAAGACTTCAATACCTTGTGGAGCGGCGGCCAAAATACGATACATTTAGCGAAGAACGCAGAATTTCACTCTCGGAGGAAGCACATTAAGGTGCGTTATCATTTCATTCGCATTGCAGTGGAAGAAGGCGAGTTGACATTGCAAAAGATCGCGGGAGAAAAGAATCCGGTGGATATGTTCACCAAAGTCGTAGACAGAGACAAGCTGGAGCTCTGTTGCGATTTGGTGAATCTCTCCTTGAAAATCTGATGAGGATAGAGTAGAGCGGAGTTGTGTTAAGTCCACTAGCATTGGGAATCAAGACTGAAGAATCTCCAAGTGGGAGATTGTTAGAAATTGTAGAGTTTCCTTAAGGTCAGACGTCTGCCCAATACAACAACAGACGTCTGAATTTCTAAGTCATAGCAAAAGAGCAATGACAGATGTCTGCAGAAGATCAAGCCCCAACTCGAGACTGAAGGCCAGACGTCTGAGCAAGTATGGGTCAGACGTCTGGTGAAGCAAATGAAGCCTAACCCGAGACTTTGGGCCAAACCTTGGAGGCACGACTGACGTCTGAACAAGGATAACGAAGGGATACAGATTGGAGACAGACGTTATGGGTTAGACGTCTGTTGACGACAAATCTGCAGTGAATCTGTTTTGGTAAATTTAAATTTATCTCTTATTTTTTATAGTATTAGGGCTTGCCTATAAAAGAGGGTCTTTCATATGTATTCTATGCTGCCAAAATTAATTAGTAGAGAGAGAGATTATTGTATTGAGAGGGTGGCAGATAGGGTTTGTGAGATCTGGAGAGATTTGAGAGAAATTTCTCAGTGTTGTTCGTGCTTGTAATTGATTCAAGGATTCTAGTGGACGTTTGCAGATTCCGTTCTGCTGGGACTAGCCATACGGTAGGTGAACCTCATTAACAAATCATCTCTTGTTTGCATTTTGATTTCTTATTTATTCCTGTACTTATTAATTTGTCTTTCATTAGTTAATTGCATGGTTATTGATTATTGCGTGATTGGGTGGTCACGGGTATTATTCCGTGGATCAACTTGTTTCCAACAATTAACATAACTTCGGATGATGCCATTATAATTGAAAGTGCTCTGGTAAACCAATGTTACAATAATGATTATCGATTTATTTGCTTATTTTGATTGATTGTATTAGGCTCGAGTTTGTTATATGAAAGTAGCAAAAATAAAAATAAAATTCTGGAGCCATGGAAATTAAGGAAATAAAGATTTGGGATTCCTGAAATTATTTTTGGACATCGAAATTAAGTAAAGTTGTCCATAATGGCTCAATCCTCCATTAAGAATTTTTTAGAGTGAGCTTTTTTTTCGTTTTTTTTTTCAATTGCATCAAAACTGCAGATTACTTGTAATATTTTAAGTATAAAAGCCATGGAGAGATTCCAAAGTGAAAGAGCGTTTCTCAAAGAGTAGAGACAAAAAAAAATGAAGGCCGGCCAAGAGAATTAGAAAACGGTATGGTACAACTTTCGTTTGATTGATTTTGATGTTTCTAAAATTGATTAATTATCTCTTAATTTTTCACCGATTCTGCATTTTAATATCTTAATTCTTATATTTTTTTCCTCAACACCTTCAGAATTTTTAAACATTTTTTTTCTCCCAGAAACCATGATCTGAAAATATTTGGCCAATAGCTCAGTTGATTTGATATGGCACTGGTTATATAGTTTGGTTCTTTCGGGGCAATAACGTAGGTTCACTGGATGCGTGTGGATTGTGTGTGAGGGTTAGGTTTAGAGGCCCAGGCCAGTTCAAAAAACAAAAAAAACAAAACTCTGACATCATGACCGGACGAAAATAAGCTTGATTTTTCTTTTAGTGGTACTGTAAATAGAAAGATGGATTTACATATAACCTTAAGAAATGCTATTTTATATAATATTATTTTTTGTCATGGTCGTGTTAAGTTAAAAAAAATTATGCTGTTTTCATTTATACTCCTAAAATGTTCTTGTTTTGTATATATATCATGATTTGGACTTTCTAATGAAACTCATTACGTGGGTGTTGTGATCTAAATTCTCCCCTCATAAATCATAAAATGGACTTAAGTTTTTTTACTACTTTATAATATCGTGTTCTTTTAATGTTCTACTATTTCTTTAGCTTGAGACAACTGCATCTTTCTTAGAAAGAGTACAAAATTATAAAATGAAAAGTCATGTTACTATCATGATCCACATGTTTACTATGATGGAATCATATCCTTATTATGAAAAATCATCTCTAATGTTATTATTATTAATTGTTTATGATCAAGATATAAAGCTGAATAATTTAACCACCCAAGAAAACCAAATGCTTTTATGGCATGTAATCTATATTCTTAATGTTGACATACATTCTACTCAATATAATAATTTTGTAATTTCGGCAATATGAAAATTTGTAGCAAAAATTTTCAAATGTGTTAATTAAGATATTGGAGGTGACCAATGATTACAATTATAAGAAATTCTATTGTAATAGATGAATATAGAAGAGTTCCAGTTGTTGATAAAACCATTAGTGTAGAATACCTCAATTCAAAAAAATCCAATTTTCATACACTATTACATTTATTCTGAATATGAGTTTATAGAAGTGATAGGCAATGTGTTTTATCATAAGAAACATATGATGAATTATTCACTATCATTTTTCCTATCCTTCATCACCGCCATACTCTGATCATCTCCCACACAAAACCCTTTGTGTTGCAACCATCTACACTTGCTTGGCATCATCTCCATTGCCATCGATGTTCTTGTATCATTATTGCCATTGTCCTAATGTTTATATCCTCGCCGTTTTAATTCCAGCATGTATCTAGCGGTATTCCACCACTATCTAAGTCTCTAGTGCTATCGACACCCTTGTCATTTACTATTCATACATCTTTCACTACTAAAGTGTTGGTTGGGTCATCGTAATTTCTTCAACTCGGCATCAAAATCCATGTCCATGTCCATTGATGTTATTATGTTTTTACATGTTGATTTATGAGATATCCTATTACTCTGCTTGCATTATGCCGACATAATTAACATTTTTTAAATAATGGATAGTATAATGACTCTGTTTTTAATTTACAGAAATTTATTTAAAGTTAAAATACTAAATGGAGTATTTGTAATTCTGAGTATACTGTAAATATTTAATTTGTTTAAATACGGCAAGAAAATACTTATAGGTCATTGGTAAAGATTTGTACTGTTGTGACGTAGCCCCAGTGTTTGAATCCTCCCAACCACATATATTTTTACTGATTTTTCTTTTAAAGTTTTTAGAAACCCAAAAGTTTACACGTGCTCACCTCCCTCCTCAACTCCAGTTTGTTTGATTTTCTGAAAATTTAACATAGAATTAAAATGAGGAATTAATCAAAATTTTAATGCATTTTACTTTCTTTCTTCAATTCTCAAAACCCTAATTTCTCCTATAAATACCACCTCACATCCTAGCTCTCTCTATTCTGAAATCCATTATAAAAAATTCTTAAATTTTTCCAAGTCAAAGAAGTATACAAGTGAAGTTAGCCCAAGGTCACTTTCCGGCGACGATTTGGAAAGATTCCGGCGACGCCGTGACTCCACGAACCTTCCAAATTATTCCTCAACCTCCTCTATTTCTTTTCATCCAGTAAGTCCTCTCGCTTCCTCTCTCTTTCTATTCTAAAAATTCTCTTTTCAAAGCTCGTCGGAAGTGGAGTCAATCCGACATCCGATTCTAAATTTGTTAAAAGATCCAACTTTTCTTAATAAAAAATCAAACATTTCTTTATATATTGTTTAGTAACAAGAAACCAACATTTAGAACAAGTTTCAATTTAAAATACCATACTATGCAACTTGTATTGCACTTTTACAGTACAACAAAGTTTACCTAGGACATTCTTTTATCATATTTGCTCCTATTACCTTTAGAAAACCCTCATGAGGCAATGACCTATATCATCACAACACTAATCATGACATAGCACGATTATTTGAAAACCATATTTTTGTGGCAAATACAATTTTACATTAAAATACCTTAACCTATTAAAAAATGTATTCTTTAAATTATTTTAATTCAAATTCCTTACGATTATGTCCTTACAACCCACTCTTGGATAATCCGATTTTGTTGGTCCGGGTTATCGCACATCCATTGGACTAGTAGGGCGGGATGCAGACCTCCTCACGGAGTATACGATCTCGATGGAATTTTTATTACAATTTTTAAGAAAACATGATTTCTATTTAATAAATAAAGTTATTTTCTAATAATTATATATAATATTATCAAACTATCTATTTTAAATACATATAAAATTTCTATGTTTTCTAAACAAAAAATCCCAAATTTCATGAAAATACTATCACAATCCATACAATTCCAATTTTACACTAAATACCATATACTATTCAATCTAGGTTTATAATCATTAGAATACTTCACTTT
Source organism: Agapanthus africanus (assembly GCA_030015575.1). NCBI lineage: Eukaryota > Viridiplantae > Streptophyta > Magnoliopsida > Asparagales > Amaryllidaceae > Agapanthus > Agapanthus africanus. Next base: position 416,722,676 of record JASDDO010000024.1, on the reverse strand, counting down.
TAAAAATTATATCCATGAAAAGCCTAAATGCAATAAATAAATGTTTGAGATTTATTCTGAAAGTTTATCAAAATAAAACCCCTCAAGTTTTATTAAATTACAATAAGGACCTTAGTAAATATAGGTTTAAGCGGAATCCGTTCTCTTAAGCCTCAGGGAGCCGGAGAATGAGAGTGCTTGCCTATTTAAGCTAGAAAAGTAAAACGGGATTATTAATGGTAATTATCTTGGAAAAAGATACAAATCCTGCCGTCCATGTGCAGCAGTTACCGATAACTCTAAAACCTAACTCAGGAATTCAATTCTGTTTAAGTGTCTGACTCAATCTGAGTCTCAGTCAATCTGTATACATTTTAATACATGAATACATTTCAAATATAACTCCAATACAATATGAATCCATATATACTGGAACTTGAACATGAATACCAGAATACTATCTATATCAATATGATTTGATTTGACCGAACCATGGATATACATTAACTTGACTATACGACTATCCGTTTACATCCTTATCTGTTTACAAGAATAACTGATATCATGGTTTCGGTAAGTCTTGCAACTATAAACAATACAATAAATATTACGGGATTTTAAAGGCGTAGATTGGTACGGAATGTGTTAAAAGTGGCACGATGATGGTCATTTTAATACACCTAACCTGAATATCCATTGCCGTTGTCCTGTGGGTTTTGACGGGATCTTGTACTCCATATACCTTAGTCCACGGAGCAAGTTGGACTCCTCTCGTATACACTGGCATTCTGTACCAACCCACAAACAACTATGTTAGCATAACAAACAAATATTATACCAGTTATATTCTTTTATCCGTCTATTCTATTCATATTCACTCTTTGGGACTTACCGAGCGATTGTTTGTTGATGACATTCCTTTTCTATTCTTTATTTGGAATGTTGTTAGGAGGACCCAACTCTCTGAAGATCGAGCCCAGCTCAGAAGATTTGGAGCAGTTCATCGAGGACCCAGAGCTCTAGTTCACTTATATATATTTACTTTCATGTTCAAGTCATTGTTTAGGCATTGCTTTCCGCATTGTATTTATTTTTCAGTTGTATTGTAAAGAATGTTTAATAAATAAAATGTTATTGTTCATTTACATCTCATGTCTTTCTTGTATACATTTATTTTATATTGCTTATTTATGCTTAACGTTTTTACTTCTGAGTAAATACGTTGCGTGCCTCGTCGCGCATCCTTACCCGTACACTGGGAACCGGGGCGTGACAGATTTTGTTGGCAGCCCATGCAGGTCTCTGCGTGGAAACCTATATAACCATGCAGGGTCAGTTCTACATGAAAATTTAAGTAATATAATCACAAGAATTATAAGACTCAGTAACCAAAACATTCATTACATTTCCTATTTCTTGAATATATCTTAGCCCTATTTTTTTTCAAGGTTATGGATTCTCTAAACAACACAAGTACCAACGTGAATGGAAACACACCACCACCTCTTCCACTTACGCCTATCATTGCAGCTCCGATCAACAAGCAGACGGTACTGTTCGAGGCAATCAAGAGCCTCATGGAGGGACATCAGCAACAGACTGCTATCCTAATGAACCGCCCAAAAGCTGAGGCACCTTGAGTAAAACAATTCCGGGCACTGCATCCGAAGCAATTCTCTGGGAAAGAGAGCCCTTTGGGGGCAAAGGAATGGGCTCAGTCCATCGAAAATGATCTGGCAGCAGCACAAGTGCCAGAAATTGCTTGGGTAAGAGTTGCAAAGCTGCGACTTACCGATAACGCTTGAGGATGGTGGAAGGCGTGAGAAAGCTGTCTTGCATAGCCGATGGAATGGAAGACATTTCGTGACATGTTCGACGCGAAGTATTTTCCAGAGACTGCCCGATTTGACATGGAGCAGCAATTCATCCACTTACAATAAGGCTCTATGTAGAGCAAATCTATGGATGAGTATGATGCCGAGTTCACCATATTGAGCAGGTAAGATATGTCTTAAATATTCGATTTTCAAATAGCACATACTAAACAACTAACATAAGTCTGTAACAGGTTCGCGGCACATCTCATACCCACTGCTGAGATCAGGGTCAGACGATTTCAGCAGGGGTTGGACCCGGAGATCCAAGCTTCTCTAGCTACAGGGGATTTTCCAACCCATGACCTAGCTCTGAAGGCTGCCCGTCGATACGGGGTAGTAGTGAAGAAGAAGGGCAGACCCCAATCTGCCGGTGTAATGTGCCCTGCTACTTAGATAGCAGGAGGAGCCTCTTCCAGGTCACCGTTTGTACCCAAGAAACCGGGAGTACCTTTCAACCGGCCTAGTCCAGATTTTTGCTTTTACTGCAAAAGAAATGGACATCCGGCGAAGGAATGTAGGCGTGCTAATCTCCTTTGCTTAGTCTATGGCTCATCCACACATGATATTGGATCTTGTCCTCGTAGACTCAATCCAAACACTGAGTCCAGACCAGCAATCAGTTATCCGCAGTGGCCAGCTATCAAGTACCTGCACCACGTCTTGCTCTCCCAGCCTTACCTCCTCATGGACCTACTGCACCTCCTCCTCGTCAGTTCCATCATGCACAAAGAAACCTACCTCAAGGACCAAGGAACGGACAGAGGAATGCTCCCCAAGTAAGGAGGAACGTACCTAGGCGTCAGACATTCACAATGACTGTGGAAGAAACTGAAACCACTGGCCAAGTCATTACTGGTAACTCCCAATCTTTCCAAACCTTTTCAAATACTTGTATACATCCACACATCTTTGTTTTTATACCTAAACCTATCTGACACAACTTAGGTATGATCTTAGTAGCCTCACTCCCTGCACTAGAACTCTTCAATACTGGAGCATCTTATTGCTTTATGCCACAACGATTCGTCCGAACTCATGCGATTCCAGTCACACCACTCGTATCCAGCTGTAATGGTTCAGGGAACGGTGCTCTAAAAGCAACTTTGGGATAAGACCTGTGTCCAGTGGTCGTCTGCAACAGAGAATTCTATGCTGATTTCAAGGTGCTGCCAATTTTGGAGCGGCTTTGTGATAATGGAACCAACCGAACTTCGACGTAGTTTTGGGTATAGATTGGCTCGGAACTTTCTATGCTCGACTGTCGTCAAAGGAGGGTATTGTTCAAGGTTCCAGACCATCCGATCTTTTATTTCAAAAGTGGAGATCGTACCCTAAAACCTAGCACATACAAGGTAAAACCGAAGAAGGCAGTGATTGCAAATCTACAGGCGGAAGAAGATAAGCCAGAGGTAGTTCGGGAGTTCGACGATTATTTCCTGAAAACATATCAAGTTTGCCTCCCGATCAAGCTCTTGAATTTGGAATTGATTTAGTACCTGGTGCACAACCGGTGATCAAAGTACCGCATCGATTAAGTCCAGAAGGTTTGAATGAGATCCAAACTCAGCTGGATGAACTTCTGAAGAAAGGATGGATTCGTCCCAGCACTTCAAGTTAGGGATCTCCAGTTTTGCTTGTGAAGAAGAAGGAAGGTTCATAAAGAATGGGCATTGATTATAAAGCTCTGAACGAAGTCACGATAAAGAACAAGTATCCACTACCACGCATCGACGACCTATTCGATCAGCTAAGTGGGTCTTGTGTTTTCTCTAAGTTTGATCTTCGTTCGGGTTATCATCAGATGAAGGTCAAAGAATCTGATATTCCTAAGACGAAATTCAGAACTCGCTATGGACATTATGAGGCTCTCGTGATGCCATTTGGAGTGACCAATGCACCAGTTATATTCATAAATCTGATGAACTAGGTTTTCCGAGAATACCTAGACAGGTTTATGGTCATTTTCATAGACGACATCCTGGTGTATTCTTAGAGTCGGGAAGAACATGCCGAGCACTTACGAATTGTCCTGGAGACTTTGTGATAACATCACCTCTATGCCAAGCACAACAAGTGCAAGTTTTGGCTAGATCAGGTCGGATTTCTCGGAGATATGTTTTAGGCGATGGAATCTCTGTAGATCTAGCTAAAGTATCAGCAGTAAGCGAATGGCCGACACCGAAGACAGTGAAGGACATTCGATGTTTCTTGGGTTTAAAAGGATACTACCGAAAATTTATTGAAGGATTTTCGAAAATTGCAGCATCCCTGACCAAGCTCATACGCAAAGATGGAGAATTCATGTGGTCAGAAGCATGCGAACAAGCTTTCATAGAAATCAAGTCAAGATTAACATCAACGCCTATTCTCGTAATACCGGACCAATATGGAGCTTTCGTAGTGCATTGCGATGCATCCGGTAAGAGATTAGGATATGTTCTATATCAGCATGGTAAAGTTGTAGCTTATGCATCAAGACAGCTAAAAGTTCATGAGCGCAACTATCCGACGAATAATCTGGAGTTGGCAGCCATTATCTTTGCACTTAAGATTTGGCACTATTATCTTCTTGGAGAACGGGTAGATATATACACAGACCATAAAAGTCTGAAGTATGTGTTTACTCAGAAAGAACTACATATGCGGCAGAGAAGATGGTTAGAACTTATGGCGGACTTTGTCGTCAATTTAAAATATCATCTAGGGAAGGTGAATGTAGTTCTTGATGCACTTAGTCGCCAGCCGTTATCTATGAATCTCATCGCACAATAGAAGCTTCAATAAGAATTGCACAAGATGGAGATTGAAGTGGTTATGCCAGGTAACGCTTCAAAGTTGATGAATTTACAAGTTTAATCTACCATTGTCAATTAGATCAAAGCGGCTCAAGCAAGTGGTGCCAAGTTGCAAAAGATCAGAGAACAAGTAGAAAGTGGACTTAGAACAAACTTCATTATCCACGCAGACAGATCTTTGAGATATGGCAGTAGATTGTGTGTACCACAAGGTTCTGTTCGGGGAGAGTTGATGAAAGAAGCTCACGGCTCTCCATACTCAGTACACCCTGGCGGTACAAAGATGTACAAATATCTGCATCAACATTACTGGTGGCATGGAATGAAGCGTGAAGTAGCCAGAAGCGTAGCCAAATACCTGGTGTGTCAGTAAGTGAAAGCTGAACATCATAGGACTGCTGGTTTACTTCAAACGTTACCTATTCCAGAATGGAAGTGGCAATACATCACCATGGACTTCGTGACTGCACTTCCTCGTAGCATGAAAGGTAACAATGCTCTATGGGTTATTGTGGATCGACTCACAAAATCGGCTCATTTCATCCCATTTCGAGTTGGCCAATCTACTGAGACACTGACAAAGAATTACATGGAAGTAAGTTTGAATCTAAGTAAAGATTTAAATCATCATATTGTACTATTTCTGATACCCATAAACTCATACAGGGGATTGTGAGATTACATCGAGTACCGGTTTACATTGTCTCCGATCGTGACACCAGATTCCGATCGCAATTTTGGCAGAGTCTGCAAGCTAGCTTAGGAACGAGTCTGAATTTTAGTACAGCTTACCATTCACAAACAGATGGACAGTCTGAGCGAACGATTCAGATCCTTGAAGACATGCTAAAAGCTTGTATGCTAGACATCGGTGGATCGTGGGAAGATCACCTCCATCTTGTGGAGTTTTCATACAACAACAGCTACCAAGTGAGTATTGGAATGGCACCGTTTGCAGCTCTATATGGAAGGGAGTTTCTTTCACCACTAAGTTAGGACGACATTAGAGATAGGGAATTCCTTGGACCAGAGATGATTGTGGCGACTGTGGACGTAGTTCGTACGATCAGGGAAAGAACGCGCATAGCCCAAGATCGACAGAAGCACTGGGCTGATGCAAAGCGTCGTCACTTGGAGTTCCAACTGAAAGATCTCTCCAAATCATGGAGTGATTCGCTTTGGAATGAGGGGTAAGCTCAGTCCGAGATACATTGGACCGTTCGACATACTCGAACGAGTCGGAGAAGTGGCATATCGTCTAGCACTTCTACCCTCATTAGAAAGAGTGCACAATGTGTTCCACATATCCCAACTCCGAAGGTATGTAAGTGACCCCAGTCACATTCTTGATCGCTCCGATGTCACTGTACAGACAGACTTATCTTGTGAGCAACAATCTGTTAAAATCCTGGACAGAAAGGTAAAGTCACTTCGGAACAAGGAAGTAAACTTGGTTCGAGTGATGTGGAGAAATGATTCACCAGGAGAATCAACGTGGGAATGTGAGGACGACATGCGTGCAAGATACCCTTTCTTATTTGTAAATTATTCCTTAAATAAATTGTAAATTTCGAGGACGAAATTTTTGTAAGGAGGGTAGAATATAACGACAATGTACAGAAATTTGTTTAAAGTTAAAGTACTAAATGGAGTATTTGCAACCCTGAGTATGCTATAAGTATTTAATTTGTTTAAGAACAGCAAGAAAGCACTTGTAGCTTATTGGTAAAACCTTGCACTGTTGTGACGTAGCCCCTGTGTTTGAATCCCCTCAGCCACACATATTTTTACTGATTTTTCTTTTAAAATTTTTAGAAGCCCAAAAGTTTACACGTGCAATACACGTAAAAATGAAAAGACAGATTAAATAAACATGTGCAAAAGGGTATTTAGACAGACTAGGTCACGTGGCATTGATCCAGACCCCAACCCCTCCAAGATGGCCGGCGAAGATCTCCTCTGGGCCGGCGCCGCCGGTTGAAACCATAGGTAATGCCTCCAAATTTTTAACCCTAGTCGTTACGCATCCCCCCTCAACTCCAGTACTGTTTGATTTTCTGAAAATTTAACTGAGAATTAAAATGAGGTATTAATCCAAAATTTTAATGCATTTTAATTCCTTTCTTCAATCCTCAAAACCCTAATTTCTCCTATAAATACCACCTCATACCCTAGCTCTCTCTATTCTGAAATCCATTATCAAAAATTCTCAAATTTTTCCAAGTGAAAGAAGTATACAAGTGGAGTTAGCCCAAGGTCACTTTCCGACAACAATTCGGGAAGATTCCGGCGACGCCGCGACTCTACGAACCTTCCAAATCATTTCTCAACCTCCTATCTTTTTTCATCCAGTAAGTCCCCTTTCCTCCTCTCACTTCCTATTCTAAAAAGTTCTCTTTTTAAAACTCGTCGGAAGTGGAGTTAATCCGACATCTGATTCTAAATTTATTTAAAAACCCAACTTTTGTTAATAACAAATCAACCATTTCTTTATATATTGTTTAGCAACCATAAACCAACATTTAGAACAAGTTTCAATTTAAAATACCATGCTATGCAACTTGGATTACACTTTTACAGTTAAATGCCACAAAATTTACCTACGACATTCTTTTATCATATATGCTCCTATTACCTTTAGAAAACCACCACAAGGTAATGACCTACATTATCACAACACTCATCATGACATAGCACGATTGCTTGAAACCCATATTTTTGTGGCTAATACAATTTTACATTAAAATACCCTAACCTATTAAAAACCGTATTCTTTAAATTGTTTTAATTCAAATTCCTTACGATTATGTCCTTACAACCTACTCTTGGGGAATCCGATTTGGTTGGTGCAGGTTATCACACATCCATCGAACTAGTAGGGCGAGATGCAGACCTCCTCACGAAGTATACGATCTTGATGGTATTTTTATTACAATTTTTAAGAAAACGTGATTTCTATTTAATAAATAAAGTTATTTTTTAATAATTATATATAATATTATCAAACTATCTATTTTAAATACATATAAAAATTCCATGTTTTCTACATAAAGAAATCCCAAATTTCATGAAAATACCATCACAATTCATACAATTCCAATTTTACACTAAAATACCATATACTATTCAATCTAGATTTATAATCATTAGAATAATTCACTTTTAAAAATTACATCCATGAAAACCCTAAATATGATAAATAAATTCTTAAGGTTTATTTTGAAAGTTTATCAAAACTATTTTTCATAAAACCCCTTCAAGTTATATTAAATTACAATAAGGACCTTAGTAAATATAGGTTTAAGCGGGATCCGTTCTCTTGAGCCTCAGGGAGCCGGAGAATGAGAGTGCTTTCTTATTTAAGATAGAAAACTAAAACAGGATTATCAATGGTAATTATCTTGGAAAAAGATATAAATCCTGCCGTCCATATGCAGCAGTTACCGATAACTCCAAAACCTAACTCAGGAATTCAATTATGTTTAAGTGTCTGACTCAATCTGAGTCTCAGTCAATCTGTATACATTTCAATACATGAATACATTTCAAATATAACTCCAATACATTATGAATCCATATATACTGGAACTTGAACATGAATACCAGAATACTATCTATATCAACATGACTTGATTTGACTGAACCATGGATATATATTGACTTGACTACATGACTATCCATTTACATCCTTATCCGTTTACAAGAATAACGTATATCATGGTTTCGGCAAGTCTTGCAACTATAAACAATACAATAAACATTACGGGGTTTTAAAGGGGTAGATTGGTACGGAATGTGTTAAAAATAGCACGATGATGGTCATTTTAATACACATAACCTGAATATCAGTTGTCGTTGTCCCGTGGGTTTTGACAGGGCCTTGTACTTCATATAACTTAGTCCACGGAGCAAGTTGGACGCCTCTTGTATACACTGGCATATTCTGTACCAAGCTACAAACAACTACGTTAGCATAACAAACAAACATTATACCAGTTATATTCTTTTATCCGTCTATTCTATTCATATTCACTCTTTGGGACTTACCGAGTGATTGCTCGCTGACGACATTCCTTTTCTATTCTTTCTTTGGAATATTGTCCGGAGGACCCGACTCTCTGGAGATCGAGCCCAGCTCAGAAGATTTGGCGCAGTACATCGAGGACCTGGAGCTCTAGTTCACTTATATATATTTACTTTCATGTTCATGCCATTATTTAGGCATTGCTTTCCGCATTGTATTTACTTTTCAGTTGTATTGTAAAGAATGTTTAATAAATAAAAAGTTGTTGTTCATTTACATCTCATGTCTTTCTTGTGTACATTTATTTTATATTGCTTATTTACGCTTAACGTGCTTACTTCTGAGTAAATACGTCGCGTGCCTCGTCGCGCCTCCTTACCCGTACACTGGGAAGCGGGGCGTGACAGATGAGATAAATTAGTCACCCCTCATAAATGAGAGACTTCGGGCTTGATCCCAGGTCTCCACAATAGGCTACTCCAAGCCCTCCACCAATGGGCTATTTCAAGACCCTACCATAATTATCATTTCTTTGAATTTCTTTTGAAAAATTACATATTAAATTTTGTTTTTCTATAAATACTTTTTTTAAAGGAGAAAAAGCAAAGAATATGCTCATAAAAATGATATAATATGTTAATAGACTCTCGTGCTCGTGATGTTAACTTGCGGCCAAGGCGGAATACAAAACATAAAATTTCAAAGACAAGAGCACGGACTCTACGATCTAGAATCGAATCCAAATACTAAACTAGTCACATAGAAGGAGTTTAGCTACTCAGATAGTGGTAGCTAATTTTGTAGTCGTGTTTTTCATCTTCTATGCCACTTCTTTATCTCCTACGTGCACCGTAAACGAGCTTGGAAGCCGGTTTTTCTTGTCGTAGATGATCCGCCTGAAAGAACTTTAACTAAGGCTCTAGCTTCATACTAAAATCAAAGTGAAGCAACTAGTGATCAAAACTTGTTAAGAATTGATCATTAGGATGTAGTAGTGTCTAATCTCTAAGTGTTCTCTCTTTTCTTTCTTCTTTCTTGTCACGACCCGGAAAAAAGTACATGATTGACACTTGAATCATATGAAGTCTATAGGACCCCACCTAATTCAAGTAAGCTAAAAGCCCAGAAATCTAAACCTTTTTAGAAAAAATAGTGGAGGTGAAGTTTTGAAATAAAGATTTAATGAAATCATGTTCTTTCTTTAAAACATAAGTAATATCATATGAAATACAACATTGTGTATCTGTCTTGAAAACATTTTTTGTCGTTTGAAAATTTTAGGCAGCACCTCCCTTGTAAATTTTAAACCCGAAAACAATACAAGAAATAATAATAATAGGCATCCCCAAACGAGAGCCAGCTTTTCGCTAATTGGCGGAAACAACCATGCAATGATATACATATACGATGCCCTAAAGCGAAGATCAAACACAGAAAGAAAGTAAAGAAACCAAAACATCATCAAGAAACCTGAAACAATAATAAATACATGAGCATAACTTTAAGTCCGAAAGAATATACAAGTCGAGGTTTCTAAGTCTATAAATATACATAATCTGGTTGATGGAACTTTTAACTAGATACAACTGAATAAATATAAAAGTTCAAACGGTGGTCACGATGGAAGTGTATCCCACCCAGGAAAACAATCACCCGGAAGAAAGCGGTGTGCCAGCAAACCGCAACGGAACCTGTGCGGTCAAACCTGCAAGAAAACTATGGTACAACGGGGTTGAGTTGCCAACTCGTGAGTAGAAGACATCAGTGAGTAGAAATCGAATGTAGGACGATCTCCTAGGTCATAAAATAATATACTAATAATATAGTGACATCGAGTGATAACAAGGGTAACAGTATAAGCATACGTATAATACCAATGTACTCATGTCCGTGTCATAAAATGGTAACATGTCATATGTATTATGTATAAATACATCATCCAACGTGCGTCCAACAACGACACACAAAATCATGATAAAACCTGAGTGCCCAGCATTGACACTCGAAAACATTATAAAAACCGTGTCCAACAGCGACATATAATCCTCATATCTCGGGCTCCGTCTGTCCGGATTGGCCCCATATCCATCTGATTTCACGACTCCAATCGGTATCCTCCGGATATCTTTCGAGCCAACTATCACCGGTCAATAGTGCTCCCCTACCGGGCTCAACGTCTCTCTATACGATCTTCTTGTCCTGGGGTACCGCACCAGGTCCACCATGTACCCGCAGACGATGCCTCATCTCTCCTCGAATCGGGTATACATATAGATCAAGAACGAGAAATCTCATGGTGGACGCCACACATCATATCATGAGAAACTGCATTTCCTTTTTGAAATAGTCATAAGTTTATAAAATTCACATGTGGTTTCCCCAAATCCAGAAATGTCATGAAAACCGAAATCTCATAATCATGAGTCAATAATGAAACAATGAATATCGGCATAGAGCCAATCTACAGTGCATAACCAGAATATATATATATATATATATATATATATATATATATATATATATATATATATATATATGCATGTGGCATCTACGTAAGAAATGCAATATCTAAACTATCATGTGAGATCATAAATGCTAAACAATACAATTAACTACAAGTTATCAGGTTATACGAGTGAAGTAACGGTTTCTAATGTGTATGTGGCATGGAAATTACCGATGATGATGTGTGTGAGCCGGTAAGCAAGTGTACGTGCAACATGCGCATCATTGGTAATGGTGCATGTGTCCTAGCAGACGAGGTTATAACAGCTAAAGAAAGAACAAGTATATATATAAATGCAATGAGAATAATATGAGCATAGCAGAACAGTAAATAATAAACGCAATAATATGAAATATATATATATATATATATATATATATATATATATATCTATATACGAGCCACACAGTTATAGTATTTAAAGTAGCACGAATCATTGTTTTTAGAAAAGTAGGGGCTACAGTGATTTTGAGAAAAAGAGATACCTTTTGAAAATCCATAGCGTCCCTTGGCTTTTTCCTTTGAAAATGCATATGATTCGTTAGTTTTGAAAATAGGTATAGCTCTAGTTATACTCTAACATCTACTTAAGTAATTAAAAGATTAAAAGACTAAACTAATCCCAAGTCGGAAGTGATTAGAACTCTATAGCATTTCCGAGTCGACATATCTAGTAGTCGGCGATCCAGTCTCATAGCATCACGTACGGTATAGTCCATCGTACAGTATCCTCGAGTCAAGAGTACGGATCAATCATCATATATATATTTCGTACGGTATCATCCGTCGTACGATATCATAACCAAGGGTACGGATCTAAGGTCACGTACATGCTATTATTTCATCAAGTCACATGTTATCGCATGTTATGTGTATGTCTCCCAATGATCCTTTAATATATCATGTCACGATACGATGCTTTAGTCTCAAATCACATATCATAATCTCATGACATCATGTCCGATCATATCGACTCATATCCATCTAACATACCATATCCTCATCTCATATGTATATGTATGTGTGTGTGTGTAACACACACACACACACACACATATACATATACAGCTATCTTATACCAAGTGCGTACGTGTGTGCGTGTGTGACAACATAAACCAAGGTTTACGACTAAGAGGAAAAAGACTAAGGGTATACCTTCCTACGAGTACGCTTAATCTAAGCTATAGTCTTCTAGAACCCTACTTGCTAAGTATCCAAATCTCGCATTTGACATAAATATATAAATATATATAAGTATCCTAATCTACGGTTGCGGGGGTTCTATATGCCATCCACCCGACTTCCCCCGTAAATATACATCTACTCACTTACTATCCTTATCCAGAGTTGATGAACGCCTTGTTCTCCCTTGTCGTCCCGAAGTCTACGCGAAGGTACCTACAGTTCAAGTACGTCGTATCGTAAACAAGAATCGAATATGAAAAACCGACATGACACGCGAAGTGCATATAGGTTAGAACCTACGGCCTACGCATGCAAGAATAACCAAACAACTCTCGACATTGACGTGCAAACGTCAAACGACCAAGTCAAACGCAAATACCAAAACTCAAGTAAATACAAAGTCGCAAAACGAAAACGGCAATTTAGGAAAACACTCCCAGATTTTACCCTAGGTTGGATTAGGCAATTTTGCATATGTGGTAGGTCTAAGTATCAGATAAAGGAGCCATGGACCAAGCACGCGACCCAAACTTCATGTTCAGGCCGCAATTTGCGGCCATAAGGGTTATTTTGGAGGCCAGATTAGGGAATTGGGGGCTCGGGTTTCAGGGGTAGATTTCTAGTAGCCTGCACATATCTCTGTGGTTGCTAAATATTTTTCATAGCTCACAAGTTATAGCAGATCCTAATATCTCATCACATTTTCCACAAAATCCGATATCGAGAAACTAAACTATCAAGTTTGAGATTCTAAATTCAGTTTGGTCCGGAATTTTAGTACTAGAAGGGTTGTGGTCACTAACTAAACCTCAATTATACCTTCACAACTCCAAATATTCCCTAAACCTCATTTTGGAATTTTCCAACATCACTAATTTACATTAGTTTAACTCTAAACTATTATAGGAGGGTAAAAAAACTGATAACTTAACTAAAAGTGTAGGATTTACCTCTTTGAAGTAACTAAAGAAAATTCAAATTCTAGGATGGCCCAAAGTGCTCAAAATCTCAACTTGATTCACCAATGGTGTTTATAGTGATGTGAGGAATGATTTTTGTGAAGGTGGAATGGTGTTTTGGTGGAGATTTAGGGGTGTTTGTGGATGGTAGAGGAGGTGGAGGAAGAGGAGAAAGGGGAGATGAAAAAGATGAGGTGAAGATGAGGAAGTGGTGAAGGAGCCACGGTGTATAGATACACCCCCTTTCTCTCTCTTTATCTTTCTCACTCTCTCTCCTCAAGGCCCATGCCTTCATGCCTCGCCCCCATCAAAATATATTTTCCTTTTCTTTTCTCTTTTCTAATTAAAACAAAAACATTTAAAAACAAAAGAAGCCATGGTTCAAATATATATAAGAAATTGTTACCATATGACATGTTGCATGTCATGATGCATGTACATGATTAATACCTAATTAGTAGAAGATTAATCAAGTTTAACATTAACTTGTAACAAATAATTGTATAATAATTTATAAAATGTCCAAATCACATTAATTCTTTCAAAGTCAATAATTCATATAAATTCCAAATATTTTTTCCAAACTATATGTATATAATCATATCATTTCATTAAAACTAATCTCCATACTTTTATAATATCCATAAAATTTATTATTTTAATTATTTAAATTTCAAAAATAATATTTTATTTTTCTGAAATGTTATATTTCTCATCTTATTAATTTTTAAGAGAAGAAGAAGAAGAAGCTAAATATGAGTGTAATCCAAATGAGCAAGCATGGCTACTACAAATTCTCATCTCCTTTTCTTCTTTCTCTTTTGAATAATGAATGGAATTGTGACTCACAATGGTGAGTCACAAGTCCGCTACATTTTAAAGAGAATTTGAAGAAAAAGGAAGAGAAAAGAATGCCATGTCATGAGTGCACATACATATACACACATACACTAATACAAATATGCTACAAATATATATACTCGTATTCGTATCTAAATACAAATACCCATATTTGTATTAAGACACAAATACCCGTATTTATACTAAGACACGAATACCCGTATTTATACTAATACCCGTATTCGTATAAATATCGTATTCTGTCAAAATACGAATACCGAAAAGAGAGATACTAAAGAAGATATATAATACCAGCTCACATTTCATCCAAATGTGCTAATCTGACTGTCTTTCAAACCGTTTAGTATTAACAAAATGTCCGATTAAAAGTATGTGTACAAAAACACGTGTTTTAATCGAACCTAAGTACGCATCAAAATACGTACACTACATCGTTTCGCCTGAGCTGGAAAAATCTCTGTATGGGAATTTAAAAACTCGATAATACGCTAGCAATAGATTTAACCATAAGCATGTTAGCGGCACTACCTGTGCGTAACAGCTATCTAGGTATTGAACGAAAGGAAGGTCGACAAGCAAACTTGTCTGTATCCCTACTGAGCCTGAAAGTGACAATCTCCATACATCCCGATCTGTCAGTTTAAGAGTATCGTATATCGGGTCTAGGGGTGGATAAAATCATACCCTTAATAACGCGAGAAGTCATGTCGGTGTGAAGCTTATCACCCACAGAGAAACTACTGATCTAAATCAGTAAATCTCGTCCACCTTGGCCAAGGATTTCTGGTGATGACCACCTGCACTGCGCGACTTCTACCCTCAAATACCGAGAGAGACAAATTCCTGATGATCCGCTCACTGCCTCTATATGGCTCAAGACTGTACCTAACTAAAACCTTTTTGCACGACTCAGTAGAGCCGTGGTAGGGTAGTAATCAAAGCACAATGGGAACTTACACGAGACAAATGACAATCTCAGGTCGATAGACTAATCTGTACTCATGTCACCAGAGAACTGCTACCTGAAAATAGGTATAATACCATTTAGCATATTCCCGGTTAGTCCGTCCAGCGTAACTCATAACCCAACTGAGCACATGTATACAATCTTTGGTGACTAACTAACACCAATGGCTGTAAGACCGGTCATCGCCCCTTGTCAGGGTCAAGAAACGTAAACACTAGTCTACTCTGAAATATCGATGTTCGGTCTCGATATTCCCATGACTACGGACATTTAAGAATTTGCTTATAGCTACCAAGTTCTCACAAGTGTGATCGCCACAATAACCCTGGTAGTCAAGCATGAATCATATAGGCTTTATCAACATGTAATAGTGATCCGTAATACTACATAATACAAGTACATAATGATAAAGACAAACCGGATAGTATAGAATCATCTCGAGTACGACTGTTTTTCCCGTATAGGTCCTCTCTCAATCATCATAATCGTCTGCCTGCGATTACAATAATTGTCTTGAGTGTACTATAGCCAACAATCTCCCACTTGCACTTAAGGCTAATTATTGCGGTGTCGTATACTCACAGCTCGTGTGCTACCGAATACCCAACTTCTCTACTAATCAGTTTCACAAATCATATTTCGGAAACATTCGTGTTCAAGAAATAGCCTCAGTGAGTGGATCCGCTCCAATGTTTTTATCTTTATCTCTCTATATCTCAACTTCACGAAGAACGACTATCTCCCGAAATGGGCGATACCTGTTTTAGAACTTGTCTGAATATTTGATGGGACCAAGTTCATAAATAAACTCTAAATTCAACAAACTTCTTAGACTGTATTTTTCACTGAATTTAATCAATATTCTGCGCTATGCCTACCTCAGTATCCGCTTGGATCACTGTCCAACATATCACCCCTCAGAAGAGGGTAAACTTTAACTTTGATAGCCACTCTGTCATCAAGATCACCTTGGAAGCCTGAAATGATAACCGCCTTCAGAAGGAGGCGCCGTTACCAAGAACATTCTTTCATATTCATAACAGCTTCCTAATGTTTCTCCGGTATTGGATTATTATCTGTTTATTGCAGCTAGTGCAAAAGCAATATCTGGTGTAGTACTTGATATCTCATGATTGACTCAATTGTCTAAGTAAGTGATATGTCAATCATGCAAATCCATCTCCTCATCAGTCCAGAAGACATTTCTTCAGAGATGGTGACTCCATCACCTGTGGGTATACCACCACTCCAGGAGTCATTAATTCTAAAAGACTTTAGAATAGTGTCAAAATATCTGAATTATGACACTTCCTAAATATAGATTTAAAACCATAGAGTTATAAGAATATCTGATATTTTATCCAGTTTCTATATGAAGAAATATCTGTGACAATCACAGTTTAACAGATCATAGTATAGGAACAACACTTCCTATTAGGAGTATATCATCCAAAAATCAGGACAATACTCCTTACTCAACCTTCTTACCAGGTCTATATGTCATTTTTTATGAAGTCAAACACTATGGCTGTTACATCTAGATGACCCATCTCCGCTCTCCTTATTTTAGTCTATAGACATAAGCATTTTGCCTAACAAGCTTCCGCTGCTTCCACTGATTGCAAGAACTCTCTGGCAGAGTCATATACACGCGCACTTCTAAATTCAATTTAGAATGACGTTATAGTCATCCACCTGCCAGATCTTATTATCTAGGATATCGGTAGTGATAAACTTGGGTCATCAAAACCTCCAAGTCACCGTCTTTGAGAAGACTGAAGTATCTCTCGGATGGCTAAGCTTACCCACTAAATCTGCGGAGTGACTAATGAATTGTTGAATCCAATTGAATTCTTAGGTTCTATTAAATATTCAGTAATCGTTTGTAGTTCTGGAATCACTTCCAGTTCTACCATACTCCCACTAATGTTTTTTCTGAAAAGAACTCATTTTACTAAAAGGTGGCAAGTAAAGAACATTATAACTATTGATACTGCATATGGTAGAATGTTAACCCTCGTCTAAACCCGGATAACCCATAAACTACCATTAATGAAACACGCCTTGAGTTAATCCAGATTCTAGTTTTAAGCATAAGCTGGACAACTCCATATACCTTAACATCGTTAAGATATGAATCCATTCTATATCCAATATAGAAATAAAGTCACTAATTTAATTGGAACCAGATTCAAAAATTATGCAGCTGTTTTCGGTGCATATCGACTAAATGGAAGAAGGCCATGCAGCATTACTCATCAAGGAACGCACCCACGGATAAGTAATCTGAGAGAGAAGCAAGTTCTCAAATATATTACATACGACGGAATACCTAGTATAAGTATTTACATCTTCGATCATCTCGAAGAATCCTGATACTTCCAATGTATGGTTCTCTACTTTTATTATTATACCTATAACTTCTCATCGTTTGGACCTTGTATTTTAATAAAATGCGTGTTTAAAAACCAGAGAAGTCATAAGTAAACGGAATATAGGACGAGTACCAACCCCTTATCTTAATGGATATCAGATAACATACAATATTTTGTATAAGTTCTCTGAGTTTAATAACTCAAACCCTATGTGTTGTAGGTTGAAAACTGTAATATGGTTAAGAAGAATTACACCTTTATTGAATGCACCTTACCTAATCATCAACTGATAAAGGTAAATGTTATAAACATAATTTCAAAAATTTATATATCACTTTATAAAATAAACGTACAGATATATCAGTTTGAAATTGGTGCATAACAACGAATATTCAAAACAAATATTTGTTGTTAGGCAAAACTCAGGTGATTTCCTCAAAAATTACCAATTACAAAGAATTCTTATATTAAGGATCTCATCACCCAATTCCTAATATTCTACTCTCACTCAGTATCTGTAACTTCATACATATATGAGAATCAAGTCCGGCAAATACATATCTTGGAGTCAAAATCTAATTGGGAAAACAATTTTCAATTAACACCGCACAGTAAAACTGAACATGAAAATGTTTTGAGGGGGTTGCCCGGTATTCCTAGTAATGCCTCTTCTAATACCAGACTCATGACATTAATTACAATCTACATTGCCCTTACTCCAATCCTTTTATATGTCTTTACTTCTTATCTTCTGTACCCTATACTTAGACTAATTGGTTTTCTTCTTTCCCTACCTTTCGACACCTACCTAAGATTTGGAAGAAAACTATCTAATAAGCGTAATAGGTGTACTCTCCTAATAATAGAGGCCCTCGCAAGTTGAGAGAAGGTAAATAGAAAAGACAACCGAAAATTCCTATTCAATTTCCTCAGAACCGGAATCCATCCTCGAACTGAAATAAATTTCTGTGAGTTTGTATGTAACTATACGAGATGGTTTTATCCATTCCATATAAATCTTCGTAGTGATACGGAATATTCTGGAGAAATCAAAGGGTAAAGCAGGAGTGTCATAGATATATGAGATTTTGTCGTGAATCGTAACAAAACAAAATCAGGTTTGTAAAAAAGTTTGGTCAACTTGGCTTATCAGTTTTGGTTTAAGGCGGGTCATGGTCGCTGCCAAAGAGAGAGAGAGAGAAAAGAAACACTCAGCATCCACTCTAACCTAAATTAGATTGATTAATCATTTTATCTAATCTGGATGGCTCCCACTATGTCCTCAAATTCTCCTTCAAATCCTAAAAGAGGAACTAGTCGGGATCATTAACACCTTACAACTTCGCTAACCGTTCAACCAGACCATTGTAGGTACTCCAAGGGAGGCTCCCCATGCTTTCGCACGGACCTAATTAATAACCCCGTTTCCGCAAAGGCGTAAGCTCATTAACACTTTCTAAACACCTAATAGCTTAGCTAATTGTGAAGTGAAAATCTTCCGAGGAGTAATACATACCCATCAGTGGGAATCAGGACCCAACTATCATCGCGTGATAACTTTGACGGAAGACAACCAAAATCACCATACTCCAGAAGGTATGCGTATACTTGACAGGTTTTCCTTATATTTGAAACTGCCGATATAGTTTTTACTTCTAGGGCCCTAGTGACCTTGACACAGTCAACATATCAAAGGGTCATAGTTAAGTTCAACCAGTTATTATCTTGATTGAATTAAACCCATCCGTATAACTCTTGACATGGTCAAAATGGTTATACGACCATCCTAACCAATCGTATCGCATGCTACAAACAAGCACCACATAGCTACCATACACTACACCTTGACTGTTAGTGATATATGCCCTAGAGGCCATTATTGTATAATACTGGATTGTATATTATATTTTGGAAACTTGGAATATACACAGATATAATAACAGTTTTGCTCAATATAGTAGTATGCTACTTGGTTTGATTCTACCTCAATATGTGTATATGTTTCTTTTAGTATATTGCTAATTCATATTGGTAGAGCCCTTAGGATCTTTACTTGGCTACCAGTATTGTGATGGCAGTCACACTAGTGGACAGCTGGGTAGTCTATAAGCACATCCTTATACAGGTCCCTAGTCATAGAATTATCGAGACGGGACATCGATACTCCAGAGTAGACTAGTGTATACGCTTCTCATCCCAGCAGGGGAGATGGTCTATCCTAAAGCCATTGGTATGTCGTACCAGAGATATTATACAGGTGTTCATTGGGTTATGAGTTATACTGGACGGACTCGTTGGGAATTGCTGGTTGGTATTATACCTATCGTCAGGTAGCAGTTCCCGAGTGGCATGAGTACATGTTAGTCCGTTGACTTGACCTCACTATTCGTATCAAGTGTGTTCTCACTGTACTTAGATTACTACCCTACCACGGCTGAAAGGAGTCGTGAAAACAGGTAGTAGTTGGGTGCAGTCCCGAATCACTTGGAGAAAGTAGCGGTTAGATAGGATTCGTCTCTCCCGGTATTGGGGGTTGATATCACGCTGTGTTCGGAAAGCCATTCCACAAATTTCCTGGCCAGGGCAAGCGAGATTTACTGGTAGGTACTTCAGTAGTTTCTTAGGGTGTATTGGGCTCTATCCCGGCATGACTTATTGCGCTATTAGGGGTCTGACGGTTACCATCCCCCTAGGCCCGATATGCGAGTATTTTAGACGAACAGATCGGACTGTACGGAGATTGTCATAGATAGGCTCAGTAGGAATTCGGATGAGTTTGCTCATCGGCCTTCTTATCGACTGATACCTGGGTAGCCGTTACGCACAGCTAGTGCCACTGACGGACTTGTTGTTAAACCCATTACCAGCGTACTGTCGAGTCTTTAGAGTCCCATGTTGGAGATAGTGCCCACAGAGTCAATTATTGGATCACAGGCACGTGATTGCAATGATTGAGGGAGGACCTATGCCGGTAGGACAGGCTTACTCAAGATGATAATATGCTATCTGGTTTATCTTTATCATCGTGTATTGCTTTAGGTGACATTACAGATCACTATTGCACGTTGGTAGAGCCCTTAGGATTCTTGCTTGACGGCCAGTAGTATGATGGCGATCATATACATGGGAGCTGGGGTCTATAAGCACATCCTTAAAGTGGTCCCTAGTCGTGGGAGTATTCGAGACAGGGCATCGATACTCCGGAGTAGACTAGTGTATACAGTCGAGACCCTGACGAGGGACGGTAGCCGGTCTCACAAGCCACTGGTGTCAGTTGGTTCACCTAAGATGTATACAGGTGCTCATTGGGTTATGAGTACACTGGACAGGACTCGCCGGGAACCTGCTAGTTGGGATTATACCAGACGTCAGATAGCAGTTCCCTGGTGACATATGTACAGGTTAGTTCATCGACCTGAGATCGTCATTTGTCTCGTGTGAGTTCCCACTGTGCTTTGATTACTACCCTACCACGGCTCAAAGAAGTCGTGCAAACAGGTTTTAGTTGGGTACAGCCCCGAGCCACATGGAGGCAGTGAGCGGATCTGCAGGGGTTCGTTTCTCCCAGTATTAGGGGTGAGGTCGCGCTGTGTCTAGGAGAGCCATTACACAAAGTCCTTGGCCAAGGCAGGAGATTTACTGATAGTTATTCCAGTAGTATCTCAGGGTGTTCTGGGCTACTCTCCGACACGACTTGTACCGCTTTTAGGGGTCTGACTTTTACCAACCCCCTAGGCCCGCCATGCGATGCTCATAGACGAACGGACCGGACTGTACGGATATTGTCACTGACAGGCTCAGTAGGGTGTCAGGATGAGTTCGCTCATCGACGTCCCTTTTGGTCAATACCTGGTAGCCCGTTACGTATGGCTAATACCTCTGACGTGCTAGTGGTTAAATCCACAGCCAAAGTATTGACGAGTTTTTAGAGTCCCCCACAGACAGTTTCTCAAGTTTCGGGCGAAACGCTGTAGAGACCGTATGGATATATGGCAGGGTTCAATCATGTACGTGCGGTATTGCACGGATCATGATCGGACAGATGATACTAGCGGGCTTTGGTTTAAGCCGGATCCTAGTATTGTACAGTGTAGATTTTGTCTCATTGCATTTGTATTCGGTCGGAATACAAATGCGGGTATGTATATACAGTCGCGGGGTTTTCCTGTATTTTATTACGGGGTCGATTTTTTGAAGTTGCCAGTTTGCATTGCGTTTCGGCCATTTTCCTTTCTATCTTTCTTTGGCTGAAAATTGATGGGAGGGGGCTTATTTGCAAATGTGAAAATTAGCAATCTGGAGGGTGTTCTTTGTGATGGAGGGTTCATCATGGTTATAGCCTCTTATGATTGCCTTTTGGGTTCAACATTACTTGCTTTAGGTGATGAGTTTTGGATTTGACTTGGTTGTGATCATTGGTTCTCATGATCACCTACTTTTCTCTTATGCTCACCGCCCTTGACTTTTTTCCCTCCTTTATGAAGCATGGCTGGCCACATTTTTGGAGGGGATAGGATTCATTTTGTGTGTGTAAATTTCATCTCTTTTTGGCTCACACAAAATTCCATAGCCATCTCAAAAGTTCATATCTCCTTCTCCACTCCAAAATGGCAACTTCACTAATCCCTTGAGACAAACCATTCTGCACTCAGTCTACAGCAATCTTGGACATGTCGGCTTGCCAACTTCGTGTCCGAGTTGCCTCGATCCAGAGGTGGGAGCCCGTAAAAAGACTCGGCGATGTGGTGCCCTTTCCGACGAGGAGATGAAGACCGGAGATTCCGTGAGGAGATCGGGATGGAGGCCGAAGACCGAAGGACACAGATCGCTCGGTATAGCTTTCTACCCATTCTCTAGTTAGCTAGTAGTAGGTTAATGGCCCGATCCGGGTTTATAGTTTGCGGTAGCGCCGGTTTCTTGTTAAAGAAAAGTTTTTGTTTCCGCATTTTGGCCTCGGACAGACGGCCGGGACGCTGCCGTGCACTTACATTGGTATCAGAGCCACGCCATTAACCTAGTCTAGCTTGCTCTAACGTGTTTACAAGTTTGATCGAACAAAAATTCCAAAAAACCGCGATTTCAAGAACATCAGTTTCTGTCGATTTTATTTGTGCTCGAAAATTTTTTTTGAGTGTTGCAGAAATTCGTGCAGGCAATTCTAAGCATTCTGTAAAAATTTGGTTAGGTGATGCTACAGTACGACCGCGGAAACTCGGCCAAACCCCTGTTCTGGACGCGGTTATGCGGCTGAAAAAGGTCAACGCCGTACCAAATTTCTACAGTGGCTTTCTGGATTGAAATTGGGATTTTTGGTATATTCTTTTTGGGCCCAGATTTATTTTGAGTGCTACAGTTGTGCTTGGGGCCCACTTCGGAAAATTTAGTCGATCGAAAATTTTAAACATGTTAGTTCACAGTATTTACATTATAGCTGCGACCGTGAATGTCACTTGATCGGTAAATCCTGTCTAACTGCTATAGCCCTTTTAGACGGATTTGAGAACGTGACATTCACGTTGATGTTCTGTGTTATGCTGCGATGTTGCAGATTTGTCGTGGTGGATAGCCTGGATGCAATGTTAGTACAATTTGGTTGTATATGTACATTTGATATTGCGGGGCGAGCGTCCGACATGTGGACTGCCATCACTGCCTATTTGTATATTATTCTTTTGGGGCACGACCGGGCTGAGGTCGATAAACCCGTTGTATGTATATTTTACTTCTGTACTAGGATTACCCCACGGTGGGGTGCACGGATAGCCGGGTTCTATAGGGCAACGGGCCCGCATCTCATGTCTTTGAGACGGAGGGGGCTTCACTCTAGAATTGGCGGGCTATTCGCCGCACTCGTAGGGGGGTACAGGTTGACCTAAGGAGGGGTGCCCAAGTTACCGGATTTCGTGAAGTGCTGGGTAGTCCATTCACGTTGCTGAGGGGGCTGCCTCGCTTCAGGTTTTGGCGGGTAACTTGCCGCGCCCGTAGGGGTCTAGGATTTCATTGCACATGCTATCCACACAACCAGGGGAACGTCGGGTTTTAGTAGTGGCTCTATAAAACCCGGGGATCCCAGATATCTATATTGTTCTGTGATGCTTATTACATTTTTGTGATGTTGCATTTTATCACGCTTTGAGCGATTATTATATATTGATATATATACTAGTAGATGTTGTATATGTTTTGCACCCACGCTAGTCCAGTCCCCGCTCTGTCGTTAGTTAAGTAACCTTACGGGTGATGACGGGACCCAGTGGCGAATACGGGTGGCATATACGTACATCGTATTTTCATTCTTTATTGGTGTGATCAATTGATGGGACTGCGTTGATTCGGATCAATGCAAGCTAAACAAACCTATTCTGATGTTGTTGGAACAATTTTCAAAAAGCTGTTATTGCAAGGACGTTCTCTTTTGTTTTGCACAGTAGTATTCGGTTATGAATATCCAGCACCTCAGTTGACGAGGCAAGGGCCGAGATCCCTTCACCGGGAGTGACCCCTTGGACAGAAGTTTGCGTCAGGGCAAAACTTCACTATAGCCGATTGCCTTTTGCTTTGCATCGTGGTATTCAGTTGGAATACCCTGCACCTTATTCTACGGGGAAAGAGCCGAGATCCCTTCACCGGGAGTGACCTCTTTAGCAAAGGTTTTCGTCACTATATTTTTATAAAAGCTATCCGGTTCCTTCAACGATATCAAGTTCATTACGTTAAAGGTTTTTCGCCAAAAACCATTCGTAGCCCTCCGTCATTTCAGACGGGTAGCACGTAGTATTCATGCTATGTTTGTTGGCCTTCGTCAAGGCATAGTGTATGGTAGTTGCTTGTTACCTTTCTGCTGCATAGATAGATACGTTGGTTTGGGACAGTCGTACTGCCTTGTTGGCCAAAGTCAAGGGTAGGTATGGGTGGGTTCAAATTAACCTGGATAATGACGGGTAGAACTTTCCATGTGACTTATGATTTGTTGGCCTTAGTCAAGGTCATAAGAGCATGGGGTAAAAATAACATCGGGAGTTTCTAAAGAAACTAAAACTTGCCAGATATGCGCATATCTTCTGGAGTGTGATAACGTGAGTGGATTCCGTCACATTATCATGCGATGATAGTTGGATCCCGATTCCCACTGATGAGTTGGTTTACTCCTCGGGTGATCCCGACTAATTCTTCTTTCAGGTTTGGAGGAGAATTTGACGTTACAGTGGGTGGTTTCCTGATTAGATAAATTGGTAACCATTCTGATCCAGGTTAGAGTGCACGCTGAGTGTTTCTTTCCTCTCTCTCTTTGGCAGCGACCATGACCCGACCCTTGACTATGACTCAGTGACCAAGATTAACCGAACCTTCTTAAAACACCGACTTTTGGATTGTCAGAGTTGCATACCTCATTGCCACTCCTACTTTTACCCTTTTCTCCAGGACACCCCGTATTACTACGAACGTCCACTTCCATTGGATAAAACAATCATATGCTTATATACGAACTCGAAGGAATTTATTCGAGGATGGTTTCCGGTTCTGGAGAAAACGAATAGGACTATTCAGTTGTCTTTTCTTTTTACCTTCTCTCAGGTTGCGAGTGCTCCTTGGATTATGACAGTACACCTGTTACGCTTATTGGATGGTCTTCTTCCAAACCATAGGTAGGTGCCGAACGGTAGGGAATGAAGAAAACCAATTAGCCTAAACGGTGTACAGAAGGTATCAAGTAAAGACAAATAAAGGGATTAGTAAGAGGGCAAAGTAAACTGCGACTGCTATTCACGACCAAACCAAGTATTTCATCGCTAATCCTACATCACCTTTGTATTTCTCCAGAACACTCCGTATCACTACGAAGATCCACAGTTATTTTGGATATTCCATCATATGGTTATATACGAACTCGAAAGGAACCTGTTCCAGCTCGGGGATGGATTCTGGTTCAGGAGAAATAGGAATAAGGTTTATTCGGTTGTCTTTTATTCTTCATCTTCTCTCGCATTGCGAGTGCTCCTAGGATTAGGACAGTACACCTATTACGCTTATTGGATAGTCTTCTTCCAATGTAAGTCGATGTACAACACCCCACGACTTGCGGGGAGGCGGAATAATGAAAAGCGATCTTGTTCTTTGCGTAAACATCGACTAACCGAGAATCTTTGCTAAACTATAACTAACAAGAAACATAGAAGTGTTAATTACTATGATAAGTGATTATACCTAATGAACCGTGTCCTTCTCCTTTGTGTTCTCCACCTCCTCTCCGGCCTTCTCTATGTAGTAGATGATCCACCCGAGAGCTTTACTCCAAGCTTCACCTCTAACTTGAGGTAACTAGGTTTCTTAAAGTGCTAATCTAAGCAACCTAGGTGATATAGAGAAGGGTTATGGATTAATAAGTCTGTTCTAATCCTTGGTCTCAACACATGAGAGAGGAGGATTAGGGTTTGAAGAGAGAGAGAGCTTGAGGAGAGAGAAGGTGAGCAAGAGAATGAGAAGAGATAATGAACTCATTTGAATATATGAAGCATAATGTTTAATGAAATAAATAAATTAAATCATTTAACAACCATGCTTCACTCATTCATATGAGTGATTCATCTCATGAGTCATTAGATCAATAAATGATGCATTAACTCCATGGATGAATCACACAAATGAGTCATTAACACAATAAATGCAAATGCCACCTAAACCCTCAAGTCACCATCCTTCTAGAAGCTTCTCGCGAAATTACGAGAACGCCCCTCCTATCCGTGAAAACACGGAAAAACTTTAGACTGTATAAATCCAATAACCTGATACTAGAAACTGGTTTAAATCAAAGCCGGCTAGTAAAAACTGTCCGAATGTCGTACGTGCGTAAACACACGTATGCGTCCGAACCCTTGTCGTAAAACCATACGACCTCTATATCGTTTTGTATGGAGTAAGGAATTTGCATGACTCCTTTGAGCCGTGGTAGGGTAGCAATCTAAGAACAGTAGGACACACTCGAAGCGAAGTGGCAGTGTCAAGTCTGCGGACTATGCTGTACTCATGTCACCTGGGAACTGTTAACTGACGACGAGTATAATACCAACCAACAGTTCCCCGTGAGTCCTGTCCGGTGTACTCGTAACCCAACGAGCACCTGTATACTATCTCCAGTACAATGTACTGACGGCTGTGGGACAGACCATCTCCCCAACTGGGATAAGAAGCGTACACACTAGTCTACTCCGGAGTATCGATGCCCTGTCTCGATAATCCTACGACTAGGGACCTGAAAAGGATGTGCTTGTAGACTACCCAGCCCCCACTAGTGTGACTGCCATCACAACGCTGGTAGTCAAGCAAGATCCTAAGAGCTCTATCAACATGTATACTTACATATTAAGATAGATAAAACCAAGTAGCATACTACCATGTTTAGCAAGACTGTTATATAACTGTGAATATCCCAAGCTTCCATTAAGTAATATACAAGCTAATATGATACAATAATGGCCCCTAGGACATATAAACTAACAATCTCCCACTTGCACTAGGGCCATGTACTGGCATTTCGAAGACCGATGATCTCGAGTAGCCTCTCGAACTGAATTTGAGGTAGGGCCTTCGTGAATGGATCAATAATGTTCTCTTCAGTAGCAACTCTCCGGACCTCGATCTCCCGACGATCAATGATCTCCCTGATCAGGTGATACCGCCTTAAGATGTATCTGGACTTCTGATGGGACCTTGGTTCCTTCTCTAAAGCTATAGCTCCGTTGTTGTCGCAATACAGAGGTATTGGATCAACAATGGTAGGAACCACCTGAAGTTCTTTTAGGAACTTCTTCATCCAGACTGCTTCTTTTGTGGCATCGCAAGCAGCAATATACTCCGCTTCCATCGTCGAGTCAGCAACGGTGTCCTGCTTGGAACTCTTCCAGCACACCGCCCCTCCATTGAGGGTAAAGACATAACCTGACATGGACTTGGAATCGTCCTTATAACTCTGAAAGCCGGAATCAGCAAAGGCCTCCATCTTGAGGTCTTTTCCGCCGTAAACCAAGAACATCTCCTTAGTCCTTCTCAGGTACTTGAAAATGTTCTTTACTGCTATCCAGTGCTTCTCCCCTAGGTCTGACTGATACCGGCTTACCACGCTCAGTGCATAAGCTACATCTGGTCTGGTGCACAACATCGCATACATTATAGAGCCTACCGCAGAAGCGTAGGGTATAATAGACACGCGTTCCCTTTCCAAATCAGTCTTGGGAGAAATCTCTTTGGAGAGGGTGATTCCGTGACAAGCCGGTAGATTACCGCGCTTAGAATGTTCCATACTGAATCTTTTCAGTATAGTGTTGATATACCTGGACTGCGAAAGTCCCAACATCCTCTTGGATCTATCACGATAGATCCGGATCCCCAGAATTTAAGAGACATCACTCGGGTCTTTCATGGAGAACCTGTGTGACAAGAATCCTTTGACAGATTGTAGCATAGGAATGCCATTTCCTATCAATAGAATGGCGTCCACATACAAGATGAGGAAAACGACAGTTCGTGCTACAACTTTACTATATATACATGGTTCATCTGGATTTTTGATAAAGTCATATTCTTTGACCGTTTCATCAAAATAGATGTTCCAACTCCGCGATGCCTGCTTTAATCCATAAATGGATTTAAGCAACTTGCATACTTTCCCGCTGCTCCCACTCTGATTGAAACCCTCTGGCTGATCCATATAGACACACTCTTCTAAATTACCATTCAGAAAAGCCGTCTTTACGTCCATCTGCCAGATTTCATAATCATGGAAAGCAGCAATAGCAAGAAGGACCCGAATGGATTTGAGTATAGCCACTGGAGAAAAAGTTTCGTCATAGTCCAAACCAGGCCTTTGACAAAAACCCTTTGCAACAAGTCTAGCCTTATATGTTTCCACCTGTCCATCTACACCAATCTTTTTCTTGAAGATCCATTTGCATCCTATGGGTTTTACCCCATCTGGAGCAAAGTCCAAAGTCCATACTTTGTTGGTGTACATGGACTCCATTTCGGTCCGCATTGCATCTAGCCATCGTACCGAGTCGCCGCTCTGGATGGCCTGCTGGAAGCTAGTAGGTTCATCATCATCTATGATGCAATCCCCTCTATCTCCATCTATGAGAAAACCGTAGTATCTCTCAGGCAGATGAGACGGCCTACTACTCCTGCGGAGGGGTGCGGGAATGTCCTGTTCTTCTTGAACTACTGGTTCTACCAAACTGTCAGTAGTAGTTTGTGGTTCTGGAATTTCTTCCAGTTCTATTTCGTTCCCACTTATTTCCTTTTCTAAAAACTGCTATTCTAGAAAATGGGCATTACGAGAAACAAAAACCTTTTGTTCATCTGCGTAATAGAAATAATATCCCTTGGAATTCTTTGGATATCCCACAAACTTACACTGTACTGATCGTGCCTCGAGCTTGTCCGCATGTTGCTTTTTAACAAAAGCTGGACATCCTCATATCTTCATATGCTGAAGATAGGGTTTCTTCCCACTCCACATCTGATATGGGGTGGTAGGCACAGTCTTGGTAGAAGCCCTGTTCAGAAGATATGCTGCTGATTCTAGCGCATAACCCTAGAAAGATCGCGGTAACTCAGCATTACTCATCAAGGAACGTACCATATCCAATAAGGTTTGATTCCGTCTCTCTAATACACCGTTATGCTGTGGAGTGTATGGAGGAGTAAGCTGAGAGAGAATTCCTTTCTCTTTTAGGTAACCTAGGAACTCAGCACTTAAGTATTCACCACCTCGATCAGATCTTAGTGTCTTGATACTTTTGCCGGTTTGGTTTTCTACTTCATTCTTATACTCTTGGAATTTCTCAAAAGCCCCGGATTTATGTTTCATCAGATAAATGAATCCGTACCTTGAGTAATCATCCGTAAAAGTAATGAAATAGGAAAAACCACCTCTTGCATGTGTAGACATTGGACCACATACATCG
The DNA here is from genome assembly GCA_030015575.1 of Agapanthus africanus. Taxonomy (NCBI): domain Eukaryota; kingdom Viridiplantae; phylum Streptophyta; class Magnoliopsida; order Asparagales; family Amaryllidaceae; genus Agapanthus; species Agapanthus africanus. The sequence goes on along the minus strand of JASDDO010000024.1, from coordinate 416,693,188 downwards.
CTGTGTATGAGTCCTAAGAGCTCGCTCGCTCTTACTCCATGTCCAGTGAATGGAGTCTTTGTCATCTTTCCTTTGAGACATGACTGACAAGTGGCATAAGTTTGATATTCAAACGAGTCCAAATATACTTCTCTATGTAACTTAATCAACCTTGTTTCATTGATGTGACATAGTCTACAATGCCATAAGAAAGCCTTATTTAAATCTGGAGACTTTTTTTTTAGTGTGTTCTGGACATTGAAAATTTGGAGTTAGGGCAAAGTAAATTATGACTGTTATCATTCACGACCAAACCGCATACTTCATCGCTACTCCTATTTCACCTTTGCTTTTTCCTCAATTCGGGAGAAATAGAATAAGGTTTTATTCAGTAGTCTTTTATCATCACCTTCTCTCAAGTTGCAAGTACTCCTAGGATTAGGAGAGTATACCTATTATGCTTATTGGATAGTCTTCTTCCAAACTATAGGCTGGTGCCGAACGGTAGGGAAGGAAGAAAACCATTTAGCCTAACGAAGGTGACATATATACCGTTATCCAGTGTACCGGACCCAATCAAACTATGATTAAGGTGGATGTTAACAACATCACTTACAAACGTGAAATCATAACCTTTATTTGATAACAAGGAAACAGATATGATATTACACGTTAAGCTAGGTACACAAAAACAGTTATGTAAAACTAAAATGTGTCCACTCGTCAATCCCAAGTGATAATCCCCTACGGACACAGCTCCCACGCTAGCTCCGTTAGCAACCATCAGGGTCATATCACCATCCTTCAGCACTCTATGGTTTCTCAGTGCCTGCAATGAATTGCATATATGAGATCCTGATCCGGTATCCAATACCCAGGAAGTAGAGTTGATTGACAGACAATTCTCAATTACAAACACACCTGAAGTCGAAGCCACAGCTTGCTTCGGTTCCTGGTTCTTGGCATTCCACAGCTTGCAATCTTTCTTCCAGTGCCCTTTCCTATGACAATGGAAACACTCATCCCGGGCCATTACTCGTACCGCAAACTTTTTCTTTCCGTTCGCTCCCACCTTACTAACACCTCCTCTAGGTTTGATGGCGGCCTTCTTTTTCCTTCCTTTGGCCCTAGCCTTGGACCTGGAAGAAGAAGCACCGCTAACAAACATAGCGGGTGTTTTCCTTGACTTCTGCAAGGTGCCCTCTGCACTCCTCAACATGTTAAGGAGTTCCGGAAGTTCAACTTCTTTTCTTTGAATGTTGAAATTTAGAATAAACTGGGCGTAGGTGGAAGGAAGGGACTGGAGAATAAGGTCTGTATAGAGCTCATTATCCAAAGTCGTCCCAAGGTCTGCGAGCTCTTCTATATAGCTAATCATCTTTAGGACACGTTCTCCTACCGATGATCCGACGGCCAACCTCGCTTGAAACAAGGTCTTAGAGGTCTCGTATCTTGCTATACGAGATTGCTCTCCATAAAGTTCTTTTGTATGGAGAAATATGGCATCAAGATCCATATCCTCGTGCCTCCTCTGATGTTCATTATTCATCGAGGCAAGCACGATGCACTTGGCCTTCGCGCAATCATGCTCCCAGGTTTTGCGGATTTCCTTATCCGCATTACTGGATTTGGGACCTGGGACTGCAGGTGACTTAGCAGTGAGAACGTACCCCAATTTGTCATAGGTCAAAGCCATTTTGACATTCCGCAGCCAATCTTTATAGTTTGGCCATGTCAGTATATTTTTCTCTAAAAGTAACTTAAGTCCAGTCATTTTCAGGGTCGCTGCAAGTAGGAAAGAGAGAAGAAACACTTTAGCTTGATGCTCTTGCAAGTTTAGAGTGGTTTTTAATTTATCTAAACTGGATGGCTCCCACTGTTTCTCGAATCCTTCCTCAAACCATAAAAAAAGAATTAGCCAGGACTATTCTCACTGTACAATACTTGCTTAACCGTTCAGCCAGGCTGGTGTCGGTACTTCGAGGGAGGTTTTCCAACGCTTTCGCGAAGTTCCTTAATTAAATAACCTCTTTTCTATGGGGGCGTAACCCCGCTGACACCTTTCTTGACACCTACTTGGTTTATAGCATTGATCGTTAAGTGACGAATCTCCTGATGAATAGCATATACTCACAGTAGGATCGGGATCCAAATATCATCGTATGATAATGTTGAAGGAATCCTACCAACATTCATCAAACTCCAAATGGTATGCATTTCTTTGCAAATTTCAGTTTCTTTAGAAATTCCTGATATAAATTTTTGCCCCATGCTCTTATGACCTTGGCTTTGGTCAAAATGTCATAAGTCACATGTCAAGTTCTATCCGTCATTATCTTTTCAATTTGAACCCATCCGTATATACCCCTGACTTTGGTCAAATGATAATACGACTGTCCCAAACTAACTCATCTATCTATGCAACAAATGAATACCCAGCAGCTACCAAACACTATGCCTTGACTTTGGCCAAAATGCATAGCTTGAATACTACTGAATACCCAAATGAAATGACGGAGGGCTACGAATGGTTTTGGTGAAACCGTGAACGTTGTGAACTTAATATGACCGAAGGAACCTGATAGCTTTTAAAAGGAGTGGTTAAAGCTCCGCAATTAAAAATATCATCTGTTTTAAAATAACCGAGTGGTTTCTTTTAAATTGTTCCAACGATTCAACTTTTGGTTTATTTTCTTTGCATTAATAATAATGCGTCCCATCATTAACCTATCATTGCAGAAAACAACGAAAATACAACGTCCTCTTATGCCATCCGCATTCGCCACTGGGTCCCGTCATCACCCGTTAGGTTACTTAACTAACGGCAGAGTGGGGGCTGGGCTAGCGCGGGTGTAAAATATAAGTGACGTCTAAATAGCTATCATATATAGATATTGTACATTCGTCAGACGCAATAATAGGCATTCCAGATCTCAGATGAACATTATTGGATATGCAAGTAATCCGCGTTTGTTTTGAGCCTGCAACAAAAGACGGATTACACAGTTGTGATGAATAGCCATTACCCCACCCTAGACCCCTACGGGTATGGCAAACTACCCGCCAAGTACCCGAAGTGAAGCGGTCTCCCTCAACAACGTGAGTAGGCCACTAAACATTTCAAAGTACCCGGTAGTTTGTGCACCCCATCTTGGGTCTATCCTAAGAGCAAAAACAGTAAAATGAAATAATACAACGGTGGCTACAACCGCAACCTGGATGTGCCTCGCAAAATAATATTACAACATATTACAATTACTTTGAATGAATGAATATAAAAACCCATCTCAAACCCCGGCTAATCATCACAACAGTCCAATACAGTTCATAACCACAAACAGTAAAATCCAATACAGAAATGTGCAACCCCCTGCCAACCGATATACTAGCAGTTAGGGGAGGTTTATGAACACATTATACAATCACAGATATAATCAAATTAGCAAATATCGTAAGATTTCGATCGAGCAAATACTTTAGATTCTACTCCAAAACTTCTCTGTGCACCTGAGACTTGAGCAGAAAAATAAACATTCCAGAAAACACAAAAATATCACAGAAGAGTTACTGGAGCAAACTGGGTTGAATCGGCTTCAACTCGGCCGCGAATCCGCGGCGGATCGGTGGGATCGGCCGCGGTTCCGTAGCTGTTTGGCCGATTCAGGAACCCATTTTTCTCCAGTAACCTTATATTTCTCTGTAGGTTATTCTGCAGGTCCCTGAAAAATTTTTAGAGCCTGTTTTAAATTCGACAGAAACTTAGTGATATCGATGTCTTTTTCGGTTCGTTTTGCGTTCGAAATTCATACGACTTTGCTAATGAGTTAATTACTGTTTAGCGAGGCTCTGATACCACTGTAAGTCGATGTACAACACCCCACGACTTGCGGGGGGTGGAATAATGAAAAACTGTAACACCTTAGAATGTGTTTTGTAGCTAATTATATTTTAATGTATGGTTTTTAATAAAAAGTTTACCAATTTGGTTTTTAAATATTTTATCCTATTTATTGAGTATTTTATTAGATTTTTCCTAGCCTTGCACACACTTGTGCATGTTAACTAGGGTTGTTTTTGGGGTTTAACCATGTTAGCGACATGGTGAGCCAACCATTCCCTAATCTAGTTTAATATTGTATTAGGTGCTTTTGGGTTTTTATTTGTATATGGTTCCTTTCAAAAATGAAATGAATTTAAAAAGGGTTTTTAAATGGTTTGAATGTTGACCATGGTGAGAGAGAGAGAGTGAGAATGGGGCACGATGGCTTTGCCATGCTTCATTAAATGAAGAGAGAGAGAGGAGGGGTTTTGACTTTGTCTCTCATTATCACTTCTCTTTTCACTCATCCTCTCATTCTCTCACAACACACACTCACACACTCACCCAGCAGCAGCTCCATCAGCAGCTCATGCAACAGCAGCAACAGCAAGCAGCAGCCACAGCATCAACAACAACATAGCAAGAGCAGCAGCAGCAGGAGCTTCAGCAGCAATGAGAGAAGCAAGTAGCAGCCGCACCTGAAGCAAACAATAGCAACATCAGCATCAACAACAACTACAACAACAACAGCAGCACCAGAAGCAACTTCAGCAGCAGTAGCAGTAACAGCATCAGCAGCAGCTGTAGCAGTAGCAGCTCCAGCAGTTGTAGCAAGCTCTCACCTCCTCCACACTTCTTCTCCTGCTTCTTAGGGTTCTGTAGGGTATATTTTCTGAACCCATCTCTCTTTTGCTTAGCTTGTGTGCTAATTAGTGTCGGTTTGTGTTAAATAATGGGTTTAGTGCTAGATTATGGTGTTTTATGTGGAATTTTGGTTAAGTCTTGATTGTGTTGGTAAACCCTACCCATTTAAGTGTTATTAGGGTCACTTGAACTGAGTTTTTCCCTGGATTTCACTAAAATACCATAGGGTTTGTGTTTTGTGCTAAATTGGCGTTTTTAAGCGTTATTTGTGACATTTTGTGATCTGCTATTGACCCGGACCCTTCAGAGTAAAATTGAGGAAACTGGAGCATGCTTACTAGGTTTAGACAACACCACTTGAGCACGAGACCCTAACTCCTAACTTGGGCCGCCGGTTTATTAGTTCTGGCCGCAATTTGCGGCCAGGTAGGGAACTGGGGTATTGGGTTTTTGTGTGGGGTGGTCTACTGTTATTTGTAGTGTTTTGGCATGTCTAGTTTTGTAATAATTGACCTGTAGGAAAATCTGGGACAATATACCATTTTTCATGTCCGTTGTGTTTGCGCGATACGCGCGATACGTGAGTTGGTTCTGTGATCCAGCGTATCGTGGCGTGTCGCGGTAGTTTTAGACGCGTATACACACGATTCAGCATATCGTGCACACGCGCGTTTAGTTCGCGACGCGAGTTTCTCGTTTGGGTTCGATATCGCGTTTTGCGAGATATTTGCTTATATATGATTTCCATGTCTAAATTGCAGGTTTGCAGGCGGGGACTACGGACACTGCTACAGGGGGGAGCAGATGGTAGGATTCACCTAGCGTGGAGCGTAGGTGAGTAGATTTAACATCTACAGGGGAATCGCCCGCATGGCGTTATGCGTCTGGGCTAGGATTCAAATACCTGTCGCATATTCTACGTCATTGTTAGAATTGTGCCTTTACTTTATTTCCTTGATATAGTTGTACTGTGACTAGCATCCGTAGGACACTGCACATATTATTGACGGTTCATGTTGCACGAGCATGGATTGTATGCTATACATACACCGTCAATAATTGCCATGTCACACACAACCCCTTATAGATACTATATTGCTTATCACACATGACATCTAGCTTATCGGTATCCTATAGTGTATCATACCTTTAGTGATAGGTACATTTACACCTTGCTATACAGCTACAGGTATACCTTGCACATGTTTTACTTATACCGAGAGGATATCCTACATATTTTACTTATACCCAGGGGGTATACGACATCAGTTCCTATAGGTAGATACCTATACATTGCTACACCTGTATGTTACACACATATTCAGTTGCAGTCACATATTTACCTTTACTGATGTTACTTAGCTGTACCTTATTGGTTTCGCATATATCTGGTTTCAGCTACATATTCTCGTTTATATGCTCGCATTTCAGATATATCGTATATATTTATTCCTGGATTGCGCATTATTATTTGGATTTTACATGATGTTTTCTGGATTTGGGAACCGCGGGAGTTCATGAAATTATGCATACATTGAAAAACCCGGTTTCCTTGATATGATATTTGCGCATCCACCATGGGTTTTATCAGTGCTGATTATATATACCCCTATGAGGAGGCGTCGAGGCCGTAGAGGGTACATGGTGGGGCCCGGTATGGTTCCCCTCGGCAAGAAGATCGATGGACTTTGCCGATTGAGCCTGGAGACGGGCGAGTACCTACCGGTGACAGTACCCATGACTCGGCGGGGGATCACGGAGACACCATTGGGAGTCATGTACGTATGCATACGTCGGAAGGCGAGGGTCAGAGCTAGGCACTCGTGCTTTCAGGATAGCGTATGATACGTGATCAGGATTTCTGTGTCGATACTTGGCACATTGTTTTCATGATATTTCTTTTAATACCTTTGTATATATAACAGGGGATTTAGCCGTTGTTATATATACCCTTATACCAATATTAGTGGAATAGGACGCTAATATATGTGTATTGACCCCATCATATTTATTTCTGCATATATATATATATGTTTAGGATGTTAAAAATTATTTGAGATTCGACTTGGGATATAGGTGAGTCATTGAGATTGAATATTGGATATGAAAGAGATTGCTGATTTGTACATTCGGGATAAAGGAGATCTATTTGATATTGTACATTGAGGAGATGTGAGACTTATATGATATGAGAGCCCAACTCGGGGGCTGATTTGAGGATTTGGGAATTTGAGTGTCTTGATGGATTGTGATCTTACCACGATGTCAGGTTTCCGTGGAAATGACATATTTCACCCCATACCTCACACTTACCAATTTTATACACAGTTTCATATATTGGTAGTACCTGTTAGTGTACCCTTATGATAGTTGCATATCTACTTTCTCATATCCCTATTGCAAAGTTACTGCATACTATTACCACCTTATCATTGCTTCACATATTGATTGTACCTGCTAGTGTACTTTCCATTATTCCGCATTCACATGACATGTCATTACTGTAATCGCATATCTTAGATTCATGCTGTACGTACATTCCTGCGATTACCTGCATATGTTATCTACTATTCACGAGTTGGCAACTCACCCCCGTTGTGCCACAGGTGTTTCAGGTTGTTTCCCAGAGTAGTCGAGGAAGGCTATTCAGCTATTCAGCTATCATCTTTTGCTACAGATACCGCATCAGCTCACAGTATTATTTTGCTTAGGTGGGTTTTGGTGGTTATCTGTATTTTGTATTGTACATTCGTTGTATCTTGTACTCTCCATCTACTATTATGTTGTTGACTTAGAGACTTGGTGAGGACGATAATGTATATTATTTGTGGTTTGTTGTCTTTTATATACAGCTTTCTCTCTATTGTCTTTATTTCTTCGCTACGGCGTCGTATATTTGTGTTGTTTTCATCTTGGCTAGTTTTTACAAAAAGGGGGTGTTGCCAAAGTTTTAAAGAAGGAAAGTAGGACTTTTAAAGAATTTGGGTTGCGATTTCAAATGTTTCAAAAACTTATATTATCTTTTCCGTATTTTCTTGGTTTAGATTTCTGGGTTTTGGCTTTATTTTACTGCGTTATGTCTTTAGGCGTTGCGTAGTATTAGGGCCGTCACGGGCCAATTTCGGGTCGTGACAAAGTTTGTATCAGAGCGCCAGGTTTTACCTTTCAGAGTGTATGATGACCTTAGTATGATGGAGTAGGTAGCTTAAGCAAAGTAACGTATTGTGTGTATGTCTGCAGCATACCCACGATGTGGTACTTCGCCTAAAGTGACCTAAGTACAAATTGTTTGAAATCCCTTCCTTGATGATTCATATCCTTGCGATTCGATTTCCTTATTCTTATCAAATCCTATTTTTATTTATAGCCTTGCCGCCGATGACTATGGGGACTAAGAGTGATGCAGCGAGGGCCGAGGTCAGAGTTGGCTCGGGTGGGACGAGTACTGACCAGGATGGCACTCTAGTTGCACAGGTGCAGACGGATCAGCCTACGACCTATACTATTGATAGACTTTTGGCAGAGATGCAGGACTTCCGCCAGACTATGAGTTCTTTGGTTGATGTCGTTCGGGAGCTACGACAGGAGGTTGTCACCCCTGTTACTCAGTTGTTACTTGCGATCAGCATGCAGCAGTCCGTCACCTACATAGCACCAGTGGTTGCAGCTCCAGTTGACGAGGCGCATATTCCAGGAGCCTAGAGAGTTCCACGACAGTGGAAGACTCGTACCAGTGTACCAGCCCAGAGACAGAGGTTTGGTCATCGAGACAGATTTCGTGGCCGTCATGGGAGCAGCAGAGGTTTAGGACGAGGACAGTCGTTCAGCTCTCATCCCCAGGATGGTCAGTAGTCAGCTTGTGGATGCTTTCGATGCAGGAGCCTTCAGCACTTCGTCAGGGATTGTTCCTTAGCACCTCGTTAGGATCGTTTTCAGAGAGGCCGTGGACGTGGAAGGTTCGCTCAGAGGGCTCAGCCTACCAGAGGAGTTCAGCCAGCTACGGGTAGAGGGCAGACGCAGGAGTTTGCTTCTACTCATCGGGACGCGCAGGCGTCCAATATGGAGTTTTCAGGTATCTTTAATTCACTTGTTCTTTTGATGTGTTCATTTGTTTTTCATGCTTCTACCGTGGTTGGGTAGATTAGTCGTAGTTGTGCTAACTTCTGTCAGCGATTCTTTTGTTGCGCGACACGTATTTCGGTTGTATGCCAATCGGATAAGAGATAAAGATTCATCCATCGTTTTGATCCTTCTAGAGATGTTGGATTTGACGTTCTCCTGGGCACGGACTGTTTAGTTACGTGTTAGGCGTCTGTGGACTACCGTGAAGAAATAGTCAGTTTTGTTTTCCCGGCAGGTCAGTTCTTGTTGTGCAGGTGGATAGTTGTGCCGCCTCTCACAGCTTGAATTCAGCCTTTTTCGCTAGTCGGCTACTGAGGAGATGTCGTGGATTCTTGGCGTTCATTCGTGATACCGGAGCCACAGTGGGATTGTTGGACCGGATTCCTTTCGTGCGAGAGTTTTTCCGACGTTGTTCCGGATAAGCCGGCGAAGCTTAGGGAGCTTAAGAATCAGCTGCATAGTTTTGGTTTGGGGAGTTTGGTACGTCTGAGTGTTTCGCTTTTGGAAGCTCCTATTTCTGTTCGTCAAGGAGAAAGACGGCAGTTTAAGGTTTTGTATCGACGGATCGTTACTTGAACCGGCTTACGGTGCAGATAGGTATCCTTCAGCTCGCCGTGATGATTCTTCGATCAGCTCCACAGTGCAAGACATTTTCTAAGTTTGTTTGGGATCAGGTCATCATTGTTGCGGATTTGGAGTAATGGCATTCCGAAGACTGCCTTATGCGTGCGACGGGTTTTGTGTGTTTTTGTGAGTCGTTGGATTCACTGATGCCCTAGCAGCATTCGTAGATGTGATGAACCAGATTTCTTCAGGCCGTTCCTCGACCAGTTTTTTTGTTATGTTATTTACGACATTCTGGTCTCTTTAATGTGTCTTGAGGGACAGTAGTAGCACTTAGGGATTTGTTATGCAGATACTGGGAGAGCACCAGCAGTTTGCTAAATTCTCGGAGTGTTTCTTCAGGCTTGTTTTGTGTTGACTCCTAGGTCTTATAGTCACGGGAGACGGTTTTGTATGGTTCCGAGGGAGATCGTGGCCGTACAGCGTAAGTCCAGACTTATGTGCAAGACGGAGATCCGCAGATTATTGGGCTTAACAGGTTTTTACCGCCGTTTCATGCAGGATTGCTAGAGTAGTGCTGCACCATTGACTGAATGGACCGGAAGGGAGGTTTCTTTTCTGTGGACTGAGGCATGTGTGCGGAGTTTTCAGCAGTTGAAGATTCTGTTAAACAACTACATCAGTTCTCCCTTTGCCTTCTGGTTCGGGCGACCTTGTTGTTTAACTGTAATGTTTCTTGAGTGGGCTCGAGTGTGTACTGAGGTGACACTATAGAGTTATCGCTTTTGCTTCCCTACATTTAGAGGAAGTACGAGAAGGATATTCCACTCATGATCTGGAGATGGCCGCGGTGGTTTTGCGTTGGAGATTTAGGGACACTACTTGTTTGAGAGTCGTGTCAGATTTTCCACGGACCACTAGAGCTTAATGAACATCTTCCTGTAGCGGATTTTGATTGTTGTAATAGTCTTCTGCAGATTTACAGTTCTTGTGTGATCATTGAGTACAGCTTAAGTTCGTCTCTACGGAGGGGACAGCTTGCTCATGTCCGCGCCCGACCACTTTCCTTAAATCATTTTCGCGAGACACTGCCCGCCGATACTCGTTCATCAGTGATACTTGAGCATACTCGGCTGGGTAATGATTCGGAGACCTTGATTTGTAACAATGGTGTACTAAGTTAGGGACGCGTTTGTGTACCTGATATCATCGGGTAGAGACGTGAAATCCTAGAACATGCACATCTTTCAATTCTCTATATTCATTTAAGTTCCACCAGCATTTAGCGTGACTGGTGAGATAGTTACGGGTGGACAGGGATGTAAAGAGAAGTTTCAGGTTTCATTTCAAGGTGTCTGTCTTGTTGTGTGCTTGGGTCGAGCATCTGAGGCCGGCTGGAGAGTTGCAACCTTTTACCGTTCCGAAGTAGGAGTGGGGGCAAATCTCCACGAATTTCGTTATGATTTCTACCCAGGTATAGTCAGGGTGTGATTCCATTCGGATTCTTGTCGTCCGGTTATACTCAGCTTGCTCAGTTGTTCTTTGTTAAGTTGTGCGTTTGTGTAAATTGTTGTCAGCGGTTGGGGGTTGTCACTCGCCATCGTTAGGGTTCTCCTTCGATAGCTGTTATCAGGAGACACTCCAATTGGCTACCTTTAGGTTTAGGGGTTAGGTCATGTCGATCACCAGTCTGTTGTTTTTCTGACTCTGCGTAAGTAGGACCTTGGACCCCAGCTAGTCTAGAGACTTCGAAGATGGTCCAGTTGTGTTAGGTCAGGATGGGAATTGTCCATTGCGAACTGAGGTCTTATGCCGACTGTGTTGGTCATAGACTCGAGTTCGCAGGGACAGATCATGTATTCCTACGGACATTCCGATGAATGACGTATTGGATTATGGGGAGCTTGTCCCAGGATTGTAGGTCCTTTCGAGATCCTATAAGCGAGTTAGTTTCGTTGCCTTTAATTTGGCACTTCCGCCCAGATTATTGAATTTCACCCCGTATTCCTTGTGTTGATACTTTACAATTACCTTCTTGACCTTTCTCACATGATTTGGCACCAGACCAATTAGCTTGAACGTGATCTTTCGTTCACCAGCAGCCATGTGTGTTAACGGCTCGGCAGGTGGAGAAACGTCGGTCAAGGGTCCTGCCATCTGTGAAGGGTTTTCTTGGGCGTATCCGTATAGTGAGGTAATCACTTGGGAGGCTGCGAGCGAGATTTGAGAGTTGTGATCTTCTCTTTGAAGGTATGCGTAGCAGTATATTTTTAAATTCATGGACGAATTTCTTTTAAGGGGGGAGATTGTAACACCTTAGAATGTGTTTTGTAGCTAATTATATTTTAATATATGGTTTTTAATAAAAAGTATACCAATTTGGTTTTTAAATATTTTATCCCATTTATTGAGTATTTTATTAGATTTTTCTTAGCCTTGCACACACTTGTGCATGTTAACTAGGGTTGTTTTGGGGGTTTAACCATGATTATCAATATGGTGAGCCAACCATTCCCTAATCTAGTTTAATATTGTATTAGGTGTTTTTGGGTTTTTATTTGTATATGCTTCCTTTCAAAAATGAAATGAATTTAAAAAGGGTTTTTAAATGGTTTGAATGTTGACCTTGGTGAGAGAGAGAGAGAGAGTGAGAATGGGGCATGATGGCTTTCCCATGCTTCATTAAATGAAGAGAAAGAGAGGAGGGGTTTTGACTTTGTCTCTCATTATCACTTCTCTTTTCACTCATCCTCTCATTCTCTCATAACACACACTCACACACTCACCCAGCAGCAGCTCCATTAGCAGCTCATGCAACAGCAGCAACAACAAGCAGCAGCCACAGCATCAACAACAACATAGCAAGAGCAGCAGCAGCAGGAGCTTCAGCAGCAACAAGAGAAGCAAGTAGCAGCTGCACCTGAAGCAAACAATAGCAACATCAGCATCAACAACAACTACAACAACAGCAGCAGCACCAGAAGCAACTTCAGCAGCAGTAGCAGTAACAGCATCAGCAGCAGCTGTAGCAGCAGCAGCTCCAGCAGTTGTAGCAAGCTCTCACCGCCTCCACACTTCTTCTCCTGCTTCTTAGGGTTCTGCAGGGTATATTTTCTGAACCCATCTCTCTTTTGCTTAGCTTGTATGCTAATTAGTGTCGGTTTGTGTTAAATAGTGGGTTTAGTGCTAGATTATGGTGTTTTATGTAGAATTTTGGTTAAGTCTTGATTGTGTTGGTAAACCCTACCCATTTAAGTGTTATTAGGGTCACTTGAACTGAGTTTTTCCCTGGATTTCACTAAAATACCATAGGGTTTGTGTTTTGTGCTAAATTGGCGTTTTTAAGCGTTATTTGTGACATTCTGTGATCTGCTATTGACCCGGACCTTTCAGAGTAAAATTGAGGAAACTGGAGCATGTTTACTAGGTTTAGACAACACCACCTGAGCACGAGACCCTAACTCCTAACTTGGGCCGCCGGTTTATTAGTTCTGGCCGCAATTTACGGCCAGGTAGGGGACTGGGGTATTGGGTTTTTGTGTGGGGTAGTCTACTATTATTTGTAGTGTTTTGGCATGTCTAGTTTTGTAATAATTGACCTGTAGGAAAATCTGGGACAATATACCGTTTTTCATGTCCGTTGTGTTTGCGCGATACGTGAGTTGGTTCTGTGATCCAGCATATCGTGGCGTGTCGCGGTAGTTTTAGACGCGTATACACACGATTCAGCATATCGTGCACACGCGCGTTTAGTTCGCGACGCGAGTTTCTCGTTTGGGTTCGATATCGCGTTTTGCGAGATATTTGCTTATATATGATTTCCAAGTCTAAATTGCAGGTTTGCAGGCGGGGACTACGGACACTGCTACAGGGGGGAGCAGATGATAGGATTCACCTAGCGTGGAGCGTAGGTGAGTAGATTTAACATCTACAGGGGAATCGCCCGCATGGCGTTATGCGTCTGGGCTAGGATTCAAATACCTGTCGCATATTCTACGTCATTGTTAGAATTGTGCCTTTACTTTATTTCCTTGATATAGTTGTACTGTGACTGGCAGTCGTAGGACGGTGCACATATTATTGACGGTTCATATTGCACGAGCACGAATTGTATGCTACACACACACCATCAATAATTGCCATGTCATACACAACCCCTTATAGATACTATATTGCTTATCACACATGACATCTAGCTTATCGGTATACCTATAGTGTATCATACCTTTAGTGATAGGTATATTTACACCTTGCGATATAGCTACAGGTATACCTTGCACATGTTTTACTTATACCGGGGGGATATCCTACATATTTTACTTATACCCAGGGGGGTATACGACATCAGTTCTTATAGGTAGATACCTATATATTGCTACACCTGTATGTTACACACATATTCAGTTGCAGTCACATATTTACCTTTACTGATGTTACTTAGCTGTACCTTATTGGTTTCGCATACATCTGGTTTCAGCTACATATTCTCGTTTATATGCTCGCATTTCAGATATATCGTATATATTTATTCCTGGATTGTGCATTATTATTTGGATTTTACATGATGTTTTCTGGATTTGGGAACCGCGGGAGTTCATGAAATTATGCATACATTGAAAAACCCGGTTTTCTTGATATGATATTTGCGCATCCACCATGGTTTTTATCAGTGCTGATTATATATACCCCTATGAGGAGGCGTCGAGGCCGTAGAGGGTACATGGTGGGGCCCGGTATGGTTCCCCTCGGCAAGAAGATCGATGGATTTTACCGATTGAGCCTGGAGGCGGACGAGTACCTACCGGTGAAGTAACCATGACTCGGCGGGGGATCACGGAGACACCATTGGGAGTCATGTACGTATGCATACGTCGGAAGGCGAGGGTCAGAGCTTGGCACTTGTGCTTTCGGGATAGCGTATTATACGTGATCAGGATTTCTATGTCGATGCTTGGCACATTGTTTTCATAATATTTCTTTTAATACCTTTGTATATATAACAGAGGATTTAGCCGTTGTTATATATACCCTTACACCAATATTCGTGGAATGGGACGCTAATATATGTGTATTGACCCCATCATATTTATTTCTGCATATATATATGTTTAGGATGTTAGAAATTATTTGAGATTCGACTTGGGATATAGGTGAGTCATTGAGATTGGATATTGGATATGAAAGAGATTGCTGATTTGTACATTCGGGATATAGGAGATCTATTCGATATTGTACATTGAGGAGATGTGAGACTTATATGATATGAGAGCCCAACTCGGGGGCTAATTTGAGGATTTAGGAATTTGAGTGTCTTGATGGATTGTGATCCTACCACGATATCAGGTTTCCGTGGAAATGACATATTTCACCTCATACCTCACACTTACCCATTTTATGCACAGTTTCATATATTGGTAGTACCTGTTAGTGTACCCTTATGATAGTTGCATATTTATTTTCTCATATCCCTATTGCATAGTTACTGCATACTATTATCACCTTATGATTACTTCACATATTGAATGTACCTGCTAGTGTACTTTCCATTATTCTGCATTCACATGACATGTCATTACTGTAATCGCATATCTTAGATTCATGCTGTACGTACATTCCTGCGATTACCGGCATATGTTATCTACTATTCACGAGTTGGCAACTCACCCCCGTTATGCCATAGGTGTTTCAGGTTGTTCCCCAGAGTAGTCGAGGTAGGCTATTCAGCTATTCAGCTATCCTCTTTTGCTACAGATACCACATCAGCTCACAGTATTATTTTGCTTAGGTGGGTTTTGGTGGTTATCTGTATTTTGTATTGTATATTCGTTGTATCTTGTACTCTCCATCTACTATTATGTTGTTGACTTAGAGACTTGGTGAGGACGATAATGTATATTATTTGTGGTTTGTTATCTTTTATATACAGCTTTCTCTCTATTGTCTTTATTTCTTCGCTACGGCGTCGTATATTTGTGTTGTTTTCATCTTGGCTAGTTTTTACAAAAAGGGGGTGTTGCCAAAGTTTTAAAGAAGGAAAGTAGGACTTTTAAAGAATTTGGGTTGCAATTTCAAATGTTTCAAAAACTTATATTATCTTTTCCGTATTTTCTTGGTTTAGATTTCTGGGTTTTGGCTTTCTTTTACTGGCGTCTTTAGGCGTTGCGTAGTATTAGGGCCGTCACGGGCCAATTTCGGGTCGTGACAAAAACGATCTTGTTCCTTGCGTAAACATCGACTAACTGAGAATCTTTGCTAAACTATAACTAACAAGAAATATAGAAGTGTTAACTACTATGATAAGTGATTATACCTAATGAACCGTGTCCTTCTCCTTTGCGTTCTCCACCTCCTCTCCGGCCTTCTCTATGTAGTAGATGATCCACCCGAGAGCTTTACTCCAAACTTCACCTCTAACTTGAGGTAACTAGGTTTCTTAAAGTGTTAATCTAAGCAACCTAGGTGATATAGAGAAGGGTTATGGATTAATAAGTCTGTTCTAATCCTTGGTCTCAACACATGAGAGGGGAGGATTAGGGTTTGAAGAGAGAGAGCTTGAGGAGAGAGAAGGTGAGCAAGAGAATGAGAAGAGATAATGAACTCATTTGAATATATGAAGCATAATGTTTAATGAAATAAATAAATTAAATCATTTAACAACCATGCTTCACTCATTCATATGAGTGATTCATCTCATGAGTCATTGGATCAATAAATGATGCATTAACTCTATGGATGAATCACACAAATGAGTCATTAACACAATAAATGCAAATGCCACCTAAACCCTCAAGTCACCATCCTTCTAGAAGCTTCTCGCGAAATTACGAGAACGCCCCTCCTATCCGTGAAAACACGGAAAAACTTTAGACTGTATAAATCCAATAACCTGATACTAGAAACTGGCTTAAACCAAAGCCGGCTAGTAAAAACTGTCCGAATGTCGTACGTGCGTAAACACACGTACGAACCCTTGTCGTAAAACAATATGACCTCTAGATCGTTTCGCCTGGAGTGGGAAGGTGCACGCGAACGCTGTAATGTGGGAACTCTCTTTGTGGGACTCTAAAGACTCGACTACTAAGCTGGCAGTGGGTTTAACCACAGACCGCAAGCGGCACTAGCTGTACGTAACGGTCCCCAGGTAGATGTCGATAAGAAGGCCGATGAGGAAACCCATCCGAACTCCTACTGAGCCTGATGTGACAATCTCCGTACAGTCTGGTTTGTTCATCTAAGACTATCGCATATCGGGCCTAGGGGAGGCAAGCGTCAGTCCCCTAATAAGTCGTATCGGAGCGTAGCCCATTACACCCTGAGAAACAACTGGAACCTACCAGTAAATCTCGCTTGCCCTAGCCAGGGACTTTGCGTAATGGCTCTCTGACACAGCGCGATATCAACTCCCAATACCGGGAGAGACAAATCCTGTCTAACCGCCACTGCCTCCAAGTGCTCGGGACTGCACCCAACTGCTACCTGTTTGCACGACTCCTTTGAGCCGTGGTAGGGTAGCAATCTAAGAACAGTGGGACACACTCGAGGCGAAGTAGCAGTGTCAAGTCTGCGGACTATGCTATACTCATGTCACCTGGGAAATGTTAACTGACGACGGGTATAATACCAACCAACAGTTCCCCGCGGGTCCTGTCCGGTGTACTCGTAACCCAAGGAGCACCTATATACTATCTCCAGTACGACGTACTGACGGCTGTGAGACATACCATCTCCCCAACTGGGATGAGAAGCGTACACACTAGTCTACTCCGTAGTATCGATGCCCTGTCTCGATAATCTTATGACTAGGGACCTGAAAAGGATGTGCTTGTAGACTATCCAGCCCCCACTAGTGTGACTGCCATCACAACGCTGGTAGTCAAGTAAGATCCTAAAACCTCTATCAACACGTATACTTACATATTAAGATAGATAAAACCAAGTAGCATACTACCATGTTTAGCAAGACTGTTATATAACTGTGAATATCCCAAGTTTCCATTAAGTAATATACAAGCTAGTATGATACAATAATGGCCCCTAGGGCATATACACTAACATCCAAACCATAGGCTGGTGCCGAACGGTAGGGAAGGAAGAAAACCATTTAGCCTAAGAGGGTGTACAGAAGGTAACGGCTAAAGATATATAAAGGGATTTGGAGAGATGGAAAAGAAATATACGGTTACAGTTGTGAATCTGGATAATGGAAGAGGCATTACTAGGAATACCCGGATACCCATACGAAACATTTCAATGTTTCAGTTTCACTGTGTGTTATTAATAGAAAACTGATTTCCTAATTAGCCCTTACTCCAGGGTATGTAGTTACCAGGTATGATTCTCACATCTATATGGTTTTACAGATGATGAGTGGGAGCAAGTTGTTGTGAATTAGGTGATTATCCTCATTATATCGGAATTCGTTGTAATTGGTGATATTTGAGGAAATCACCTGGGTTGTTTGCCGGACGACAAATACTTGGTTTTGAATATCCGTTGCTATGCACCAATTTCAAATTGATATATCTGTACGTCTATTTTTATAGAGTGAGATATAACTTTTTGAAATTATGTCCATGACATTTACCTATATCAGTGGATGGTTAGGTAAGGAGCATTAAACAGCGGTGTAATTCTTCTTAACCATAAGTACAGTTTTCAACCTACGACACACAGGGATTAAGTTATTAGACTCAAGGGACTTATACAGAGTATTATATGTTGTCCAGTGCCCATCAGGACAGAGGGGTTGGTACTCGTACTATATTCTGTTTACTTGTGACTTCTCTAGTTCTTAGACATGTGTTTCGTAGAAACACAAGGTCCAAGTTTTGAGAAGTTATAGGTATATGAATAAAGTAGAGAACCAGCTGTTGCAAGTATCAGGATTCTTCAAGGTGGTCGAAGATGTAGATACTTGTGTATGGTATTCAGTTGATAGTAATGGTTTTGAGAAACATGTTTCTCTTTCAGGTTACTCATATCTGGATGCATTCCTAAGTTGAGTAACGATGATATGCCTCCTTCCATTTAGTTAACATGCACTGGAGACAGCTGCATGATTTGAATCTGGTTCCAATTAAATCAGTGCCTCTGTTTCTATATTAGATATAGAACGGTTCATATCTTAACGATGTTAAGGTACGGGGAGTTGTCCGGCATATGCTTAAAACCAGACTCTGGATAACTCAAGGCACGTTTCCGTAATGGCTGTTTATGGGTTGACCCAGGCTATGACGTGTGTTGACTTTCTACCATCTGGAAGATCAATAGTGATATTGTTCTTGACTCGCCACAGTTTTAAAAGAAATGGATTTTTTCAGAAAACAGTAGTGGGAGTATGGTAGAACTGGAAGTGATTCCAGAACCGCAAACGATTACTGAAAATTTGATAAGAACCTAAAGATTCAATCTGGTTTGACATTCCATTGGCTACTCCACAGATATGGTGGGTAACCTCAGGCACTCGAGAGGTACTTCGGTATGCTCAAAGACGGTGACAGGGAGGTTCTTGTTTACCCAGACTTGACACTACTGTTGTTCCAGGCTATGAGACCCGGCAGGAAGATGAGTATAGCGTCGTTCTGAAATGGCTTTAGAAGTGCACGTGTATATGACTCTGCCAGAGGGTTGTCGTAGTCAGTGGGAGCAGCGGAAGCATGTGGACAAGTGGCTTATGTCTGTTTATAGACTAAAGCAGATATCGCGGAGATAGATCATCTATTTCTGATGTGACAGTCATAGGTTTGACTTCATCAGAATAGGGGATGGATCTGTTAAGAAGGTAGTAGGGTGTGATGTCCTGGTATTTGGATGACATACACAGAGTAGGAAGTGATATTCCTATACTACGATTGGTTATACTTTAGTTTTCACACAGTGGTTTCTCCACATAAGATATGGATATTATATCAGACATTCTGGCTACTAGATCTATAGTTTTAGATCTAGATTTGGGTAGTTTCCCAATCAAGGTACTTAGACAGCATTCTAAATGTATCTAGAATGGACGACTCCTGGCACGGTAGTGTACCTGCAGGTGATGGAGTCACCTTCTCTAAAGGTGTCTTACAGACTAAAGGGGAGAGGGATGCGCATGATTGGCAGATCACTTGCTTAGGCAATTGAGTCAATCATGAGATGTGAAGTACCACACCAGATGTTGTTTTTGCAGTAGATGCAATAAGTTGATATTTATCCAATCCTGGAGAAACGGTCGGAAGCAGTTTTAGAACATAAGTGGATGTTCTAGGGATATGATAACGGCATCCTTTTTCGGGAGACAATTATCATTCCAGGCTTCCAAGGTGACCTGGATGACAGAGTGACTGTCAGAGTTATAGTTTTCCCTCCGACGAGGGGCAGTAGTTTGGACAGGTGGTCCAAGGGGATACTGAGGGAGGAATGGCTCCGGATACTGATTAAATTCAGTTGACGATACAGCTTAAGAAGTTTGGATTTGGAGTTCATTTATGAGCTAGGTCCCATCAGATATCCAGACATATTCTGAGACAGGTATTACTCATTTCGGGAGATGGCTTTCTCCGCGAACTTGAGATAAAGAGAGACATAGAAAGAAACATCAGAGAGGATCCACTTACTGAGGCTATTCCTCGAACGCAATAGTTTCGCAAACAGGCTTTGTGAGACTGATTAGTAGAGGAGTTGGGTGTTCGGTATCACACAGGCTGTGAGTATGCGACATCGCAATAATAAGCCTTGAGTGCAAGTAGGAGATTGTTGGAGATAATGCCCTCAGAATCAATTATTGGATCACAGGCACGTGATTGCAATGATTGAGGGAGGACCTATGCCGGTAGGACAGTCTTACTCAAGATGATAGTATGCTATCTGGTTTATCTTTATCATCGTGTACTTCTTTAGGTGACATTACAGATCACTATTGCACGTTGGTAGAGCCCTTAGGATTCTTGCTTGACGGCCAACAGTATGATGGCGATCATATACGTGGGAGCTGGAGTCTATAACCACATCCTTAAAGTGGTCCCTAGTCGTGGGAGTATTCGAGACAGGGCATCGATCTCCGGAGTAGACTAGTGTATACAGTCGAGACCCCGACGAGGGGCGGTGGCCGGTCTCACAAGCCACTGGTGTCAGTTGGTTCACCTAAGATGTATACAGGTGCTCATTGGGTTATGAGTACACCGGACATGACTCGCCGGGAACCTGCTAGTTGGGATTATACCAGACATCAGGTAGCAGTTCCCTGGTGACATATGTACAGGTTAATTCATCGACCTGAGATCGTCATTTGTCTCATGTGAGTTCCCACTGTGCTTTGATTACTACCCTACCACGACTCAAAGGAGTCGTGCAAACAGGTTTTAGTTGGGTACAGTCCCGAGCCACATGGAGGCAGTGAGGGGATCTGCAGGGGTTCGTCTCTCCCGGTATTGGGGGTGAGGTCGCGCTGTGTCTAGGAGAGACATTACATGAATTCCTTGGCTAAGGCAGGAGATTTACTGATAGTTATTCCAGTAGTATCTCAGGGTGTTCTGGGCTACATTCCGACACGACTTGTACCGCTTTTGGGGGTCTGACTTTTACCAACCCCCTAGGCCCGCCATGCGATGCTCATAGACGAACGGACCGGACTGTACGTATATTGTCACTGACAGGCTCAGTAGGGTGTCAGGATGAGTTCGCTCATCGACGTTCCTTTTGGTCAATACCTGGTAGCCCGTTACGTATGGCTAATACCTCTGACGTGCTAGTGGTTAAATCTACAGCCAAAGTATTAACGAGTCTTTAGAGTCCCCTACAGACAGTTTCTCAAGTTTCGGGCGAAACGCTATAGAGGCCATATGGATATATGGCAGGGTTCGATCATGTACGTGTGGTATTGCACGGATCATGATCGGACGGATGATACTAGCGGGCTTTGGTTTAAGCCGGATCCTAGTATTGTACAGTGTAGATTTTGTCTCATTGCATTTGTATTCGGTCGGAATACAAATGCGGGTATGTATATACAGTCGCGGGGTTTTCCTGTAATTTATTACGGGATCGATTTTTTGAAGTTGCCAGTTTGTATTGCGTTTCGGCCATTTTCCTTTCTATCTTTCTTTGGCTGAAAATTGATGGGAGGGGGCTTATTTGCAAATGTGCAAATTAGCAATATGGAGGGTGTTCTTTGTGATGGAGGGTTCATCATGGTTATAGCCTCTTATGATTTCCTTTTAGGTTCATCATTACTTGCTTTAGGTGATGGGTTTTGGATTTGACTTGGTTGTGATCATTGGTTCTCATGATCACCCACTTTTCTCTTATGCTCACCCCCCTTGACTTTTTTCCCTCCTCTATGAAGCATGGCCGGCCACATTTTTGGAGGGGATGGGATTCATTTTGTGTGTGGAAATTTCATCTCTTTTTGGCTCACACAAAATTCCATAGCTATCTCAAAAGTTCATATCTCCTTCTCCACTCCAAAATTGCAACTTCACTAACCCCTTGAGACAAACCATTCTGCACTCAGTCTACAGCAATCTTGGACACGTCGTCTTGCCAACTTCGTGTCCGAGTTGCCTCGATCTAGTGGTGGGAGCCCGTAAAAAGACTCGGCGATGTGGTGCCCTTTCCGACGAAGAGATGAAGACCGGAGATTCCGCGAGGAGATCGGGATGGAGGCCGAAGATCGAAGGACACGGATCGCTCGGTATAGCTTTCTACCCATTCTCTAGTTAGCTAGTAGTAGGTTAATGGCCCGATCCGGATTTATAGTCCGCGGTAGCGCCAGTTTCTTGTTAAAGAAAAGTTTTTGTTTCCGCATTTTAGCCTCGGACAGACGGTCGGGGCGCTGCCGTGCACTTACATCCCACACATAGGGTTTTCCTGTTTCGGGCGAAACGATATAGAGGCCGTATGGTTTTACAGCAGGGTTACGATCACATACGTGTACTGGCTACACGGATGTTGTTCGGACGGATAATACTAATGGGCTTTGGTTTAACCCGGATCCTAGTATTATATTATTGGATTATTATTATCTCATTGTATTTGTATTTTTCGGAATACGAATACGTGTATGTATATACGGTGAGGGCATTCTTGTAATTTCACAAGAGACACTTCTAGAAGGGGACACCTCATTATTTGGATTTATCTATTTTTAGAAATAGATTAATGAGGTGGAATATAGAGATATTTATGGCATGGAGTGAAGTATGGCTCATTGGTTTATTTTATTTGTTTGGACTCGCTATTCAAGAATGGTTGATATTTTCAATTAGAAAATATTGCATGCTTGAGTGAGATGAGTGTAGGAGCCATTCTTCACTTGTCATAACCTTAGCTCATTTGCACTTTCACTTTCTCTCTCCATTTTTCTCTCCTTCTTCCTCAAGACCCTAATCCCTCACATGAGTTCTGAACCATAGGGTTAAGTGAGATTAAATACTCCATTAGATACTCTACATCTTCCAAGCTACCTAACTTAGCAAATTAGGTACCTTAGTTACCTCGTTTTAGAGGTTGGAGCTTGAGGTATAGACTCTCGGGTGGATCATCTTCGACACGAGGAGGTCGAAGATCAAGCGCGATCCGGATCTTCGAGGAGCTCAAGAAGAGGAGGAGGAGAAGAAGACCAAAAGAAATTGTAAATAAGGAGGTATAAACCCTAACATAGTGGTTAGAACCTCCTAGTTGATATAGCTAGTTAAGGTTTCTGTTAAGATCCTGGAGTTTAGTCAATGTTGCATAGTATGAAAAAATCGACTTTTGTAAATTCCGCCTCCCTACAAGTGCGTAGGGTGTGCGGCATCGACTTACATTGACACAGTCAACATACGCAACAGGAATACTAAGCACTACTCGTAGGAAATGACGGAGGGCTACGACTGGTTTTTGGCGAAAAAGCTTTAATGTTATGAACTTGATATTGTTGAAGGAATTCGAGTGGCTTTGAAATGGAGTAGTTTAGACACCGCTTTTAAAACAAGTGATTTTGTAGAAAACCGAGTAGTTTTGAAAAAAAAAACTGAGTAGTTTTAAAAATTGTTCCGACAACATCAATTAGGTTTGTTTTCCTTGCATTAAACCTATACTATGATCCCATCAATTAATTTCCTATGCATCATAGAAACAACCAAAATAGAATATACGTATATGCTATCCGTATTCGCCACTGGGTCCGGAGACTTCACTATAAGGTTAACTTATAGCAGTGCATGGGCAAGGCTAGCACGAGTGCAAAACATATACAACATTTATATATATCATCACAGGCAGGTAATAAACATCATAGGCATGCGATATTTAAGATGGAATAGCGGATAAAGTAGGAGTCCCATGTTTCGTTTGAGCCACAGATGAAAACCAACATTTCCCGGTCGTGTGGATAGCTCGAACATCACCTAAAACAAAGACTCCTACGAGCGTGGCAAGCTACCAATTAATTCTAGAAGTGAGGCAACCATCACTCAATGACATAAGTGGGCCATCCAACACTTCATGAAATCCGGTAACTTGAGCACTCCACCGTGAGTCCATCCTAAACCCCTACAAGTGCGGTGAATAGCCCGTCAATTCTAGAGCGAGGCAGATCGAACTCATCACCATAAGATGATTACCTAGCACACACTAGAACCATATTACTCGAGCACTTCTCCATAGGTTATCCTAATACAAGAATGAATGAATATATAATGGTAACATCGACCTCAACTCAGTCGTGTTCCAAAACTCGATCGTGTTCCAATAAAACAATATATAATAAGCGGTAACAATGGCCATAGTTTGGTCGCTCATCCCGAATAAAAAATATACATTCAATTCTATGATGAGGTGCTATCCAACACAACTATCCGTCTCCATCAAAAGATATATAACAACAGCACAAGTAAGTGTTTGCAACCCCGTCTAATCAACCTATAACAATTAGACGACATTTACAAACACATTTACCAAGATACAATCATAAACGATATTAAAATTTCGACCGAAAACAGTCTCGAATTGCCCGTAGGCACAACCAGTACAAAACAAAATCCAGGGCAAAAAGATATATACCAAAAATCTATTTTCTACAATTCCAAGCAACTGACAAAATTTGGGGATAAACAAAGAAAATTGAGCCGCCAAACTCGGCCAAAACTTATCGGTTTCTCCTCGAATTTCTTGCCAAGTTTTCTTTCTTAAACAGTAATCCATTGACATATACAAAAAAAATTTCATGTTCCGTTTTGAAATGGACAGAAACTTGGAATTCAAAACTAAATACGGGTAAATTTTCAGTCTCGAAACTAAAATATCGTCTAATCTAGTTATGGTGTTTGGTTTGGCTCTAATATCATATTGGTAGATGCTCGTGCTCGTGCCGCTAACTTACGGCCAAGGTGGAATACAAAACATAAATTTTCAAAGACAAGAGCACAAACTCTATGACCTATAATCGAATCCGAACACTAAACTCGTCACATAGAAGGAGTTTAGCTACTCGGATAGTGGTTAGCTACCTTTGTAGTCGTGTCCTTCGTCTTCTATGCAATTTCTTTAGTTCCCAAGTCCACCATAAACGAGCTTGGGAGTCGGTCTTCCTTGTCGAAGATGATCCACTCGAAGGAACTCTAGCTAAGACTCTAGCTTCAAACTAAAATCAAAGTGAAGCAACTAGTGATCAAAACTTGTTAAGAATTGATCACTAGGATGTTGTGGTGGTTAACCTCCAAGTGTTCTTTTTTTTCTTTTCTTCTTTCTCATCATAGAAATTTTCAAGAGAGGAAGAAGAAGAAACTAAGTATGAGTGTAATCTAAATAAGCAAGTATGGATACTACAAATTCTTATCTCTCTTTTTCTTCTTTCTCTTTTGAATAATGAGTGGAATTATGACTCACAATGGTGGGTCACAACTCCACTACATTCTAAAGAGAACTTGAATAAAAGGGAAGAGAAGAGAATGCCACCTTATGAGCGCACACACACAGACACATATATATACATACACTAATACAAGTATATGCTCCAAATACATACACCCGTATTCGTATCCAAATACAAATACCCGTATTTGTTTTAAGACACAAATACCAGTATTTATACTAATACCCGTATTCGTATAAATACTGTATTCTGTCAAAATACGAATACCGAAAAGAGAGATACTAAAGAAGATATATAATACTAGCTCATATTTCATCTAAATGTGATAATCTTGCTATTTTTCAAACCGGCTAGTATTAACAAAATGTCCGATTAAATGTACCTGTACAAAAACACGTGTTTTAATCGAATCTAAGTACGTATTAAAATATGTACACTATATCGTTTCGCCTGAGTTAGGAAACCCTCTGTATAGGACTCTAAAAACTCGATAATACATTGGCAGTGGGTTTAACGACAAGCAAATTGGCGACACTAGCTGTACGTAACGGCTATCCAGGTATTGAATAAAATGAAGGTCAACAAGAAAACTTATCTGTATCCCTGCTGAGCCTGAAAGTGTGTCATGCCTCACTTCATAGTAGACGGAAGTGGTGATGTGGTAAACTCATGGTACATTTATCCAGAGAAGGTCATTCTCTAAATAAATATACTAAACGTATTGAATCAATAATACACAATGTAAGAATAAATGAAGACCGTAAAATTTTCAACAAATATTTTTATTTATATTCAAACTTGAAATATTTACAGATACATGAGTTCAACTGAAAGTAAGTGCAAAAACAGAAATGCCGAAACAGGTAGCATACATAAACTGAAAAAAATAAAGCTAAGCTAATACTGAATAACTATCTGGTCGTTACCCTCCTTTTGGGCGTTCACCTCCTCCGTCTCCACAGTATCTAACGAATATTCTAAGAAAACAAACGTGGGTGGAATCCCCGTCAGTGAACTGGCGCTCAGTAAGTCCTAAGAGTAGGTAAAAGTAAAGTGTGACAGAAATAGTATAAAAGGAAATAATGTAAAAGACAAATAAAAGTGTGTAGAACTGAATATGGGTATCTGTATCTATAAGTTTCTATATGGTCGCTATGTTAACATTAAATTTCAAGTGTGAATATCAACGCAAGCATAGAAATATTCATGAGCTCAAGAGTGGGGCCCAGGAGCTAGGAAACACGGGCCGATTTCATGTGTTAGTATCGGGACTTCAAACTGTGGAGGAGTCGATCCGGCTGAAATTCGAGTAAATAAAAAGATTGGTTAATACGGAACTCCTGAAGCTCTGTTGGATTCACACAAGAAACTATCCCAAACATCCTGAGTATAATATATATTATAACTGTAAGATATCTTTAATTAATGTGATTTGTTGATTATAATATGTCTTGATCGAAACCATAGATTGCAAAAGTTGAAGAATGAAGTCGAGTAAATCGAGTAGAATGCGAGTCATGCCAATTGCAATCCTGGATCGAGCCAGGTTTGTCGAGTGGATTGAGTTCGTGTTAGTGTTCAAGCTTGAGTTTGAGTTGGATTAGAGTTCAAGTTCGAGTTTAAATTCAAGTTTGGATTCGATTTTGTATTCGAGTTATAGACATTTTTTGTGAGTGGATTTAACTGTTGAAATTCTTAAGTTCGGAAGTAACCGGACAACTGCTGCACATGAATGGCAGGATTTATGTCTTTTTTCAAGACAACTGTCATTGATAACTCCGTTAATTTGCAGTACTGTCTAAGCTGAATAGGTAAGCACTCACTTTGTCTGACTTCCTGGGGCTCAAGAGAAATGATACCGTTTAAATCTATATTAATTTAGAGTTCTTAAATATTTATTATCGTTGTTTATATTTTATTTATATTATTTGCATTTCTCGAGGGTTTTTATGAAAATACTTTAATATTGCTAAAAAAATAAACCTCAAGGATGATTTAGAATATTAAGAGTTTTATAGAAAATGTATTTTAGTTTATGTGGTATTTTAATGATAAAAACGTAGCTTTTACAAGTTTATGTTATTTTTATGAAGACTGTACTTTTAGAAATTTGATGGTGTTTTATTAAAATTTTAATCTTTCATTTTAAAAGGTAATTTTCACAATTTGTTTTTATTGAAAATACAGATTCATAATTTTATATAATTTTTCAAATTTGTTTAAAAAATTGTATTCTTTTTAAATCGTATCCTTATTCCTTTCGAGATCAAATTCTCCATGAG
Organism: Agapanthus africanus; assembly: GCA_030015575.1. Taxonomy (NCBI): domain Eukaryota; kingdom Viridiplantae; phylum Streptophyta; class Magnoliopsida; order Asparagales; family Amaryllidaceae; genus Agapanthus; species Agapanthus africanus. The sequence continues at coordinate 416,665,722 of JASDDO010000024.1, read as the reverse complement.
AAACTCTACATCTCTCTCTACTATTCTAAGGACGTACGATAATCCGCACCATCCACAAGTGGGTCTCCTAAAAAGAATGTAGAGGCGTAATTGCGTAAGGATGTAAAATATCGATAAAAAACGTATTTTTATAAAGTGGGGTTATTTTCTTAAAAATTGATTTCTTTTAAAACAACGCTACAAGTATGATCGTGTTATGATACCATAGTGTTAGTGAGTTAGGTAGGTCGTTACTCCATGAATTTTCTATAGGTATAAGTCATGATATCGATAAGAGGGTATAGGTAAAGTTCCTGGTAGTTTTGTGTAAAATTTGATATACGTTCTATTTAACGAGCAATTCTAAACATGTGCAAAGTTAATTATATGAAATTTATTTTAAAATTATGGTTACAAGTTATTTGTGATCTGTGTAGCATGATAATGATAGTAGAAATATTATAAAGAGAGTGATTAAGCTAACTCCCCTTTTTGCGATATTGTTTTCAAGAAACGATTTGAGATGAAACGAAAGAGAAAAAGAAATGACCTACTTGTTTTGCGCCAGGAGAAGAGAGGAAGACGGAGAGAGTCTTGTGGATTCGTGGAACCGTTGATTAGTCGCTCCGGTCGTCGAAATTTAATCGCTACTTCTCTTGGCTTGTTTAACTCTATTTGTACTTAGAAAATTTTGAAGAATTTTTTGCTATGGATTTCGGAATGGGAGAGAGATAGGAGATGGGGTGGTATTTATAGTGAAATTTGAGAGTATGAGAAATAAAAAATTGAATTAAAAAGAATTAAAATGAGGTTAATGGGGTAATTGAAAGGTCTCTGGTTAATCGCCGCAGAGTAATCAAACAATACAGGATTATAGAGGGGAGCTGAAGAGGTGCACGGGTAAAGAATGGAGTGATTTGTAGCCATATCAACCGCCGGTGGTGGCCAAAGTGAGGATTTGGGCGGTCAGATCTTAGCCATCTGCCTCGAGATTCGTGCCGTGTATTTTATTCAGTATTAATTCCTCATTTATCCCGTTTGATTTTTCTGAAATTTTTCGATTCTCCGTATATTGCACGTGCAACTCTTGAGCTTTCGAAAAGTTTAAAAGAAAAATATTAAAAATAATTAAGACTGATGAGAATCGAACGCATAGGCTATATCACAGCAGTGTAGAAGCTTTACTGGTGAGCTACAAGTTACTTTTTTCTTTTATTGAATAAGAATAATTTATAATTCCTAATCAGGCTGAAATACCCTTTATATATATTAAACAAGTTAATTTTGTATAGGGATTTCAGAGTCGTTACAAAGTGACAATTTCCATATAGTCCAGTCTGATCGTCTAAGAGTATCGCATATCAGGTCTAGGGGGTGGATAAAATCAGACCCCTAATAACGCGATAAGTCGTATCGGTGTGAAGCCCATCACCCATAGAGAAAATATTGATCCAAATCAGTAAATCTCGTCCACCTTTGTCACGACCCAAAGTTTGGATGTGACTGGCACTTAGATTGTATAATATATAAAGATATTTACACAACCCGAGTAAGCCAAAAACCAAGATCAAAAGCCTTTTTGTGGATTTTTTTTGGAAATTTATTTTTTTTAAGTAAAAATCACAGTTTTAAGTAATTAAGATCATAACAGTAACTCCCTATTGAATTTATAATAAACAGTTATAAAGTGTTTAATTTGGTTGCATCCCTAGTTGGGATCAACAATGTCAACAGCGGAAATAAACATACAACTTTATACGACATCAATAAGAATCTCAGACATAAGTGAAAGAAATGTCATTTAATATAACTAAACGATCTTATCTGTCAAATAATATACATACAACCACCTCTCGTTCTAAGTCATAATATAGGGTCTGAGGGAGATATTCTAGATTCAATATACAATACCAAAAGAGAAGGTTACATATATGAAACCCACCTAGCAAAACATGCGATAAAAACTGATAAGTGGATCTGCACTGCTGCTAACCGTCCACTCGACTCATGCAAGGAACTGTGGCACAACGGGGGTGAGTTGCCAACGCAGTGAATAAAACTAACATATACCGGCTGATAATGTAAATATGACGAACTATAACTAACTGCAATAAGGATAAGTATGATGCATGATAATATGTAGAATCATAACTTTGTATCACTGACTATATAAATCAATCAAAATCTCATCAATTATTTCCAAATAAGATTCATCTTTCCGTGTCCAACAACGACACAAATCTTCCGTTTCCCTCAGGCATCATTTCTCGAACGATCCTGTAATCAATAACACCGGTCGGTATCATCTAGATATCCGCCGTGTTTCATAACTATCTCCGGTATCGAGTATTCTCGCTAGGCTCCCCGCCTAAAATGCGGCTATCCTACCCCTCGGTCTCGACCAGATCCACCATTTATCCAACTGTATAGCTCCCCCACTCAATCTGGATAACGTAAAAATCCGCGACCGTATAGCTCCCCCATTCGACCCGAAATAAAATCAAATCATAAAAACAACATCTCATGGTGGACATCTCATATCAATTTGAAGAATCGCTGAATTTATGCAATAGTATAGGAAAAACTCAAAACCATAAATTCTCAATAATACAATTGCCTCTTATATCAACTTAGAATACTCGAATACTAAACATGATGTCATTGATGCAAGTTACTATCATTTTAAGGTATCATAGGAATCATATTTAACAAGATGAATATTAAGTGTAAAAGTGACATGTTAATATCGACGAGGTGTAGTGTAACATATAAATAAGTGCATATGCAGCATAACCCGTCGATAATTGTGCAGTGTTCTAACAACTATTAACATAGAAATGTTTATGTATATATGAATGCATATTATCAACTTAGCATACAAAAAGTCTAATTTTTTTATTTAAACATAACTACGGGCGTATAACGCCATCTTTACAAGATCCCCCGGTAGATGTTTAGTCTACTCACCGGAATACATCATAAACTACTCAGAAATCGCCAATCCTTTTCCTTTCCTTGCGGCCTCCGAAATTCCCGTATTTGAATCTAACATCGAAATTAACTTGTATAAGGAAACGGCTAACTTCGATACGGTGAAAACATGTAATACAAATTGTACGTATTAACTATACCACGTACGACTATTACAAACTACCTAGCACTTATTTTAACTGGAATTTAACCAAACGCTGTTTCGTAACAGAAAACAGAACGCGTTACGTATTACCCGTGTCGTATTTTAGAATTTTGATCACTTTTCCGATATTAGTTCCCAGATTTTATATACAGTTAAATTAACTTATTTAAACAATACCAAAACTCCTAAAATTTACATAGAGACCTACCCAAAAAACCCCAACAGCCAATTCAAACGAAAATCCGGCGACGCCGGATTTGGCCTATGACTCGCCGGCCAAAATCCGATCTCATAGGTTCGTAATCCTAGGGTTTGTTCTAGGTCCAACATACAATATTTAGGCATTGTTTGGTCAATTTAGTTATCATTTAAACTACAGCAGAATAACACAGAGCTAACTTTTACCTAGAATACGATATTCAATTTCTAAAAATTTAAAGTTCACAGAACTTGATCCTACTGTGTTTAGAGATTATACTTATAGAGATGATTGAAAGGCTTCCTCCAAGAAATCCAAGTCTTTAGCTCCTAGCTTAATGGTGGGAATCCTTAGCCTAGTTCTTCTTCTCTTCTCTCTTCTCTTTTATTTTTCTTTTGTGAGTTCTAAGTGTTTTCTTTCTCTTTCTTTTGAAATTTCTGATTTTAATTTAGCTAAAGTGATCTGAACACGTGATATATGGTCAAGCGAATGAGTGAGGTGTATGAGGAGGTGTCGCCAATCAAGGTGTGCCACTCTCATGCAAGGAGGAGGTGTTGTGCAATGGATTGTGCATGCAAGTAGGATGTGTCCTAGTATTATCACTTCAAATTATTTTAACTTGTGACAAAATTCTGAGCTAAAAGATTATCTACCCCTTTTCCACTTACACCTTCAACCATTTCAAGTTTGCACATTTTCCTAAATTTTTATACAAAGACCCTTCACTTCCTATGTTATTATATAACACTATTCTAATTAAAATGAAACTAAATTTCACATTAAAACCCTTGTAATTTATTTATGTTGCATACTAAAATTTTAATTTAATTTGTTTCACATACTACTTATGAAAATGTCTTATTTGGTTTTAACAACTTTTTAATTTAACATTTTATTATTTAATTAATTAATTTTATTTATTTCTAAATTTTTAAAATGTTACAATATTCCCCCTTAAGAAAATTCGGTCCTCCGAATTTAAAACTTAACTAGACGTACCTTCAAAAAGATGTGGAAATTTCTTTCGCATCGCATCCCAAGGAATCTCCTCATGATTCGTTCCTCGCCAAAGAACCTTTACAGATGGAAGTACCCTTGATCTCAGTTTCTTTGCCTGCCGGTCAAGAATAGCTACTGGCTGCACTGTGTAGGATAAATCCGGCTCAAGCTGTAAGGTCTAATGCTGGATCGTGTGAGAAGGATCGTGAAGATACTTGCGAAGTATAGACACGTGAAACACCGGATGCACATCGGGAAAACTCGATGGAAGTGCTAAACGATAAGCTACAGCACCCACTCTCTTCAGAATCTTGTAAGGTCCGACATATGTGGGGCTGAGCTTCCCCTTTTTTCCGAAACGCATCACACCTTTCGTCTGAGATACACGAAGGAACACATGATCTCCCACATCAAACTCGAGTCTACTACGGCGTCGATCTACATATGATTTCTGTCTGCACTGGGCCGCTCTCATTCTGTCCCGTATCAACTGAATCTTTTCCGTAGTCTCCTATACTATTTGCGGTCCCAAAATGTTACTCTCGCTCAGTTCCGTCCAGCAAACGGGTGATCGACATTTCCTTCCATACAATGCTTCAAAGGGTGTTATCTGGATCGTCTCCTGAAAACTGTTGTCGTACGAGAATTCTATCAAAGGTAAGTGACGATCCTAACTACCACCGAAATCAAGACTGCAAGCTCGAAGCATATCCTCTAGAGTCTGAATGGTCCGCTCTGACTGATCATCTGTCTGTGGGTGGAAAGCAGTACTAAAACTCAATCGTGTACCAAGAGCTTCTTGAAGTTTCTGCCATAGCCTGCTTGTAAACTGTGTACCCCTATCTGACACTATACACGTCGGAACTCCATGCAATCGTACAATCTCGTCGATATAAATCTGAGCATACTGCGCAAACCCATACTTCGTCTTCACCGAAAGAAAGTGAGCTGCTTTAGTCAATCTATCTACAATCATCCAAATGGAATCATACCCTCTGCTAGTCCTGGGTAGACCCACAATGAAATCCATGGAAATATGTTCCCATTTCCACTCCGGAATGGGCAAGGGCTGCAACTCTCCTGCCGGTCTCTGGTGCTCGGCCTTGACTTGCTGACATGTCAAACATCTCGAAACAAACTCCGCAACATCTCTTTTCATTCCTTCCCACCAATAAACATCCTTCAAGTCATGATACATCTTTTTGGAACCAAGATAAATACTGTATGCTGATCGATGAGCCTCCTCTAAGATCTCACGTCTCAGTCTATCCGAATCTGGCACATAAAGACGAGTCCCAAAACGTAATACTCCACGGCCATCTATCATGAATTCCGACTCTCTGCCCTGCCTAACCTGATCCATAATCTCTGACATACGAGCATCTGCGGGCTGTGTCTCTCGAATACGATCCAATAACTGAGGACGGGTGCGAACATGTACTAATTGTCCTCCTGTCGAGGTGAACTCAAACTGTATATGGCTATCACATAGAATCTGCCAGTCTGTGGAAGACTGTCTCTGCAAGGTGCGCAAATGAGATAAGCTGCCTCCAGGCCTCCGACTCAAAGCATCTGCTACAACATTCGCTTTGCCTGGATGATACAAGATCTCACAATCGTAATCCTTCACGAGTTCCATCCATTTACGCTGCCTTAGATTCAGATCCCTCTGCTGAAAAATATACTTCAAGCTCTTATGATCTGTAAAAATCTTGCACGACTCTCCATACAAGTAATGCCTCCAAATCTTCAGTGCGAAAACTACAGGAGCCATCTCCAAATCATGAGTGGGGTAGTTCTGCTCGTGCCTCTTCAACTGCCGAGAAGCATAATCTACAACCCTGCCGTGCTGCATCAACACACAGCCTAAACCCACTCTAGAGGCATCACAATACACAACAAAACCACCTAACCCAGAAGGTAAAGATAAGACTGGTGTAGTCGTCAAGCGAGTCTTCAACTGCTGGAAACTATGCTCACATGTATCTTTCCAAAGAAATGGAACTTCCTTCCTAGTCAATCCAGTCAACGGTGCAGCGATCCGAGAAAAATCCTGCACAAAACGTCTATAATAACCGGCCAGACCCAAGAAACTTTGAAGCTTTGTAACTGACATAGGTCTGGGTCAGTGCTATACCGCTTGTATCTTCTTTGAGTCCACATGTATCCCATCCCTCGTAACTACGTGACCCAAGAAATCTACACTATCCAACCAGAAAGCACACTTGGAGAATTTAGCGAACAGCCGATGCTCCTTCAAGCTCTGCAACGTGATGCGCAAATGCTGCTCGTGCTCCTCCCGACCCCGGGAATAAACAAGAATATCATCAATGAATACTATAATGAACTGATCAAGGAATGGCCTAAAGATATGGTTCATCATATCCATGAAAGCTGCTGGGGCGTTGGTGAGTCCGAAAGATATCACCAGAAACTCGTAATGCCCATACCGTGTGCGAAAAGCAGTCTTCGGAATGTCATCCTTCCGAACCCTCAACTGGTGATACCCTGACCGCAAATCAATCTTTGAGAAGTAGCCAGCTCCCTGCAGCTGATCGAATAAGTCATCGATACGAGGTAATGGATACCTATTTTGCACAGTAACTCGATTCAGCTGCCTGTACACTTAGACGAACAAGTCCTCTATCTAACAACTTTTGCAACTGGCTTTTGAGTTCCTTCAACTCTGTCGGGGCCATCCGATAGGGTGGTATAGAAATAGTCCCTACATCCGGAATTAAGTCAATGCAAAATTTGATATCGCGATCGGGCGGTAATCCTGGTAATTCAGCAGGAAACACATCCAGAAATTCTCGTGCGATCGGAACCTGGTCCAACGGGACTTCAGTGGCTCCTAAGTCCTGAACAAATGCTAAGAACCCATGACAACCCTTCTTCAATAGTCGTCCCGCATAAAGAGCAGAAATCATGTTGACAGGAGTTACATTACAATCTCCCTATACAACAAAGATTGGTTCACCTGGAAAGCAAAATCTAACCAATTTTCCCCGGCAATCTATGCACGCATGACAAGCGGCTAACCAATCCATACCGAGAAGGATATCAAAATCTAACATATCCAGGAGAATCAGATCAACTAATGAATCCTTATCACCAATACGTACTGAACAAGACCTGAATACATGTCGAGCTACAAAAGAATCCCCCACCGGAGTAATCACAACTAGCGGTAACTCTAACAACGACGACTCTCTCCCCAGAGAAAGTGCAAAACGTGAAAATACGTAAGAATGCGTGGAACCAGGATCAAATAAAATATGTGCGTCTAAGGAACATACTGCAAGGGTACCTGTCACAACTGCATTGGATGCCTGGGCATCCTGTGGAGTTAGCGCAAAAACTCGTACCTGGCCCCTGCCCGCATCCTGTCGTCCTCTGCCTCTGTCTCCTCGACCTCTCTGGAAGCGTCCTGAAAAGCCTCGACCTCATGGTGCAACCGTCGGGCGTATAGTGCCAACTGGAGAAGGAAGTAAAGCCATCGTCGTATTAGGTGGAGGGGGTAAAGCAGCCTGTGGAACAACGGTCCCTCCCTAAGATCTACAATCCCTCGCATAATATCCTGGAAGTCCGCAACTAAAACATATAGATGAGGGACTCTGATCTTCGGGGTATGAACTGAACATCTTGGCCTGGGTCCAACCTCGTCCAAAACTGCGGCCTGGAGTGTACCTACCTCCACTTCTGCCAAACTGCCTAGTCATTGACCCAATAGGTCTAGTCGTCTTTGGCTCCGGAACAACCAATGCCTCGCTCAAATGCTCCTCCACTCGCATCACTGCATCCATGGCCTGCGCATACGTATCAAAATGCCGGGAGCCTATAACCAGAAACAACTGCGTGTCCAGACTCCTTATGAATTGTCACGCCCCGCTTTCCAGAGTGCGCTAATATCGGCACGTGACAGAGCCAACCATGCTACCTGTGGATAGGAAACATCCCTCCACAGTCACATTACGGCTGTCTAGAGATATCGAGAACAGTAGAAATAAAAAAATAAACTATCTAGTACATGTCCATGAGCCAGAATAAACGAGTCAAGAAATAATATGCGGAAGCAATGGATCCAATAAACAATAATAATCTGGAATGTACGTCCCATAATGCGGGCTCACATCAGGAATGAAAATACTGAAAGGAACTGAACTAAACTAATACAGGTCCTCACTGCTCGGCCTGTTCACTGAAATACTCCTGCTCGGCCGCAGCAAAGGTAAAGGATCTGGGCCATGCAAAACCCAGACGTCTGTTCGTCATAATATCAAGCAATAATAAAATCAAGGAGTAGCAAGACATGCAGGTACGAGTATGAACGGTAAAACAGGTATAACAGTAACATACATAAGGACAGTGAAGGGTAAAGGCATAAGTGACGTGCAGTGAGTAATCTAAACTGCTCTACTGGGTTAACTACTCTCAAGTCTTTGAAATCAATTTAATGAATAGTCGATGTAACTCAATAGTATCCCGTGCGTGTCCGGGACCACGGTCAAAGACTCTCGGGCTGAATCCGAGACGTGCCGCTAGGCAGTAAAAGGTAGTATGTAAAGACGAATGATGTCAGCAGCATCATTCCGGGGCTGGCCTATCCCGTAAGACTGATCAGTAAAGGTATAGAACTGTCGAGTTACAAGTCAGGTTTCATCATTGATTTCCCCGTATCCCCAAGTTATGTGTTCAAGTCAGGTATTGATAAATTTGAAACTAATGCCAACACAGGAATCAAGCAGGAACATGTTTGCTTATACAAACAGCAGGATATATCCATCGGGACAACAGGTCAGGTTGTCGGCATTAGAAACGGGATCAGGTAACAAGTCAAGTAGTAATATATCAGGTCATGTCAAGTAGTGTACATGTATCAAGTCAGGTCAAGTAATAGTGTATCAAGTCATGTCAAGTAGTGCACAGGTATCAAGTGGGTGCTCATAATCAAACTGTAACCAGTATGGGTGCACAAAATCAAGTATAGAGTACTAATATAACAATAAAATGAAATAATGTGACATGGTATGCAAATAGATATAAAATCAATGATATGGATGCACAACTATCGATTAGGGTTACCTTTAATAGTTCTAAAACTAATTGGATTGCACTTTATTAAACATGGGGTATTAAAACAACAGTATTAGGTTATTAATGAGATCTGTGAATGCAGCTATATGTATTCTATATGATATGGATGCAAACGGACATCATATAACCATAAAATGATAAACTAACAAGTGCGGAATATATAACTAAGCAATATGAAATGTAACTATTCAATTTGATGCAGTATATAATAGTATAGTATGTAACAAGATAAGTTTTCATGATCTAGATTTGAAATGATATGAATGGATGCAAACGGAATATCGAAAAGTTATAAAAGTAAACATGGGGTGCATGATTTAAAATACAGGTGTTCCGTTTGTTAAAATAAATGCGTCTAAAGTAATGTAGCATGTATTTAAGATTGGTTTGCATGCCCTAGATCTGAAATGCACTATACAGATGTAAACGGAATGTCGAAAAGCTATAATATGAAACATGGGATACTTGATTTAAAATACCGGTGTGATATTTATTTAAATAGGTATATAATGAGTATATAGCATGTAGAAAGATTAACTTGCCTCGACGGATCAAGAAACGGATGTGTACGGTACGTCCGACGTCAGCAAAATGTCGCGACGCACGTACGACACACGGAACGAGTTCAAGAAATGCACGAGGGTGATTACGCAGTCAAGGCACGTTCGCTGGGTCGTCTGGATCGTTGGCGTCGTCACGGCTCCGGCGAACAACAGTAATACAGAAATCAAGAATTAAGAAAGAAAAGAAAAGAAAAGAAAGAGGAAGAGAGGAAGAAGGAAGATGCTCACTGGATTATAGGTGTTCTGTGGTCGGGAGAGATGTGATGGTGTCGAGGGGATCAACGACGATGAGTTGCTGTTAGGGATAGGTTAGGGTTTGGGCTTGGGTGTGTATGTTTCTGTGCAGGGGAGAGATGAAAAGAAGATGATGAAGGTGGAGGTGAGAGGAGGAAGAGAGGAGAATGGTGTGGTGATGGCGAGGTGAAGGGGTCGTTGGCGACGAGGTGGTGCAGGTGGCGGTTGCTCGGGGTTGTGGGTGCAGGGTGTGTTGCAGGGCTCGGGGAGAGGAGAAGATGGAGAAGGAGGAGACGAGAAGGCTTCGAGGGAGTTGAGGAGGCTTTGAGGATTATTAGGGTTAGGGTTTTGAGGAGGAAAGGCTCAGTGACGATGGGTTAACGAGGAAGGAGATGGGAGCTTGGGGTTAATATAGGAGGAGGAAGTTGAGGAGAGAGAAAAATATATGGGGATCTTGTGAAGGGAGGTGACCGCACTCGCGGGGAGGTGATCGTATCCCAACAGCTAGAGAATCCGCGAGAGGAGAGAGAGAGGAATAGTGAGGAGAAAGAAAATCGTCGTTTTGTGGGGTGGGGGGGAGAGAAAGCGATAGCGCGAGGGAAGAGAGAGAAAGAGAGAGGGAGTGAGGGCCACGAGACACAGAGAAATAGCTGGAGTTGTTAGGATTTAAGATTTAAAATTTAGAAAGATTTTTATTTTTTTTTAAAATATATTTTAGTTAGTTACAAAATGCTAAGCTGTCGATTGAAAATATAATGATATTAAATTAATTAATTTGAATTTAGGCGGGATACAAAACTATTCCAAAATACGCCCGAATCGGGTCTAAAAATTCAGATTTAAAATATGAAAAATATATGCAACGTCCAAATTTCAAAATGAAAGTTCAGGTAAAGAAAATGCATACCCCCAAAAACGGATGCACGTACGTGCGCGTAGCCATCCAAACACATCTGTTTCACTGAACAGGACGAGAACAGGATGCACGGATGCTACCATGGGGTTCGAGGTATCATGCAGGTCATGTTAAGTAATTTTAAATTATTTTACGTGACTTAAAATGTTATATGGTAAAAGATGCAATGTCAGATAAAATGCCAGTATGTACTAAACATGAAAATGCACAGTCTACGTAACAGTCAGGGTAATTCATAAACAGGAATCAAGATGGGTTTCAAGGAAGCGGGTCGGGTCGGATGCAATAAAATGTCAAATGCACTACCCGCACCAAAAACACAATAAATCAATAAATACCATAAATAAAGAAATACATGAACTAGAACTGATATAAATGAACGAGGGTGTTATATGAACCTCTTCACCCGAAGCTCCTCCGTAGAAACTAAGTATGGAGCATAGCGCGACAACTGGGTGAATCGTAAATCATAATCTGCCACCGACATACTTGCAGATTGCCGCAACGCTTCAAAACTGCTAGCTCTGGCGTCCCTCACACTTTGTGGTAGAAATCTAGCAAGAAAAACCTCAGAGAACTCGGTCCACGACATCAGAGGAAGACCAGCAGTTCGCCCTCTCTCCATCGACTCACACCACTCCTGTGCAAGTCCTTCCAATCGAAAGTTAGTCAGCTCAACCGACCTCGCATCAGAACATCACAATGATCTGCCGATCCTCGCCATCCTATCAAGAAAGGATTGAGGATCCTCTGCTACATCGGTACCTGTAAATACCAGAGATCTCAACCTCATAAACTCGGCAAGCGATACCTCCATCACTCTCGTGTCTACTAGCGAAACCGTCTGCATGGGCTGTACATCGGACTCTGCCATGGTCGGTGCCGTATCCTGTTTTCTATACTCGAATGGCCTCAGCCAGTTGTCCTACCACCTGCTGCAATCTTAACATGCCCTCCTCTATCCTAGTCAGTCAATCTGTAGGAGGAGGATCAACATGCTCATGCACCGCCGGAATGTTCGGTGTAACAGTCGCCGTCACAGACGGAGTCGCCCTAGCTGCATCTCTGGCTGCGGCTCGCCTAGCTCGCGTAGCCATAGCAACTGGAACAAGAAACGAGAGTTGATAAGGCTTACTAATAGGGATAATCAATAATAGAAAGTCAAAGGAAGGATAAATCAAGATATACATCCTAAGGTTAATTAGGCTGAGTATTGTAACGTAAATATGCCGCGGAACATACGTACGGTATTGCACTCGTCCTAATTCACCTACTCCATCAAACCAAAGGTCATCCTACGTAACGAACTCAAGTCGACTTACCTTGACTCACTACTCGATTCCGTAAGGTTAATCCTAAGCTCCGACACCAACTTTATCACGACCCAAAATTTGGATATGACCGGCACTTAGATTGTATAATATCTCAAGATATTTACACAACCCGAGTAAAGCAAAAACCAAGATGAAAACCCTTTTGGCGGAATTTTTTTGGAAATTTATTTTTTTAAAGTAAAAATCACAGTTTTAAGTAATTAAGATCTTAACAGTAACCCACTATTGAATTTATAATAAAAATAGTTATAAAGTGTTTAATTTGGTTGCATCCCTAATTGGGATCAACAATGTCAACAGCGGAAATAAACATACAACATTATACGATATCAATAAGAATCTCAATCATAAGTAAAAGAAATGTCATTTAATATAACTAAACGATCTCATCTGTCAAATAATATACATACAACCACCTCTCGTTCTAAATCATAATACAGTGTCTGATGGAGATATTCTAGATTCAATATACAATACCAAAAGAGAAGTTTACTATATATGTAACCCACCTAGCAAAAGATGCGATAAAAACTGATAAGTGGATCTGCACTGCTGCTAACCGTCCACTCGACTCCTGCAAGGAACTGTGGCACAACGGGGGTGAGTTGCCAACTCAGTGAATAAAACTAACATATAACGGCTGATAATGTAAATATGACGAACTATAACTAACTGCAATAAGGATAAGTATGATGCATGATAATATGTAGAATCATAACTTTGTATCACTGACTATATAAATCAACCGAAATCTCATCAATTATTTCCAAATATGGTTCATCTTTCCGTGTCCAACAACGACACAAATCTTCCGTTTCCCTCAGGCATCATTTCTCGAACGATCCTGTAATCAATAACACCGGTCGATATCATCTAGATATCCGCCGTGTTTCACAACTATCTCCGGTATCGAGTATTCTTGCTAGGCTCCCCGCCTCAAATACGGCTATCCTGCCCCTCGGTCTCAACCGGATCCACCATGTATCCAACTGTATAGCTCCCCCGCTCAATCTGGATAACATAAAAATCCGCGACTGTATAGCTCCCCCATTCGATCCGGAATAAAATCAAATCATAAAAACAATATCTCATGGTAGACATCTCATATCAATTTGAAGAATCGCTGAATTTATGCAATAGTATAGGAAAAACTCAAAACCATAAATTCTCAATAATACAATTGCCTCTTATATCAACTTAGAATACTCGAATACTAAATATGATGTCATTGATGCAAGTTACTATCATTAATGTTTTTAGGTATCATAGGAATCATATTTAACAAGATGAATACTAAGTGTAAAAGTGACATGTTAATATCGACGAGATGTAGTGTAACATGTAAATAAGTGCATATGCAGCATAACTCGTCGATAATTGTGCAGTGTTCTAACAACTATTAACATAGTGATGTATATGTATATATGAATGCATATTATCAACTTAGCATACAAAAAGTCTAATTTTTTATTTAAACATAACTACGAGCGTATAACGCCAACTTTACAAGATTCCCCGGTAGATGTTTAGTCTACTCACAGGAATACGTCGTAAACTACTCAGAAATCGCCAATCCTTTTCCTTTCCTTGCGGCCTTCGAAATATCCGTATTTGAATTTAACATCGAAATTAACTTATATAAGGAAACTGCTAATTTCGATACGGTGAAAACATGAAATACAAATTGTACGTATTAACTATACCACGTACGACTATTACAAACTACCTAACACTTATTTTAACTGGAATTTAACCAAATACTGTTTCGTAACAGAAAACAGAACGTGTTACGTATTACCCGTATCGTATTTTAGAATTTTGATCCCTTTTATGATATTAGTTCCCATATTTTATATACAGTTAAATTAACTTATTTAAAGAATACCAAAACTCCTAAAATTTACACAGAGACCTACCTAAAAACTCCCAACACCCAATTCAAACAAAAATCCGGCAACGCCGGATTTGGCCTATGACTCGCCGACCAAAATCCGAGCTCATGGGTTCGTAATCCTAAGGTTTGTTCTAGGTCCAACATACAATATTAAGGCATTGTTTGGTCAATTTAGTTATCATTTAAATTATAGCAGATTAACACAGAGCTAAGTTTTACCTAGAATACGATATTCGATTTCTAAAAATTTAAAGTTTACAGAACTTGATCCTACTGTGTTTAGAGATTATACCTATAAAGATGATTGAAAGGCTTCCTCCAAGAAATCCAAGTCCTTAGCTCCTAACTTGATGGTGGGAATCCTTAGCCTAATTCTTCTTCTCTTCTCTCTTCTCTTTTATTTTTCTTTTGTGAGATCTAAGTTTTTTCTTTTTCTTTCTTTTGAAATTTCTGATTTTAATTTAGCTAAAGTGATCTGAACACATGATATATGGTCAAGGGAATGAGTTAGGTGTATGAGGAGGTGTCACCAAGCAAGGTGTGCCACTCTCATGCAAGGAGGAGGTGTTGTGCAATGAATTGTGCATGAAAGAAGGATGTGTCCTAGTATTATCACTTCAAATTATTTTAACTTGTGACAAAATTCTGAGCTAAAAGATTATCTACCCCTTTTCCACTTACACCTTCAACCATTTCAAGTTTGCACATTTTCCTAAATTTTTATACAAAGACCCTTCACTTCCTATGTTATCATATAACACTATTCTAATTAAAATGAAACTAAATTTCACATTAAAACCCTTGTAATTTATTTATGTTGCATACTAATTTTAATTTAATTTGTTTTCCATACTACTTATGAAAATGTTTTATTTGGTTTTAATAACTTTTTAATTTAACATTTTATTATTTTATTAATTAATTTTATTTATTTCTAAATTTTCAAAATGTTACAACCTTGGTCAAAGATTTCTGGTGATGGCCACCTGTGCACTGCGTGACATCTACCCCTTATACCGGGAGAAACGAATCCCTGACGATCCGTTCACTGCCTTCATGTGGTTCAGGACCTTACCCAACTAAAAACTGTTTGCACGACTCAGTAGAGCCGTGATAGGGTAGTAATCAAAGTACCGTGGGAAGTCACAAGAAGCAAATGACGATCTCAGGTCGACAAACTAACCTGTACTCAAGTCATCAGAGAACTGCTACCTGACAATAGGTATAATACCATCTAGCATATTTCCGATAAATCCTTCCAGTGTAACTCATAACCCAATGAGAACCTGTATACAATTTTTGGTGACCAAGTAACACCAATGGCTGTGAGATTGGTCATCGCCCCTTTTCGGGATTAAGAAACGTTTATACTAATCTACTCTGGAATATCGATACCCGGTTTCGATATTCTCACGACCAGGGACAATTAAGTATTTGCTTATAGACTATCCAGTTCTCATAAGTGTGATCACTACAATAACCCTGCTACTCAAGCATGAATTCTATCGGTTTTATCAACATGTAATAGTGATCCGTAATACCACATAATACATGTACGTGATGATAAAGACAAACCGGATAATATACTATAATCTCAAGTAAGACTATTCTATTCGTATAGGTTCTCACTCAATTATCATAATCGTATGTCTGCGATCACAATAATTGCCTTGAGGGTATTATAGCCAATAATAATAACAAATATAAACAAAAGTACATGTAACAATCATGTCCATAAATCCTTTTTAACTTATAAAAACACAAAAATGTTATACTATTAGAATATTTAAATTATTCATCGACTCGTGGGAACATGTATTTTTGTAAATAATTCGTTAATGTAGCCTTTTGGATTAGAGCCTTTTATCCATCATTTCCGTTCTAAATTATAAAAATGAAATAAAAGCCAAGAATGAAATCATATTAATGCATCAGATGGGCTCCTTCCAGAGCCTTGCTCTTTTCTAATAAAAAAAAAATCCTATAAACCACCAAAACCAAGAATTATGAAATTACATTTTTGCTTGTTCACATGATTTATCTATAGAAAATATCACAAATCAAACCAAAATTCGTATTTAGTTCGAACAAATATAACAAAGAAGACAGTAAAGAACACCTCCCCGGTGCTGTCTCCCTCCCTATTTCACTACTACAAATAAGGGTTGCCCCTACGGATTTATCCATAGGGGCAACCCACTGTCCCTACGAATATATGCGTAGGGACGAAAAAATACCCCGTAGGTGCAAAGGCCGCAGGTGCAAGTTGAGGCCCTGAACTTGCCCCTACGGGCAAATTCTTGGCCCTACGGATTTATGTGTAGGTCCTGTTGTCCCTACGGATTAATCCGTAGGGTATAAGATTTTATATCATTTACGGTTTTTTTTAATATATTACATGTACCTACGGATATTACCGTAGGTCCATGTACTACCCCCTAAGAATATATGCGTAGGTACTTTTCCGTAGGGGCAAAATATCAGGATTCCTGATATTTAACCCCTACGGATAACGCCGTAGGGGAGAGGCAGTGGCCCCTACGGATATGTCCGTAGGGGCACTCCCAACCCCCTGGCACTGAGATCAGGGGGGAAATATCAGTTACTGCTGATAATTTGACCCTACGGATATATCCGTAGGGGCAACAAATATACCTACGGATTAATCCGTAGATACATATTATCTGTATTTTTTTTTTAAAAATGGGCTGCTTGATTTTTTTCCGTCCTGTGCACAATAATATATACATCAATCAAATCATATATTGCAGTATTCATAATCACATCTCACGCATATATATAATATACAAAAGAAACCCAAAACTGAATATGATATAAATACAAACCAATATCAATATCGTTTTAAAATGTAGTACAATGTGTATGATATAAATAAATACATGTTTCAAAAAATAAGAACCAAAAAGCTACCCTAGTTCGGTCCAGCTCCACTTCTGAATAACGATAGAATAACGCGTGCCTGCTCCTTGATCAATAAACTCTGCAATTCGTCACGAGCGGGAGTCTGAGCGGCATGTGGAGCTGGCGATATGGTCTGCGCAGCCGCCGTCGAGGTAGTCGCTTGCGGAGCCGCGGCTGCGGGAGTCTGAGTGGGCGGTGGAGCTACAGGAGCTGTCTGCGGAACCGCAGCCGATGTAGTGGCTTACGGAGCCGCAGCCAAAGGAGATGCATGTGGAGGCTCGGCCGATATACCCTGTCGCGTCTGGACCTAACGTGTGTAATAAGCGTGTAAGAACTGTGTATTATTCGAATTCGTATCATTATTAAGTTATTTCGAAACCCCGTTTGAATATCTAGTTTGTTGTTTATTTTAATTACATCTGTATGAATGATTAATCAAACTTAAGTCTAAAACCAAATAAGCTCAAGCTACGTACTAATTATGGATATGTTGATATCTATATAATATGACATGATATTTTACTATAAAGTAGTATACATACCAGCATCTCCTTCAACTTCTGAACGGTGGCCCTCAAGCTCTCCAGTTCCTGATGGACACGTCGGTCACTGGAGACGGAGGAAGTAACCGCCGGGGTGGAGTCCAACCTCATATGGGCCCTGCTAGGGCCCAGTCCCCAGCCTCTCTCCCAACCTCCGTGGTGCCCTCCATGTGCGGCGTCCAGAACTGGGGTCAGCAGCCTCGGATCGCTCTGTCCGGTAAAATCGATCCCCGAGGCCTGGGCCTGCTCAACCACCCACTCCTACACCCATATTAAGCAGTAAAGTATAAGTATAAGATTTAAACTTGAACCTTCTAAAACTAAAATTTCAAATTTGGGTAGAAAAAATATTAACACTTACGCAGTACTCCTGGGTAGCGACGTCAGGATATCGAAGCTCGCCCGTGGCGGGATCTGTCGAGGTGCCGTGGACGGCAAGATATGCGGACAGCACGCTCGGTGTACCACCTGACGCCACGGTCCGAGATGTCTGCAATATTAGAAAATAACTCTTAATATTAGAAATATTAGAAAATAACTCTTAATATTGCAGAATATCACAAAGGTCGGTCTATTGTAATTTACCGATAACTCCATGGCTCGAGTAATGTTCCTCGAGCCACCTGTGTAAGTGGGGCGACCCCTCTTCGCCGACTTCCTGTTCTCTGTATTCTGAGCGGCCTGTTTCTGCACAACGCATTAACATTTAGTTTTCTAATTAAGAAACACAAAGAAATAAATTATATCATAAATAATGAATTACATTTAAAATACATACCTATTTGCGTTCGGAGTCGAAATAAGTGCACAATAGAGGTCATGTCTCTGCGTCGACTCTCGCAAACGCCGGAGTAGATAGGAGGGCCGCTCTCTCTGCCTTGGGGGTCGCCATCCACAGGGAGTAGCAGTCGGCCTTCAGCACATTCCTGTTGTATCGGACCTTTGCCTGCATGTTCTTCATCAGGCCATTGTACAAAGCATGAAGGTCGAGCACCCTCCCCGGGTGATCAGGGTCGGCTACAGGCTGAAAATCGTAATCCAACTGAAAATACGAAAAAACATTATTATTAGATTGCAAGTGTTAATAATAAATATATTGGATAGATCAAATGAAAATATATATTAATACATACCCGAGCCTGATCAAAGAAGAGGGCGAATGAGCGCTGGTGCTGCTCACCCCACTCAACGTGATGTGGATAGTTCTTCACGAGCCGGATCTCGTCCCCCAAATACCGGCCGAACCTCTCGGCATGAGGACCGGTATAGCGATAGTCAAGGGTAAAAAAAGGGGGAATGCCGCCTCCCCCCTAGCTCTGTCAGGCCTCAGCCTATGGGACTGATTCGGGCCTCGAGTCCCCCTCTGGGGATGGGGAGGCCCTGCGTCTGTACGAAATATCAAGACAATCAATAATAAGACAAAGTTGTATTAAGAAATCAAGATTAAACAAAAATTCAAGTGTGATATATACCTCCGGTGACTATCGCACGAGCCTGGGCCCGGGCAGCAGCACGAGCGGGACGATAGTTCCTCCGGTGAGGAACAACCGGGGTCCCGGATGCGGACGCATCCTCTCCAACTAGAAAATAAACATCGACGCTAAATTTCCATGAAGTTCATATTTATTCTATAGAGCATATGTAAAATGAATAAATATTTTAAATTTATTCATACTAACCTGCAGACGATGTGGAGGGTATGGAAGCGGCAGGAGTGGCCCCTGCGGAAGATGTGGACGCACCACCTATAATTAGACAATTAAAAATAGATTATATAAGTAATTGCAAAAAGAATGTGTAGATCAATAATATAACGTTCTAAATCAATATGCATGCACTATAGGATATATAAACATGCCCGCAGGTGCGGTGGTGTCACCACCTACAGCTAGACAATAATAAAAATTGCTAAGTAAGAGCAAAAGGAATGTGTGTATTTATGATATAGCATTCTAAATCAATATACATACACTATATGATATATAAACATACCTGGAGGAGCGGGGGTGGCCTCTGTCCCAGATGTGGACGCATCACCAACAACTAGACAATCAAACATTGACAGTATAAGTAATTTTGACATAAACAGGCATGAATATCTGTAATATTACATTCAAAATGGATATGCGTGCAGTATACCTGGAGGTGTGGCAAAATCCACACGGAAGGAGACATCCGAAGGGGTCTCCGATCTAGGTGCAAGATCGGCCCTCTGAAGCTCCCTGCGGAGCTCTCCGGGCGGCAGAACCGCTCTGCCTCTGCCTCTGCCTCTGCCTCTGCCGCGGCTGGAGCTCCTGCCGCCCCTCGCTGCTCCCGACATCGTCATCAAATCTAGATAAACGGTTCGTGAACGCATTAGACAATCATTAAAAGTATTGACTATATATGTATAGAGAGTAAAATGTGAAGTAATAATATAACATTACTGATAACCTTTTTCGTTTCGTGGGCGCATCATACATATCTACTTGGATTTCATCGTCGATGTCATTTCTAACCCACGTAACTTCATGATCGGTCGAAGACAACCCGTCCTTCGAAACAGATGGTCGGAGCACTTTAAGCCTTCTCTCTTCTTCGTCCTCATCGCTGTCCTCGTATTCTGGGACATTGTAGACATCTCTGGGTTTCCATCGGCATACAACACTTCACCCTGGATGCTTCAAACACTGTGAGTAGTATACTTGGAACGCTTGGTTCGGAAAGATAAACGGATCGTCCTGACCGTAAAATCGAAGTGTGTTCACACTGGTCAATCAAAATTCATCTTTCCAAGTCCCAAGACCGCTTCTCCACCTGTCCGTATCGGTTCGCGGATCGTACCAAGTACACTGGAATATATAAAAGGGTTCTGATCGTCCGGGATAGTGGATACCGAGTATACAATTTAAGTCCCCATAGTAAATCACACCGTCTGATCCTACCGTCGCAATCCCACTATTCTGAGTGGTTCTAGATGTTTCTATGTCCTTAACTTCGAATTTGTATCCAAGGACACCAAATCCTTTGTAATATGCAACCTCCATACTAGGAAATTGAGCTAAACATCTTGAATCACTCTCAAATGATGCAAACAAGTTCGGATCGTGGATCTAACAAAACAAATTTTATGACAAATACATAACGATACAAGTTTAGATTAAAACTGATAGCAATAAAATATTATTTGAATAACTTACATGATCTGTGACCCAATCACAAAAATTATCCTGATGGTATTTTTCCAAACGTTCATGACTTTTCAGCCCATCGATTTTGCCCTTCACAATTTTTATTTTCTTGCTGAATGATCCTGAGAAACCTGTAGGGACTTTCAAATCATGCAACACCTACAGGAATCTTTTCTTCTCCGGTTGTGACATATGATAAGCGGCATTGGGAAGTACAAACTTGCCCGGTTTACCCGCTACCGGTTTAGGGTGCAATTCACTTCTTATTCCCCACTGTTGTAGATCCATCCGAGCATTCATGTTGTCTTTCGATTTCCCGTCTTTACACAGAAGCAAGTTAAGTATGTGCTCTGATACTCACTTCTCTATATGCATGACGTCCAGACAATGACGCACTGAATTTGTAGACCAGTACGGAAGCTCGAAGAAAATGCTTAACTTGTTCCAATATTGTGGTTTGACCTGTTTCGTCGGATCCATCCCGAAGGTCACGTTATTGTAACCATCCCATTTAGCAGTCACGTCCTCTCCGGACAATGGGGATGGAGGTCCAAGAAGCTCCTGATGACCATCAAAGTGAACCGTGTCTAACCTATAGGGGTGGTCTGGAGGCAGAAAACGTCGATGGCCGCAATAACAAACCTTCCTGCTAAAATTCAAAAATTTTGATGTTGTGTGTTCATGGCAATGAGGACATGCTTTGTGACCATGTACGGACCAACCTGATAGCATTCCATACGCAGAAAAGTCATTAATTGTCCACATTAAAGTGGCACGCAGTATGAAGGTTGTATTTGTGTTTGAATCATATGTCTCTACACCATCAATGAACAAAGTTTTCAGCTCCTCGATCAGAGATCGGAGATCGACGTCGATATTGTTCCTCGGTGAGTTTGGTCCGTCGATAAGAAAAGGCATCATAAAGTATAATTGGTCCATAGCCAACCAAGGCGACAGATTATAAATTATCATTACAACGGGCCATGTACTGTGACTTCCAGCCATATAGTTGAATGGGCAGAAGCCATCGGTAGCCAGTCCGAGCCGAACATTGCGAGGATCGCTACTGAATATTGCGTGCCTCCTATCGAAATCCTTCCATGCCGGTGAATCTCTTGGATGGCTCATTTTTCCATTTTCGCTTGGAGGAGCACGGTGATGCCAAATCATTGCCTCGGCTGTTTTCTTGCACCTGAATAGCCTCTGTAGCCACTGTGTTATGGGAAAGTATCGTGCTATCTTCACAGGTATATCGTGCTTCTTATCATAATCTTTCGGTTTATATCTGGTCTCTCCGCATGTTGGACACTCTTTCAAATCTGAATTCTCTTTCCGGTACAACACGCAATTTTTAGGACATGCTTGAATCTTCTCGCGCTTTAAACCCAAATCAGACATCATCTTCTGGGCTTCGTACCAGCTTTCGGGCACATTATTTCCCGGAGGCATAGAATCTTTCAAGAACGAAAGAAGCATTGTGAATGACTTGTTGCTCCATCCATTTAGGCACTTAATCTGGAAAAGTTGGACGAACCATGAGAGGGTGGAATACTTCGCATTCTCATAAATTGGTTTCCTAGCATCATTCATGAAATTTTCATATTTATCCGTACGCGGTCCTTGACCGGAAGGAATGTCATCTTCGGTACGAATAAATTCACCTAGGGCAGCCTCTACCATATCCTCCATTTCTTCTGATGGAAATAAATTTCCGTCTCCTGCCGTATTACCGAATTCTTCTTCTTCTCCTGCCGTATTATCGTGTTCTCCTTCTTCTTCTACCGCAGTACTGCATTCTTCTCCATCCCCGTGATATTTTCAAGTTGAATAAAGTCTAGTAAACTCATGTTTTACAATATGAAGCTCTGCCAATTCTACCTTCTGCCAGTACTTATTGCCACATCTATCGCACGGACAGAGAATCTTCTCTATTATGATCTTATTATGTGCGCGTGCAAATTCAAGGAAAGCAGCAACTCCTGCGACAAACTTAGGTTGCATACATTGTTTCCAATCCACATACATCCAATCCTTAACTCTGACGTACTCATGGGCCATGTTAGACTGCATAACATATAAATTGTAGGTTATGCTGACTATATTGAGAAATATAAGAACGGGATAGTTACTGACAAAGGAGAAAATCCGTGTATATGCTTTGTGTGTGCGTTTGTCGTTGAAAAGAATAAATTATCGCATGTATGTTAACCGATAGACGGGGACTAAGTGGCACTTTTAGTTTCATATATGAGTATCGATGGGAATATGAAGGTTTCATATTATCATATATTGGTTTTAACTCGAACATCTCGAATCGCTCTCTAATTATGCGTTTGTATGTGTGTGTTCCGGCTGTCGGGGGTAGGCTTATATCCCATTAAGAATGTATAGAGCGAACGCCCATCACTTGTGCTTTCAACCGTTTCGAGTAAATTTCGGCAGCAACTCCCCGCTGTTCTCCGAGTACACTGTAATAGAATAGATAATCATTTCAAAGCTGTGAAAAAACGTTGAAATGAACATCTAATCTATCTTTGTACACGGAGAACCAGCGGAAAGCTACCGACGAAATATCTCGAAACGGATGAAAACACAAGTGAATGAAAGCGTTTGCTTTATACATTCTTAACTTGTCCACACGGGACAAATCTATGGGTTACCATACGATTGAATTTTCTCGTCGCGTAGACTATACGACGGTTGTTAGTATCGAGCTATACTGTCCGATATTTAACAACCTTCGTATAGTTCTAGGTCACGACGAGTATCGCACGTATGTTAACCGATAGACGGGGACTAAGTGGCGCTTTTAGTTTCATATATGAGTATCGATGGGAATATGAAGGTTTCATATTATCATATATTGGTTTTAACCCGAACATCTCGAATCGCTCTCTAATTATGCGTTTGTTGTGTATTCTTATTGTATGTGTGTGTTCCGGCTGTCGGGGGTAGGCTTCTATCCCATTAAGAATGTATAGAGCGAACGCCCATCACTTGTGCTTTCAACCGTTTCGAGTAAATTTCGGCAGCACCTCCCCGCTGTTCTCCGAGTACACTGTAATAGAATAGATAATCATTTCAAAGCTGTGAAACAACGTTGAAATGAACATCTAATCTATCTTTGTACACGGAGAACCAGCGGAAAGCTACCGACGAAATATCTCGAAACGGATAAAAACACAAGTGAATGAAGGCGTTTGCTTTATACATTCTTAACTTGTCCACACGGAACAAATCTATGGGTTACCATACGATTGAATTTTCTCGTCGCGTAGACTATACGACGGTTGTTAGTATCGAGCTATACTGTCCGATATTTAACAACCTTCGTATAGTTCTAGGTCACGACGAGCATCGCACGTATATTAACCGATAGGCGGGGACTAAGTGGCGCTTTTAGTTTCATATATGAGTATCGATGGGAATATGAAGGTTTCATATTATCATATATTGGTTTTAACCCGAACATCTCGAATCGCTCTCTAATTATGCGTTTGTTGTGTATTCTTGTTGTATGTGTGTGTTCCGGCTGTCGGGGGTAGGCTTCTATCCCATTAAGAATGTATAGAGCGAACGCCCATCACTTGTGCTTTCAACCGTTTCGAGTAAATTTCGACAGCACCTCCCCGCTGTTCTCCGAGTACACTGTAATAGAATAAATAATCATTTCAAAGCTGTGAAACAACGTTGAAATGAACATCTAATCTATCTTTGTACACGGAGAACCAGCGGAAAGGTACCGACGAAATATCTCGAAACGAATGAAAACACAAGTGAATGAAGGTATTTTCTTTATACATTCTTAACTTGTCCACACGGGACAAATTTATGGGTTACCATACGATTGAATTTTCTCGTCGCGTAGACTATACGATGGTTGTTAGTATCGAGCTATACTGTCCGATATTTAACAACTTTCGTATAGTTCTAGGTCACGACGAGCATCGCACGTATGTTAACCGATAGACGGGGACTAAGTGGCGCTTTTAGTTTTATATATGAGTATCGATGGGAATATGAAGGTTTCATATTATCATCGAGTATCATATATTGGTTTTAACCTGAATATCTCGAATCGCTATCTAATTATGCGTTTGTTGTGCATTCGTGTTGTATGTGTAACATGATTTTAAACCATTGAGACCAAGATTGATAGAACTGATCATCCTACATTGTAATAGCATTCATCAACCAAAAACTATTATTGCAATGGTATTCATCTATAACAATCAACAATTAAAACTACAAATGTAGGATACTGATATCATAAAGCGTTATATGCAACATTGATAGAACTGATAAATAAAAAAACGAAACACAAACCGTATCAAGATTTAACAACTTTGATTATGTCATATACGCGGGCCGATATTTTCATATTAGCCAATAGGCAAAAATAGATTGCGGTCTGGATATGGCATATTGGCAGATGTTACCTATATGCATACATGCATGTTGTCTCCCCATTTTTTCATAAATCAAACAACCTACATACATCAAACTAGTCCATGCCACCAATCGGAAACTCCACTATGTTTTTGAATTATTATTTTTCCAAATAGCATTGAGCTCCTATTGACGTTGTCCCATCCAACAAATTTGTTGTGCTTGCCTCGACCTTCATCTAGCTTTCACATGCCATACACATTAGATGAGTAAAATAGTTATAAATTATGGTATTTTATTGTCATCAATCCACAAAATAAGATTTCTTAGTAAACACCTAAGCCAATACTTCGAGTTGTAAATAGAATATCCTCCACGTTAAAGTGACAATAACAAAAAATGGTATTTCTAGCTTGACTTCAAGATGGGGATGATTTTTTTAACTTTTCTAGGCACATTCCTTCCATGATCTTAGCCTCTTAGGGCGTGTCTGGTTGGTTGTAGCTGCCAAAAAAAAAAGTATTTAAAAGTACAAGTAAATCCAACTACAGATGTTGCAACATCATTCCTTTGTTTGGTTAAATGTAATTCTAACAACATATTTTGCAAAATTTGTGTATGGTTGGGTGTAATTGCAACGAAATAGCAAAATTTCCCTTTGTTTGTGTATCCCAAAGCCGGTAGCTGCAAAAGCACTCAATTTGAGGTCGAGAATAGTTGCAACTACATATTTTTTAAATTCAAATTTTTGTTCCAACTACGTGTTGGAACAACTACTAGCAACCAGACACCAACTTTTAGATTTGCATGTAGTTGGAGCCCTTAGTGTGTCTGCTTGAGAAACCCTGCAATTATACTTATAATCATACAAGTAGAAGCCATTTTTTGATTTAGTTTAAGACCTTACTGGGCCTGTGGTGCTCCGCAAGCCCCAACCCCAACCTAACCCCAGCCCCAGCCCCAGCCCAGCCCCGCCCCAACCTAACCCTAACCCCAGCGCGGCTAGCTAAACCCCAACACCAACCCTAAGGCAAACCCTAACCCCAGCCCCAGCAGCAGCCGAACCCCAACCCTAACCCTAACCCCAACCCCGACCCCGACCCCGACCGCGACCCCTGCCGAACCCCAACTCGCGCGCGCAACCCCAGACCAGCCATGAACCCTAAGCCCAAAATAATCAAAATATTCTTTAATTTACCTTAAGATTTACTCACCTGAACGGCGGTGGCGACGACCTGAACGGCGGTGGCGACGACGAGAACGGTGGTGGCGACGAGAACAGCGGTGGCGACGAGGAGAACAGCGGTGGCGATGACGAGAACGGCGTGGCGATTTGGGAATTTTTTTCGCGCGCGATCGAGAGAGAGAGGAAGAAAGTGAGCGTAGGCGATCGATCTGTGCCTTTATTAAATCGATATTTAGTTGCCCCTACGGATTTGTCCATAGGTCCTTGGTTTGCGGCTCCGTAGGGGCAAACACCAAATTAAGAATTAATATTTTTATTCTTGGACGTCTGGGCCCGTAGGGGCAACCTTTTAGCCCTACGGATTAATCCGTAGGGCCTAGTTAAATCTTCCCCTACGGATTTCAATATCCGTAGGGGCAACCCCCTATTTTACTAGTGTTTCTCCGGCCACCCTTCGCCTCCACCCACCTTCTTTCTTTGATCTAGTTTCCTCTCCCTTTCTTCAAACGTTCCCAGCTTCCTTCTCTTCTTGTTTCTTCTCTACACTTTCAAAACCATTTCTTTTTCCACCACCTTTCACTTCTGTCTTCACCAACTTTTTCCTCCTGCCACCTTTTCCCTCTCTTTTAGTTTCCTCTTCACTTTTGTGCACAATCCCTTGTCCGCTCTCAGCCTACTTCTTCCTTCTTCAACCAATACAAACTGTTTCCTCTTCTTCTGTAGCTGATCTTGGCGTCTTCGATCTTATCTCCGTACCTTTTACCTTCATATCTCGGAGGAGGAAGTATGAGCTTGTCCGAAGAAGAACAATGTGGTAGAGTGGAGAAATGTTTGGATAGTGTGGCAAGGCTAGGCCTGGTGGGTTTTGAATCCTGGGCCGACGAAGAGCGTCATGTGTTAGATGGCCGCAACCATCGTCGTGGGAAAGGGAAGGATGTGGTCGGGGTTCATAATCTGCATCATAGTTCCGGCACGACATCTCCGGCAAGACAGACTCCGATGGAGCCCACTCGAGGACAAGCCCCTAGATACGCCGAGGTAGGAGGCAGCATGGGGCCCAAAACAGGGGTGTTCAGCAGCCTCCAACTTGGAGTTAATCCGAGGGGACCCTCTTGGGTTGCTAATGGTGCCGTGAGAGCTTGTAGACCGGTTGCTGGAGGCCATGTGTTTAGACACTACCATAAATAGGGGTTTCCCCTACGGATAAATCTATAGGTGCAAACCTCTGTCTCTATGGCTATGTTTGTAGGGGCACAAAAATACGCCATAGATGCACATGCCGCAGGTGCAAATCTTAGCCTTAAACATGACCCTACGGCGAAATATTTGCCCCTACGGTTTAATGCGTAGGTCTATTGGTCCCTACGGATTTCACCGTAGGGACAAAATATTTATTTAATTTATTGGTTTATAAAATAAAATAATTGCCTCTTCGGATAAATCCACAGGGATAAATATATGCTCCTACGACGTAAGGCGTAGGTACGGATGTGTAGGGGCAAAATATCAGCTACGGGTAAGTTTGTAGGGGTAAAGCTAAGCCCTTGCGGATTACTCCACAGGGACAAGCCTAACCCCTGTTACTGAGTCTATAGGGTCAAAATATCAGGTATCCTGATATATTGTCCCTATGGATAAATGTGTAGAGGCAAAGTTGGACACTACGGATTAAACGGTAGGTGTAACATTTGTACCTATGGATTAATCCGTAGGGACATATTATCAGGTTTTTTTTAAAAAAGGGCTGCCTGTTTTTTTCTCGCCCTGTGCACAATAATATATACATCATATTTGAAAGTAATCAACAAGCAGAATATACACAACAATATTCATAATCAATATCTCACGCATAATATATAAAAGAAATCAACAAGTAGAATATGATATCAATCTAAATCAATATGAACACCACCAATATCGTCCAAAATATATACAATATGTATCATATAAGTAAATACATGTTTAAAATATAAAAATCAAAAAGCTACCCTAGCTCGGTGCAGCTCCACCTCTGATAATCGTCGTAATCTGGCGCATCTGCTCCTCGGATAAACCTTGAGTCAACAACTCGAGCAATACGGACGGTGCGGGAGTCTGAGCGGGCTGTGGAGCTGTGGAGCTGGTCTGTGCAACCGCAACCGAGGTAGTGGCTTGCGGAGCCGCAGCTGCGGGAGTCTGAGTGGGCTGTGGAGCTGTAGGAGCCAAAGGAGATGCATATGGAGCCTCAGCCGAAATACCCTGTCGCGTCTGTTCAGTTTTGCGTGTAATAAACGAGTAAGAACTGTGTATTAGTCGAATTCGTATCATTATCAGGTTATTGCGAAACCCCAATCTATGAATACTTAGGAACTTAGGCCTTGCTTGGATATCTAGTTTGGAAAACCGTAGTTTATATTAATTAGATAGTTCTATATATGTATGATTCATCAAAGCTAAGTCTACAACCAAATAAGCTTAGGTAATGTACTAATATTGGATATGTTGCTATCTATAATATGACATAATATTTTACTATTAAGTAGTATACATACCATCATCTCTTTCAACTCCTGGATGGTGGCCTTTAAGGTGTCAAGTTCTTGCTCTAAACGTCGCTCACAGGAGATAGAGGAAGTAACCGCCGGAGTGGAGTCTAACCTCATATGGGCCCTGCTAGGACCCAGTCCCCGGCCTCTCTCCCAACCTCTGTGGTGCTCTCCGTGTGCGGCGACTAGGATTGGGGTCAGCAATATCGGATCGTTCTGTCCAGTAAAATCGATCCCCGATCTCTCGGCCTGCTCAACCACCCGCTCCTATACCCACATTAACCAGTAAAATATAAGTATATCATTTAAATTTGAACTTTTCAAAACAAAAATTTCAAATAGGGGTTGAATAAATATTAACACTTACGCAATACTCCTGGGTAGCGGTGTCGGGGTATCGAAGCTCGCCCATGGCGGGATCTGTTGAGGTGCCGTGGACAGCAAGATACGCGGACAGCACGCTCAGTGTACCATCCTGCGCCAGGGTCTGAGCTCTCTGCAATTCACCAAAATTTATATTTATTATAAAATAACTCCTAAGTTTACATTATATTAAAATAGATCTATTGTAATTTACCGATACCTCCATGGCACGAGTAATATTCCTCGAGCCACCTGTATAAGTGGGGCGACCCC
Organism: Agapanthus africanus; assembly: GCA_030015575.1. Taxonomy (NCBI): domain Eukaryota; kingdom Viridiplantae; phylum Streptophyta; class Magnoliopsida; order Asparagales; family Amaryllidaceae; genus Agapanthus; species Agapanthus africanus. Next base: position 416,636,001 of record JASDDO010000024.1, on the reverse strand, counting down.
TCTTCGCCGACTTCCTATTCTCTTTATTTTGATCCGTCTGTTTCTGCACAACATATTCAGATTTAGTTTTCTAATTAAGCAACACAAAAAAATAAATTATATACTAAATAATGAATTACATTTAAAATACATACCTGTTTGCGCTGAGAGTCGAAATATTGCCACAATAGAGACCATGTATCTACGTTGACTCTCGCAAAGGCCAGAGTATGTAGGAGGGCCGCTCTCTCTGCCTCAGGGGTCACCATCCATAGAGAATAACAGTCGATCTTCAACTCGTTCCTACTGTATCGGACCTTCGATTACATGTTCTTCATCAGGCCATGGTACAGAGCGTGAAGATCGAGCACCCTCCCAAGGTGATCAGGGTCGGGTACAGGCTGAAAATCGTAATCCAACTGCAAATACAAAAAAAACAATGTTATTAAATTGCAAGTGTTAATAATAAATATATTAGATAAATCAAATGAAAATATATATTAATACCTGAGCCTGATCCCAGAAGAGGGAGAATGAGCGCCGGTGCTGGTCGCCCCACTCAACGTGAAGTGGATACTTCTTCACGAGGAGGCTCTCATCCCCCATATACCGGCCGAATCTTTCGGCATAATCGCCGGTATAAAGATAATCAGTGGTAAAGAAGAGGGGGAATGCTGCCTCCCCTATCTCTGTCGGGCCTCAGCCTATGGGACTGATTCGGGCCTCGAGTCCCCCTCTCGGGATGGGGATGCCCTGCGTCTACAAGAAATATCAAGACAATCAATATTAAGACAAAGATGTATTAAGAAATCAAGGTTTAACGAAAATTGAAGTGTGATATATACCTCCGGCGACAGAAGCACGAGCCTGGGCCCGGGCAGCAGCATGAGCGGGGCGATAGTTTCTCCGGTGAGGAACAGCCGGTAACCCGGACGTGGACGCATCCACTCCAACTAGAAAATAAATATCGATAAAATTACATGAATATTTAAAGGATATGTAAAATGAATAAATATTTTATATTTACTCATACAAACCTGCAGACTGAGCGGAGGGTATGGAAGTGACGGGAGTGGCTCCTGTACCGGGAGTGCCCCCTGCACCAACGTGGATGCCCCACCTATAATTAGACAATCAAACATTGACTATATAAGTAATTGCAAAAAGAATGCGTATATCAATAATATAACATTCTAAATCAATATGTATACACTATAGAATATATAAACATACCCGCAGGTGCGGTGGTGGGCTCTGCCCCTGATGTAAGTACGTAAAAGAAAAAAAATGTATGTATATTTATGATATAGCATTCTAAATCAATATACATGCACTATTTGATATATAAACATACCTGAAGGTGCGGGAGTGGCCTCTGTCCCTGATGTGGACGCACCAACAGCTAGACAATCAAACATTGACTATGTAAGTAATTTTGACATGAATATGCATTTATATCTATAATATTACATTCAAAATGAATAGGGGTGTAATATACCTGGAAACACAGGAGTGACCTCTGTCCCTGATATGGACGCACCACCACCAACTAGACAATCAAATATTGACTATGTAAGTAATTTTGACATGAATATGCATGAATATCAATAATAGATATTACATTCAAAATGAATATATGTGCAATATACCTGGAGGTGTGGCAAAGTCCACACGGAAGGAGGCATCCGAAGGGGTCTCCGATCGGGGTGCAAGGCCGGCCCTCTGAAGCTCCCTACGCAGCTCTCCGGAGGGCAGAACCGTTCTGCCTCTGCCGCTGCTGGAGCTCCTTCCGCCCCTCGCTGCTCCCGTCATCGTCATCAAATCTAGATAAAACGGTTCGTGGACGCATTAGACAATCATTATATATGCATGCTATATATGTATAGATCGTAAATTATGAAGTAATAATATAACATTACTGATAACCTTTTTCGTTTCGTGGACGCATTAGACATATCTATTTTGATTTCATCATCCATATCATTTCTAACCCACGTAACTTCAAGATCAGCCGAAGACAACCCGCCTTTCGAAACTGACGGTCCGAGCACTCTAAATCTTCTCTCTTCTTCATCCACATCGCTGTCCTCGAATTCTGGGACATCGTAAAAATCCCTGGGTTTTCAACGGCATACGACACTCTATCCCGGATGCTTCAACACTGTGAATAGTATACTTGGAACGCTTGGTTCGGAAAGATAAACGGATCTTCCTGACCGTAAAATCGAAGTGTGTTCACACTGGTCAATCCATATTCATCTTTCCAAGTCCCGAGATTGCGTCTCCACTTATCCATATCGGTTCGTGTATCGTACCAAGTACACTAAAATATATAAAAGGGTTCTGATCGTCCGGGATATTGGATGCCGAGTATACAATTTAAGTATCCATAATAAATCACACCATCCGATCCTACCATCGCAATCCCACTATTCTGAGTGGTTCTAGATATTTCTATGTGCTTAACTTCGAATTTGTATCCAAGGATATCGAATCCTTTATAATATGCAACCTCCATACTAGAAATTTGAGCTAAACATCTTGAATCACTCTCTAATGATGCAGACAAGTTCGGATCATGGATCTAACAAAACAAATTTTACGACAAATACTTAACGATATAAGTTGTTAGTCATGTATATGCCCTAGAGGCCATTATTGTACATATGATATATATTATAGTGGACGCTTGGATATATATAGAGAGGACTTTCTTGCTCGACATGATAGTATGCTATTTGGTTTCACTTTATCTTAATATGTTGACTTGTATTAGTTTATTGTCTTGCTCTCACATGTTGATAAAGCCCTTATGATATGTACTTGACTACTAGGACTATGATGAGATCATACTAGTGAGGAAAGGGTAGTCAACGAGTACATCCTATAACTGTTCCTAGTCGAGAGTGTATCGAGACAGGGCATCGATACACCAGTGTAGACTAGCGTATACGCATCTTGACCCATATGATGGGCGATTGATGATCCCATATCCATTGGTGTTTTGACATCAGAGATGGTGTACGGGTGCTCAGTGGAGACTGGGTACTCTGAACGGACTCGCCGAGAACTCCTAGATGGATTTATACCAATCGTCAGATAGCAGTTCTCTGGTGACACTGGTACAGGTTAGTTTGTAGACCCGAGATCGTCATAGAGTCTTGTGTGATTCCCACTGTGCTTTGATTTCCACCTTACCACGTCCAGGAGGGCGTGCAAAACGGTGGCTTTTGGGTACAGCCCCGAATCATATGGAGGCAATGAGCGATAAGAGGGGTTTCGTCTCTCCCGGTATAGGAAGTTGATGTTGTGCTGCGTTCGATTGGCTATAACTGGAAGTCCCTGGTCAGGGCTGATATAAAGTGCTACTGGTAAGTATTATCAGTAGTTTCTCGACCTGTTATGAGCCTCACATCAACACGACTTATCGGTTACTGGGGTCTGACGTTTACCACCCCTAGACTAGATATGCGACACATCAGACGAAGAGACCGGACTGTACGGTAGTGTTACCGATTGGATTCACAGGAGAAAGTACATGCTTGCTTGTTGATCTTCTGATCGCTCAATACCTGGGTGGCTGTTAGGTTTAGCTGACCGCTTGCAGCTTGTGGGTGTTTGATATGATCATCACCCACTGCTGGCGTATTGACGATTCTTTAGAGTCCTACACAGAGGTTTCCTGACTCAGGCAAAACGGAGTAGGAGCACATATGTGATATGTGCGGGACCGAGAATAATACGATATGAGATACCGTATTCTATTCTCGCGATATATGATATCGGCCGGGTATATGTGATATATCCGGGTCATCGGATCAAGTGTTGATTCAATGAATCGGTACATGTTATATTAGTCGGCTATATATGATATAGCCGGATTGTCTGATCAAGTGTTGATTCGGTAATTTAATGTATAATTATATATGTGATATATTGCATTACATTAACTAATATAAGCTCGCTTTATTAAATCATTTTCTCGCCGGATAATACATTAACATATATGCGATATATGTTAATTGTATTATTTTCTTTTATTACAAAATTATATTATATATGTAATATATAATATTGTAACAAGTTATGATTATAAATGCAACATGGTTTGTGGAGATTAAACATAGTTAGGGTTTGATTTGGGTTAGTATTTGGGTTAGCTTTTTCATGAAGCTTCATGAAGCTTTGTTTTGTTTTTTGCTAAGATATTTTGTGTTGATATTTATTAACCCAACCCAAACCCTTTACCTTAGGTTTATTCTCTACATGAGTTAAGCCCTTTCATTCTTAACTCAAGGTTGTTTTGTAACCATAGTGATAATTCATTATTCATCACAAAAGCTTTCTTCTTCTTCATCCTCCTTGAAAAGCTTGCTAGCTTTTTTACATGTGATGATAAATGGTGAGAAATTGAAAATAAAAGAGAGCTAAATTCCTACTTCATCATCCTCATCTATTCTAGCCACTTAGATTAGGATGTTCACTTCTCTAATAAGTTGTTTAATGAAGTGTAAGCTTAGGTTAAAGATTCTTCAAGGTAGATCATCTTCGAAAAGGAAAACTTTAAGTAAGCATGGATCATTCGGCTTGTGGAGCCTCTCTAGAGTCCGGATGTTCATGGATCATGGTGAAGGGACTACTACTCGGAGCTTATGAAGCGAAGGAACGGACTACAAAGGTTGTAATCCCTTTTCTTTTAGATGTAAAGTTGTTTACATGCTTGTTTACCCTAAAACTCTAGCAAAGATCTTCGCTTTAGATTGTTCGGCACTTGAAAAATTTATATTTGGCATGGTTGATGCCTTATAGAGCCTTGTGATAGTACCTAGTAACCCTACAGTGGTATCAGAGCCTAGCTAGAGCATTAGGCGACGTGTAGACGAAATTAAAAGTCCGATTGAACCCCGAAACATCATTTTGGACCCCCTCTCTGGAAATTTATTAAAAAGATGGTTTTTTTCGTATTAAAAATACTCAGAAAATTAAGCAGGTGATTGTATGGATATCTGTGAAGTACGATTCCCTAAGTCCATCAAGCCACCGCGGAACCGCGGCCAAACCTTGCTATTGGTGGCGGTTCCGCGGCGGAACGTGGGGATTCAGGGATCGTACTTCAACAGGTGATCCGTAAGTATTACGTTATGCTTCTAGGAATTTTTTAATATTACTCAATTGTTGAGTTTTCTGGAGATCTTAAGAATTCGTTGATTCAATCGGAAAGTTTAACATCGTTTAGTTTTTCCGGATAATTTAGAACGTGTTAAAAGGTTCGAACGGATATCAATAACTCACTTTTTCCCGACACGAAAAACTTTCAAGTGTTGGAATTTTTCCCGAGTTTGAATCTTTCAAAAAAAACATGCAAGCATATCTGTGGACCCTCTAGAAGAACGTAACCTTAACTCGATTATGTGACCGTCAAAACTGCTACTGAACCCTAGGGTTTGTGCTAGTTTAGCGTTGCCACATGTGAGGCGTTGGTTTGACTCTTCTACGACTGGTTCATTGGGGCTGTGACATGTTCTGGGATTTTTGAACTCTGCTCAAGTGTTGAGCTATTTGGGAAATCTTGGGTATTTGTTTATTCGATCGGAAAATTTAACATTGTCTATTTATCTGGAATGTGATACAATATGTGGAATTCATATACAATATGTGGAATTCATATAGTTAGGCATAAAATGTGAAGTATGTGATATTTCGGATTTAAGATGTCTAAAGTGATTGTGGATTCCAAATGTTGTAGTTTTACACTTTCTTTTTTGTGACCGTAAGTGTAGTATGTGGGGTATTGCCGGCTTCGTTGCTATACATCAACGACAATCGGGATACGCATACTTGCTTATGTTGATGATATGAGATATTATGTGTTGCTGTGATATGTTATATTGGATCGTCGTGTTCTGAATAGCCGGGGTTTTATGTGAGATGAGAGTGTTTATATTCATTCATATAAAATTTATTGTCTGTAATATTCTTTTATTAGGGCACTTCCGGGTTGAGGATGATGTCACCATTGTATATTATTTACTTTTCCGCATTAGGTAGACCTAAGGAGGGGAGCACAAGTAACCGAGTTCTAGGGTACAGTGGGAGGCTATCTCGAGGAGTCGAGACCGGGTCTCCTAACCCTAGAATTGGCAGAGTTGCTTGCCGCTCTCGTAGGGGTCTAGGGATGTGGGTTTGGCTATTCATCGCGACCGTGGAATCCGTGTTTTATACAGGCTCGAAATAAAACACGGATGTCCTAGTATATCCAATATTTCATATGTTATCTTCTGCTGCAATGTTCTGTGATGAGATCATATTACTGCCTGAGACGAATGCTTATACTATATATATGTTATATAAATATTACTGCTTTCGTTTCTTCTGTAATGCTTAGGAAGCATAATTGATGGGATTTATTAATGAGATTAATAAAAGAAAAGAAACCTAAAAGATGTTGTAGAATCAAATTTTCAAAAAGGGTAGCTACAGTTTTTGCTTTGCATAGCGGTATATATGATATACCCTGTACCTTATTCGATGAGGAAAGAGCCGAGATCTCTTCACCGGGAGTGACCTTTTTAGAAAAACTGGCAGATGCTACAAACTAGTGGTTTTGTTTTTGATTGCTTCTATAGTTCTTGCTTTGCATAGCGGTATATATGATATACCCTGCACCTTATTCGATAAGGAAAGAGCCGAGATCCCTTCACCTGGAATGACCTCTTTAGCGAAACTAGAAAAACCTCAAAAACACTCCTTTTCAAAATCACTTGTTTCTACAACGATATCAAGTTCATTAAGCAATAGGTTTTCAGAAAAACCTGTCGTAGCCCTCCATCATTTTAGATAAGTCCTACTTAGTATTCGTGCTGCGTTTGTTGACCTCCGTCAAGGTGTAGTGTGCGGTAGCTAACTAGTATTTATCTGTTTATGCACATGATGAAGATTAGATTAGGGTAGTCGTACGGCTTTGTTGACCTCCATCAAGGGTCGTGCGGGTGGGTTTGATTCAATCAAGAAATGATGGGTTGAACTTGATTAGCACCCTATGATTTGTTGACCTCCGTCTAGGTCATGGGATTCTTGGGGCAAAATATTATCGGGAATTTCAAGTGTTGAAATTTACAATGAGATTGCATACCTTCTATAAGATAGTTGGATCCTGATACCCACTGCGAGTAAGAGTTACTCCTGGGAGAATTTTACACAGGACAATTAGCCGATCAAGTAGGTGTCTAGAAAGGTATTAACGGGGTTATACCTCTGGAAAAACGATGTTTACTTTAATTAGGTCCGTGTGTTAGCACGTGGAACCTCCCTCAAAGTACCAACACTGGCCTGGCTGAAAGATTGGCGAACTTGTAAGGTGTAATTAATCCCGGCTAGTCTTTCCTTTTAGGGTTTGAAGGAAGATTTGATAAAAAACAGTGGGAGACATCCTGATTAGATAAGATAATAACCAATCTAATCTTGCAAGAGCATACGCTAAAGTGTTTTCTTCTCTCTCTCTCCAGGTAGCGACCATGTCAGGCCTTAATCAAGATAATAATATGGATGTATTGACTGAACCCGCTTATTATACTAGGCAGTGGAACGTTGGTCCCGTTCTTTCTTATAAGTGTTATAAGACTGAGAAGGAAATAGGAGAATATCTGGATTCTCACGCCACCCAAAAAAAGAATAAGCATGTTGATGCATCTTCTTCAGGTGTGTTTGTTATCGAGAACTGTTTCTCAGTTCACTCTACGTTCTGGGTATTAGATACCGGATCGGGATCTCATATATGTAATATGTTACATGAACTATGTAAAGATAGAGAACTGGGAATGGATGATCATTCCGTAAGAGTAGGAAATGGTGCAGATGTTGCAGCCAAAGCAGTTGGCGAATATCACCTTGTATTACCAAATGGTAATACATTGGTTCTGAACGAGTGCTATTACATTCCGACCCTGATATGCAATATTATATCAGTTTCTTTATTGAATAAATGAGGATATAATTTTGTAGTACAGGATAATGTTATGAACATATTCCTAAATCAAAAATTGATTGGATCAGGATCGTTAAATAATGGCATATACGTTCTCAACCAAACTACAGTACTTAATGTACAAAACACACACAAGAAGAAGAGTTCAGAAATAAACGAATCCTTCTTGTGGCATTGTAGACTAGGTCATATCAATGCGACACGGCTAGCTAAATTGCATAAGGATGGATATTTGAATCCATTCGAATTTTCATCTTATGATACTTGTCAGTCATGTCTCAAAGGCAAAATGACCAAAACTCCGTTTAGTGGACACGGAGTAAGAGTTACAGAACTCTTGGAACTGATACATAGTGATGTATGTGGTCCCATGTCTACACATACCAGGGATGGTTCTTCATACTTCATTACGTTCACTGACGATCTCTCAAGATTCGGATATGTGTTCCTGATGAAACACAAATCAGAAGCTTTTGAGAAATTCAGAGAATATAAGAAGGAAGTAGAGAACCAAACGGGCAAAAGTATTAAAATCCTTCGATCTGATCGAGGAGGAGAATACTTGAGCACTGAGTTCCTAGACTATCTAAAAGAGAATAGGATTCTCTCTCAGCTTACTCATCCTTATACACCACAGCACAACGGTGTATCGGAGCGGAAGAATCTCACCTTATTAGATATGGTGCGCTCTATGATGAGCAATGCTGAGTTACCTATTTCCTTTTGGGGATATGCGCTTGAGACAGCGGCATATCTACTAAATAAAGTTCCTACCAAATCTGTGCCTACCACCCCATATGAGATATGGGAAGGGAAGAGACCATATCTTAATTTTGTTAAGAAATGGGGTTGCCCGGCCTATGTCAAAAGACAAAAACCGGACAAACTCGAGGCAAGGTCTATTTTATGTAAGTTTGTTGGATATCCCAAGCATTCGCGAGGGTATATCTTCTACCACGGTAAGGAACAAAGGGTGTTTGTTGCTCAACACGCCACCTTTTTAGAAAAGGAATTTCTTGCAAAAGAGATTAGTGGCTCTGAGGTAGAACTGGAAGAAGTTCCAGCAAGACAAACTACAACAGAAGATTTGATGGAACCAGAGGATTCAGTAGTTCCTGACGAACCCCAGCCTCTCCGCCGATCTAGTAGGGTTCCTCATCCACCTGAGAGATTCTACAGTTTTCTCGTTGATGGTGGGAGCGAGGATTGCATCATGGAAGATGATGACTCAACTAGCTTCGAGCAGGCCATCACGAGTGGGGACTCTGTAAAATGGCTGGATGCAATGCGATCTGAGATGGAATCCATGTACACCAACAAAGTATGGACTTTGGAAGTTTCTCCTGAAGGGGTAAAACCCATTGGGAGCAAATGGATCTTTAAGAAGAAACTTGGTGTAGATGGAAAAGTTGAGACTTACAAAGCTAGACTTGTTGCAAAGGGTTTTTGTCAATGACCAGGTGTGGATTATGACGAAACCTTTTCTCCAGTGGCTATGCTTAAGTCCATCCGAATCTTACTTGCCATTGCTGCATACTATGACTACGAAATCTGGCAGATGGATGTTAAGACCTCCTTTCTAAATGGTGATTTAGAAGAGTGCGTGTACATGACTCAGCCAGAGGGCTTCGTAGACAGTGGGAGCAGCGAAAAGGTGTGCAAGCTGCTTAAATCCATCTACGGGTTAAAACAGGCATCGCGGAGTTGGAACATCTGCTTTGATGTTGTAATCAAAGAGTTTGACTTCATCAAAAACGTAGATGAACCTTGTATATATAAGAAGGTTGCAGAGAGTAAGGTTGTCTTCCTCGTATTGTACATCGATGACATACTCTTGATAGGAAATGATGTTCCTATGCTGCAATCGGTCAAGATCTTCTTATCACAAAGATTCTCAATGAAAGATCTAGGTGATGCCTCATGCATACTGGGAATTATGATCTATAGAGATAGATCTAAACAGAAACTGGGATTGTCCTAATCCAGGTACATTGACACCATACTAAAGAGGTTTAGTATGGAAGAATCCAAGCGTGGGAACCAACCCACGATCTCTGGACTCACTCTCTCCAAAGAGATGTCTCCCAAGACTGATTTGGAGAGAGCTCGCATGCAAGGGATACCCTATGCTTCGGCAGTAGGCTCTATCAGGTGTGCGATGCTATATACCAGAACTGATGTAGCATACTCACTAAGTGTAGTGAGTAGGTATCAAGCAGATCTTGGAGAGAGTCACTGGACAGCTGTGAAGAACATTCTCAAGTACTTGAGAAGGAATAAAGAGATGTTCTTGGTGTATGGTAACGGTGAATTCCAGGTGGAGTCCTTTACCGATTCAAGCTTCCAAAGTGATAAGGACGACTCTAAGTCGCACTCAGGATTTGTCTTTACCCTCAATGGAGGGGCGGTGTGTTGGAAGAGTTCCAAACAGAAAACCGTTGCAAATTCGACGATGGAGGCTGAATACATCGCTGCCAACGATACTGCCAAAGACGCTGTCTGGATGAAGAAGTTCATCACTGAACTTGGTGTGGTTCCATCCATTGAGCATCTAATACCTTTGTATTATGATAACAATGGAGCTGTGGTTTTGGCCAAGGAACCCAGGTCCCATCAGAAGTCCAGACATATTCTGAGGCGGTATCACCTGATCCGGGAGATAGTTGATCACCGGGAGATCGAGATCAGGAGAGTTGATACGAAGGACAACACTGCGGATCCACTCACGAAGGCCATACCCCAAATACAATTTGAGAGACTCTTCGGGATGAAATACTACAACAGCTGGCCTTAGTGTAAGTAGGAGATTGTTAGTTATGTATATGCCATAAAGGCCAGTATTGTACATATGGTGTATATTATAGTGGAGGCTTGGATATATATAGAGAAGACTTTCTTTCTCGACATGATAGTATGCTATTTGGTTTCACTTTATCTTAACATGTTGGCTTGTATTAGTTTACTGTTTTGCTCTCACATGTTGATAAATCCCTTAGGATATGTACTTGACTACTAGGACTATGATGAGATCATACTAGTGGGGCAAGGGTAGTCAACGAGTACATCTTATAACTGTTCCTAGTCGAGGGTGTATCGAGACAGGGTATCGATACACCAGTGTAGACTAGCGTATACGCATCTTGACCCATATGATGGGCGATGGATGATCCCATATCTATTGGTGTTTTGACATCAGAGATGGTGTACGGGTGCTCAGTGGAGACTGGATACACTGAACGGACTCGCCGAGAACTCCTAGATGGATTTATACCAATCGTCAGATAGCAGTTCTCTGGTGACACTGGTACAGGTTAGTCTGTAGACCCGAGATCGTCATAGAGTCTTGTGTGATTCCCACTGTGCTTTGATTTCCACCTTACCACGTCCAAGAAGGCATGCAAAACGGTGGATTTTGGGTACAGTCCCGAATCACATGGAGGCAATTAGCGATAGGAGGGGTTTTGTCTCTCCCGGTATAGGGTGTTGATGTTGTGCTGTGTTCGATTGGCTATAACTGGAAGTCCCTGGCCAGGGCTGATATAGAGTGCTACTGGTAAGTGTTATCAGTAGTTTCTCGACCTGTTATGAGCCTCACATCGACACGACTTATCGATTACTGGGGTCTGACGTTTACCACCCCTAAACTAGATATGCGACATATCAGACGAAGAGACCGGACTGTACGGTAGTGTTACCGATTGGATTCACAGGAGAAAGTACAGGCTTGCTTGTTGATCTTCTGATCGCTCAATACCTGGGTGGCTGTTAGGTTTAGCTGACCGCTTGCAGCTTGTGGGTGTTTGATATGATCATCACCCACTGCTGGCGTATTGACGATTCTTTAGAGTCCTACACAGAGGTTTCCTGACTCAGGAAAAACGGAGTAGGAGCACATATGTGATATATGCGGGACCGAGAATAATACGATATGAGATACCGTATTCTATTCTCGCGATATATGATATTGGCCGGGTATATGTGATATATCCTTGTCATCGGATCATGTGTTGATTCGATGAATCGGTACATGTTATATTAGTCGGTTATATGCGATATAGCCGGATTGTCGGATCAAGTGTTGATTCGATAATTTAATATATAATTATATATGTGATATATTGCATTACATTAACTAATATAAGCTCGCTTTATTAATTCATTTTCTCACCGGATAATACATTAATATATATGCGATATATGTTAATTGTATTATTTTCTTTTGTTACAAAATTATATTATATATGTGATATATAATATTGTAACAAGTTATGATTACAAATGCAACATGGTTTGTGGAGATTAAACATAGTTAGGGTTTGATTTGGGTTAGCATTTGGGTTAGCCTTTTCATGAAGCTTCATGAAGCTTTGTTTTGTTTTTTGCTAAGATATTTTGTGTTGATATTTATTAACCCAACCCAAACCCTTTACCTTAGGTTTATTCTCTACATGAGTTAAGCCCTTTCATTCTTAACTCAAAGTTGTTTTGTAACCATAGTGATAATTCATTATTCATCACAAAAACTTTCTTCTTCTTCTTCCTCCTTGAAAAGCTTGCTAGCTTTTTTACATGTGATGATAAATGGTGAGAAATTGAAAATAAAAGAGAGCTAAATTCCTACTTCATCATCCTCATCTATTCTAGCCACTTAGATTAGGGTGTTCGCTTCTCTAATAAATTGTTTAGTGAAGTGTAAGCTTGGGTTAAAGATTCTTCAAGGTAGATCATCTTCGAAAAGGAAGAGTTCAAACAAGCATGGATCATTCGGCTTGTGGAGCCTCTCTAGAGTCCAGAAGTTCATGGATCGCGGTGAAGGGGCTACTACTCGGAGCTTATGAAGCGAAGGAACGGACTACAAAGGTTGTAATCCCTTTCTTTTAGATGTAAAGTTGTTTACATGCTTGTTTACCCTAAAACTCTAGCAAAGATCCTCGCTTTAGGTTGTTCGACATTTGAAATATTTAGATTTGGCATGGTTGATGCCTTATAGAGCCTTGTGATAGTGCCTAGTAACCCTACATAAGTTTAGATTAAAACTGATAGTAATAACATGTTATTCGAATAACTTACTTGATCTGCAACCCAATCGCAAAAATTATCCTGATGATATTTTTCCAATCGTTCATCGTTCTAATCAGGATGCCCCTCCCGTACCTCGTTAAAATGAATTCTGTTTTTGACAATAAATTATGACATTAATATTATATCATTTCATACGCACACAAATATAGATATAACAATTAATCCAAAAAAAACTTACTCTCTAATTTTTTCAAGACATGCGCTATTGAGGAGGATAAACTGGTATATCTTGTTGATAAAGATAATGTCTACCCTCTTAGAATCGGCTTTACCATATGGCCCGTCCTGAATTCTTCGAGGCCGATTAAGTCTCGTCTCAATGTTCTCATCCAGATAGCTGGAACAAAATATGGTTGCTTCATCTAGAAGATAACCTTGCATAATAGAACCCCCTGGTCGATTTCTATTGCATATATATTTTTTAAGAGTGCAGAGGTATCTAAAGAAAAATATGTTAAGTAAATAAATACGGGCATACAGGACAATAATACTTATACAAATTGCGCGAAACGAAAAATTCCACGTACCTCTCGACGGGATACATCCATCGATATTGTACCGGTCCGGCTAACTTAGCCTCAGTTGTAAGATGAACCGTCAGGTGTATTATGATATCGAAGAATGACGGTGGGAAAATACGCTCAAACTTGCAAAGTATCAACGCAGTAGAATTTTCTAGTTTATCCAGCGTCACAACATCCAGTGTTTTAGCGCATAATTCTCTGAAAAAACAACATAGGTCATTGATTACTAGACCGACCGATTCGGGGAGGAAAGTCCTGAGGGCTAATGGGAGAAGGTGCTCCATAATAACATGGTGATCATGAATTTTCATCCCATCGACCTTACCTTTCACAATTTTTATTTTCTTGCTGAATGATCCTGAGAAACCTGTGGGGACTTTCAAATCATGCAACACCTGCAGGAATCTTTTCTTCTCCGGTTGTGACATATGATAAGTGGCATTGGGAAGTACAAACTTGCCTGGTTTACCCGCTACCGGTTTAGGATGCAATTCACTTCTAATTCCCCAGTCCTGTAGATCCATCCGAGCATTGAGATTATCTTTTGATTTTCCGTCTTTACAAAGAAGTAAGTTGAGTATGTGCTCGGATACTCCCTTCTCTATGTGCATGATATCTAGATAATGACGCACTAAATTTGTTGACCAGTATGGAAGCTCGAAGAAAATGCTTAACTTGTTTCAGAATGGTGGTTTGACCTGTTTTGTCGGATCCATCCCGAAGATCACATTATTGTAACCATCTTACCGAGCAGTCACGTCCTCTCCGGATAATGGGGCTGGAGGTCCACGAAGCTCCTAATGACCATCAAAGTGAACATCGTCTAACCTGCAGGGGTGGTCTAAAGGCAGGAAACGTCGATGGCCGCAATAACAAACCTTCCTGCTAAAATTCAAGAATTTCAATGTTATATGTTGATGGCAATAAGGACACGCTTTGTGACCATGTACGGACCAACCTGATAGCATTCCATATGCAGGAAAGTTATTAATTGTCCACATTAAAACCGCACGCAGTATGAAGGTTGTATTTGTGTTTGCATCGTTAGTCTCTACACCATCAATGAACAAAGATTTTAACTCCTTGATCAGATGTCGGAGATAGACGTCGATATTGTTTCCCGGTGAGTTTGTTCCGTCGATAAGAAGAAGCATCATAAAGTTTGATTGGTCCATAGCCAACCAAGGCGACAGATTATAAACTATTATTACAACGGGCCATATGATGTGGCTTCCAGCCATATAGTTGAATGGGCAGAAGCCATCACTAGCCAGTCCGAGCCTGACATTGCGAGAATCGCTACTGAATATTGCGTGCCTCCTATCGAAATCCTTCCATGCCGGTGAATCCCTTGAATGACTCATTTTTCCATCTTCACTTGGAGGAGCACGGTGATGCCAAATCATTGCCTCGGCTGTTTTCTTGCACCTGAATAGCCTCTGCATCTTCTGTGTTATGAGAAAGTATCGTGCTATCTTGACAGGTATATCGGGCTTCTTATCAGAATCTTTCGGCTTATACCTGGGCTCACCGCATGTTGGACACTCTTTCAAATATGAATTCGCTTTTCAGTACAACAGGCAATTTTTAGGACATGCTTGAATCTTCTCACACTTCAGACCCAAATCAGACATCATCTTCTGGGCTCCGTACCAGCTGTCAGGGACTTTATTTCTCGGGGGCATAGAATCTTTAAAGAACGAAAGAAGTATTGTGAATGACTTGTTGCTCCATCCATTTAGGCACTTAATCTGGAAAAGTTGGACGAACCATGAGAGGGTGGAATACTTTGCATTCTCATAAATTGGTTTTCTAGCATCATTCATGAAATTTTCATATTTATCCGCACGCGGTCCTTGACCGGAAGGAATGTCATTTTCGGTACGAATAGATTCACCTAGGGCGGCCTCTACCATATCCTCCATTTCTTCTTCTGCCGCATTACCGTCTTCTCCTTCTTCTCCTGCCGCATTACCTTCTTCTCCTTCTTCTCCTGCCGCATTATCGGCTTCTCCTTCTTCTTCTGCCGCATTACTGTGTTCTTCTCCTTCCCCATGATATAGCTAAGTTGTATAAAGTCTAGTAAAACCATGTTTTACGATATGAAGCTCTGCCAATTCTACCTTTTGCCAGTACTTATTCACACATCTATCACACGGGCAGAGAATCTTCTCTATCACGATCTTATTATGTGAGCGTGCAAATTCAATAAAAGCAGCAACCCCTGCGACAAATTTAGGTTGCATACGTTGTTTCCAATCCACATACATCCAGTCCTTAATTCTGACGTACTCATGGGCCATGTTAGACTGTATAACATATAAATTGTAGGTTATGATGACTATATTGAGAAATCTAAGAACGGGATGATTACTGACAAAGGAGAAAATCCGTGTATATGTTTTGTGTGTGCGTTTGTTGTTGAAAAGAATAAATTATCGATAATCAAAGTTAGATTTGAGGATACCCATGTATGAGTTGTATTCTATATATGTGTGTTTCAATTATGATTTCGCTTAAGTGTAGGGTTGTTAGTGTGTATGTGCTGTGTGTGCGTTTGTTGTGTATTCGTATTGTATGTGTGTGTTGCGGCTGTCGGGGGTAAGACTTTTATCCCATTAAGAATGTATAAAGCGGACCCCCATTCGCTTGTGCTTTCAACCGTTTAGAATAAATTTCGGCAGCACCTCTCCGCTGTTCTCTGAGTACACTGTAATAGAATAGATAATCATTTCAAAGCTGTGAAACAACGTTGAAATGAACATCTAATCTATCTTTGTACACGGAGAACCAGCGGAAAAATACCGATGAAATATCTCGAAATGGATAAAAACACAAGTGAATGCAGGTGTTTGCTTTATACATTCCTAACTTGTCCACACGGGACAAATCAATCGGTTATCATACGATTGAATCTTCTCGTCACATAAACTACACGACGGTTGTTAGTACCGAGCTATACCGTCCGATATTTAACAACCTTCGTATAGTTCTATATCACGACGAATATCGAACGTATGTTAACCGATAGACGGGGACTAAGTGGCTCTTTGAGTTTCATATATGAGTATCGATGAGAATATGAAAGTTTCATATTATCATCGAGTATCATATATTGGTTTTAACTTGAACATCGTGAATCACTCTCTAATGATGTGTTTGTTGTGTATTCGTGTTGTATGTGTGTGTTTCGGCTGTCGGGGGTAAGGCTTCTATCCCATTAAGAATGTATAGAGCGGACACCTATTCGCTTGTGCTTTCAACCATTTCGAGTAAATTTCGGCAGCATCTCCCCGCTGTTCTCCGAGTAAACTGTAATAGAATAGATAATCATTTCAAAGCTGTGAAACAACATTGAAATGAACATCTAATCTATCTTTGTACACGGAGAACAATCGGAAAAGTACCGACGAAATATCTCGAAACGGATGAAAACACAAGTGAATGCAGGTGTTTGCTTTATACATTCCTAACTTGTCCACACGGGACAAATCTATCGGTCATCATACGATTGAATCTTCTCGTCACATAGACTACACGACAGTTGTTAGTATCGAGCTATACCGTCCGATATTTAACAACGTTCGTATAGTTCTATGTCATGACGAATATCGAACGTATATTAACCGATAGACAGGGACTAAGTGGCGCTTTGAGTTTCATATATGAGTATCGATGAGAATATGCAAGTTTTATATTATCATCGAGTATCATATATTGGTTTTAACTTGAACATTTAATATGAATAGGTTTTATGTTTATGTTTCGTTATTAAGGGTTCAAAATTTCAAGTTTAGGGTAAATTTTTCTTACGTTTACGGTAAAGTTGTACATTTATGTTATCATCGAGTATCCTACTGCAATGAACTAGTGCACCCTAAACCCTAATCCTAAATAACCCAAATTAACCTAATTAACCATAATTAACCATAATCGTTATCCTAACACAAATTATCCCTACTTAACCCAAACTTAACCCAATTTACTCAAATTAACCTAATTAACCCTAATCAACCCAATTTACCTGAATTAACCTAATTAACCCTAATCAACACCCTAACCCTTTCAAATTATCACCAATTAACCCAAATTAACCCAACCCTCTAATTAACCCAAATTAACCCTAGCCTCTAACCCTAAACCTGAACCAAACCATAACCCTAAGCCCAACTAATTAACCCTGATCCTAACCCTAACCCCAACCGAACCCTAACCCCAACCCCAACCCAACCCTAACCCTAACCCCAACCCCAACCGAACCCTAACCCTAACCCCAACCCTAACCCTAACCCTAACCCTAACCCCAACCCCAACCCCAACCGAACACTAACCCTACCCTAAACTGAACCCGATGCCTAACCCTCACCCTCACCCCTATCCAAATCCTGAACCTTGAACCCTAACCCTAACATCATCAAAATTATAAATAATTTGAGATTTACTAACCTGTAGCCGGCGGTGGAGGAGACGACGGAGGAGACCGGTGGTCGACGACGCAATCGGTGACGACGAGGAAGTCGACGAGAAACTTTTGGGAACGATCGAGGAAGGTGGCGGGCCGCGGGCGGAGGGCGGTGGCGATGAGGCGCGGGAACGATCGAGAGAGGCACGAGAACAATCGAGAGAGAGAGAATTTTTGGGAACGGCGAGGGCTTTTCTGTGTCTTTTTTTATTAAATACCCATATTTGCCTCTATGGACTTAACCGTAGGGCATTTGTTTGCGGCTCCGTAAGGCCAAACAACAAAATCCGATTTAATATTTTTAGATTAAAACGTAGGGAGCCGTAGGGATAACCATAGGGACCTACGGATTAATCCGTAGGGGCAATAAAAAGTTGCCCCTATGGATTTCTGTAACCGTAGGGCAACCCTATATTATAGTAGTGAGAGCTAGGGGTGGATCTATGGGGCAGTCCAATATAGGGAAGACAGTGATGGAAACCGAGGTTTGCTACAAGTTTGTTGTGATGGACAAAAGGGAGGCTGAGACTTCGGCACCAAAGGGACTCAACCTCGGCAAGGTTAAGATCATCAATGATGAGGGGTAGACTCTAGTAAGATCTAAGGCAGATATGAAGAAGTCTAAGAAGAACTTTTTACTTGGTGAGAGTTCTAAAGGTGGGGTGTACGCCAAAAGTAGGCGCTCTTTAGCTGAACTACGTACGGTGCTTCGACTGCGGAGTACTCGGTCATACGAGAGTTACCTGAAAAACTGTCACGCCCCGCTTCCCAGTATACGGGCAGAGGACGCGACGAGGCCGCTACGTATTTTTTATGAAGTAAATACGCTAAGCGTATCTGTTAGTTGTATGTATGCCTTAGAGGCCAGTATTGTACAGATTATGTATATTATATTGGATGCTTGGACATATATAGAGATGACTTTCTTGCTCGACATGATAGTATGCTATCTGGTTGATCTTTATCTTAATATGTACACTTGTCTCTTTATACTGTCCTATAGTTACATGTTGGTAAAGCCCTTAGGATGTGTACTTGACTACCTGGACTATGATGCAGATCATACTAGTGGGGACATGGTAGTCCATAAGTACATCCTTCAAGGTCCCTAGTCGTGGGTGTATCGAGACGGGGCATCGATATAC
Organism: Agapanthus africanus; assembly: GCA_030015575.1. Taxonomy (NCBI): domain Eukaryota; kingdom Viridiplantae; phylum Streptophyta; class Magnoliopsida; order Asparagales; family Amaryllidaceae; genus Agapanthus; species Agapanthus africanus. The sequence goes on along the minus strand of JASDDO010000024.1, from coordinate 416,616,825 downwards.
CAGAGTAGACTAGCGTATACGCTTCTCGACCCATGTGATGGGCGATGGATGATCCCATATCCATTGGTGTTTGACATCAGAGATGGTATACGGGTGCTCAGTGGAGACTGGGTACACTGGACGGACTCGCCGAGAACTCCTAGATGGTATTATACCTCACGTCAGATGGCAGTTCTCAGGTGACACTTGTACAGGTTAGTCTGTAGACCCGAGATCGTCATAGAGTCTTGTGTGATTCCCACTGTGCTTTGATCTCCACCTTACCACGTCCATGAGGACGTGCAAAACGGTGGTCTTTGGGTACAGTCCCGAGTCACATGGAGGCAATGAGCGATAGGAGGGGTTTCGTCTCTCCCGGTATTGGGAGTTGATGTTGCGCTGTGCTCGATTGGCCGTAACAGGGATGTCCCTGGCCAAGGCTGATCAGAGATTTGCTGGTAAGTGTTACCAGTAGTTTCTCAACCCGTTACGAGCCTTACATCGGCACGACTTATCGGGTTATTGGGGTCTGACGTTTACCACCCCTAGACTTGATATGCGACATATCAGACGAAGAGACCGGACTGTACGGTAAGTGTTACTGGCCGGATTCCCAGGAGTGTGAGCGGGATAGCTCGTCGATCTTCTGATCGCTCAATACCCGGGTGGCCGTTACGTTTAGCAGACCGCTTGCGGCTTGTGGGTGCTTGATATGATCATCATCTTCTACCGGCGTATTGACGAGTCTTTAGAGTCCTACACAGAGGTTTCCTGGTTCAAGCGAAACGAAATAGGAGCGCATATGAGATATGTGCGGGACCGAGAATGATGCGTGTATGTGACACCGTATTTGATTCTCGCGATAAATGTTTCGATTGGTTGTATGCGATATGACCTAGTTATCGAATCATTGATTCGATAAGCCGATACATTGAATACTAGTCGGTCGTGTGCGACATGACCGGATCATTGAATCAAGTGTTGATTTAATGATTTAATGTATAATTATATATTTGATATATTACTTTGCATTAACTAGTATTGGTTCACTTTAAACGGATTTTTCTCACTTGGATTGCACATTGTATATGTGATATACTTTTGTGCACTTTTTTGTATCATGTTTGATGATACTTGATCATATGGTTAAGTGAATAGAATTAAACCATGGTTATTATGATAATTAGGGTTTTGCATATTTATTTATTCATTTATTTGTTTATTCATTTATTTGGATAAGTTTAAATGAGAATGGTGGCAATTTTTGTTTCTTATATGAAGCTTCATGAACCATTGTCTTTAGCAACCATTCTTGTCATCTTGCTTAACCCTAACCCACTCTACTAACCATGGTTTATTCTCTACACCTAAATTTAGTTAGAGTTATGATAAGTATAGATTTTCTTTTTCTTTTAAATATACTTATCATAATTCTATCATCTTCTTCTTCTTGATCTTCAATAGAAAAGCTTGCTACTTTAATGGCATCTTGAGATCTAAAGTGAGAAATCCAATTCTAAAGTGAACCCACCTCCTATTTCTTCACCCTCTACCTCTTGCCAAGTTGTTTTGGGTGTTTTCTTCACAAGTTTCACTAATTTGTGAAGTCGGAGCTTGAACTAGTGCAACCTCGACGTAGATTGTCTTTGACACGAAGCCGACGACCTATTCCGCTCGTTTTCCCGATGAAGCCGACGAATGAGTCTAGGATTCGAAAAGGACAGCGAGAGGATGACTACGTGGAGCTAAGGAAGTGGATATCTGGATCTACAAAGGTTGTAGCATCTAATTTTTAGTTAAAGTGTTAACTAGATCAACTTTTCGCCTAGATTTCTAGCAACGATCCGTTAACTAGGGTTTCTCGGCACCATATTTTTGTAAAATGGCATGGTTGATGCCTTGTGAGACCTCTACTGTGTGCCTAGGAACCCTACAGTGGTATCAGAGCCTAGATAGAGCCTTAGGCGAAGTCTAGACGCGATTTGAAGCCCGAACGAACCCGAAACCCTAAACTTAACATGCTCTATGTACATTTTCTAAAATCTGGGATTTTTCCACATTAAAAATATGAAGAAAAATCAGCAGGCTAATCTAAGAGTTACTGTGAATTTCGATGGAGTAATTCCATCAAAGAGCCGCGGATCCGCGGCACGAGCATGGCTCGTGCGGCGGATGAGCGGCGCTTTTGTCGTTTTGTGCATTTTAATTTTCACAGTAATTCTCATTTTTCTGTGGTGGTTTTCCTGGGAATTTTTAATATTCATTCAAGAGTTGAATTTTCCAGGGTTGTTTTGGGGAATCGGTATTTCGATCGGATTATCAAATTTCGTCTTTTGTGTATTTCCGGATAATTTTCAGAATATGTTAAAAAGTTCGACCGGATATAAATACCCAATTTTTCCCCTGTCGGGAAATTTCCAAGTGTTGGATTTTTCCATAGTTTAATGACGTTCTAAGTAGTGCATGTAACGCGATGGACCCTCTAGAAGACAACAAACCTTAACTCGATTATGTGACCGTCTTGAACTGCCCTTTGAACCTTCAGGTTTGGGGCAGTACGGCGTGCCACATGTGAGGCGTTGGCTTGACCCTTCTACGGCTGGACCGTCGTTACTGAGGCACGAACTGAATGTTGTTAGACTTATTTCATGTGTTGAGCTGTATCGGGAAAACTTGGGTATTCGACTGTTCGATCGGAAAGTTTAACATTTTCTGTTTATCTGGAATGTGATACAATAATTGGAATTCTCAAACAGTTATGAGATAACTGAATGAATGTTATAAATTTAGCAGTTTAGTCCCATATGATATTGAAAAGAGTTTTCGATAATGAGACTAAAATGCGGGATTTATATCTGTTAGGCATGTGATGTCTAAGTATTTTATTTGATTAGGCATGCGATGTCTAAAGTAGTTGCGGATTCCAGTTGTTGTAGTTTTACACTTTCTTTTCTGTGACCGTAAGTGTAGTATGTTCATATCGCCGGTTTCGTTGCTATACGTCAACGATAATTGGGGTATGCATACTTACTTACGTTGATGACATGTGATGTTATGGGTTGCTGGATATGTTATATTGGATTGTCGTATTTGAATAGCCGGGGGTTTTTATGTGAGATAAGTGTTTTTCATTTTCATTCATGTAAAAACTTGTATGTAATATTCTTTTTATTTGGGGCACTTCCAGATAGCGGAAGTTGTCACCTGTTGTATATTATTTACTTTTCCGCATTAGGATAGACCCAAGGAGGGGAGCACAAGTAACCGGGTTCTGGGGTCCAGTGGGAGACCAACTCGAGGAGTCGAGTCCGGGTCTCCTAACCCTAGAATTGGTAGGGTTGCTTGCCACTCTCGTAGGGGTCTAGGGGTGTGGGATTGGCTATTCATCACGACCGTGGAATCCGTGTTTTATACTGGCTCGTATTGAAAACACGGACGTCCTAGTATATCCAATATTTCATATGTTTATTCTGCTGCGATATCTGTGTTGTGACTCTATGATGGATATAGTATATAGTATATATGATATATTATATAGACATTACTTATGTTTTACACCCGCGCTAGCCCTGCCCTGCTCTGTCGTTAGTTACCTAACCTAACGGTGCACGAGGGGACATCGAGGCAAATGCGGATGGCATAAGTGTACGTCATATCTATCTGTGATGGTTAGGTATTTAAATGATGGGACTTCATTAATGTGATTAATGAAAGATAAGAAACCTAAGATGTTGTGGAATCAAATTTTAAATAAAACAGGTAGCTACAGTTCTTGCTTTGCACAGCGGTATATGTGATATATCCTGCACCTTATTCGATGAGGAAAGGACCGAGATCCCTTCACCGGGAGTGACTCCTTTAGCAATAACTGGCAGATGCTACACACTCGGTTTGGTTTTTGATTGCTTTTAAGAGTTTTTGCTTTGCACAGCGATATATATAATATATCCCGCACCTCATTCGACGAGGAAAGGACCGAGATCCCTTCACCGGGAGTGACTCCTTTAGCAAAACTAGAAAAGCCTCAAAATCACTCCATTTCAAAACTTCATTTGATTCTACAACGATATCAAGTTCATTACGCAATAGGTTTTCGGAAAAACCTGCCGTAGCCCTCCGTCATTTCAGATTAGAACTGTTTAGTATTCGTGCTGCGTTTGTTGGCTTTTGTCAAGGCGTAGTGTGCGGTAGCTGAATAGTGCTTATCTGCTTATGCATATGATGCAGATTGTTTCAGGGTAGTCGTATGACCTTGTTGGCCTTTGTCAAGGGTCGTGCGGGTGGGTTTGATTCAATCAAGAAATGACGGGTTGAACTTGATTAGCATCCTGTGATTTGTTGGCCTTTGTCAAGGTCATAGGACACTAGGGGCAAAATATTATCGGGAATTTCAAGTGTTGAAATTTGCAATGAGATTGCATACCTTCTATGAGATAGTTGGATCCCGATATCCACTGCGAGTAAGAGTTACTCCTGGGAGAGTTTTACACATTGCAATTAGCTGATCAAGTAGGTGTCTAGAAAGGTGTCAACGGGGTTACGCCTCTGGGAAAACGAGGTTTACATTAATTAGGTTCGTGCGAAAGCACGGGGGACCTCCCTCAAAGTACCGACACTGGCCTGGCTGAAAGATTGGCGAACCTGTAGTGTGTAATTAATCCCGGCTAGTCTTACCTTTTAGGGTTTGAAGGAAGATTTGATAAAAAGCAGTGGGAGCCATCCTGATTAGATAAGATAATAACCAATCTGATCTTGCACGAGCATACGCTAAAGTGTTTTCTTCTCTCTCTCTCTCCAGGTAGCGACCAGTTCATGCCCTAATGAAGATAATAATATGGATGTATTGACCGAACCCGCATGTTATACTGTGCTGGGGAACGTTGGTTCCATTCTTTCTTATAAGAGTTATAGGAATGAACGGGATATAGGTGAATACCAGGATTCCCATGCCACCCGAATGAAGAAAGTACATGTTGATGCATTTTCTTCGGGTGTGTTCGTTACTGAGAACTGTTTCTCCATTTGCTCTACGTCCTGGGTATTAGATACCGGGTCAGGATCCCATATATGTAATCAGTTGCATGGGCTTAGGAAAGGTAGAGAACTTGGAGAAGGTGATAAAGACATTAGAGTTGGAAATGGTGCAATTGTTGCAGCTAAGACTGTCGGGGAATATTACCTTGTATTACCAACAGGTAATACATTGGTTCTGAACGAATGCTATTACATGCCGAACCTGATATGCAACATTATATCGGTTTCTTTATTAAGTAAAGAGGGATATAATTTTGTATTACAGGACAATGTTATGAACATTTTCCATAACCAAAAGTTGGTTGGATCAGGCACGTTGTGCAATGGCATTTATGTTCTAAATCAATCAACAGTTCTGAGCATAACAAACACACACAAGAGGAAGAGTTCTGAACTCAACGAATCCTTCTTGTGGCATTGTAGACTGGGTCACATCAATGCGACACGACTAGCTAAGTTGCATAAAGATGGATATTTAAATCCGTTTGAATTTTCATCTTATGACACTTGCCAGTCATGTCTCAAAGGCAAGATGAACAAAACTCCGTTTACGGGACACGGAGAAAGAGTTACCGAACTCTTGGGACTGATACATAGTGATGTATGCGGTCACATGTCTACACATGCCAGGGATGGTTCTTCATACTTCATTACATTCACTGGCGATCTCTCTAGGTTCGGGTATGTGTTTCTGATGAAACACAAATCAGAAGCTTTTGAGAAATTTAGGAAATATAAGCAAGAAGTTGAGAACCAAACCGGAAAAAGTATTAAAATCCTACGATCTGATCGAGGAGGAGAATACTTAAGCAATGAATTCCTGGACTTCCTAAAAGAGAATGGGATTCTCTCTCAGCTGACTCCTCCATATACACCACAGCACAACGGTGTATCAGAAAGGAGGAACCGCACCCTATTAGATATGGTGCGCTCTATGATGAGCACAGCTGAGTTACCTATTTCCTTCTGGGGTTATGCGCTGGAGACAGCAGCATACCTATTGAATCAAGTTCCATCTAAATCTGTACCTACCACACCATATGAGATATGGAGTGGGAAGAGACCATGTCTTAAACGAGTTAAGATATGGGGTTGCCCGGCCTATGTCAAAAGACAAAATCCGGACAAACTCGAGGCACGGTCAGTTCTATGCAAGTTTGTGGGATATCCCAAACATTCACATGGATATCTTTTCTACCATACAGAGGAACAAAAAGTATTTGTTTCTCGACATGCCACCTTTTTGGAAAAGGAATTTCTTGCAAAGGAAATTAGTGGCGATAAGGTAGAACTGGAAGAAATTCCGGCTACACAAACTCAAACTGAAGATTTAGTGGAGCCAGAAGATTCAGTAGCTCCCGACGAACCTCAGCCTCTCCACCGATCTAGTAGGGTTTCTCGTCCACCTGAGAGATACTACGGTTTTCTCATTGATGGTGGAAGTGAGGATTGCATCATGGAAGATGATGACCCGACTAGTTTCGAGCAGGCCATCATGAGTGGTGACTCTGTAAAATGGCTGGATGCAATGCGGTCCGAGATGGAATCCATGTACACCAACAAAGTATGGACTTTGGAAGTTGCTCCTGAAGGGGTAAAACCCATTGGGTGCAAGTGGATCTTTAAGAAGAAACTTGGTGTAGATGGGAAAGTGGAGACTTTCAAAGCTAGACTTGTAGGAAAGGGTTTTCGTCAAAGACCAGGTGTGGACTATGACGAAACCTTTTCTCCAGTGGCTATGCTTAAATCCATCCGAATCATGCTTGCCATTGCTGCCTTTCATGACTACGAAATCTGGCAAATGGATGTTAAGACCGCCTTTCTAAATGGTGATTTAGAAGAGTGCGTGTACATGACTCAGCCAGAGGGCTTCGTAGACAGTGGGAGTAGCGGGAAGGTGTGCAAGCTGCTTAAATCCATTTATGGATTAAAGCAAGCATCGCGGAGTTGGAACATCTGCTTTGACGTCGTTATCAAAGAGTTTGATTTCGTCAAAAATCCAGATGAATCTTGTATCTACAAGAAGGTGGCAAAGAGTAAGGTTGTCTTCCTCGTATTGTACGTGGACGACATACTCTTGATAGGAAATGATATTCCTATGCTGCAATCGGTCAAACTCTTCTTATCACAAAGATTCTCGATGAAAGATCTTGGTGATGCCTCCTGCATATTGGGAATCAGGGTCTATAGAGATAGATCCAAACGGATACTGGGATTGTCCCAATCCAGGTACATTGACACCATACTAAAGAGGTTTAGTATGGAAGAGTCCAAGCGTGGGAATTTGCCCAGGATCTCTGGAGTCACTCTCTCCAAAGAGATGTCTCCCAAGACTGATTTGGAGAGAGCTCGCATGCAAGGGATACCCTATGCTTCGGCAGTAGGCTCTATCATGTATGCGATGCTATGTACCAGACCCGATGTAGCATACTCACTAAGTGTAGTGAGCAGGTATCAAGCTGATCCTGGAGAGAGTCACTGGACAGCTGTGAAGAGCATTCTCAAGTACTTGCGAAGGACTAGAGATATGTTCTTGGTGTATGGTAACGGGGAACTCCAAGTGGAGTCCTTTACCGATTCGAGCTTCCAGAGTGATAAGGACGACTCTAAGTCGCAGTCGGGCTTTGTCTTTACCCTTTACGGAGGGGCGGTTAGCTGGAAGAGTTCCAAGCAGGAAACCGTGGCAGACTCGACGATGGAGGCTGAATACATCGCTGCCAACGATGCTGCTAAAGAAGCTGTCTGGATCAAGAAGTTCATTACTGAACTTGGAGTGGTTCCATCCATTGAGCGTCCAATACCTTTGTATTGCGATAACAATGGAGCGGTGGCTTTGGCCAAGGAACCCAGGTCCCATCAGCGATCCAGGCATATTCTGAGGCGGTATCACCTGATCCGGGAGATAGTTGATAGCCGGGAGATCGAGGTCAGGAGAGTTGACACGAAGAACAACACGGCGGATCCACTCACGAAGGCCATTCCCTAGATACAGTTTGAGAGACTCTTCGGGATGCTCGGTATGAGATACTACAGCAGCTGGCCCTAGTGCAAGTGGGAGATTGTTAGTTGTATGTATGCCCTAGAGGCCAGTATTGTACAGATTATGTATATTATATTGGATGCTTGGACATATATAGAGATGACTTTCTTGCTCGACATGATAGTATGCTATCTGGTTGATCTTTATCTTAACATGTACACTTGTCTCTTTATACTGTCTTATAGTTACATGTTGGTAAAGCCCTTAGGATGTGTACTTGACTACCTGGACTATGATGCAGATCATACTAGTGGGGACATGGTAGTCCATAAGTACATCCTTCAAGGTCCCTAGTCGTGGGTGTATCGAGACGGGGCATCGATATACCAGAGTAGACTAGCGTATACGCTTCTCGACCCATGTGATGGGCGATGGATGATCCCATATCCATTGGTGTTTGACATCAGAGATGGTATACGGGTGCTCAGTGGAGACTGGGTACACTGGACGGACTCGCCGAGAACTCCCAGATGGTATTATACCTCACGTCAGATGGCAGTTCTCAGGTGACACTTGTACAGGTTAGTCTGTAGACCCGAGATCGCCATAGAGTCTTGTGTGATTCCCACTGTGCTTTGATCTCCACCTTAACACTTCCATGAGGGCGTGCAAAACGGTGGTCTTTGGGTACAGTCCCGAGTCACATGGAGGCAATGAGCGATAGGAGGGGTTTCGTCTCTCCCGGTATTGGGAGTTGATGTTGCGCTGTGCTCGATTGGCCGTAACAGGGAAGTCCCTGGCCAGGGCTGATCAGAGATTTGCTGGTAAGTGTTACCAGTAGTTTCTCGACCCGTTATGAGCCTCACATCGGCATGACTTATCGGGTTATTGGGGTCTGACGTTTACCACCCCTAAACTTGATATGCGACATATCAGACGAAGAGACCGGACTGTACGGTAAGTGTTACTGGCCGGATTCCCAGGAGTGTGAGCGGGATAGCTCGTCGATCTTCTGATCGCTCAATACCCGGGTGGCCGTTACGTTTAGCAGACCGCTTGCGGCTTGTGGGTGCTTGATATGATCATCATCTGCTACCGGCGTATTGACGAGTCTTTAGAGTCCTACACAGAGCTTTCCTGGTTCAAGCGAAACGAAATAGGAGCGCATATGAGATATGTGCGGGACCGAGAATGATGCGTGTATGTGATACCGTATTTGATTCTCGCGATAAATGTTTCGATTGGTTGTATGCGATATGACCTAGTTATCGAATCATTGATTCGATAAGCCGATACATTGAATACTAGTCGGTCGTGTGCGACATGACCGGATCATTGAATCAAGTGTTGATTTAATGATTTAATGTATAATTATATATTTGATATATTACTTTGCATTAACTAGTATTGGTTCACTTTAAACGGATTTTTCTCACTTGGATTGCACATTGTATATGTGATATACTTTTGTGCGCTTTTTTGTATCATGTTTGATGATACTTGATCATATGGTTAAGTGAATAGAATTAAACCATGGTTATTATGATAATTAGGGTTTTGCATATTTATTTATTCATTTATTTGTTTATTCATTTATTTGGATAAGTTTAAATGAGAATGGTGGCAATTTTTTGTTTCTTATATGAAGCTTCATGAACCATTGACTTTAGCAACCATTCTTGTCATCTTGCTTAACCCTAACCCACTGTACTAACCATGGTTTATTCTCTACACCTAATTTTAGTTAGAGTTATGATAAGTATAGATTTTCTTTTTCTTTTAAATATACTTATCATAATTCTATCATCTTCTTCTTCTTGATCTTCAATAGAAAAGCTTGCTACTTTAATGGCATCTTGAGATCCAAAGTGAGAAATCCAATTCTAAAGTGAACCCACCTCCTATTTCTTCACCCTCTACCTCTTGCCAAGTTGTTTTGGGTGTTTTCTTCACAAGTTTCACTAATTTGTGAAGTCGGAGCTTGAACTAGTGCAACCTCGACGTAGATCGTCTTTGACACGAAGCCGACGACCTATTCCGCTCGTTTTCCCGATGAAGCCGACGAATGAGTCTAGGATTCGAAAAGGACAGCGAGAGGATGACTACGTGGAGCTAAGGAAGTGGATATCCGGATCTACAAAGGTTGTAGCTTCTAATTTTTAGTTAAAGTGTTAACTAGATCAACTTTTCGCCTAGATTTCTAGCAACGATCCGTTAACTAGGGTTTCTCGGCACCATATTTTTGTAAAATGGCATGGTTGATGCCTTGTGAGACCTCTACTGTGTGCCTAGGAACCCTACAGTATCTAAGCAATATAAAAATAAAGCACAAGAGACAAGATATAATAAAAACAACAACTTTATTTATTCACATTCTTTCTATACAATGCATGGAAAGTAAATACAACTGAAATAAAGCAATGCCTAAACAATGGCATAACAGAAATGAAAAGTACTGAATGGAAAGTGTACAATGACTAGAGCTCGGGGTCTTCACTGAACTGGTCCAAGTTTTCAGCAGTAGGCTCGATCTCTGAAGTGTCCAAATCACCTGACGACATTCAAAGAAGAAACAAAGAGAATGTCGTCAGCGAACAGGTCGCTTGGCAAGTCCCAAACATAAGGGAGAAATAGAATATACAGAAAAAGAAGGTATCTTTTAAAGTTGTATTATATTGTTGTAATGTTGTGTTAACGCTATTATTTGTAGCTTGGTACAGAAGGATGCCGGTGTATACGAGAGGGGTCGCTATATGCTAGAGACCAGGGCAAACGGAATGTTCAAGGAACCGTTAAGCCACGGTACAACAGCAACAGAATATAAGTTAGGTATCTTAATCTTACTGTCTCGTGCCACTTTTAACACCTTCCGTACCAATCTACCCCTTAAACCCCGTAGTATTTTGATTGTATTGTTTTGTTGTATTGTATAGATTGTATAGTTGGATGACTGACCAAAACCATGATATCAGTAAACGGATGTAACTGTATAATCATGTAAATAGAATAACTGTAAAATTATGTAAATGGATGTATATCCATGGTTCGGTTCAGTCGATATAGATTGAATGTATTAAATAGATTGAATATAGGGATTCATGTTGAATCAGAATATTGTCGATTGTAAATTGTAGATTGTACTTGAATCATATTCAAGTCAGATTATAATGAGACTCAAAGTAAATTGAAGTTCTGATTGTTTTGATGTTATCGGTAACCGCTGCACATGGGCGGCAGGATTTGTGTCTTTTTCAAAGAAGATTACCGTATTGATAACATCGTTGTTAAGTTGTCTACCTTAGATAGGCAAGCACCCACTTCTCCGGATCCCTGAGGCTCAAGAGATTGGTCCCGCTTAAACCTATATTTACTAGGGTCCTTAGGGTAAATTATACAACTTGAGGGGGTTTTATATAAAAATACTTTTATATACTTTTCAAAATACACCCGAAGTATTTATTAATCGTCTTTAGAGTTGTAATGAATGTAGATTTTATATTGTGATATTTCTAGTGGAATTATCCTAATTTCATAATAAATAGTATTTATTTGTAATATTGGTCTTGTATGGAATTCATAGTATTTTAGTGTAAAATTGATTCTTGTGATTTTTAGAAAAAGCTGGAATATTTATATCATAACAAAATAAATATTTTAATGATAAATATACATATATTTATACAAAAATAATTTTAATATATATTTTATATTCTAAAAATCTTATTTTCTTAAGATGTCGTATTTTAAATCTTTCTAGACCGAATGTTCCTTACGAAGGTCTGAATCTCGCACAACTAAGCCCGATGATGTGCGATAATCCGCACCATCCTAAACGGGTTTCCCAAAATGGGTTGTAGCGGCGCTTTGCAAAAATTGTATAAATACTAAATCCTTTAGAAAACGGTTTTATTAAGTAAATGATATTTATTTGATGTCGTTTTCCCGTATTCTATGTTCCCAAGGGTATTGTGCTATGTTGCATATGAGTGTGTGTGGAGGTAGGTCATTATCTCGTGATCTACTTAAAAGTATAGCAAGTTTTGTGATGTTAAATGTAGGATTGAAACTATGTGGTATTTAAATGAAAATACGGTAAAATGAAATAGCAATTACTTTTGATTTGAAACTTGATCGATATGGTTGATTAGTGTTTAATAGTCAACATGAATTGGTTTAAGCATGATTGTATTAAAGAAAAGTGAGGTTTTATAAAGAAACCGAATCGGAAATCGGATTTGCTCCGATTCCGTCGGGTTTTGTAATTTCATATTTTTAGAAAAAGAATAGAGAAGAGGGATGGGGACTTACAGGTTTAGGACAACAAGGAGAGGGAGATGGGTCGGGAGGAGTCTCCGGTGCGTCGTTTTGTCACCGGGAGCTCCTAAGATGGTCGTCGGAAGTTCGCCGGAAAATTCACCGTAACTTCACTTCTTGCTTGTTTTCAAAGTACACAAGTTTTCTTGAAAATTCTTGAGAGTTGGCTCAGAGTTTGGGGTGATGGGGTAGTGTGTAGGGTTAGTATTTATAGGGTTAGGCTAGGGTTAGGCTAGATGAAGGGTTTTAATTTAAAAAATATATTAAAATATATTAAAATGTAATAAAAGTGGAGTAAATAAGGTTTTAAAAGAGCTCTGGAAATGGTCTGAGAATAAAATTTTGCAGGTGTACAGAAGAGACCAAAAGACACTTTTTTGTGTTGGGGTCGTCGCCGGAATCGGCCGACTCGGCCGTGACTCGGTCGGAGGACTGAGTCGGCCGAGTTGAGGCCGATTTGGCCGATTCCCGGCCGAGTCAGGTGGCCGAGATCCCCCCCGACGGTTCATCTAATCTCTGGCAATGTTATATTTTTGGGTGTAGTGGGGTTTTTGTGAGATATGCACGTGTAAACCCTTGGTATTCTAAAGGTTTTAAAAAAATCAATATTAAAAATAATGTGGGGTATGAGATTTAAACCCTGATGACTTGGTTCAGCAGTGCAAGATATTATCAATGAGCTACAAGCTCTTTCTTGTAATTATGGAGCTAATTAATTACTTAAAGTAATAACAGCAAATGTAAATACTCAAAGTATACATTAATTTTTAAGCAAATTTTGTACACTAAAAATAGAGTTGTTACATTATTTTAATTTGTAATTAAAAAGCAAATTAATTACTTATATTTTGTGCTCAGACTAAAATACCCCTTTCTGGATTTTTGAAAAAATTGTACAGGAAATTTAGAGCTGTTACAAAAACACGAGAAATTTGTTTTTGTTGTCGTAAGGTGGGACACCGATCTTTCCGGTGCCCGTCGAGGGGTCTGGAAACTCTTCCTCGTTCAGCTCTACCCCGATCAGCTTGGCACAAAAAAACTAGCCACCATTTCCGTTACCCCGGCGACGAGGGGAATTGGGAAAGAGCTGTCTGAGGAATGGGGTAAGGTTTATGGTCTTTATGGCCGGCCACTCGTCCAAGGGAGATTTACTGAATGCTTTGGTGGTGAAATTCGAAAACCTAGACAAGGCGAGGTGAGTCATTAGAGATGGAGGCAACGGTTTTCTGATTAAATTTCGGAATGCTCTCCCTGTCTCGTCTCTATGTCGAATATAGAAGTAATTCCCTTCGATTCATTCGGTATTAATTAGATCTGCAAATGGAAGAAAGAAGATAGTTTAGTGAGAAAGGTGTGCCCTTGGGAAGGTTGTGTTTAGTTGGAGGGCCTTCCTTTCAGGTTCTGGGAGGAGACTGCGTTCATAGAGTTGATCTCCGAGTTCGCCTTCCTCATTGAGGTAGACAGGAGGACCTTGGATAAAGAAGGGGAGAGAGCAAGGATTAGAATTGGTTGTGGTTCATGTTTTTATATCCTGGGTGTCCTGCATACTTTGGTGGATGGTGTTTGGTTCACGTAAAATTTAAGTTCGAAATGAAGAGTAAGCCACATGAGCGGTTGGACATTCGTTACGAAGCTCCCGAAGACGACGGAAACGGTAGGAAGAGGCTTGTTTTTCCAAAAGTTGGAAACTAGGGTTTCAGGTGCAAAGTGGTGGGAAGGAAGACGACCATATACATTCTGTATGCGGGCGCCACGTGTCTAGGCAGGAAGACGAGCAAAGAAGAACAGCGTGGCGTCAGATTCCTATGCGGGAATCCTAGGATTCAAGTATAAGGGCGTGCGGGGGGCTTCGTTGAGTAAAATCTATTATGCAAGTGTTTGCACGGTGCATATAGCTTTAGGATGGGCTTCCTCCAAACCTATCTAGAGTTGTTTTTTTCAAGTACGCAGATGCCAGGAAGCGTCGATCAGTCCCTTTTAAAGCTTTCTTCCTTCGAAGTGGGGTCGGGCAAGCCGCTCGAGACGGGTTTCAAGGGACAGTGCGATGGTGTGGTTGTCAACACTGGAAAGGGAGCCTCATTTTCGAATTTCAAATTAAGTGAGGCCGTGGCAAATAAGCTTTGTGTTGACACCTGCGATGGAAAGGAATGGGGAGATGCAAACCAATTTTCAATTGAAAAAGGCAGTGAGAAATAATCTGGGATTGACACCTGTGTTGGAATGGTCTGGGGGAAAAGCAACAAGTTGAAGAAAATTTTGGGGTGGTGGAGACTGAGCCTGCAATCGACATTTTCGAGCCTCCAACGAAAGTGGTAACGCTCGAAATTTCCACCCAATGTCAGGATGCGCAGTATGTTGATGATGAGAGAGTGGATGATACTCTGTCCGAGATTTTGGCCTTCGCCGGGAGCAGCGAATAACTGTGCTGATTCGGTGACGGAAGCCTCGTCCGCCAAGATCGCTGATAGATCAGAACGTATGTTGGCCAGCGCTAGTGAGAGAAAGAATTACATCCGGGGTATACTGGTAGCAGTTAAGCAGTATGCATTTGCGATTGAGGATCAGTGGATTGGTGCATTCATAATCTCAGTAGTAATTAAATCTGTACATGGGGGTATCCACGCAACTGTGATCACTTTATACGGACCAAACATGAGGGAACTGAGAAGGGGATTTTTGACGAGCTGTTGCCAGTAAATGGTATCATCCTTAGGTTTTAGGTGGAGATTTTAACGTTGTTAGGTACATGGATGAAAGAAGGGGTGGTAAGGGGGACGATAAGAATAGCATATTTTTTAACGGTTTGATTGGCGACTTACATCCGGTTGACTTAGTCAACAATGACAGACCGTTCACTTGGTCGAATCAACAGGCTAAACCTTTTCTGGCCAAACTAGATAGGATCTTCGTATCCTTAGATTGAGTTTTCATATTTCCTCTAGCACATTAGGTTCACTTAAAAGCCCAACCTTGGATCACATTCCTTTGAGCTTATCTAACGGGGTGAGAACGACTGTCCGGAAAAAACTTTCAGATTCGAGAGGATGTAGTTGGAGGACCCGTCCTGTAAGAATGTTATTAAACACTGTTGGGATAGTCATTCTTGTGTGGATGAATCGACGGCTTCTCGTAGATTGGTAATTAAGTTATCGCATTTTAGGATGTGTCTTTCCAAATGGGCAAAAGAATAGTTCGGAAGCATAAAAAAACAAAAAAGTGATTTGATGGCCAAGCTGGTGCCGTTTGAGGAGAAGGAAGATTTGTACGACTTGTCAACAGAAGAATGGTAAGAGATGTGTGTACTTTGGGAGGCTCTGAAGGACATTTATAAGAAGGAAGAAGGCCGAGGGTGCAATGGCTAAAAGAGGGGGGTCTGAACACGAAATTCTTTCATCAGATTGCTAATGATAGGCATAGAAGGAACATCACCAACAAGATGGGTATTTGGGGTCAGGAGGTAGACAACGAGAGTGTGATTCGATCTCACATCAGGGACCATTTCAGAGACCTATTTGCCGCTGACGAGCCAATAGGTCCGGGGGGCGAACGTAGATATTTGGGAACTGGACGAAGCAATCTTGATGGAGCAAAAGAAAGATTTGGAAGGCCCCTTCTCGGAGAAGGAGTTCAAGTGCGTGGTTTTCAGTATCGGAGGAGGGTTTTTCGTCAAGCGGCGTCGAAAAAATACACCTTCCAATATTTTATTCGACGATCGGCACCCATCATCATCATCTTCATCATCTAAGACACGGACAAACCAAATTTTATTTTATTCTACCGTTTTTTCACTGTTGGATTAGGAATGTAAAAAGTTTTATTGTCGGTAAACCGTTAATTTTGAGCCCACTAAATGAACAATGAAAAAGTGGTATAATCACATGAAATATGAAATTTGGTGTGTCCATATCCTAGACGATAAGGATAAAAATGATGGATACCGAACGTCAAAAAACCATGGAGGGTATATTTTTTCGACACCTCAGGAGGAAATTCACTCCCACCATTATCCTCACTACACTAGAGAGAGAGATCTTTCCTATCGGAAGGATTTGGAAACAAATCCTTCACACTTTTCACTATTAGATTAATTTTGGAATATATGCTAACAATTATGAATAAAATCTTTTATTTATTACCAAACATTACATAGTTGAATGCACAAATCTCAAATTTAATCTAATGGTGACAAAGTGGGAAGGATTTGTCTGATAGGATCTTAGTCGAAATATATATATATATATATATATATATATATATATATATATATATATATATATATATATATATTGGGGGAGTGATCCATTGCAAGGTCTGCGTTTTTTGAAAACGGGAACTTCCGATTGACAACATAATTTACCGATATGATCCGTTCACGTTGATCACCCCACCCTCAAATATATGTGTATGAAAAATCAAAAAATCTAAAGACCTCTGGCCAATGCATCGGATGACGTTTATGTTGCATTATCGAAAGACGTTCATTTTTGCACCCATCGATGCATACGCTCGAAATCTTTAAATCCCTTGATTTTTCATACACTTATATTTGAAGGTACGATAATCAACTTGAACTGATCGGATCGTTAAAATATGTCGAAAATCGGGAGTTCCCGTATTTTGAAAAACGCGGACCGGTTTAAAATGGATCACTCTCATATATATATATATATATATATATATATATATATATATCTTAAGAAACACGTTTTTATCATGATCAAGCTAATTTAAAATTTTATGCTGTCTTAATTTATAAAATAATTTTGTATATATATCATCATTTGGACTTTCTAGTGAAGTTTATTATATCGGCGTTGTGCCCCTGCTCATCAAAATTATCGTTTCATAAAACGGACTTTAGTTTTTAATCGCTTTATAAAATTGTGTTCTTTTAATGTTTTATTATTTCCTTAACTAGAGATTACAGAGTTATAAATTGAAAAGTCATGTCACTACTATGATCCACATGTCTACAATGAGGAATCATATTGTTATTATGAAAAAGCATCTCCAATATTATTTTTTTAAAATTTTTATGATCAATATATAAATCTGAATAATTTAATCCAGCCAAGAAAATCTAATGCTTTCAACCATCACTACTACAAATAAGGGTATCCGTAGAGGCAACCCACTGCCCCTACGGATATATGCGTAGGGGCGAAAAAATACCCCGTAGGTGCAAAGGCCGCAGGTGCAAGTTGAGGCCCTGAACTTACCCCTACGGGCAAATTCTTGCCCCTACGAATATATCTGTAGGTGTTATTGCCCCTACGGATTACTCCGTAGGGGCAATCAAATCATATATTTTTTATATTTTTTTGAATATATTGTATGTACCTACGGATAGAACCGTAGGTCTTTGTGCTACCCCCTACGGATATATCCGTAGGTACTATGCCGTAGGGGATAGACAGTGGCCCCTACGGACATAGCCATAGGGGCAGTCCCAACACCCTGCACTGAGATCAGGGGGAAAATATCAGGTTTCCTGATAGTTTGCCCCTACGGACAACTCCGTAGGGGCAACATATATACCTACGGCTTAATCCGTAGATACATATTGTCTGTATTTTTTTTTTTAAAAATGGGCTGCTAGATTTTTTCCCGTCCTGTGCACAATACTATATACATCAATCAAATCATATATTGCAGTATTCATAATCACATCTCACGCATATATATAATATACAAAAGAAACCCAAAAATTGAATATGATATAAATACAAACCAATATCAATATCGTTTCAAAATGTAATACAATGTGATATAAATAAATACATGTTTCAAAAAGTAAGAACCAAAAAGCTACCCTAGTTCGGTCCAGCTCCACCTCTGAATAACGTTAGAATAACGCGCGCCTGCTCCTCGGTCAATAAACTCTGCAATGCGTCGCGAGCGGGAGTCTGAGCGGCATGTGGAGCTGGCGATGTGGTCTGCGCAGCCGCCGTCGAGGTAGTCGCTTGCGGAGCCGCTGCTGCGGGAGTCTGAGTGGGCGGTGGAGCTACAGGAGCTGTCTGCGGAACCGCAGCCGATGTAATGGCTTGCGGAGCCGCAGCCGAAGGAGATGCATGTGGAGGCTCGGCCGATCTACCCTGTCGCGTCTGGACATAACGTGTGTAAGAAGCGTGTAAGAACCGTGTATTATTCGAATTCGTATCATTATTAAGTTATTTCGAAACCCTGTTTGGATATCTAGTTTGGAAAAGCGTTGTTTATTTTAATTACATATGTATGTATGATTAATCAAACTTAAGTCTAAAACCAAATAAGCTCAAGCTACGTATTAATTATGGATATGTTGATATGTATATAATATGAAATGATATTTTATTATAAACTAGTATACATACCAGCATCTCCTTCAACTCCTGAACGGTGGCCCTCAAGCTATCCAGTTCCTGATGGAGATGCCGGTCACTGGAGACGGAGGAAGTAACCGCCGGGGTGGAGTCCAACCTCATATGGGCCCTGCTAGGGCCCAATCCCCGGCCTCTCTCCCAACCTCCGTGGTGCCCTCCGTGTGCGGCGTCCAGAACTGGGGTCAGCAGCCTCGGATCGTTCTGTCCGGTAAAATCGATCCCCGAGGCCTGGGCCTGCTCAACCACCCGCTCCTACACCCACATTAAACAGTAAAGTATAAGTATAAAATTTAAACTTGAACCTTCCAAAACTAAAATTTCAAATTTGGGTAGAAAAAATATTAACACTTACGCAGTACTCCTGGGTAGCGACGTCGGGATATCGAAGCTCGCCCGTGGCGGGATCTGTCGAGGTGCCGTGGACGGCAAGATATGCGGACAGCACGCTCGGTGTACCACCTGACGCCACGGTCCGAGATGTCTGCAATATTAGAAAGTAACTCTTAATATTAGAAATATTAGAGAATAACTCTTAATATTGCAGAATATTAGAGAATAACTCTTAATTTACCGATAACTCCATGGCTCGAGTAATGTTCCTCGAGCCACCTATGTAAGTAGGGCGACCCCTCTTCGCCGACTTCCTGTTCTCCATATTCTGACCGGCCTGTTTCTGCACAACGCTTTAACATTTAGTTTTCTAATTAAGAAACAAAAAAAAATAAATTATATCATAAATAATAAATTAAATTTAAAATACATACCTGTTTGCGTTCGGAGTCGAAATAAGCGCACAATAGAGGCCATGTCTCTACGTCGACTCTCGCAAACGCCGGAGTAGATAGGAGGGCCGCTCTCTCTGCCTCGGGGGTCGCCATCCACAGGGAGTAGCAGTCGGCCTTCAGCTCATTCCTGTTGTATCGGAGCTTGGCCTGCATGTTCTTCATCAGGCCAATGTACAGAGCATGAAGGTCGAGCACCCTCCCCGGGTGATCAGGGTCGGCTACAGGCTGAAAATCGTAATCCAACTGAAAATACAAAAAAAAAACATTGTTATTAGATTGCAAGTGTTAATAATAAATATATTGGATAGATCAAATGAAAATATATATTAATACATACCCGAGCCTGATCAAAGAAGAGGGCGAATGAGCGCTGGTGCTGCTCGCCCCACTCAACGTGAAGTGGATAGTTCTTCACGATCCGGCTCTCGTCCCCCAAATACCGGCCGAACCTCTCAGCATGAGGACCGGTATAGCGATAGTCAAGGGTAAAAAATAGGGGGAATGCTGCCTCCCCTCTAGCTCTATCAGGCCTCAGCCTATGGGACTGATTCGGGTCTCGAGTCCCCTCTGGGGATGGAGAGGCCCTGCGTCTGCAAGAAATATCAAGACAATCAATAATAAGACAAAGTTGTATTAAGAAATCAAGGTTAAACAAAAATTCAAGTGTGATATATACCTCCGGTGACTGGCGCACGAGCCTGGGCCCGAGCAGCAGTACGAGCGGGACGATAGTTCCTCCGGTGAGGAACAACCGGGATCCCGGACCCGGACGCATCCCCTCCAACTATAAAATAAATATCGACGCTAAATTTCCATGAAGTTCATATTTATTCTATAGAGCATATGTAAAATGAATAAATATTTTAAATTTATTCATACTAACCTGCAGACGATGCGGAGGGTATGGAAGCGGCAGGAGTGGCCCCTGTGGAAGGTGTAGACGCACCACCTATAATTAGACAATTAAAAATAGATTATATAAGTAATTGCAAAAAGAATGTGTAGATCAATAATATAACGTTCTAAATCAATATGCATGCACTATAGGATATATAAACATACCCGCAGGTGCGGTAGTGTCACCACCTACAGCTAGACAATAATAAAAATTGCTAAGTAAGAGCAAAAGGAATGTGTGTATTTATGATATAGCATTCTAAATCAATATACATACACTATATGATATATAAACATACCTGGAGGAGCGGGGGTGGCCTCTGTCCCAGATGTGGACGCATCACCAACAACTAGACAATCAAACATTGACAATATAAGTAATTTTGACATAAACATGCATGAATATCTGTAATATTACATTCAAAATGGATATGCGTGCAGTATACCTGGAGGTGTGGCCAAATCAACACGGAAGGAGGCATCCGAAGGGGTCTCCGATCTGGGTGCAAGACCGGCCCTCTGAAGCTCCCTACGGAGCTCTCCGGGCGGAAGAACCGCTCTGCCTCTGCCGCGGCTGGAGCTCCTGCCGCCCCTCGCTGCTCCCGACATCGTCATCAAATCTAGATAAACGTTTCGTGGACGCATTAGACAATCATTAAAAGTATTGACTATATATGGTATAGAGCGTAAAATGTGAAGTAATAATATAACATTACTGATAACCTTTTTCGTTTCATGGGCGCATCATACATATTTACTTGGATTTCATCGTCGATGTCATTTCTAACCCACGTAACTTCATATGATCGGTCGAAGACAACCCGTCCTTCGAAACAGACGGTCGGAGCACTTTAAGCCTTCTCTCTTCTTCGTCCTCATCGCTGTCCTCGTATTCTGGGACATCGTAGACATCTCTAGGTTTCCATCGGCATACAACACTCTACCCCGGATGCTTCAAACACTGTGAGTAGTATACTTGGAACGCTTGGTTCGGAAAGATAAACGGATCGTCCTGACCGTAAAATCGAAGTGTGTTCACACTGGTCAATCCATATTCATCTTTCCAAGTCCCAAGACTGCTTCTCCACCTGTCCGTATTGGTTCGCGGATCGTACCAAGTACACTGGAATATATAAAAGGGTTCTGATCGTCCGGGATAGTGGATGCCGAGTATACAATTTAAGTACCCATAGTAAATCACACCGTCCGATCCTACCGTCGCAATCCCACTATTCTGAGTGGTTCTAGATGTTTCTATGTCCTTAACTTCGAATTTGTATCCAAGAACACCAAATCCTTTGTAATATGCAACCTCCATACTAGGAAATTGAGCTAAACATCTTGAATCACTCTCAAATGATGCATACAAGTTCGGATCGTGGATCTAACAAAACAAATTTTACGATAAATATATAACGATACAAGTTTAGATTAAAACTGATAGCAATAAAATGTAATTCGAATAACTTACATGCTCTGTGACCCAATCACAAAAATTATCCTGATGGTATTTTTCCAAACGTTCTTCGTTCCAATCAGGATGCCCCTCACGTACCTTGTTAAAATGAGTTCTGTTTTCGACAAATAATTGTGACTTTAATATTATGTCATTTCATACACACATAAACACAGATATAACAATTAATCCAAAAGAACTTACTCTCTAATTTGTTCAAGAAATGCGCAATTAAGCAAGATAAACCGGTATATCTTGTTGATAAACATAGTGTCTACCCTCTTATATTCGGCTTTACCATATGGCCCGTCTTGAATTCTTCGTGGTCGGTTAAGCCTTGTCTCAATGTTCTCGTCCAGATAGCGGGAACAAAATGTGGTTGCTTCATCAAGAAAATAACCTTGCATGATAGAACCCTCTGGTCGATTTTTATTGCGTATATACTTCTTAAGAGTGTAAAGGTACTTAATGAGAATATGTTGAATAAATAAACACGGGCATACAGGATAATAATAAATTTATAAATTGCGCGAAACGAAAAATTACACGTACCTCTCGACGGGATACATCCATCGATATTGTACCGGTCCGGCTAACTTCGCCTCAGTTGCAAGATGAACCGTCAAGTGTATTATGATATCGAAGAATGACGGTGGGAAAATACGCTCAAACTTGCAAAGTATCAACGCAATAGAATTTTCTAGTTTATCCAACGTCGCAACCTCCAGTGTTTTAGCACACAACTCCCTGAAAAAACAACATAGGTCGTTGATTACTAGACTAACCGAGTCGGGGAGAGAAGTCCTGAAGGCTAATGGAAGAAGGTGCTCCACGATAACATGGTGATCATGACTTTTCAGCCCATCGATCTTGCCCTTCACAATTTTTATTTTCTTGCTGAATGATCCTGAGAAACCTGTGGGGACTTTCAAATCATGCAACACCTGCAGGAATCTTTTCTTCTCCGGTTGTGACATATGATAAGCGGCATTGGGAAGTACAAACTTGCCCGGTTTACCCGCTACCGGTTTAGGGTGCAGTTCACTTCTTATTCCCCACTCTTGTAGATCCATCCGGGCATTCATGTTGTCTTTCGATTTCCCGTCTTTACACAGAAGCAAGTTAAGTATGTGCTCTGATACTCCCTTCTCTATATGCATGACGTCCAGACAATGACGCACTGAATTTGTAGATCAGTACGGAAGCTCGAAGAAAATGCTTAACTTGTTCCAATATTGTGGTTTGACCTGTTTCGTGGAATCCATCCCGAAGGTCACGTTATTGTAACCATCCCATTTAGCAGTCACGTCCTCTCCGGACAATGGGGATGGAGGCCCAAGAAGCTCCTGATGACCATCAAAGTGAACCGTGTCTAACCTATAGGGGTGGTCTGGAGGCAGAAAACGTCGATGGCCGCAATAACAAACCTTCCTGCTAAAATTCAAAAATTTTGATGTTGTGTGTTCATGGCAATGAAGACATGCTTTGTGACCATATACGGACCAACCTGATAGCATTCCATACGCAGAAAAGTCATTAATTGTCCACATTAAAGCCGCACGCAGTATGAAAGTTGTATTTGTGTTTGAATCATATGTCTCTACACCATCAATGAACAAAGTTTTCAGCTCCTCGATCAGAGGTCGGAGATAGACGTCGATATTGTTCCCCGGTGGGTTTGGTCCGTCGATAAGAAGAGACATCATAAAGTATGATTGGTCCATAGCCAACCAAGGCGACAGATTATAAATTATCATTACAACGCGCCATGTACTGTGACTTCCAGCCATATAGTTGAATGGGCAGAAGCCATCGGTAGCCAGTCCGAGCCGGACATTGCGAGGATCGCTACTGAATATTGCGTGCCTCCTATCGAAATCCTTCCATGCCGGTGAATCTCTTGGATGGCTCATTTTTCCATTTTCGCTTGGAGGAGCACGGTGATGCCAAATCATTGCCTCGGCTGTTTTCTTGCACCTGAATAGCCTCTGTAGCCTCTGTGTTATAGGAAAGTATCGTGCTATCTTCACAGGTATATCAGGCTTCTTATCAGAATCTTTCGGCTTATATCTGGCCTCTCCGCATGTTGGACACTCTTTCAAATCTGAATTCTCTTTCCGGTACAACACGCAATTTTTAGGACATGCTTGAATCTTCTCGCACTTTAGACCCAAATCAGAAATCATCTTCTGGGCTTCGTACCAACTTTCGGGCACATTATTTCCCGGAGGCATAGAATCTTTCAAGAACAAAAGAAGCATTGTGAATGACTTGTTTCTCCATCCATTTAGGCACTTAATCTGGAAAAGTTGGACGAACCATGAGAGGGTGGAATACTTCGCATTCTCATAAATTGGTTTCCTAGCATCATTCATGAAATTTTCATATTTATCCGCACGCGGTCCTTGACCGGAAGGAATGTCATCTTCGGTACGAATAGATTCACCTAGGGCAGCCTCTACCATATCCTCCATTTCTTCTGATGGAAATAAATTTCCGTCTCCTGCCGTATTACCGAATTCTTCTTCTTCTCCTGCCGCATTATTGTGTTCTCCTTCTTCTTCTACCACAGTACTGCATTCTTCTCCTTCCCCGTGATATTTCCAAGTTGAATAAAGTCTAGTAAACCCATGTTTTACAATATGAAGCTCTGCCAATTCTACCTTCTGCCAGTACTTATTGCCACATCTATCGCACGAACAGAGAATCTTCTCTATTATGATCTTATTATGTGCGCGTGCAAATTCAAGGAAAGCAGCAACTCCTGCGACAAACTTAGCTTGCATACGTTGTTTCCAATCCACATACATCCAGTCCTTAACTCTGACGTACTCATGGGCCATGTTAGACTGAATAACATATAAATTGTAAGTTATGCTGACTATATTGAGAAATATAAGAACGGGATAGTTACTGACAAAGGAGAAAATCCGTGTATATGCTTTGTGTGTGCGTTTGTCGTTGAAAAGAATAAATTATCGCACGTATGTTAACCGATAGACGGGGACTAAGTGGCACTTTTAGTTTCATATATGAGTATCGATAGGAATATGAAGGTTTCATATTATCATATATTGGTTTTAACCCGAACATCTCGAATCGCTCTCTAGTTATGCGTTTGTATGTGTGTGTTCCGGCTGTCGGGGGTAGGCTTCTATTCCATTAAGAATGTATAGAGCGAACGCCCATCACTTGTGCTTTCAACCGTTTCGAGTAAATTTCGGCAGTATCTCCCCGCTGTTCTCCGAGTACACTGTAATAGAATAGATAATCATTTCAAAGCTGTGAAACAACGTTGAAATGAACATCTAATCTATGTTTGTACACGGAGAACCAGCGGAAAGGTACCGACGAAATATCTCGAAACGGATGAAAACACAAGTGAATGAAGGCGTTTGCTTTATACATTCTTAACTTGTCCACATGGGACAAATCTATGGGTTACCATACGATTGAATTTTCTCGTCGCGTAGACTATACGACGGTTATTGGTATCGAGCTATACTGTCCGATATTTAACAACCTTCGTATAATTCTAGGTCACGACGAGCATCGCACGTATGTTAACCGATAGACGGGGACTAAGTGGCGCTTTTAGTTTCATATATGAGTTTCGATGGGGATATGAAGGTTTCATATTATCATCGAGTATCATATATTGGTTTTAACCCGAACATCTCGAATCGCTCTCTAATTATGCGTTTGTTGTGTATTCTTGTTGTATGCGTGTGTTCCGGATGTAGGGGGGTAGGCTTCTATCCCATTAAGAATGTATAGAGCGAACGCCCATGCCCCTTTTACCAATCAAGAGAATACTACTAATAACTTATTGATAACATAAACAATATAATAATATTTTAGTATGTCAGGTTAAAATAATTGTATTAGCAAATACATTTTAGATAGTTATATAGACTACAAATTTCCAGAGAGAACAAGTGGATGGGCAAGGAGAATAGAAGTTCCACTGTATTCACTTTTTGGATGGAACGATTTTGGTAGGCGGAAATTTATCATATACCAAAAAAGTTCTAACTGAAACCATCAACTTTCAATATTAGATTCATTCATAACTAACAATAAAAGGTTCTACTTCTCATTTTATTTGACTGACACCAAATAAACCTATCCTATTAAAGATATACTTCAAAGTTCCAAACACCAATTCCAATTGACTAACCCCCTTACTTAATTTGGGTCAACAACATAAGCTTATTGAATATTATCAATCACTAAAGTAATATTAAGGAGTATGATAAAGTTCAATGTCAAGACCATGCATAAATTCTCGGAAGAAATATTCAAAAAAAATGATATCATGATCACTCAAGTAATATCTAATTTTCCCACAATAATTGAAAGGCATAGAGTTGAAGGGGATTATGAAGAAAGAATGGACCCAGTCACCACCCATCAAGCAGCTTTCTCCCTACACCAATTTACTTTCTGTTTTATGAAAGACATCCTAGTGTTGTCAAATATCTTACGACATGCAAATCAATCTTACGATTCAATACAAGATACATGAAAATTAATAAGTATCTTATGAATGTATTTGTTGGATGATTGGATCAAGTAGTTTTAGGATACAATTTCTGCATCTTACAATATAATATAATGGAATCACAAATATTCAACCCAACTAATAAATGTGTTTCAAATATATTTAGAAAGATTTTTTAGTCACATTTTGGTTGCTAGTTTTAAGATGAGAAAACGGAGTATACGTTTGAATTTCCTATGTTGGCGGGACACATAACATCACTAAATTCATCGATCCATCCATGTATTTTGTTGTCATCAATCCACCTAACCCTAACTCTAACCTAACCCTAGCCCCAGCCCCACCTAGCCCCAGCCCCCAGCCCCCAGCCCCAGCCCAGCCCAGCCCCGCCCCAGCCCCAGCCCCCAGCCCCAGCCCAGCCCAGCCCCAACCTAACCCTAACCCTAACCCCAGCACGGCCAGCTAAACCCCAACACCAACCCTAAGGCAAACCCTAACCCCAGCCCCAGCCCCAGCAGCAGCGAACCCCAACCCTAACCCTAACCCCGACCCCGACCCCGACCCCGACCACGACCCCTGCCGAACCTCAACTCGCGCGCGCGCGCAACCCCCCGACCCCAGACCCGGCACGTATGTTAATCAAAAAATTCTTTAATTTACCTCAAGATTTACTCACCTGACCGGCGGTGGCGACGACCCGAACGACGCTGGCGACGACCTGAACGGCGGTGGCGACGAGAACGCCGGTGGCGACGAGGAGGACGACGGTGGCGACGAGGAGTTGTTTTCGCGCGCGATCGAGATCGAGAGAGAAAGAAATTGTGAGCGTAGGCGATCGATCTGTGCTTTAGTAATTTGATATTTAGTTGCCCCTACGGATATACCCGTAGGTCCTTTGTTTGCGGCTCCGTAGGGGCAAACACCAAATTAAGAATTAATATTTTTATTCTTGGACGTTTGGGCCCGTAGGGGCAACCTTTTAGCCCTACGGATTAATCCGTAGGGCCAAGTTAAATCTGCCCCTACGGATTCCAATATCCGTAGGGACAACCCCCTATTTTACTAGTGCATATGGCATGTAATCTATTTGGTTAAAGTTGGCATACATTCTAGCCAAACATAATAATTAAGTAATTTCATGGCAATATGAAAATTTGTAGCAAAAATTGTCAAATATGCTATGATATTTGAGGTGACCAATGATTGTATCTGTAAGAAATGAATACAGTGGATTTCCAATTGATACTAAACTTTGGCATACAACATCTCAGTTCAAAGTAATTCCAATTTTCATAAATTTCTACATATATTCTGAATATGTGTTATGTGGAAGCGATAATGTCTATCATACCAACTTTTTGAATGAACCATCGGGCATCCAATTTTTTTGTCTTACAACCATCTACACCAGCTTGCCATCATCTCCATTGCCATCGATGCTCTTGTATCATTGTTACCACTGCCCAAATGTGTATATCCTAGTGTTTTTAATTCCACCATGTTCCTATCCGCACTCTCACTGCCTTCTTCTCCTAGACTATCATCACCCTGGTCGTTTGCTTGGCCGTCTTCATCTCTTGTCTCCCTCATTTGATTGGCTATGTTCATCTCTATGCCTTAGGTCATTATTGTCATCTCTAATCCGTCGCCACTATCATCTTTAATATCATCTTCTTGAACTTGTCATCAACATCGATGCCTATTGATGTTATTATGTTATCACATCTTGACTAAAGACTATGCTAAGCAGCCGCAACATTTCTTAGTATTTCTTATTTGAAATTATATATAAAATTTTGCATTTCTATAAATACTTTTTAACTTATAAAAAGCACAAAAATGTTATAATTATCAAAATTTTTAAATTATTCCAATCATCAACCCAGTTGTAACCTGTGTATCTTTGTAAATAACTCGCATTTCGGCTATAAATTATTTCCTATGCTTAATACATCTGGAGAGAGGAGTGAGAAGGGGGAGAATTTCAGGCAAGCCTTAAATAATGTGTGAGCCACACACTTCTATTTCTTCTCTCTCTCTTGCTCGGGCATATACGGTCGGAATAATTTTTCCATATTTACGTTACAAATTTAAAAATAAAATAAATCAAATAAAAATCAAACATTAATGCATGAGATAGGCTGCTTCTTGAGCCCTACTCTTTTCTCAATAAATATTTAAATCACTAAAATAAATTACATTTTTGTTTGTTCACGTGTATTAATTGAAAATATTCCGAAATCAAACCACATTTTGTATTTAGTTCGAACAAATATAACAAAAAAATACACTCTTATATCTTATACTAAAAATTAAAAATTAAAATATAGCTGCAAATTAAAATGATTCAGGTTTGATTTAGTCTCAACTGAACCCCTATAATCAAACTATAATCATATCTTAACAAACAACGCTCCGACCCAATATCATATTCCACCCAACACACTACACGATCCACAAGAAATCCTGAGATTTTGCATGATAGTAGTATTTATCCACGCTTATTGAATTACTCTAGAGATCAAACATATATCCAACACAAAATCAAATTTTTAGATGAAATTTTTTGGTTTTGGTGGGGATTAGAGAGAGATGGAAGAGAAACCCATAAATCTTTCTCCCTTCATTTGATATTTTGCAGGGCACGTTCTATTTTTTAAGTTTCTTTTGTTTAATACACACACAATTTTTTAATATAAAGCCTATAACTTTTGGTAAATTTTTTGGGTAGTTCCTTTTTTCCATATGCTTTCGTTATGCACTAATCAATGAGCGATAGCTCGGTTCTTATGGACACTTCCCCTCTTGTGTGTGTGGGTGTGGGTGTGGATGGTGTGTGCTTGTGTGTGGTGTGTGTTGGATATAGTGCCTTCAAAATAATTATGGTAATTGCAAGCACTCAATTATGATAATTAAGGGATGACCTATACGGGTAGAACAGTTTTGCTCGAGATGATAGTATAATGTCTGGTTTGTATCTATCATTCATGTGTATACGTTTTACTTATTATTACGTGTTGCTAATATATAATGATAAAACCTGTAGGATCATATTGGTTATAGCACCCCCAAATCAATTATTGTAATCACAGATAGACGATTATGATGATTGAGAGAGGACCTATACTGGTAGAACAATTTTACTCGAGATTATAGTATGCTATCTGGTTTGACTTTATTATCATATATATGTATTATGTGGTATTACAGATGAATATTATATGTTGATAGAGCTCATACGATTCTTGTTTGACTAACAGTATTATGATGGCGATCATATATATGGGAGCTGGTTGGTCCATAAAAATGTCCCCAGTCGAGAGAGTATCGAGACTGGATATCGATACTCCGGATTAGACTAGTGTATATTTTTCGAGATCCCGACGAGGGGCAGTAGCTGGTCTCATAAGCCATTGGTGTCAGTTGGTCACTTAAGATAGTATACATGTGCTTACTGGAGGTGAGTACACTGGACAGACTCGCCAGGAGCATGCTAGATGGTATTATACCTATTGTTAGATAGCAGTTCTTAGGTGACATGAGGACATGTTAGTCTATTGACCTGAGACCGTCATTTGTCTCATGTAAGTTCCCACTGAACTTTGATTACTACCCTACTACGGCTCAAAGGATTCGTGCAAACATGTTTTAGTTGGGTATATTTCCGAGCCATATGGAGGCAGTGAGTGGATTGCCGGAGATTCGTCTCTCCCGGTATTAGGTGTAGATGTTGCGCTGTACACGGGTGGTCATCACCAGAAATCCGTGGCCAAGATAGACAAGAATTACTGATTTGGATCAGTAGTTTCTCAGTGGGTGATGTGCTTCACACCGACATGAAATACCGCGTTATTAGGGGTCTGACTTTATCCACCCCCTAAACCCGATATGCGATACTCTTAGATGAACGGACCGGACTGTACGGAGATTATCACAGACAGGCTCAGTAAAGATACGGATGAGTTTTCTCGTCGACTTTCTTTTCGCTCAATACCTGGATAGTTATTACATACAGCTAGTGTCGCTGAAGTGCTTGCGGTTAAACCCACTGCCAGCGTATTGACGAGTCTTTAGAGTCCACACAGAGCGTTTTCCCAGTTTAGGAGATATGATGTAGATGACGTATATTGGTATATACAGGTGTCCGATTTAATATGTGTACAGGGACTTTAATCGGACGGTTGATAATACTAGCGGCTTAAAATTAAGCCGGATTATTAAATCAAGTTTTGATTTAATAATTTATATATATATATATATATATATATATATATATATATATATATATATTCTAGTATTATTGTTCACTATTCATTTTCTCTCTTGGCTATTCGTATTTTTATACGGATACGCATTTATGTATTTCGATACGTATACCGGATTGTATTATCTATTTCGATGGAATATCTTCTAGAAGATGGACACCTCATTATATGATTTTCGTTTTAGAAAATCATTTACAAATGAGGTGGACAGTGAGGTGGCATTAAGCATGGTTGAAGACATAAAAAGAGAGATGGGCTTCATTAGTATATTATTGATTATTGTGAGATATTATTTTGCATGGTTGCTAAAAATTGTGAAGCCATTCCAATTCTTTTCTACATCCTATTCTATTCTTCATTGATTCTCTCATTTTTTCTTGAGTTGCTTATGGCTACTTCTTCACTTTCTCCTCCTTCTTCTTCAGTTGCTCACTTAAGCTTTAAAAATGAAAAAAAAATTATAGTGGGATATTCCTACATTCTCACTCTCCGTTCCTAGAGAGCTTAGAGCGTCGGTTTCTTCGCTAGGCGAAGCTGGAGTATGGATCGGTTCCATCGGGTGGATCATCTTCGGAGAAAAAGGACCGGCTTGCAAGCGCAATCCGGAGCTCTTGAAAAAAGCTTAAGAATGTGAGTATTGCTAACATAGTACATTAGCATGGCTCACTAGGTTTTTTGTTAGCAAATTCTAGCTCTTTAATTCGATTCATGGTTTTAGAACTTTAGAAAACTAGAAATTTTTGAAATCCATGTTGCCATTTTCTAAAATTAGCTTGCTAGTGTGTCTAAATTCCCAGCAGTGGCATAGAGCTATGCTAAAGGCTAGACTTATTTGCATTAGTTTAGACTTTCGATCGACGGAATTTTCCGAATCACATTTCCAAAATTCTTGTTTGTTGTTCGAATTTCAAAGTTGTTTAAAAAAAATTTCTGGCTGCATTAATATTATGTGCAGGAAAAATTAGAGGTAGGAATAAAATTTAGGCACCTAAACCCAAAATTCGACCGTCGATTAGCCGCCAAATATGCCATTTGGCTACTGATTTGAGGCCCAATTTTGGTTATAGTGCCCCAATTTTTTTCTGGGGCTCTAGTTCATACAAATGTGGTTTTTGGAATATTTTGTTTTGGTCCAGATTTGTTTGTGTACTTGTTTGTACTTGGGACCAATGCGGAAAGTTTTAATCGATCGAAATTTTAAATTCGTGTTTTTCTGTGCATTTGTTTCTGCGACCGTGAATATCATAGTGCATTATAATCTGATTGGTTGTTATGTACACAAACAGATGGGTTTACAAACATGATATTCGTGTTGATATTTCGTGTTGCTCTGTTGATTATGGTTATGTTGGATTTGTCGCGATGGATAGCTCAGTGTATGTAATATTAGATGTAGTTCTCTGTGAAGTAATGTATATTTATATTGCGTGGCGAGTATCCGACATGTAGACTGCCGTCATTACGGCTTGTATATTATTCTTTGGGGAGCGTCAAGGTTGCGGACGTAGTCATCGTTGTATATTCATGTTTTCATTACATGCACTAGGATTACCCCGTGGCCAAGTGCTCGAGTAGTCGGGTTCTAGAGGGCAACGGGCTCCGTCTTATAGTATTGAGACTGGGGTGCTTTACTATAGAATTAACGGGTCGCCGCACTCGTAGAGGGTATAGGATTTACCTGTGGAGGGGTGCTCAAGTCACCAGATCTTGGAAGTGCTGAGTGGCTCATTCACTTTGTTGATCGGGGTTACCTCGCTTCTGGGATTGGCGAGTGGCTTGGCGCAGTCGTAAGGGTCTAGGATTCGATACTACGGGCTATCCATATGACTGGGAAAATTGCATTTCATATCTGGCACCATTGAAATGTACTTTTCTTAGGTTATCCGCATTTCCATATTGTGTTTGCTTCTGTGCTTCTGCTGTGATATTTCTATGATGTTACTTGATATCATGCGTGAGACGAATATTCATATTATATATATATATATATATATATATATATATATATAGATATATATATATATATATATATAAGACTCTATATATGTTTTGCATCCCCGCTAGTCCTGTCCCCGCCCTGCCGTAAGTTAAGTAACCTTACGGAGAAGACTCGAGATCCTATGGCAAATGCGGATGGCATATAGGTGCGTGCCTATTTTCGTTTCTTTCTGGCATGATATGATTAATTGATAGGACTGCATTAATTCTGATTAATGTAAGGAAATCAAACCTAAATGATATTGTTGGAACCAATTTTTGAAAAACATAGGCGTTTCCTTTTACTTTGTGTCGAGGTATTCAGTTAGGAATATTCTGCACCTCATTCGATGAGGAAAGAGCATACATCTCTTCATATGGAGTGACCTCTTTGGCAAAAGTTTACGTGACTATAAACTACTCTTTTTTCTTCAAAACCATCGGTTTTCTATAAAACCACTCGTTTTAAAAATGCAGAGCCTTAAACCACTCCTTTTCAAAACAACTTGAGTTCTTTCAACGATATCAAGTTCGTTACGTTAAAGGTTTTTCACCAAAATCCAGCCGTAGCCCTCCGTCATTTCTTAGAAGTATCACTTAGTATTCATGCTATGTATGTTGGCCTACGTCAAGGTATAGTGAATGGTAGCTGGGTAATGCTTGTTTGCAGCATATTGATGCGATTATTTAGGACAATCGTACAATTATTTTGGCCTACGTCAAGGACTTGTATGGGTGGGTCTAAACTAATCCAGGACAATGACGCGTTGAACTTGACTAACGACTTATGATATGTTGGCCTACGTCAAGATCATGAAGTCATTTTGGGCAAAAACCATATCGCGAGTTTCAAATATAAAGGAAACTTGCCAAATATGCGTATACCTTCTGGAGTGGTGATTTTGGTCGGGTTCCATCAAAGTTATCACACAATGATAGTTGGGTCCCGATTCCCACTGATGAGTAGGTATTACTCCTCGGGAGATTTCACTTAACAATTAGCTAACCTATTAAATGTCTAGAAAGTGTTAACACATGGTTATACCTTTGCGGAAATGGGGTTATTTAACTGGGTCCGTGCGAAAGCACGGGAGACCTCCCTTGGAGTACCAATACTGGCCTGACTGAATAGTTAGCGAACTTGTAAGGTGCATATGATTCCGACTAGTTCTCTTTTTAGGGTTTGAAGAAGAATTCGAGAAAACAGTGGGAACCATCCTGATTAGATAAAGTGATTAACCAATCTAATCTAGATTATAGTGCACGCTGAGTGTTTCTTTTCTCTTTCTCTCTGGTAGCGACCATAATATGACCTTAAACTAAAACTCATGAACCAAGTTAACCGAATTTTCTTACACGCTTTAGCTTTGGGATTGTTATGATTCATGACAAAGTCGCATATATCTCTGCCACTCCTACTTCCCCTTTGCATTTCTCTAGAACACTCTGTATCACTACAAAAATCCATATTTCTTGAATATGCCATCGTATAGTTACATACGAACTCGAAAAAACCTGTTTCAATTCGAGGATTGATTCCGGTTCTGAAGAAATTGAATAAGATTATTCGGTTGTCTTTTCATTTTCCTTTCTCTCAGGTTACGAGGGCTCCTAGTATTAGAAGAGTACACCTATTACGCTTATTAGATATTCTTCTTTCAAACCTTAGGCAGGTGCCGAAAGGTAGGGAAAAAAGAAAACCAATTAGCCTAAGTGTGATGTACAGAAGGTAAAAAGTAAAGACATATAAAGGGATTGGATTGAGGGTAAGGAAATTTGCGATTACTGTCATGAATCTAGATAATAGAAGAGGCATTATTAGTAATTCCCGGCCACTCCCTCGAAACATTTTCATGTTTCAGTTTTACTGTGCGATATTAATTGAAAACTACTTTCCCAATTAGATTCTGATTCCAGAGTATGTATTTACCAGACTTGATTATCACATCTGTATAGCGTTACAGATGCTGAGTTGGGAATTAGGTGATTAGATCTCAATATATCAGAATTTTTTGTAATTGGTGATATTTGAGAAAATCACCTGTGTTTTGCTTAATGGAAAATATTTGGTTTTGAATATCCGTTGTTATGCACCAATTTCAAATTGATATATCTATACGTTTATTTTATAAAGTGAGATATAATTTTTTAAAATTATGTTTATGATATTTACTTTTATCAGTTGATGATTAGGTAAGGTGCATTCAATAATGGTGTAATTCTTCTTAACCATAATATAGTTTTCAATTTACGACGTACAGGGTTCGAGTTATTAAACTCAAAGAACTTATATAAACAATTGTATGTTGTCTGATGTCCATTAGGACAAAGGATTGGTACTCATACTATATTCCGTTTAGTTATGACTTCTCTGGTTTTAGACACGTATTTCGTTGAAATATAAGGTCCAAATTTTGAGAAGTTATAGGTATAAGAATAAAGTAGAGAACTATGCATTGGAAGTATCAAGATTTTTCGAGGTGATTGTTCATATCAGATTTTTGCATTTTCATACCGCCCAATTTTTATCACATTGCATATCGGTAGATACTCTTGAGCCGTGTTTGCTAGTCAATTGCAGGATACAGGTTCTCGGCTCTAAACGGTGAAATTCATGGAAAAAAAACGACAAAATCCGGGTTCCTGCCAACCACAGATAAAACACGGGTCTCCGCTCTTTATCCGTCTGTTGCCACACACCAGTTTAGGAGACAAAATGGCAAATCGATTGTCACCTTCATGCACAAAGCTCAATGGCAACACAAGTTCCAAGAAATCTACGCGAAGCTCAAGAAAATCTTGACAAAAAGTCCACCTTTCCCTCAACAGAAATTCTGGAAGAAATGTGGAAGTATTTTCAGAAAATACATGTACCAGACAAGAGGGGACAGCAGACCAGGGAAGTACCAAGAACCCCATGCCCTGACTCCACTAGTGTGCCGCGGATCCGCGGCATAAGGAGGCTTAGGCCGCGGATCCGCGGCCATACTGGCGAGTCAGAGGGTCATTTTCCAGGGGTGTTTTGGTCTTTTTGTTTGTGTTCTGGGGTTGCCTTAGGTTTTCATTTTTCAGCCTATAAATAGCCCAGAACTTTGTGAAGGAAAGGGTCCATAATCTTGTATTTTTTCTCTAGGTTTTAGAATACATGTTCTTCTTCCTCTTCTCATCTCTTCTCCATTAAAACTTGTAGTGAGCTTTTGAGTGAAGAATGATGAATAAAGAAGAACCGTTTATTATCATGCTTGTCTTGTTCTTTTATAATTGCTTGTAATTTTAATTTGTTAACTAGTTGTTGTTATTTCTTGTTCTTTCTTTCTCTTCTCTTTTCCTTTATCATTAAAACAACCATGATGCTTACGCTTGATCCTTGCCAAGGTGAGGTCGCAAATAGCTAGTTGTTATCTTCTAATCTCCTTCTTTCTATCTTCCTCTTTTGTTTTGTTTTCTTTTCATTATGATGTGTGAGTAGTTTCATACTTGTTAGGGTAGGATAATGGAAGTTTGAGAGAAGGAAATCTCTCTCACTCTTTCCTTGCCCAACAACTTAATTCGACTCCCGTTAATTGAACCACAATCCGCTCCTTACGGCACCCTATCCTACATGATAGCGGTGATTCCGTAGTGAGACCGGTTGTGGTTGAATTAACCGGAGGTTATGGCTAAGAGCCAAGAACGGACGGACAAGCACTAAAAGGAAGAACTTATGCGTTGGAAATCCTAGCTTATACTCGCAATTTCCTTCCTAGTCATGCTAATCCCCGTTGTTGCCGATTACCGTAACGCCGATATTAAGAGGGGCGACGAAAGATGTGGGAGACTCCTAACTCAAACTAACCTAATCCTAACCCTAACAAGCTCTCTTTACATATCATTTTACCACTTAATTAATCACAACAAAATCTGAAAAACTGGACTTTACTCGTTAAAGCACATAGAAAAAGATTCCCATCTCCCTGCGGACGACCCGTACTCAACCGGCTAGCTACGAGCGAAACCGTCTTGATTGCGGTATTTAACAAAAACTTGAACACGCAGAATTTCTAACAATCAAATGGCGCCGTTGCCGGGGAGACGGTAGTTTATTTCCTTGTGTAATTTCGGGTTAACTTGTGAATATAACCGAAAAACAAAACAAAAAAATATACTTTGTAAAAAAATCATCTTGTTATTTTTGATTAGCTTTTGTGCAAGTGTGCAGGAAAATACGAAGTTCAAGATCAGCGCCAAAGACGTCGGATAATACGGAGTTCAAGTTCAGTGCCAAAGACGTGGGAAGATAGACCCACATTTCGCGGCTACACCGTGATGGATCAAAACGAAGCAAACGGTCTACTGTAAAAATCTGGAGCAGATACAGTAAGTAAGTCAAAATTCAGCACATCCAGACAAGCAGAGGACACCAAACAGAACACTCCCAAAAATTTCAGTAGCCCAATCCCACCATATAGCCGAACCGCGGCATAAGGAAGCTTAGGCCGCGGATCCGCGGCCACTTAGTGGCTTCAGGGCCCCAAAATCTCTGGGTAAGTCTCTGTTCTCCTCCCCACTCCTCTGAACTCCACTGAACTGTGTTTTCTGCAGCCTTCTTTGCGCAAATTCTTTCCCCCTTCCAATAAACTGTTCTTGTGCAGGATTCTTTGCGCCGAGCTAAAAATAAAAATTGTTTGCAGTTGATTTCTTACCGCTTTGCATTCTTTAATATGGACTTAAGGGGCTTGAAACCAATTCAGATTGGGTGGGGATTTCATCACCCTTCCCAGGACCCCAAAAATCACAAAAGCATATGCATTGTCCATTGTAATTAAAAAATACTAGACTGCAGCCCTAAGGACTTCGCGCTCATTAGGAGAAGTTAAACCGTGTTTAGAATCTCGCTTAACGGTATATTGTTTACGGGGTGTCTAGGAAAGTGTTAACGGCGCAACCGCCAAAAGAGAAAGGGTTATTTAATTAAGGAACTTCGCGAAAAACCTCCCCTTATCTCTGCACTTACCTGGCCTCGTGATCAGTGTATTTTTAAGCTCGTTTCTCGACACAGTTTTGCTTCGACAATCAAGTTCTGGAGCAGGTCTAGCAGACCTAGGTGATCCTAGATCTAGGTGTGATTGTGGATATCTTGTTTGTGATTGCTTAAAGCCGTAAGTCCGTACATATTTCTGTAAAGCTCTTTCTAAATAAAAAAAAAGAGAAAAAATCAAAAACTTTTATAAAAACTTGCCCTTTGTCGCCAAAATCCATTTTTCATCCACCACCCATCGCCTTTCTCCATTGACGTTTTCTTACCCTCACCTTCTCCGCTTTGACTATACTAAACTCGTTTAGTGTATGTCCGCTTGGACTCGGGACACTAGCGCCCGCCTAGTCCGCGTTATGTTAGTCGCTATCGACTACGCGATCGACTCAGACGTCGAAACTCCGTCCACTCCTCTTTTACCCCTACCTTTGCCGGCCAACTCCGACGGTGACCGAAATTCTGTTCATACATCTTCACCTTCACCTTCACCGACCTCTTCTTCCGCGATGTCAGGATTTAATCCGAACATCTCTTTGACCACCCCTGGATTGGCTCCACCTCCTACGGAGACCAATAACCCACCACACCCGCCTGTTGTAGCGCCGCCGCGAATTGCGCTCCAGGATCGTTTCTATCCCACCCGTTCTGCACTCCCCACCTGCCTTTCTCTTCCACCGGCCAATGGGGATAATTTTGAAATTAAGCCCCACTTCATCAACATGCTCCCACGATTTCATGGGCTTGAATCTGAAGATTCCTATATCTTCATCAACAAATTTCAAAACGTCTGTGCCATGATGAAAACTACCTAACTGTCGGACGATGCTATACGTCTACGGGTCATTCCGTTCACTTTATGCGATCTTCCTGAAAAATGGCTATATAGCACCGCTTCCCACTCCATAACCAGTTAGGACGAGTTTGTAAAAGCGTTTCTCAAGAAATTTTATCCGAATCATAAAACCGCAAGGATTCGAAATGAAATCAACCAATTCTCTCAGCTTCCTTCTGAACCCTTCTGGAAGTGCTTTGACCGATACAAAGACCTTCTTGTTCAGTGTCCTCACTACGGTATAGAGAAATGGCAACTTTGCCAAACCTTATACGAGGGTCTGAACCCAGCAACGAAGCAGTTGTTGGAAACCATCTGTCAGGGCCACTTCCTATTGAAATCTGACGAGGAAGCGTGGCAGTTCTTTGACGACCTTGCGGAACAAACGCTACAATGGGAGAGCACCAGACCGACTTCTTCTTCTTCTACCTCCACTTCTACCGGTCAGTCTAGGGTAGGAATTCACCAACTTGATGTCTCTATTGCGATGAAAGCTGAGATGGCTGCAATAACGAGAAAGCTTGAAGCAATAGAAAGCAAATTCTCTTCTCCTGCCCCTGCCCCTGTTCTCCCTCTTCGTACCATTTGCGCTTGTTGTTCCGATCCTTCTCACTTGACCGAAGAGTGTCCGTACAATCCACCATCGCAAGGACAGGATCAGGTTAATGCTGCATTTCAGCAAAGACCGAGGAATGATCCATACTCTTCCACCTACAATCCCGGTTGGAGGAACCACCCCAATTTCGCCTGGAATCAGAATCAGAATCAATTCCAAGGCAACAATTTCCAAAGGGCCCCTCCGCCGCAACAACAAGCGCAAAAACAAACTCAGTATCAGCAGCCCTTCCAACCCCAGCCTTTCCAAAATCAGACGAACAACTTTGCACCCAACAATTCTTTTCCACCAAACAACTTTGTTCCGTCAAACAACGATAAGGTTTCCTCGCTCGAACGAAGTCTGGAGGCGTTCGTTAAACAATCGACCCAATCCACTGCCAACATCTAGTCTTCCATTCAGTCCTTAGTGCAACACACTGCCGCACACGGGCAAAGCATCAAGACCATCGAGGCCCAGATTGCACAGCTGAACGCGGCCTTAAGCGAGCGAGAGAAGGGGAAGCTCCCGTCCCAGCCACTCCTAAATCCCGGTCACCCACATAATGCACATGTTGCTCTTGAACAACAGAACCATAATGTGAGTGCCGTAACCACACTGAGATCGGGAAGGATGCTGCAAAACAACATTGGCAAACGAATCAACGATGACACCCCGGCCGCTTCTTCTTCTTCTTCTTCTTCTTCTGAGTCTTCTGAGCCTATTCTCCGTTCTTCACAAGGCTCCCCTTCCTCTTCTTCTGCTCTGAATGGACCCACTTCTCACTCCACGAAAACACCTGTTCTGGGATCCGTTCCAACTCCACAATCTCCTCCTCCAGCATTAGACTCAACCAATTTTCAAAATATTCCATTTCCAAACTGGTTGAGGTCTAATAAACCAAATCCTCAAATGGAGAAGATTCTGGAGTTATTTAAGCAGGTTAACATTAACATTCCTCTTTTAGATGCTGTCCAACAAGTCCCGTCCTACGCAAAAATCTTAAAGGACTTGTGCACGAAAAATAGGAAGTCTCAGGTACCCAAGAAAGTTTTCTTGGCTAGTGCTGTGAGTGTTGCCCTTACCCAATCTTTACCACAAAAACGGAAGGACCCTGGCTATCCTACGATTTCAATTACCATTGGGGATAAGAACATCAACCGCGCACTATTAGATCTTGGTGCCAGTGTTAACCTGCTTCCGTATTCAGTATACGAGCAATTAGGCGTCGGAGAGTTGAAACCCACGCACTGCACTCTCCAAATGGCCGACCGATCGATCACCCATCCTAGGGGTGAGCTAGAGGATGTGTTAATAAAAGTCGGGGACTTCATATTCCCCGTTGACTTCATTGTATTAGACACACAGCCTGTAGCTAACCCCCAGAATCAAATTCCGGTGATACTCGGTCGCCCATTTCTCGCAACCTCAAATGCTGTGATCAATTGTCGCAATGGTTCGATGAACCTCTCTTTTGGAAACATGACGATTGAACTCAACATTTTTAGGTTGGGGAATCAGCCCGCCGAACCTAATGCTCATATACTGGACATCTGCTCGATCCAGGAGATCACCCCAGAAGAGTGTGAATTCGAGGAGTTTCTGTTTGATCACGATAATCTTGACGCCACTAGTGCGTTTCTCTTCGAACCTGCTGCTGTTTCTGCGCCCGACAACGACTACGAGTGTTTCACGTTCTTGAACGATCTTAGCCGCGCACAACCCGAGTTTGAATCCTTCGACTTTCCGGATGAGTTACCTGAACCATCAAACTCGGTTGCCTACACTCGTTTTGAACCTTTGCTGGAGTCCTTTGAGTTCGAGACCTTTGCACCAATCTTGCCTTCCATCGTTTCACCTCCAACGCTCGAACTCAAGCCTTTGCCGTCTCACCTTAAGTACTCTTACTTAGGTGAGAACGAGACCCTCCCTGTCATCATCTCGGCTTCTCTAGCTCCCGAGCAAGAGAAATCCCTTCTCGCGGTCTTGCACAGCAACAGGCAAGCTTTTGGCTGGTCCATGGCGGACATCAAGGGGATTAGTCCCCTGATCGTTGAGCATCACATTCATCTGATGGATGATGCCAAACCAGCCCGGGATCCACAAAGACGTCTCAATCCAGTCATGAAGGAGGCTGTGAAGAAGGAGATCGTCAAATGTCTAGATAGTGGTATCATTTACCCTATCTCTGATAGCCAGTGGGTTAGCCCTATCCACGTTGTCCCCAAGAAGTCGGGCATCACGGTCATAACCAACGAGGCGAACGAGTTAATCCCTACTCGCACCCAAACTGGGTGGCGAGTGTGCATTGATTACAGAAAACTCAACGCCGCAACGCGGAAAGACCACTTTCCGCTACCTTTCATTGACCAGATGCTTGAACGATTGGCCGGACACGAATACTACTGCTTTCTTGATGGCTACTCCGGCTATAATCAAATTCCCATCGCCGAAAAAGACCAGGACAAGACCACTTTCACTTTTCCTTTCGGCACGTTTGCATATCGTCGCATGCCCTTTGGGTTATGCAATGCGCCCGCTACCTTCCAGCGGTGTATGATGGGAATTTTCTCAGACATGGTGGAAAAATTTCTGGAGATCTTCATGGATGACTTCTCCATCTTCGGCGATTCCTTCAACGAGTGTTTGCTGCATCTTGACGCTGTCCTTACCCGATGTAAGGACAAGAATCTCACTTTGAACTGGGAGAAATGCCACTTCATGGTGCGCGAAGGTATTGTCTTAGGACATATCATCTCGCAAAATGGCATAGAGGTTGACAAAGCAAAGATTAAGGTCATTTCCAATCTGCCTCCTCCCCGATGCGTCAGAGATATCCGAGCCTTCCTTGGCCATGCCGGTTTCTATAGATGGTTCATCAAGGACTTTAGCAAGATTGCTAGGCCCTTGACTCTTTTGCTGGCCAAGGACACGCCATTCGACTTCAACTCGAGCTGTATGACTGCATTTGAGTCATTGAAACGCTCACTCACTTCTGCTCCCGTTCTTTCTTCACCTGACTGGATGCACCCATTCGAGATTATGTGTGATGCATTCGACTTTGCCATTGGTGCTGTCCTTGGACAACATATCGACAAGATGCCGCACGTAATCTATTATGCGAGCCGAACCCTGAACGACGCCCAACTCAATTATACAACAACTGAGAAGGAATTCTTGGCTGTTGTATTTGCTTTAGAAAAGTTCAGGCCTTACCTCATCGGCTCTCCAGTCATTGTCTACACAGACCATTCTGCTCTGCGTCATCTTTTTGCGAAGAAAGATGCAAAATCTCGGTTAATACGTTGGATCCTCTTGCTTCAAGAGTTTGACCTTGTCATTAAGGACAAACGAGGATGTGAAAACGTAGGTGCCGACCATCTCTCACGACTTCCTTCTTCGCCTTCGCTTCCAATTCCGATTAACGACGTTTTCCCGGATGAACAGCTCTTGACAGTATCTTGCGAACCCTGGTTCGCAGATATTGTGAACTATTTGGCCACGGGATTACTACCGACTGAATGGTCAAGTCAGGACAGACTTCACTTCTTATCCCAAGTAAAACACTTTTACTGGGACGAACCCTATCTGTTCAAGTACTGTCCCGACCAGATTATTCGTCGGTGTGTACCTGACGAGGAATTCAAGAGTGTGCTGTCATTTTGCCACGACCAAGCGTGTGGCGGGCATTTTGGCCCCAGAAAGACAGCTGAGAAGATCTTGCAATGTGGTTTCTACTGGCCACAACTCTTCAAAGACGCTCACGACTATTGCAAGACTTGCTCCCGGTGCCAACACATGGGCCGGATATCCCGGAGGAACGAGATGCCGCTCCAACCGATCTTGGTTGTGGAGATTTTCGATGTTTGGGGGATAGATTTCATGGGGCCGTTTCCCAGCTCTTTCGGGAACTTGTACATCCTTCTCGCTGTTGATTACGTCTCTAAATGGGTCGAGGCTGTGCCCAGCCGGACTAACGACAACAAGGTTGTCGTTAGGTTCCTTAAAGAAAACATTTTCTCCCGGTTTGGGCACCCCCGAGCGATCATTAGCGACAATGGAAGTCATTTCTGCAACAAGACTTTCGAGGCCTTGATGCGGAAATACTCCATTAATCATAAGCTCTCAACGCCCTACCACCCCCAAACCTGCGGGCAGGCCGAAGTTTCAAATCGGCAAATCAAGCAGATACTGGAGAAGACGGTTTCCAAGAACTGTAAGGATTGGTCGCTGAAACTCACTGATGCCCTTTAGGCATTTCGCACCTCTTATAAGACCGACCTTGGCATGTCTCCCTATCGGCTTGTGTACGGAAAAGCCTGCCATCTACCTGTCGAAATAGAGCATCGCGCATTTTGGGCGATAAAAGAGTTGAATCTGTCTCTCGAAGATGCGGGCAGCCATCGGAAGCTGCAGTTGAACGAACTAAGCGAGCTTAGGGATGAGGCTTACGATAACGCGGTTGTCGTTAAGAACCGAACGAAGGTGTTTCACGATAAACACCTTTTGCGCAAAACCTTCGTACCTGGTCAGCAGGTACTGCTTTACGACACCCGACTTCACTTCCATCCAGGAAAACTCAGATCTCGCTGGAAAGGGCCGTATTTTGTGCGGAATGTGTATCCGCAGGGCGCTGTGGATTTGGAAAATCCAAAGGACGGTTCATTTTTCAAAGTGAATGGACACCGACTCAAACCGTACCTTAGCGCCGAACCAACAGAGGAGCTCCTGTTCTTACAGGAGCCGGTTTACCCTGCATAATCTTCCTCTGCCTACCTCCAAACTTCGGTTATCCAGCCAAGAACAGTGGACACTGTTCCAAATAAGTTTGGGGGTATGTACAAACCATTTTGTATATATTTGTGTATATTCTTTTTCTTTTCTTTAAAAACAAAAACAAATAAAAAATTGTGTATCGCTAACCGGCAATTTTGACCCTTCGAATGATCTCTTCATGCAATGACAGTGAGGACACTGTCCGGTTTAAGTTTGGGGGTACGCTCGGTACGCATTTCTTACTTTCGCATTCATATGTATATTTTGCATCTGCATATTAAAATCCATAAAATCCATAAAAATCTGAAAATTTTCTAAAAACATAAAAACTTTTCTGTCAAGTTAGCTAGTGGGAGGACTCTGATTCAACATTTCGACGGTTTTGTTTGATAAAATAAGAATAACTAAATCTTATGTTTAGATTTTGAAAACCTGAAAGATAACCCTCCTTTAAAGTTAACTATAGCTGATATACGTCTTTACATCACACTACATGTGTCGTGAGTTTTTGGAAATTAGATGACAAGTCTTTTTATGTCTAAAAACTTTTAAACGGATAAATGATTTTCTGAGGATCAAATAGGTTTGTTCTGAAATAAGTAATGTCAAGAATAGTTTATGAAGTAAAGCGAATATGAAGGAATATTATTGATGCCGTAATTGGAACTAAGTCTGAAAAAGAACCCATCTGAAACTTGATTGGAATGATTACACACCGAACCCACTAAACACGTCTTTTATCCAAAAAAATAATTGAACTGCCGGTTATGTCTCCGTTCGTATTAAATCATCTGATTTTCACGCCAAATTGTCTTTTGTTTTTGGACCTAGGTAACTTGAGTAATTAAGTCCGCTGGGGTGTTTCTACACCTAATGCCCTAAAACCAACTGGTTTGGGTGCATTGGCCCAAAGCTCGCTAAGAAGCCTAGAAAGTCCAGATTAAAACAAAGTCAAGCAAGTGTTCTCTCCGAGTTAAAATTCCTAACGGTTCTTTGTGTGAGAATAATCTTGATAAAAGACAGGCTTTTATAAAAAAATTTAGCGGTGATATGAAGGTTTTATTCTATGATAAAGACTATTGCACGTTCACAGAGGTGTGTA
This sequence comes from Agapanthus africanus, assembly GCA_030015575.1. Taxonomy (NCBI): domain Eukaryota; kingdom Viridiplantae; phylum Streptophyta; class Magnoliopsida; order Asparagales; family Amaryllidaceae; genus Agapanthus; species Agapanthus africanus. The sequence goes on along the minus strand of JASDDO010000024.1, from coordinate 416,571,953 downwards.
TGAAATGAAAACAAGAAAAAGGTGGAGTGAAGAATAAGACCTAGTTTCCTGTTAGGGAAGATAGAAATTCTGAAGTTGAAACTTTACTGGAAAACGAAACTTGAAAAATGCTTAACTCTTTATAAAACTCATGTGATCCTTTTAAAAGTGTTATCTGGGCTTTATTGTGTGACATAATAACTTTATTCGACCTTTCGGGAACTTAATGACACTATTTGCACTGCACGTGAAGACATATAAAAGCTGTAGTTAGATAAGAAGCGAGGTGTGAAAAATAAAGGTTCGCTAGTCTAGACTTAGGATTATAGAATTTTTATTTTCTGAAACAAAACTTTAGGGTTTGAATCTTAGTTATTTTACATAACCAACTTGACCGGATTTTGTGGGTAGTATCCGCTGAAAACTCTCAGGAGACAACACTCCTCCTACTAGGGATACCTAGAGGTTTAACGGCTTGTTGCACATGCTCAGTGCAATCGCGTTCCTTGCGAAAGTGAGGTTAGGAATTTTTTTTTTTGTAAATAAATTGGCTTTTCTCGGGACAAGCAAATGATAAGTTTGGGGGTATTTATTCATATCAGATTTTTGCATTTTCATACCGCCCAATTTTTATCACATTGCATATCGGTAGATACTCTTGAGCCGTGTTTGCTAGTCAATTGCAGGATACAGGTTCTCGGCTCTAAACGGTGAAATTCATGGAAAAAACACGACAAAATCCGGGTTCCTGCCAACCACAGATAAAACACGGGTCTCCGCTCTTTATCCGTCTGTTGCACACACCAGTTTAGGAGACAAAATGGCAAATCGATTGTCACCTTCATGCACAAGGCTCAATGGCAACACAAGTTCCAAGAAATCTACGCGGAGCTCAAGAAAATCTTGACAAAAAGTCCACCTTTCCCTCAACAGAAATTCTGGAAGAAATGTGGAAGTATTTTCAGAAAATACATGTACCAGACAAGAGGGGACAGCAGACCAGGGAAGTACCAAGAACCCCATGCCCTGACTCCACTAGTGTGCCGCGGATCCGCGGCATAAGGAGGCTTAGGCTGCGGATCCGCGGCCATACTGGCGAGTCAGAGGGTCATTTTCCAGGGGTGTTTTGGTCTTTTTGTTTGTGTTCTGGTGGTTGCCCTAGGTTTTCATTTTTCAGCCTATAAATAGCCCAGAACTTTGTGAAGGAAAGGGTCCATAATCTTGTATTTTTTTCTCTAGGTTTTAGAATACATGTTCTTCTTCCTCTTCTCATCTCTTCTCCATTAAAACTTGTAGTGAGCTTTTGAGTGAAGAATGATGAATAAAGAAGAACCGTTTATTATCATGCTTGTCTTGTTCTTTTATAATCGCTTGTAATTTTAATTTGTTAACTAGTTGTTGTTATTTCTTGTTCTTTCTTTCTCTTCTCTTTTCCTTTATCATTAAAACAACCATGATGCTTACGCTTGATCCTTGCCAAGGTGAGGTCGCAAATAGCTAGTTGTTATCTTCTAATCTCCTTCTTTCTATTTTCCTCTTTTGTTTTGTTTTCTTTTCATTATGATGTGTGAGTAGTTTCATACTTGTTAGGGTAGGATAAGGGAAGTTTGAGAGAAGGAAATCTCTCTCACTCTTTCCTTGCCCAACAACTTAATTCGACTCCTGTTAATTGAACCACAATCCGCTCCTTACGGCACTCTATCCTACATGATAGCGGTGATTCCGTAGTGAGACCGGTTGTGGTTGAATTAACCGGAAGTTATGGCTAAGAGCAAAGAACGGACGGACAAGCACCAAAAGAAAGAACTTATGCGTTGGAAAGCCTAGCTTATACTCGCAAGTTCCTTCTTAGTCGTGCTAATCCCCGTTGTTGCCGATTACCGTAACGCCGATATTAAGAGGGGCGACGAAAGATGTGGGAGACTCCTAACTCAAACTAACCTAATCCTAACCCTAACAAGCTCTCTTTACATATCATTTTACCACTTAATTAATCATAACAAAATCTGAAAAACTGGACTTAACTCGTTAAAGCACATAGAAAAAGATTCCCATCTCCCTGCGGACGACCCGTACTCAACCGGCTAGCTACGAGCGAAACCGTCTTGATTGCGGTATTTAATAAAAACTTGAACACGCAGAATTTCTAACAATCAGTGATCGAAGATGTAGATACCTAAACTAGGTATTCCGTCGTAAGTAATATATTTTGAGAACTTATTTCTCTCTCAGGTTACTCATCCGTGGGTGCGCTTCTTGATGAGTAATACTGCATGACCTTCTTCCATTTAGTCAAAATACACTGGAAACGTTTGTATCTATTTTGAATCTGGTTCCAATTAAATTAGTGCATTTGTTTCTATATTGGATATAGAATGGATTCATATATTAACGATATTAAGGTATATGGAGTAGTCCGATTTATGCTTAAAACTAGAAACCGGATAAACTCAAAGCACGTTTCAGTAATGGCAATTTGTGGGTTATCCCGGACTTTGATGAGTCTTAACATTCTATCATTTACAGGATCAATATTTATATTATTCTTGACTCACCACCCATTTTAGTAAAATGATTTCTTTTCAGAAAATATTAGTGGGAGTATGGTAGAACTAGAAGTGATTTCAGAACCACAAACGATTACTGAAAATTTAGTAGAACTTAAGAATTTAATTGGATTCGACAATCAATTAGCCACTCCGTAGATTTGGTGGGTAATCTCAGCCACCCGAAAGGTACTTCAGTCTCCTCAAAAATGGTGACAGGGAGGTTTTGATGACCCAAGCTTGCCACTACTGTTGTCCTAGACTATGAGATCTGGCAGATGGATGACTATAACGTCGTTCTAAATTATCTTTGGAAGTGCATGTGTATATGACTCTGCTAGAGGGTTGTTTTAGTCAGTAGTTGTAGCGGAAGCATGATAGGCCAGTAGCTTATATCTAGTTATAGACTAAAACAAATATAGCGGAGATAGATCATCTATTTCTGATGTAACAGTTATAGAGTTTGACTTCATCAGAATTACATATGGACCTGGTGAGAAGGTTGTAGGGAGTAATCCCCTAGTATTTGGATGACGTACTCCTTATAGGAAGTGATGTTACTATACTACAGTCGGTTATACTGTGGTTGTCACAAGGTGTTTCTTCACATAAGATATGGACAAAATATCAAGGATTCTGGTGACTAGATCTATAGTTTTAGATCTAGATTTGGGAAGTGTCCCAATTCGGGTACTTTGACACTATTCTAAAGTATTTTAGAATGGGCGACTCCTAACGTGGTGGTGTATAACGTGGTGGTGTACCGGCAGGTGATGGAGTCACCCACTCTAAAGAGATGTCTTCTAGACTGCTGAGGAGAGAGATTGGTGACTAGATCTATAGTTTTAGATCTAGATTTGGGAAGTGTCCCAATTCGGGTACTTTGACACTATTCTAAAGTATTTTAGAATGGGCGACTCCTAACGTGGTGGTGTATAACGTGGTGGTGTACCGGCAGGTGATGGAGTCACCCACTCTAAAGAGATGTCTTCTAGACTGCTGAGGAGAGAGATTTACATGATTGATATATCACTTTCTTAAGCAATTGAGTCAATCATGATATGTCAGGTACCACACCGGATATTTCTTTTTGCACTAGCTGCAATAAGCATATATTAATCCAATCCTGGAGAAACATTGGGAAGCAGTCATGAACATAACAGGATGTTCTTGGTATATGGTAACGGCAGCCTCCTTAAGAAGGCGATTATCATTTTAGTCTTCCAAGATGACATGGATGACAGAGTAGTTGTCAGATTTAATAGTTTTCCCTCTTTTGAGGGGTAGTATGTTGGACAGGGGGCCTAAGTGGATACTGAGGAAGGCATGGCGCAGAATATTGATTAAATTCAGTGGAAGATACAGTCTAAGAAGTTCGTTGGATTTGGAGTTCATTTATGAACTTGGTCCCATAAATGGTGAGTATTCCCGCCTGTCACGCGGGTGACCCGGGTTCGATCCCCGGCAACGGCGCCATTTGATTGATGAGATTTAGCGTGCTTGCGCTTTCTAAAAGATAGATCAAAAATATTTGTAACCGCAATCAAGAACGGCGTCGCTTTGCAGCTAGCCGGTGAGTACGGGTCGGTCCACAGGGATGTTGTGAATTCTCTAATCGCGCTAACGAGTTAATTCCGAAGGGTGTTCGGATTGATTATTAAAACTAAAAATTGAAGTTGTATGATACTAGGATTAAAAACTTGCTAGGATTAGGTTTATGGAAAATTTGGTAAACAAAGATTTACATCTCTTTCCATTGCCTTTAATTAAAGATATCATATTAGTGTTATGGTAAATCTTAACAAAAGGGATTAGGATGATTGGGAAGATTGATTCTTCCTCTAGATCCTTGTCATTCCTTTCTTAATCTTTACCCTAACCTCCATGGAAAACCTTAAAATCCGGGCATTTAGACTATGGAATCACCGTTACCTCGAAGGTAAAAGTGCCGTAGGGAGCGGAATAAGAAGGTATGCATGGAGTTCTAATGTTCATAAAAGTTTGGCAACGAAAAGAGATGAGAGATCTTCATCTCTCAAATCCTTCCCTATTCCTAACCCTAACAAGCGAGGAAACTACTCGCTCATTGAGGGGATGAAAAAAAACATGATTTTATTAAAGAGAGAAAACATAGATTGCAAGTTAATAAAAGCGAAACTAAATTAAACTAAGGCGAGAAAATAATTTACCTAGGGCAGATATGAAAAACTACAACTACTGCAAGGAATTAAATCTACTTACAGATGTATCTCTCCAATCATCAACACAGGGTTGTCAGATCTGAATTCATGAATTGAAAAGAAACACCGATGCTCTCCAAAAGAATTCTAAAATTTATTATTAAAAGGAGGCATAGGGAGGCATAAGAAATTACAATGAGTAGAGTTCCTATTTATAGAGAATAGGAAACCCTAGGTTACAATTGATTTGCATGTCTACATTTACCAAAATATCCTTAGGAAGACCTAGTCAAAGTAGACTTCAAGCTTTGGTAAAATTTTATATCTCTTTAAAAGAAAGTATTGGGCCTTGGATCTTTGGGCTTCCTTATTATTTGGTTCTTCATTAAAATAGCTTCTATGTTTCTTCCAGATCTCCAGTGAATAATTGCGGTGGACTTTTAACCGTTCGCTTTGTAATCTTGGACCTTGCATTGCCTTGTACTTTGTGAATTTTATCTTTGATGTAGGCTTGATCAAGAGTCTTCTATTTGTTGGTCAAAGTCCACTTTTGCATCGTCTTTTCATCATTTTCACTGTTTTCTGTCCAAGAACCTGTAACCTGTAATATGTAGCAGACATGCATCAAAAGCACCTGTTTATTTATAAAAATGAATAAGAATGGGGAATATAAAATGCAATATTATGATATGAACAAATACCCCCAAACTTATCTTTTGCTCGTCCTCGAGCAAACTTATTATTTTATTCTCTACAAAAAACCTAACCACACTTTCGCAGGGAAACGCGATTGCACTGAGCTCGTGCAACAAGCCGTTAAACCTCTAGGTGTCCCTAGTAGGAGGAGTGTTGTCTCCTGAGGGTTTTCAGCGGATTACACCCACAAAATCCTATCAATTTGGCTTTTCGACTTTTGTTCTCCAATTAGGTTTTCTAACTAAGAATTCTATTATCGTCGACCCGCAAATTATCCACCCATATTCTTCACACTTCCTCATTATTTAACTTAAGATTATATATATCTTATAGACTTACTTAGCTTTCGGCATTTCCTAAGTTTTCCTTCTAGGGTTACATCTCCACTTAGGAATTTCTATCAACTCTACTAAAGATACAAGTTCTATTCTTCATTCCTTTCTCTTATCTAAACTCTAATCACATATCCCCACGTGTGTGTAAATATCACCCCTACACTTGGAAATTCAAATCAAGCAATCGTACTCCCGTCCATTGTCCAAAGCACTTATTAATTTGTGAATTTTTACTTGAATTTCGCTTACACATCCTTCATGCGACCGTTAATACTTCTTGAGGTACCAACAACCGATTACAAGATGCATTAGCACTTTTAAAGCGTACTTCCTAGTTTTGCAACACCCAAGGCTTTTAGCAGTGACTCCCAAACCAGTTGGTCTAAGGCACTAGATGATGAAGCACCCTCGCTAAATATTTTTCTATTTTTACAGCCTTAAGTAATCACAAAAACCAGTGTCCATTTTTTTCTTTATTCACTTTTTTTCTTTTTAGTTTCCTTGTGCTAAGGACTTTAGACAAGAGCATTTCAAGGTCTCCTCTACTATTCCAAGTTTCAAGGTGCGTGATTGTGCATTTTGTAGGGTACATGTTTTCAGAATCTAGATTCAAGCTAGGAACTATTTTTCAAACTTATACTCTAATAAGAACATCAATACTCTTCCTTTGTTTCGACTTAGCCCAAGAAGTGAACCCAAAATTTGCCTATTTCTAAATAAACTACAAGGCATATACTTTCTACCGTTAAACTTTAAGGAAGGTTATTTTTAGGGTTTTTAATTTACTAAGTCTAAGATCTAGTTGTTCCTAGCCTGTTAATCTATTTGTCAAACTCAAATCAATTAGCCAAAATTAAATACAATTATTTTTATAATTTTTGAAATTTTCAAATTTTTATGGGTTTTCAAATAAGTATGCAAATGCAAAAAAAAAAAAAAAATATGTACAAATGAATGGGAAGGAAGAAGACGTACCGAGCATACCCCCAAACTTGAACTTGACAGTGTCCTCACTGTCATGCTGAACCAAGATGGTCAAAATATCGGCACTCCCCTGTTTATTTATTTATAATATTTTTTTTTGAATTTTTTTTACAGAAACGAAAATAAAAAATATATACATATATACAAAGATTCCCCTAAACTTAAGCTTGGCCTTGCACAAGCCAAGGTTAGCACCAACCATTCAAAAATCTTATCGTGGAAATGGTATAGATGGTGCAAGAAACTGAGAAGCACGCGAGACCGTGTGGAAAGAAGAATGGTAGAATATGGTCTCGGTGGGGGAGAAGAATGGCGAAAAGAAGAAGGAAGTGGAGTACGATCTTAAGGGTGTAAATTGAGTGAATAAATTAGCGCAATATGTGATGACCGATGTGTTAAAAGCGATTGCACTAACTTATCAACTCATCGGAAAATGGGGTCAAATCCCTCAAGATTCGCAAGAAAATATGGGTACACCGAACTTGGTATAGGTGATGAAAGCGTAACGGTCATTTGTTCGGTCGGAACAATGGGAAAGACGAAGGGGAGTGAATTAGGGATAGTATCTTTCTCACCGTAGTAAACTGTTTTGAACTTGAAAGATTCCATTAATGGTTCGAAACTACTATAATCAACCGAGTCTGATGGCTCATCTGAAAATGTAAAGGACTCAAACTCGGGCGGTGAGTCATCAACATCGTCCGAAAAAGTGAAACACTCGTAAGTGTTATCATCTGTGAGAACAGTATCGGATTCAAAGGAAAATCTTTCAAGCTCACAGTCTTCAAGCGGGGTCGGAACGATGGGAAGGAGGGAGGGTGATATAACAGTCAAAGGTTCAGGAGGATGAATTGGAAAATCAGACACATCAAATAAAAATGATTCAACCTCAATATTATCCTCAAGACTCTCCTCAATACTATCCTCAATATTCAACTCATCCATGCCATTATCATCAAAATCTAGACGCATATGAGATTCGGGAGAAACATTTAATAACTCAGGATGATGATTTGAACATAAAATTTCAAGCAAATCGACAGGTTCATCATCCGAAATATTCCCGGCGTCTATATCCTCAATCAAGTGAAAATCAATTTCTTTAGACACCTCATCAAAAGCATGGATATCTATCAATGTAGGTTCTAGAGTGGAAGTGTAAAGGTCAAACGGATTAGGTGCTGTTTCACTCGAAGGGGATTCCTCACAATTTGGCAAATCAAACACTACAAAGTCGCACAACTCGTTTTTATTTTGAACTTGTGAATCATTTAGGACATTCGATGGAAAACTGGAGTTGTGGGCTTCAATTGGGTAAGGGTAGGTGTGATTTGGAAATCCTCTCTCATTCCCATTCTGTCCAACCACCTCTTCATACATTGAAAAATTTGGTGCTAGCGGGAAACTAGCTACCGGTTCAGCAGGTTGCATAAGGGCGGCCACGGACGCTTCCACATTCCTAACCATTTTGTTTGTTGCTGCGATATACGCCTCCAACGCCTCTTCCAGACTAGACTTTGGTGGTAAGGGGGTTTCGGGAAAAGATTCGAAATTGTGTGGATATGCAAAACTCCCAACAGGCTGTGTAGAATCAATGTCTAGTGAAGATGGTAAGGTCGGGTAGGACTGGTAGGAAGTGGGTGGTAGGACAGGGATAGGGTCTACATGTGGATAAAAATGTGAATAATCTTATGGATCCCTAGAACTAGATGTGTGGAGAGGGGTGAAAGATCGGCTGCGAGATTGAGCAATGTGCTCAGCAATGGACATTGGCCTAGGAGTGTCAGAAGGACTCGAAAGAGTGGTATCAACATATGAAAATGGTGAAGGTTGACTTGGTTGACTCAAAGTGGGTTGAAAAGTCAAACTGTTTCTCCTAGACTCCTCTATGTGATCTTTCAAATATTTTTTAGGCATGGAAGGATCGTCTTTAAATTGACCGAACACATTGACATATGATGCAAAATTAGGTTCGGGATACCAAAGTTCGGCAAGTGATTTATTGTGTGGGGTACCCATGTTAGAAGAGGAAAGGTGACAAGAAGGAAGGTTGGGTGGTGCAAGGATTTATTTGGGGCTAAAAAAATTTTGCAAGGTTTATAAAATATTTGTCCTTTTTATTTTCATTTTTCATTGATCTTTTTTTTTATTTCTCTTTATTTGGAAAAATTTTTGTTGCAAAAAGATTTTAGAGAAAAGATATGCAACAGCAAAATATTTTATAGAAAAGATATGCAACAGCAAAATATTACTTGCAATTGGTTATTATTTGAAGCATATCACAAGAATCTTTATTTGGAAAAAATTGTTGCAAAAAGATTTTAGAGAAAAGATATGCAACAGCAAAATATTTTATAGAAAAGATATGCAACAGCAAAATATTACTTGCAATCTAATTTCATTTCAAGCGGGACCCAAAAATCCTGCACAAAATTGTTATATGGAAGGCAATATATTTTATAGCTCACAGAATCTTGCAGGAATTTCCAGAAAATATATTTCAAAAATTGTAGAGGAGGAACAGAAAATCTTACAGAAAATTTTTCAGAAGAAAATGCCACCAGATCGTCGCCCTTCTGCGGCAATTTAGCTCCAACACCGCGGTTCCGCGGTCTTCTTGATGGCTCAGAACCCCAAATTTTTTTTAGTGCGATGATTCGACAAAACGGCCGCGTTTCCGCGGCCTAAGGTGGGTTTTGGCCGCGGAAACGCGGCTTGGTGGTGGAATTAGGTCTGCAGAAAAATTGAACTGTTCTGTTATTTAATTCCCCTTCTGTTTCGATCTTCTGATTTCTGTTTCGCATTCTGAAAATTTCCAGACCGTCTTTGTATATCCTGCAAAATTAAAACAACAAAGTATCCCTTCCAAAAATAACAAAATATATATTTTTTTATATTTTTTTTTGATTTTTCAGATTTTTATGATTTTTTTTTAATTTTATGATTAACCCGAAATCGCGAAAAGGAAAGTTCTACGCCATCCCCGGCAACGGCGCCATTTGATTGATGAGATTTAGCGTGCTTGCGCTTTCTAAAAGATAGATCAAAAATATTTGTAACCGCAATCAAGAACGGCGTCGCTTTGCAGCTAGCCGGTGAGTACGGGTCGGTCCACAGGGATGTTGTGAATTCTCTAATCGCGCTAACGAGTTAATTCCGAAGGGTGTTCGGATTGATTATTAAATCTAAAAATTGAAGTTGTATGATACTAGGATTAAAAACTTGCTAGGATTAGGTTTATGGAAAATTTGGTAAACAAAGATTTACATCTCTTTCCATTGCCTTTAATTAAAGATATCATATTAGTGTTATGGTAAATCTTAACAAAAGGGATTAGGATGATTGGGAAGATTGATTCTTCCTCTAGATCCTTGTCCTTCCTTTCTTAATCTTTACCCTAACCTCCATGGAAAACCTTAAAATCCGGGCATTTAGACTATGGAATCACCGTTACCTCGAAGGTAAAAGTGCCGTAGGGAGCGGAATAAGAAGGTATGCATGGAGTTCTAATGTTCATAAAAGTTTGGCAACGAAAAGAGATGAGAGATCTTCATCTCTCAAATCCTTCCCTATTCCTAACCCTAACAAGCGAGGAAACTACTTGCTCATTGAGGGGATGAAAAAAAACATGATTTTATTAAAGAGAGAAAACATAGATTGCAAGTTAATAAAAGCGAAACTAAATTAAACTAAGGCGAGAAAATAATTTACCTAGGGCAGATATGAAAAACTACAACTACTGCAAGGAATTAAATCTACTTACAGATGTATCTCTCCAATCATCAACACAGGGTTGTCAGATCTGAATTCATGAATTGAAAAGAAACACCGATACTCTCCAAAAGAATTCTAAAATTTATTATTAAAAGGAGGCATAGGGAGGCATAAGAAATTACAATGAGTAGAGTTCCTATTTATAGAGAATAGGAAACCCTAGGTTACAATTGATTTGCATGTCTACATTTACCAAAATATCCTTAGGAAGACCTAGTCAAAGTAGACTTCAAGCTTTGGTAAAATTTTATATCTCTTTAAAAGAAAGTATTGGGCCTTGGATCTTTGGGCTTCCTTATTATTTGGTTCTTCATTAAAATAGCTTCTATGTTTCTTCCAGATCTCCAGTGAATAATTGCGGTGGACTTTTAACCGTTCGCTTTGTAATCTTGGACCTTGCATTGCCTTGTACTTTGTGAATTTTATCTTTGATGTAGGCTTGATCAAGAGTCTTCTATTTGTTGGTCAAAGTCCACTTTTGCATCGTCTTTTCATCATTTTCACTGTTTTCTGTCCAAGAACCTGTAACCTGTAATATGTAGCAGACATGCATCAAAAGCACCTTGTTGGGGTAAAAATTTACACCCCGGTTGACCAAGTCAAAATCCAAGTCAACCCCAAGCCAAGTGGGCCCAAGCCCAGACCCAGTGGGCCCATGCCCGAGTCGAGCCCGAACATGAAGCGGCCGGCCTCCTCCACGCCAAGATAAAATTTTTGTAATAAATAATCTTGTTGCATTTTCTTTTATTCTATTTTATGGATAAATGTAAGAAAATGGGCATAAAGCCAAATTTTTGTAAAGCCCATGGCTTATGTGCAAAAAGAAGTGGCACATGAGCCATGAAATAGGCAAAATACCATTTTGTGAAGCCCAAGGGGCTATGTGTAAAATGTATGGCCTATAAAGGCAAAGATAATGAAATATCTCAACAACTTTTTCTCTCTCCAAAAAAAAAAATTTCAGAGCTGAGCTCTTTCCTGCTTCTTCTCCAAGATTCTAAAACCTTCTCATTTCTTTTGAATTAAATCAAGAGTTTTACTCTTTCTTTCCCAAAACTAAGTGGTTTTCCACCACAAAACCCACAAAGGGGAACTCAGATCTCCCATCAGATCTCAAAAAGGAGTGATTTTTAAAATCTCCTACTTCTTGATCTTCAAGATCCGGCCAAACAACAGGAGGAAGAAGAAGAACCCCCTTTATCAGCTTCAAAACATCATAGGAGTTTAACTCCATACATATATACATAATAAATACTTCATTTCTGAAGTACAGCTTCTGTTCTTAGGCTAAAAGCCTCTTGAGCCTCTCATGCGCGCAGCGCAAGTGCGCAAGGCGCCCGCGTGCCGACACGTGGCGCGCGCGCTTGCGCACCTGCGCAAGTGCGCAAGGCGCCCGCGTGCCGACACGTGGCACGCGCGCTTGCGCACCTGCGCGCTTGCGCAAGTGCGCAAGGCGCCCGCGTGCCGACACGTGGCGCGCGCGCTTGCGCACCTGCGCGCAGCACCTAAGCGCACAGCGCCCAAGGCCCCACGCATCCCTTGGATGCCTTTTCCCCCTCTTTTTATGTATATACATATATATACATTTGTATACAAATGTACACATACACACACTCCGCAACATTCTCCCCCTCCAAAAAATTTTCGGGCCGGGGCGCTGCCCCGCACCCCTCAAGGGGGCTGCTAGCCCCCTTGACCCCCAGCCCGCTATCCGGGTAGCGGGACCCCCGTAAAAACTCTGCGTGGCTCCCGATATATCCAAAACCCCCCTTTCAGAACAGAACACACGTACACTGCACATTGAGTTCGCATGACCAGTTTAACCCGTTAATCGGAGGTTCCCTCGCCCCAAAGGCGAGGGGTAATTAACGGCAGCTTAGTCCGCGGCTGCCGGAGTTTCGGATCCCCACAATCATTAAACCCCGGCCTACCCTGGGCAGGGGGAATCTGTAGTACGCCTGACAAGCGTGCGCGTATTCCCATCTCAATGGGGTGACGAAAAACACCCTACAGGTTCTGGCACGCCCGGTGGGACGAATCTCTCCTCCTATATTTCGGGTTAAACGTTCATGCGAACTCAATCAATATACATATCGATTGCCTATACTGAAATGATGTTCTTTTTTTTTCCGTGCAGCAATCAACCTTCGACGACAATGTCTCCCCAGACGAATTCAGCTTCCAACGTGACCCCGATTCCGTACGTGGTCAAGATCAACGCTCGTGTGGTTCTCCCCGCAAGTCTCAGTCGACAATGGGAGGAACCGCCCCGCCAGTTTGGCTCTGTCATCATCTACCCTGCCGGAAGCGCTCATCTGGCAGAGATCCCGGCGGAACAGGTGGCCAAGCCGGTCTCAAGGGGTAAGAGGCCGAATGTCGTGATCGCCAAGGCACCACAACCGAAACTTAAGATGGTCTCTGAACGACTCCCTGGCGCTCCAGCTGGGGGCAATGCTTCCGGTGCGAAAGGCAACATCAAATGCTGCGGACGAGCTCAGGCGATGACTCTAACAAGTGCACAATCGATTGTATCTCCAAGGCCCTCCATCAACCGGTCTGCGGCGTCTTCCCAAAGAGCTGAAGTCTGCCAGGTGCTTAGAACAGAAAAGTTAAGGCAGAAGCGGCTCAGGTATCGAGCCAACAAGAGGGCCAAGGCTTCGGCCAAATGGAATCGTGTGAAGTTCCAAGTGCAGGGTTGCCCTGCGACGACGGCTGAGTCGGACGTAAGAATCAGCAATTCCTTCGAGCCTCTGAAGTGGGTTCAGAAAAATGCCATGACCGCCAGAATCATGAAGACAGCGGTCCGAACAGTGCCACAAAGAGACGTGTCCCGGCCCCAACAGAAAAAGTATGACACTGTCTCTTCAAGAGTCTATCAAGCACTCTGTGCCGCACGAAAGCAGCGGGGCAGACCCAGAAAAGAAGCGCCAGCACCATTCAAGAACCTGGTTAGGCCAGCCGCCTTCAATCGACTACCAGCTACCGAAGCAAGGGGGTCAAGACAGCGATCCGTGAAATCAGCTTCCAATGATAGAAAGACGGCCGGGTATATCATCCATACGGTCTATATGGCGGGCGGACGCCCCAGCGACAACCTTCGCAGCAAAAGCAAGGACGGGGCCACCACATCCCAAGCCCAATCTAGCCTGAATGTGGTTGCCGCCGCCCAAGAACAGCCGCCCCCGCTGGATGAAGAAAACCCTCTCGATGAGGATGATAGGCAGAAAGACCCCTCGGTCCATGAAGAGTCAAGCTCGGACAGCGAGGAAGAGCCGACTTTCCGCCCCAGGACTGCGGAGCAAGAGCTGCTTCAAGAGCTTCGAAAACAGCTCAGGAGCAAAGATAAAGAGATGGCCAAGCTCTATTCGAAGATTGACGACTTAACGAATGTGGTGATGCAGCTTACGGCTCAAATTGCTTGAGCGCCTCCCAATCAAGCGCAAGCCGCTACTAATCAGCCGGGTGATGACAATCCGAGGCAGCCAATGCCTGTTCCTTCGGGTCCAAGACTGGTCGAGCCGCATGAAAGCCGGCCGCACTCCGCTTCTGGGGACGCCTTGGCCCCTGATAGCACTATCCCGCTAACACAGGATCGGATAATGGATCTGGTCACCAGCAAGGTTAAAACATTGGTGGCCGAAGCTGAAGCTCAGAAAGAAATCGGCAGTAGTGGGCGGCCATATCCCGCGCAGTACGATCTGATTGAGTTCCCAAGCGGCTACGTCATTCCTAAGTTCGGAAGATTTGATGGAACAGGGAATGCAAATCAGCACGTCGCCCACTTCAAAGCATCGTGCGGAAATACAGGGGGCAATGACGCGCTCCTTCTCCGTCAGTTTGTCAACAGCCTGACCGGCGTCGCCTTCGACTGGTATGCGAGCATACCAGACGGGTCCGTCATTACCTTCGCCCAAATGGAGTCTCTGTTCCGGCAAAGGTTCATGAGCGTCAGTGATAAAATCTCCATTGCCGACCTTGTGAGGACCAAGCCGGGGAAGAATGAAAGTAACACTGACTTTATCGCCCGATGGCGTAATCTTACGGTCAAGTGCGAACCGCCGCTGGAGCAGGACCAGTCCGTTAGCCTTCTCATTGGGAACCTCAGCAATTGGATGGTCCCATTCTTGTGTACAGCAGGCCTCAAAACATTCCAGGAGCTAACCAAGAAAGTCCAAATGCTGGAACGCTCGAAGCAAGAGTTCCCGCCAGACTCTCAGAGAGACAAAACTTGGAAAAGCAAGCGGGACGACAACCGTAGAAGCGGGAGTTCCAGCAGTACCAATGTCTTCAATGCCTCCGATAATGAAGAAAAGCGAAGGGCGACCGAATCCAAAACTAACCGGTCTCGAAAGCCATTGCTGGGAGGAGATGGGCCTTCTCTAGAGGAGAAAAAGAACAAGGTTTACTCTTTCAGAAGGGACAAGGTCCGCAAGATATTTAAAGATGCCTTGAACAACGGCCTACAATTGCCAGAGTCGAAAAGACCCCAGGAAGCAAAAATGACCGACAATCCTTTGTATTGCCCGTACCACCGAGTAGTGAGCCATGCGATCGAAGATTGCTATATCTTCAAAGACTGGGTCGAGAAGCAGTACAAGGCTGGAGAGATCGAGCTGTCCAAAAGCGTGTTGGTGAACAATCAAGTTGCAACCGCCAACTTTATACAGACAAAAATTGAAGCCTTCTGGGAGCAAACAGCCGAACCCGCTACCCTGAGAAATGAGGCCGACTCGCCGCAGCCTCCATGGAGTACGCACATATCTAATAAGACGAAGAAGATGCTAAAGCTACTTCAGAAAGAGCCCAGGATGGAATGGGAAGGGCAGAAGAAGCCTACCAGTCCAGCTGCCAATGCGGCTCCATCAGGCTCAAAATCCAAGAAGCTCAAGAAGAAGAAAAGTGCAGCTCGGCGCAAAAGAGTGTCTGCAGGTAGATCGACCATTCAAAAATATATCGATTCCCTTGAAGAATATGAACAAAATGAAAGAACATTGATTCAATTGAATGAGTTCTTCCCTGTACAAGCGGCTGAAATTCTGGAGGAGTTAGAAGAAGACTCCAATGAAGAGATCCCAGTAGTGACCTGCTACGCCATCCATCTTGGCAGCGACTCCGAGGATGATCTTTGTTTTCCCGAAGAGGATGAGGAGCTCGCCACAACGACCAATCAAATCCAGCTCAGAAGCGGCAGGGCTCTACCGCCAAATCAGGGCAACGCCCCAAAAGGGAAGGAAAAACAAGTAGCTAATGAAGAAGAAGGCAGAGAACCGGCTGATGAAAACACAAGTCCTTCCTCGGTGGACTATAATGTCTTGGCACATCTCCGGAAGCTTCCGTCTCTCCTGAGCATCTACGACGCCTTGGTCCTATCTAAAGAGCTTAGAGATGTTCTCATCCATGCTCTACAAAACCCCGAGCGGTATCAGGCTCACTTTGCGGAAATTAATATGAAAGAAGCCCAGCACGCTTTGCATGCCGCCGCAGTCACATTTAAGGATGAAGACTTGCTACTGGGAACGGCTGAGCATAATCGGCCGCTTTACGTGACCGGGTACAGCGACGGAGATCGAATTAATCGCATATTGATTGATCCGGGGTCCTCAGTGAACATCATGAACTTACGGACGCTGAAGAGTTTGTCGATGGACGTCCGACACCTGTCAAGGGAAAGGATTGTCATTCAAGGCTTCAACCAAAATTGCCAGCAAGTTCTGGGGTCCATAGCTCTGCCAATTAAATTTGGGGATTTGCAAACTGAAGCTAAGATATATGTGATCGACGCCGACACATCTTATAAGATTCTCTTGGGGCGGCCGTGGCTCCACGATTACGGCATCATTCCGTCAACTCTCCATCAATGCATGAAGTATACTAAAAATGGCGAAGAAAGACGCATTGACGGAGACATCCAGCCGTTCGGTGTGCATGAAGTCCGCTATGAAGATTCTCGGTACTTTATGAACCACCAAAATACTAAGCCACAACTGACTGAGGATAGACCGGCCCCAAGACCCAAAAGCAAATCTGTGCCGGTTGTCACTTTCAAAAGTAAAAACGCCCAAGTGCGCCCACATTTCGGTAGCGACACTGACGAGTCCGACGCTGGAAGCCCGTCCTTCCGCAAAACTCGCCCTCGTTTCGGCAGCGATACGGACGAATCTGTTACTGAAGGCCCATCTAGCAGCAAAGTCCGCCCTCATCTTGGCAGCGACACTGAAGAGTCAGAGGAGGAGGACCTGTCGTGCAACAGCGGTGCAGATTGGACCCCCACGCAACAAGCGAAACTACGAGAGACCTTCGAAGTTGCAGAAGGGTCCCTAGCCGTTACAAGGGTACCAGAGCAAATGTGCAAAGAGCTCGATGCATTATCAATCTCCACCGTGGACCAGCTGAAAACTTTCTACGTTCCCGGGAGGAAAAGGGGACAGAAGGGCATCTTGTTTTATGGGTCAAACCCCGTTGTGCACCCGGACGACCTTTCTGTCGCGTGCCTTCCCTATGAGAGAGGCATAAGAGCCGTCCTCAATCCCAAATACTATGCGCCCGAGATGCGGGAATACTTTAAGAAGTGCGGATGCCGGTTATATCAAACGGAGTCCGAAGCAAAGTTTTACGAAGGGCTATGGTATCCGCCCCAGGTCCGAGCACTCATCGATGGACGGATTCCAGATAGACGGGGCATAGGCTACATTCAACCTGATTCCAAAGCGTGCTACATGATCCATGTTGGTGAGACCAGCGAAAGATCAAATGATGATGACGAGATAGCCGAGCCAGAAGAAGCTCCTCAAGAGCTCGAAGATGGCGGACAAGCAACCTTTGATGAGCTAACCGAGATTGACTTAGGAACGCCCGATAATCCAAGGCCGACCTACATCAGCTCACTCTTGTCGGAGGAAATGAAAGAGCAGATAATTGCCCTGCTGCGTGAGTTCGTCGACTGCTTCGCGTGGACGTACAAAGAAATGCCTGGCCTTTCCCCTGAGGTAGCCGTGCATAAGCTGGCTATATCTCCTGATGCTAAGCCAGTCAAACAAGCTCCTCGAAGAATGAGAAGGGAGTTGGAAGAAAAGGTCATCGAGGAAACCAAGAAACTCATCGATGCCGGCTTCATCAGGGAAGAGAAATATGCAGACTGGATCGCATGCATAGTCCCAGTGAAGAAGAAAAATGGACAGATCCGAGTTTGTGTCGATTTCAGGGACCTCAATAAGGCATGTCCTAAAGACGACTTCCCACTACCGGTCATGGAAATGATGGTCGATGACACCTCAAATTACGAACTGTTCACCTTTATGGATGGCTCGTCTGGATATAATCAGATCAAGATGTCGCCTGAGGATGAGAAGCACACAGCATTTCGAACCCCGATCGGAATATATTGCTACAAGGTAATACCATTCGGACTGAAGAACGCAGGTGCTACATATCAAAGGGCGATGACTAATATCTTTGATGACCTAATCCATAAAGTCATCGAATGCTATGTTGATGATCTGGTCGTCAAGACTAAAGCCAAGGCCGATCATATCCAAGATCTCAGGACCGTTCTCACCAGACTGAGGGAATACGATCTGAAGATGAATCCTCTGAAGTGCGCTTTTGGCGTGTCATCGGGAAAATTCCTGGGCTTCATAGTCCGACATCGAGGGATCGAAGTTGACCCATCAAAGATAAAGGCCATCATGGAGATGCCCCCTCCGAAGAGTCTGACGCAGCTAAGATCTTTTCAAGGCAAGCTTGCTTATATACGGAGGTTTATCTCAAATTTATCAGGGAAATGTAGGCCCTTCTCAAAGCTCATGAAGAAAGGAGCTCCTTTTATCTGGGATGCCGAATGTCGAGCAGCGTTCGAAAGCATTAAACAATACTTGTTGCACCCTCCAGTGCTGGCCGCTCCCATTCCGAATAAACCGCTGATTCTCTACACTGCCGCGCTGGACGAGTCACTCGGTGCGCTCCTTGCCCAGAATAATGAGGAAGGAAAAGAAAATGCCCTCTACTACCTCAGTCGAACTCTAGTCGGGGTGGAACACAACTACTCCCCAATCGAAAAGCAATGCCTGGCTCTGATATTTGCTGTGAAGAAGCTGAGGCACTATCTGCTCGCTCATCGGGTTATGCTGATCTCCAAGGTCGACCCGCTCAAACACTTGATGACCAAAGCAAGCCTAGCCGGCAGAATAGCAAGATGGGCTGTCATGCTACTTGAGTTTGACATAGTTTACACTCCTCAGAAAGCAGTAAAAGGGCAAGCTCTTGCAGACTTTCTCGCTGCTCATCCCATACCAGAAGGGTCGCCACTAAATTGTGAGTTACCCGACGAACAAGTGCTGCATCTCGAGAATGACGAGCCATGTTGGGAGCTCTACTTCGATGGGGCTTCGTCAATAAGGACCTCTAGTAAGTCAAGTGTCCCGGAGGTAAAAGCGGGGATAGGATTGGTGTTCATCACGCCATCAATGGGAACCCTACGGCGTTCTTTTGCTCTCACCGAGCCTCGCACAAACAATGAGGCCGAGTATGAAGCTCTGATAGCTGGTTTGGAGCTCGCCATAGAAATGGAAATCCTTCGGCTACGGGTTTACGGTGACTCCCAGCTTGTCGTCAACCAAGTAAGCGGCAACTATAAGATATACAAACCCGAGTTAGCTCAGTACAGAAGCCGGGTGGTGGAACTCATGAAACGGTTCACTCACATTGAACTGACAAGAGTCCCTAGAGCATTGAACGGAAAGGCCGACATACTCGCTCGCCTAGCCAAGGAGCTGGCTGATCCTGACATGGACGAAATTCTGATCACAGTCTGGAGCCGACAAATTCTACCCCCAGTCTCTCTACGAGAAGAGGAAAGCGCGGAACAGAAGAGCAATCCTGCGGAAGAAGCTTCGATCATCCAAGACGAGCCCGATTGGAGAGAACCCTTCATAGAGTACCTCCGATACGACAAGCTGCCCGAAGAAAAATCTGCGAGGATTCAGCTGAAGAAAAGAGCTCTCCGATACGTGTTTGTAAATGACACGTTATACCGCAGGTCATATGACCAACTCTGGCTCAGGTGTCTGTCATTGGCCGAAGCCCAAAAGGTCATGAAAGATGTCCACTCGGGCGTTTGCGGTGCTCACCAATCTGGCCCCAAGATGCGACTTCAAATCAAACGGCTTGGGTATTACTGGCCCACCATGATACGGGATTGCGGAGAGCATGCAAAGAAATGTTATATCTGCCAAATTCACGGTGATTTTATTCACAAGCATCCCAACCCATTGCATCCTACAGTGGCGTCGTGGCCCTTCGAAGTTTGGGGCACCGACATTGTTGGCCCAATTGATCCTCCGTCATCTAAAGGCCACCGGTTCATACTGGCCGCGACAGACTACTTCTCCAGGTGGGCTGAAGCTGTCCCGCTAAAAGAAGTCAAGACAAAGGATATTCTGACATTCTTCCAGCATAATATTCTATACCGCTTCGGTACACCAAGAAGAATCATTTCTGATAACGGGCCTTCTTTCAAGAGCTTCAATGTCTCAAGGTTCGCTACTCAGCACAAGATAGACTGGAGATATTCCTCCATCTATAATCCAAGAGCCAATGGGCTTGCCGAAGCCTTCAATAAGACTCTATGCAAGCTCCTGAGGAAGAATGCTTCAGCCAACAAAAGAGACTGGAATCTCAAACTTCACGAGGCGTTGTGGGCATATCGTACCACGCACCGTACTCCAACTCAGTCCACTCCATACTCATTGCTCTTCGGAGTGGAGGCGGTCCTCCCCCTCGAAGTCGAAGTTCCAAGCTTAAGAATGGCCGTTCAGCACGAGTTGACGGAGGAGGAAAACGTGCTCCTTCGACTTGAAGAACTCGATGCCCTCGAAGAAAAGAGGCTCGCGGTGCAGCAAAATCTGGAGCTATACCGAGCCCAAATGTCACGGGCCTATGACAAGATAACCCGTCTCCGCGCTTTCAAGAAAGGTGAATTGGTGCTGGTCCTCAAAAGACCCATCATCCCCAATCGACATGCCAAGGGAAAATTCGAGTCGAACTGGGAAGGACCATACGTCATCGAGAAAGTGTTCGACGGAGGATCCTACCAACTAATAAGTGCCGAGGGAGAAAGGCCCATGCCACCCATCAATGGCCGATATCTCAAGAAATACTACACATGAATGCTCCAAGTCGCAGGCGAATTGAGCACATCAGCCCTACGGTCTGGATCAGACATCCTGCAAAACCGTATACAATCCACGGGCGTAAATGCCCCCTATTTCTCCCAAATCCTGCCGGTGAGACTACTTTTAAAGTCCCACCAGCGGCAACAAAAAAAAAACAAACAAAAAAAAAACGGTATGTCCACAAGCAAAACGGGCACGGATGAAAACCCGAAAGGGCTCCGTGAGTAAAAACAGCAGGACTACCGGCGAGTCTGTGAAAACCCGAAAGGGCGCAAACTCATGAAAAGAGATGAAATACACTCGCAAAGCCCTCTCGACCTTGCGAGGAGAAAACCCCTGCGTGAGATCCTTACGACTCACAAAGGAGCAACACACTTAGGAATCCTCACGATTCCTAAGGAGAAAATACGCCTGCGAGATCCTTACGACTTGTAGGGAGAAAATGCTTTTATGGGACCCTCACGGCCCATAAAATTGAAAAGCCTTAGGTGATAGGGACCCAAACCTGTCTCCTAAGCCATCGTTCCCCAACGGGCAATGGCAAATGATGATTCGCTCCTGGCATTTCGCTTCAGTGTTAGCGGTGCTGATGCCGACCGAAAACCCAAATCCCAAGACCTCCCGAGGCAAATGATGAGTTGCTCCTGGCATTATTCCAGTGCAGCAATGCTGATGCCAAACAATATCCAAATTCCAAGTCCCCAAACGGCGAATGATGAGTCGCTCCTGGTACCACATTCCAGTGCAGCGATGCAGACGCCAACCAAGATCCAATTTTTAAAAAAATTCTCCCGGCCCTACGGTGGGTCCCCAAATTGACCATCGTATACAATCCACGGGCTCAAATAATTCTCATCATACCCATGCCCCACCGTAATCACCAGTTACGCGGCCGGTCTCCGCTTTGGGAATGATGCTCCATTGATAAGACCCACTCATGTGTCCTCACGATATATGAGGAGAACAAACCTTTGTGGGATCCTTATGACTCATAAAGGAAAAACACACTTAGGAGTCCTCACGACTCCTAAGGAGAAAATACACCTGCGGGATCCTTACGACTCGTAGGGAGAAAGTGCTTTTATGGGACCCTCACGGCCCATAAAATTGAAAAGCCTTAGGCGATAGGGATCTAAACCTGTCTCCTAAGCCATCGCTCCCCAATCCCCAAATGGCGAATGATGAGTCGCTCCTGGTGCCATATTCCAGTGCAGCGATGCAGACGCCAAATAAATTCCAAATCCCATACCCCAACGGCGAATGATGAGTCGCTCCTGGTACCATATTCCAGTGCAGCGATGCAGACGCCGACAAAGCCCCAAAATGTTTTCGGCCCTACGGTCTGGATCATACATCCTGCAAAACCGTATACAATCCACGGGCGTGAAACAATCCCAATCTCTCCCAAATCCTCTTGGGGCAAATGATGAGTTGCTCCTGGCATTATTCCAGTGCAGCAATGCAGATGCCAAACAAAAACCAAAATCCCAGAATCCTCTCAATGACAGAGGATGATTCGCTCCTGGTACCATATTCCAGTATAGCGATGCTGATGTCAACCCAAATCAAAATCAACAAGTCAATTTCCACTCCGACACCGCAGAAAGCGGAGCGAGTCAGAATCCAATCTCGACACCGCAAGAAGCGGAGCAAGTCAAGTCTTACCCCTGACACTGCAAGAAGCAGAGCAAGTCAAATCAAGCATCGACCGTCCAAGTCGCAAAAAGGGCAGCATCGACCGTCCACGTCGCTAAAAGGGCAGCACCGACCGTCCACGTCGCTAAAAGGGCAGCACCGACCGTCCAAGTCGCAAAAAGGGCATAACCGACCGTCCACGTCGCTAAAAGGGCAGCATCGACCGTCCACGTCGCTAAAATGGCAGCACTGACCGTCCACGTCGCTAAAAGGGCAGCACCGACCGTCCAAGTCGCAAAAAGGGCAGCATCGACCCTCCACGTCGCTAAAATGGCAGCACCGACCGTCCACGTCACTAAAAGGGCAGCACCGACCGTCCAAGTCGCAAAAAGGGCGGCACCGACCGTCCACGTCGCTAAAAGGGCGGCACCGACCGTCCACGTCGCTAAAAGGGCGGCACCGACCGTCCAAATCGCAAAAAGGGCAGAACCGACCGTCCACGTCGCTAAAAGGGCAGCATCGACCGTCCACGTCGCTAAAATGGCAGCACCGACCGTCCACATCGCTAAAAGGGCTGCTCCAAGTCGCAAAAAGGGCAGCATCGACCGTCCACGTCGCTAAAAGGGCAGCACCGACCGTCCACGTCGCTAAAAGGGCAGCACCGACCGTCCAAGTCGCAAAAAGGGCAGAACCGACCGTCCACGTCGCTAAAAGGGCAGCATCGACCGTCCACGTTGCTAAAATGGCAGCACCGACCGTCCACGTCGCTAAAAGGGCAGCACCGACCGTCCAAGTCGCAAAAAGGGCAGCATCGACCGTCCACGTCGCTAAAATGGCAGCACCGACCGTCCACGTCGCTAAAAGGGCAGCACCGACCGTCCAAGTCGCAAAAAGGGCAGCACCGACCGTCCACGTCGCTAAAAGGGCGGCACCGACCGTCCACGTCGCTAAAAGGGCGGCACCGACCGTCCAAGTCGCAAAAAGGGCAGAACCGACCGTCCACGTCGCTAAAAGGGCAGCATCGACCGTCCACGTCGCTAAAATGGCAGCACCGACCGTCCATGTCGCTAAAAGGGCAGCACCGACCGTCCAAGACGCAAAAAGGGCAGAACCGACCGTCCATGTCGTAAAAAGGGCAGTGCCAGCTTCCCAAAAGGTGGGAACCAAATCAAGTCGCCTCCACGTGAAAGAAGATCCATCAATTTCATGCACACGACCCACATATGTGGTGTGCATTTATTGATGGGGGGCAATTTGTTGGGGTAAAAATTTACACCCCGGTTGACCAAGTCAAAATCCAAGTCAACCCCAAGCCAAGTGGGCCCAAGCCCAGACCCAGTGGGCCCATGCCCGAGTCGAGCCCGAACATGAAGCGGCCGGCCTCCTCCACGCCAAGATAAAATTTTTGTAATAAATAATCTTGTTGCATTTTCTTTTATTCTATTTTATGGATAAATGTAAGAAAATGGGCATAAAGCCAAATTTTTGTAAAGCCCATGGCTTATGTGCAAAAAGAAGTGGCACATGAGCCATGAAATAGGCAAAATACCATTTTGTGAAGCCCAAGGGGCTATGTGTAAAATGTATGGCCTATAAAGGCAAAGATAATGAAATATCTCAACAACTTTTTCTCTCTCCAAAAAAAAAAATTTCAGAGCTGAGCTCTTTCCTGCTTCTTCTCCAAGGTTCTAAAACCTTCTCATTTCTTTTGAATTAAATCAAGAGTTTTACTCTTTCTTTCCCAAAACTAAGTGGTTTTCCACCACAAAACCCACAAAGGGGAACTCAGATCTCTCATCAGATCTCAAAAAGGAGTGATTTTTAAAATCTCCTACTTCTTGATCTTCAAGATCCGGCCAAACAACAGGAGGAAGAAGAAGAACCCCCTTTATCAGCTTCAAAACATCATAGGAGTTTAACTCCATACATATATACATAATAAATACTTCATTTCTGAAGCACAGCTTCTGTTCTTAGGCTAAAAGCCTCTTGAGCCTCTCATGCGCGCAGCGCAAGTGCGCAAGGCGCCCGCGTGCCGACACGTGGCGCGCGCGCTTGCGCGCCTGCGCAAGTGCGCAAGGCGCCCGCGTGCCGACACGTGGCGCGCGCGCTTGCGCGCCTGCGCAAGTGCGCAAGGCGCGCGCGCTTGCGCACCTGCGCAAGTGCGCAAGGCGCCCGCGTGCCGACACGTGGCGCGCGCGCTTGCGCACCTGCGCGCAGCACCTAAGCGCACAGCGCCCAAGGCCCCACGCATCCCTTTGATGCTTTTTCCCCCTCTTTTTATGTATATACATATATATACATTTGTATACAAATGTACACATACACACACTCCGCAACATTCTCCCCCTCCAAAAAATTTTCGGGCCGGGGCGCTGCCCCGCACCCCGCAAGGGGGCTGCTAGCCCCCTTGACCCCCAGCCCGCTATCCGGGTAGCGGGACCCCCGTAAAAACTCTGCGTGGCTCCCGATATATCCAAAACCCCCCTTTCAGAACAGAACACACGTACACTGCACATTGAGTTCGCATGACCAGTTTAACCCGTTAATCGGAGGTTCCCTCGCCCCAAAGGCAAGGGGTAATTAACGGCAGCTTAGTCCGCGGCTGCCGGAGATTCGGATCCCCACAATCATTAAACCCCGGCCTACCCTGGGCAGGGGGAATCTGTAGTACGCCTGACAAGCGTGCGCGTATTCCCATCTCAATGGGGTGACGAAAAACACCCTACACACCTGTTTATTTATAAAAATGAATAAGAATGGGGAATATAAAATGCAATATTATGATATGAACACATGGATGACAGAGTAGTTGTCAGATTTAATAGTTTTCCCTCTTTTGAGGGGTAGTATGTTGGACAGGGGGCCTAAGTGGATACTGAGGAAGGCATGGCGCAGAATATTGATTAAATTCAGTGGAAGATACAGTCTAAGAAGTTCGTTGGATTTGGAGTTCATTTATGAACTTGGTCCCATAAGATATCCAGACAAATTCTAAGATAGGTATCGCTCATTTCGGGAGATAGTCTTTTTCCGCGAAGTTGAGATATAGAGATATTGAGATAGAAATATTGGAGAGGATCCACTCACTGAGGTTATTTCTTGAACGCGAATGTCCCGCAAACATGATTTGCGAAACTGATTAGTACAAAAGTTGGGTGATCAGTAGCATACGGGCTGTGAGTATGCACACCGCAATAATTAGCCATAAGTGCAAGTGGGAGATTGTTAGCTATAGTGCCCTCAAGTCAATTATTATAATCGCAGGCAGACGATTATGATGATTGGGGGAGGACCTATACGGGTAGAACAATCTTACTCAAGATGATAGTATGCTATATAGTTTGACTTTATCATCATATACATGCATTATGTAGTATTACAGATCACTATTACATATTAATAGAGCCCATAGGATTCTTACTTGAATACCAGCATTATGATGGCGATCATATACGTGGGAGTTGGGTGGTCCATAAGCACATCTTTAAATGTCCCTAGTGGAGGGAGTATCGAGACTGGGCATCGATACTCCGGAGTAGACTAGTGTATGCTTTTCGAGACCCCGACAAGGGGCAGTGGCCGGTCATCAAGCTATTGGTATCAGTTGGCCACCTAAGATAGTATACAGGTGCTTACTGGAGGTAAGTACACTGGACGGACTCACCAGGAGCATGTTAGATAGTATTATACCTATGTTAGATAGCAGTTCTTAGGTGACATGGGTACATATTAGTCTATTGACCTGAGATCGTCATTTGTCTCGTGTGAGTTCCTACTGTACTTTGATTACTACCCTAATACGGCGCAAAGGAGTCGTGTAAACAGGTTTTAGTTGGGTACAGTCCTGAGCCACATGGAGGCAGTGAGCAGATCGTCGAGGATTCGTCTCTCCCAGTATTGGGGGTAGATGTCGCGCTGTGCACGGGTGGTCATCACCAGAAATCCTTGGCCAAGGTAGACGAAAATTACTGATTTGGATCAGTAGTTTCTCAGTGGGCGATGTGCTTCACACCGACACAAAATATCGTGTTAGTAGGTGTCTGACTTTATCCACCCCGTAGACCCGATATGCGATACTCTTAGACAAACAAACTAGACTGTACGGAGATTATTACAGACAGGCTCAGTAGGGGTACGGATAAGTTTGCTCATCGGCCTTCCTTTCGCTCAATTTCTGAATAGCCATTACGTACAGCTAGTGCCGTTAATGTGCTTGCGGTTAAACATACTGCCAGCGTATTGACAAGTCTTTAGAGTCCCACACAGAGGGTTTTTCCAGTTCAGAAGATATGATGTAGATGACATATGTTGGTATATACAGACGTCCGATTTAAAATGTGTACAGGCTACACGGACTTTAATCGGACAATTGATAATACTAGCAGTTTAGGATTAAGCCGGATTATTAAATCAAGTTTTGATTTAATAATTTATATATATATTTAATATATGTATTCTAGTATTATTATTAACTATTCATTTTCTCTCTTGGCTATTCGTATTTTTATACGGATACGCATTTATGTATTTCGATACGTATACTGGGTTGTATTCTGTATTTCTACGGAATATCTTCTAGAAGATGGACACCTCATTATATGATTTTCTTTTTAGAAAATCATTTGCATATGAGGTGGACGGTGAGGTGGCATTAAGCATGGTTGAATACATGTAGAGAGGGTTGGACTTCATTAGTATATTACAGATTATTTTGAGATAATATTTTGCATGATTTCTAAAAATTGTGAAGCCATTCCATTTCTTTTCTACATGCTATTCTATTCTTCATTGATTCTCTCATTTTTTCATGAGTTGCTCATGGCCACTTCTTCACCTCCTCCTCTTTCTTCTTTAGTTGCTCACTTGAGATTTAAAAATGAGAGAAAATTATATTAGGATATTCCTATATCCCCACTCTCCATTCTTAGTGAACATGGAGCGTCGGTTGCTTCGCTAGGCGAAACTGGAGTATGGATCGGTTCCCTCGAGTGGATCATTTTTGGCGAAGGAAGACCGGCTTGCAAACGCAATCCGGAGCTCTTGAAAAAAGCTTGTGAATGTGAGTATTGCTAATATAGTAGATTAGCCTGGCTCACTAGGTTTTTCGTTAGCAAGTTTTAGCTTTTTAGTTCGATTCATAGTTTTGGAACTTTAGCAAACTAGAAATTTTTGAAATCCAGGTAGCCATCTTCTAAAATTAGTTTGGTAGTATGCCTAAGTTCCCACCAGATCTTTACTTGACTACCAGTATTATGATGATGATCATACTTATGCGAACTGGGTAGTCCATAAGCACGTCCTTAAATGTCCCTAATTGTGGAAGTATCGAGAATGGGTATCGATAATCCAGATTAGACTAGTGCATATGTTTCTTGACCCCAACGAGGGGCGGCGGATGGTCTCACAGCCATTGATGTTTGACACCAAAGATTGGATGCAGGAGCTTATTGGGTTATGAGTTACACTGGACGGAATCGCCGAGAAATCTTAGATGGTATTATACCTATCGTCAGATAGCAGTTCTCTGGTGACATGAGTACAGGGTAATCTATTTACCTGAGATCATTATTTGTCTTGTGTAAGTTCCCACTATATTTAGATTACCGCTCTATTACGGCTCTACTGAATCGTGCAAACATGTTTTAGTTTGGTATAGTCCCAAGCCATATGGAGGCAGTGAGCGGATTGAAGGGATTCGTCTCTCCCGGTATAGAGAGTTGATATCCTCGGTTGGCCATCATTATAAATCCCTGGCTAGAGTGGATGAGATTTACTGATAGGAGATCAGTAGTTTCTCGGTTGGTGATGAGTTTGACACCGGCATGACTTATTGGTTTATTAGGGCTCTGACATTATCCACCCCCTAAACTCAGTATGCGACACTCTCAGACGAAAAGACCGGACTGTACGGTGAATGTCACTTATAGGCTAGGTAGGGGTTCGGTCAATCTTCCTTTCGACAGATACCTGTGTAGCCGTTACATATAGCTAATGACACTTACGTGCTTGTGGTTACGGATTGGATCCAGTAACTCACTGCCAGTGTATTATCGAGTCTTCAGAGTCCCACACATGGGTTTTTCCAGCTTAGGAAAAACGATGTATGGTGCGTATGGTGATATATGCAGGAGCCTGATTAAATACGTGTATTGGATACACGAAATTTAATTGGATATTTGATAATACTAGCCGGACTTTTCAGAAAATCGGATTATTAAATCAAGTTTTGATTTAATATATATATATATATATATATATATATATATATATATATATATAGAGAGAGAGAGAGAGAGAGAGAGAGAAATGGAGGAACGAGACCATAGGAGGGGATTTTCTCCTATGGCGTTGAAAAAATACAACCTCCACTATTTTTTCCGACGATCGGCATCCATCATCATCATCGTTATTATCTAAGATGTGCAAACACCAAATTTCATGTGATTCCACCACTTTTTCACCGTTGAATTAGCAATGTAAAAAGTTCTATTGTCGGTAAACCATTAATTTTGCACCAACTAAATCAACGGTGAAAAAATGGTATAATCATATGAAATTTGGTTTATCCACATCTTAGATGATAAAGATGGAGGTGGTGTATGCCGGTCGTCGAAAAAAATCCTGGAGGGTGCATTTTTCCGACACCATAGGAGGAAATTCCCTCCTATGGCACCTTTCCCCCATTAACCTCATATATATATATATATATATATATATATATATATCAGCTAGTATTATGGTTCTCTTTAAATATCTTTTTATTTTTGCACTTGGATGCGAAAGAAAATTAATATGTTTGTTTGCATATTAATTTCCTTTTCTCTTTCTATTTTTTCTAAAAAGCTTGCATGTGGGCTATAGGGTACATGTAGGGTGTTTTTCATCACCCCATTTAGATGGAAATGCGCAGCGTGTCAGGTACATTACAGATTCCCCTATCCAGGGTAGGTCAGGTTTTATTGATTGTGGGGATTCGAATCTCCGGCAGCCGCGGAGTAAGCTGCTGTTAATTACCCTTCACCTTTAAAGCGAAGGAACCTCAGATTGACGGGTCAATTAGTTATGCGAACTCAATGTGTAGTGTTCATATGTGTGTCTTGAGAGGTTTTGGGTATATTGAGGGCCTCGCAGAGTTTACGGGAGTCCCATGGGGGACGTGTTTTGAGTGTGGAGTATATAAAAGAAAAGAAGAAAAGAAAAAAACGGTGGGTAACGTCTTAAGGATGTGTGGGGGCTGGACGACAGCGCCTTACATGCCCGGCACGTGGGTGCTGGGCGCTGGGGCTAAGCACTAGGCGCCAGTGCCTCACACACCAGGCACGTGGGTGCTGGGCACCTGCTGAAAGAAAGGGATTAACCTCAGAATTAGGAGTTGAGCTCCCGAAAGGGATTTTTATTTATGGAGTTAAACTCCAAAAGATTTTGAGTGGAGTTAAACTCCCAAAACTGATTTTTTATTTATGGAGTTAAACTCCAAAAGAATTTAAAAGGAGTTAAACTCTTAAAAGGGTTTTATTTATGGAGTTAAACTTCAAAGGATCTTGACAAATGGAGTTTAACTCCCAGAAATCTTTGAAGATGATCAAAAGGGACCCCTTTCTTCTCCCCCTTAGCCCTAGATCTTCTTTTGAGCCTTGGATCTTCCTGAATGGGGTGTTTAGAGATGGATCTCTTTCTTCCTCCTCTCAATTTGCTGGATCTTGGAGAAAAGGGGACGAGACTTAAAAATCTTCCCTTTTGGAAAATGGGGTGAGACTTAAAAATCTCATTTTTTGGGGATTTGATGGAAGATCCGAGCTCTCTTTCAAGGGTTTTATGGTGAAAAACTGTTTCTTTTTAGAAAAAGAAAAATTAAAATCTTGATTTAATTTAAAAAAGAAGAAGAAGAAGGTTTAGGACCTTGAGGAAGGAGAAGGAGACACAGAACCCTAATTTTTGAGAGAGTGAAAAAGTTGTCCTTGATTTTTCATCATGTTTGCCTTTATAGGCTACACACTTTACATACAGCCTTTTGGGCTTTGCCAAATGGCACTTGTGCTACTCCATACCTTATGTGCTTATTTCTTTTTGCACATAAGCCATGAGGTTTACAAAATTTTGGTTTTCTTTCCATTTTTCATACATTTATTTCTAAAAAACTGCATCAAACTAATTTATTACTTCATTCTTGGTATGGAGCCGGCCCCTTCCATGCTTGGTCCTGACTTGGGCTTGGGCTCACTTGGTTTGGGGGTTGATTGACTTTGACTTAGTTGATCGTGGTGTAACTTTTAACCCCAACAAAGTGCCTCTATCAATAAATACACACCACATATATAGGTTGTGTGCATGAAATTGATGGATCTTCTTTTGCGTGAAGGTTGACTTGATCTGGTTTCTATTTTGACGACGTGGAGGTCGATGCTGCCCTTTTAAGGATGTAGACGGTCGGTGCTGCCCTTTTAGCGACGTGGACGGTCAGTACTGCCATTTTAGCAACGTAGACGGTCGGTGCGGCCCTTTTAGCGACGTGGACGGTCAGTACTGCCATTTTAGCGACTTGGACGGTCGGTGCTGCCATTTTTGCGACTTGGACGGTCGAACCTGCCATATTTGTGAGTTGGACAGTCGGTGCTGCCCTTTTAGCGACTTGGACGGTCGGTGCTGCCCTTTTAGTGATGTGGACGGTCGGTGCTGCCATTTTTGCGAATAGGACGGTCGGTGTCTGATTTGACTTGCTCCGCTTCTTGCGGTGTCAGGGTTGAAGTTGACTTACTCCGCTTCTTGCGGTGTCGAGATTTGATTTGACTTTCTCCACTTTCCACGGTGTTGGGATTGAAGTTGATTTGCTCCGCTTTTTGCGGTGTCAGAATTGATTTGTTTCTGAGGTGGAGCTTGATTCCACCAATGAGGTGATTGGTTGATTTGTTTGATTTGATTTGTTTTGGGAGTTCCCTACCCGTCCAGCGAGACTTTTGAGCTTAGAAGTGCTATCGGGTTGGATGTTGATTTGATTTGTTTGGTTTTTGCCTTGTTTGGCGGGTCTTTTTAATTTGATAGGAATTTGGAATTTGTTTAGCATCAGTATTGCTGCATTGGAATAATACCAGGAGCAACTCATCATTTTCCCTGGGAGGACTTGGGATTTGGTTTTGGGCCGGCATCAGCACCGCTAACCCTGAAGCGTAATGCCAGGAGCGACTCATCATTTGCCGTTGGAGGATTTGGGGATTTTGGTATCAGCATCGCTACACTGGAATGTGGTACCAGGAGCAAATCATCATTTTCCATGCCCGTTAGGGAACGATGGCTTAAAAGACTGGTTTAGGCCCCTGTCACCTAAGGATTTACAATTTTATGAGCCATAAGGGTCTCATAAAAGCATTTTCTCCCTACGAGTCGAGAGGATCTCAGAGGTGCATTTTCTCCTTAGGAGTTGTGAGGACCCCCAAGTATGTCTTTTCCTTATGAGTCGTAAGGATCCCACTAAGGTATTTTCTTACGAGTCGAGAGGATCTTGTAAGCTCTGTTCTCCTTATGTATCGTGAAGACACATGAGTGGGTCTTCCTAAATGGAACATAATTCCGATAGCGAAGACCGGTCGCGGGGGTGGTGATTTTCGTGGGACATGGGTATGATTTAGCTTGTTTATGCCCGTAGATTGTATACGGTAGTCCAGTTGAGGACTAGCCGTAGCGCTGAGAGAATTTAAAAGATTTGGATTTTGGTTGGCGTCTGCATCGCTGCACCAGAATATGGTACCAGGAGCGACTCATAATTCGCCGTTTGGGAATCTTAGGGCTTGAGTTTTGGTTAACGTCCGCATCGTTGCACTGAAATATGGTACCAGGAGTGACTCATCATTCGCCGTTTGGGAATTTGGAGTTTGAATTTTGGGTCGGCATCAGCACCGCTAACACTGAAGCGTAGTGCCAGGAACGACTCATCATTTGTCGTGCCCGTTAGGAAACGATGCCTTAGGAGACAGGTTTAGATCCCTATCACCTTAGGATTTTCGATTTTATGAGCCGTAAGGGTCTCATAAAAATATTTTCTCCCTACGAGCCCAGAGGATCTCGCAGGTGTATTTCTCCTTAGGAATCGTGGGGATTTCTAAGTGTGTTGCTTCTTTGTGAGTCGTAAGTGTAGGGTATTTTTCGTCACCCCATTGAGATAGGACTACACGTCGCTTGTTAGGCGTATACAGATTCCCCCAGCCTAAGGTAGACCGGGGTTTATTAATTGTGTGGATCCAAATCTCCAGCAGCCGCGGACTAAGCTACCGTTAATTATCCTTTACCTTTGGAGCGAAGGAACCTCCGATTGACGGGTCAACTAGTCATGCGAACTCAGTCTGCAGTGTACGTGTGTTGTGTTTTGAAAGGGGGTTTTGGATATATCGGGGGCCTCATAGAGTTTACGGGGGTCTCGCTACCCGGATAGCAGACTGGGGGTCAAGGGTGCTAGCAGCCTCCTTGCAGGATGCGGGGCAGCGCTCTGTTAGAAAATTTTTCCTAACGAGAGACGTGTTTCTGGTGTGGAGTGCATGGAAAATGAGGGGTGAGGAGCGTCTTAAAGACACGTGCCTGGCGCATGGGCGCTGGGCGCCCGTGGGTCACATGCCTGGAGTGTGGGCGCTCGCGGGTCATGTGCCTGGCGCATGGACACCTGGTGCCCACTGGTCACGTTCTTAGCGCGTGGTCGCTTAGCGTCCGCGGGTCACGTGCCAGGCGCATGGGCACAGGGCGCCCATGGGTCACGTGCGCAGCATGCTACCGCTGGACGCCAACGGGTCACGTGCGCAGCACGCGATCGTTGGGCGCTAAGCGCCCGCGGGTCGCGTAGGGCGCACTTGGGCGCTTGGCGCCCGTTGGCCTTGCAATCGACCGCTGGGTGCCCGCGGGTCACGTGCGCGGCACGCGACCGCTGGAAACACCAGCGGAAAAGGGGCTTAGCCCGTGGGCTAGGAGAAAAATTCCCAAGGGGGTTTGGAGTTGAACTCCTAACAACGATTATGTATAGATTTGGAGTTAAACTCCTAAAAAGGGGGTTGATTTATGGAGTTAAACTCCAACAGATCTTGAATGGAGTTAAAATCCTAGAAATCTTTGAATATTCTTTTGAGCCTTGGATCCTCCTGGAATGGAATTTTTGGAGATGGGTATCCTTTTTCTTCCTCTCTGTTGGCTGGATCTTGGGGGAAAAGGGGAGATGAGACTTAAAATCCCCCATTTTAGGAATTTGATGGCATATCCGAGCTCCCCTTCAAGGGTTTTATGGTGAAAAACTATTTATTTTTGGAAAAGGAAGAGTTAAACTCTTGATTTAATTCAAAAGAAAAGAAGAAGGTTTAGAACCTTGAGGAAGGAGTAGGTACAAACCCTAGTTTTTTTAGAGAGAGAAAAGTTATTGAGATATTTTCATCATCTTTGCCTTTATAGGCTACAAACTTTACATATAGCCCCTTGGGCTTTACAAAATGGCATTTTACCCATCCCATGCTCATGTGCTTGTTTCTTTTGCACATGAGCTATGGGTTTTACAAAAAAATGGCTTTATGCCCATTTTTCTTACATTTATTCATTAAAAAAATACACCACAATTATTTATTACAAAATTTTTATTTTGGCAGGGGGGCCGGCCGCTTCATGTTCGGGCTCGACTCGGGCATGAGCCCACTTGACCTGGGCTTGGGCCCACTTGGCTTGGGGTTGACTTTGATTTTGACTTGGTAAACCGGGGTGTAAATTTTGACCCCAACAAAGTGCCCCCCATCAATAAATGGACACCACATATGTGGGTTGTGTGCATGAAATTGATGGATCTTTCGCGTGGAGGTTGACTTGATTTGGTTTCCGTTTTAACTACGTGGAGGTCGATGCTGCCCTTTTTGCGACGTGGACGGTCGGTGCTGCCATTTTTGTGATATGAACGGTCGGTTCTGCCATTTTAGCGACGTAGATGGTCGGTTCTGCCCTTTTTGCGACTTGGACGGTCGGTGCTGTCATTTTAGCGACGTGGACGGTCGGTGCTACACTTTTTGCGACTTGGACGGTCGGTGCTGCCCTTTTAGCGACTTGGACGGTCGGTGCTTCCATTTTAGTGACGTGGACGGTCGGTGCTGCCATTTTAGCGACGTGGACGGTCGGTGCTGCCATTTTAGCGACGTGGACGGTCGGTGCTGCCCTTTTTGCGACTTGGACGGTCAGTGCTGCCATTTTAGCGACGTGGATGGTCGGTGCTCCCATTTTAGCGATGTGGACGGTCGGTGCTGCCATTTTAGCGATGTGGACGGTCGGTGCTGCCATTTTAGCGACGTGGACGGTCGGTGCTGCCCTTTTTTCGACTTGGATGGTCGATGACTTGCTCCGCTTCTTACGGTGTAGGGGTTTGATTTGACTTGCTCCATTTTTTGCGGTGTCGGGATTTGATTTGACTTGCTCCGTTTTCTGCGGTGTCGGGGTTAAAGTTGACTTGCTCCGCTTTCTACGGTGTCAGGGTTGATTTGTATGATTTGATTTATTTTAGGAGTTCCCTACCCGTCCAGCGGGACTTTTGTGCTTAGAAGCGCTATCGGATGGGACATTAATTTGATTTGTTTGTTTTCTGCCTTATTTGGCGAGACTTTTGAATTTGAGAGGAACTTGGAATTTGAATTTTGTTTGGCATCAGCATTACTGCACTGGAATAATACCAGGAGCAACTCATCATTTGTCCCAGGAGGACTTGGGATTTGGTTTTTTGGTCGGCATCAGCACCGCTAACACTGAAGCAATGCCAGGAGCGACTCATCATTTGCCGTTGGGAAAACTTAGGATTTAGGTTTTGGGTCGGCATCAGCACCGCTGACATTGAAGCAATGCCAGGAGCGACTCATCATCTGCCGTTGCCCGTTGGGGAGCGATGGCTTAGGAGACAGGTTTAGATCTCTATGACCTAAGGCATTTCAATTTTATGAGCCGTAAGGGTCTCATAAAAGCTTTTCTTCTTACGAGTCGAGAGGGTCTCACAGGTGTATTTCTTTCTAGGAATCGTGGGGATTCCTAAGCGTGTTGCTCCTTTGTAAGTCGTAAGCATCTCACGCAGGGATTTTCTCCTCACAAGGTCGAGAAGATTTTGCGAGTGTATTTCAACTCTTTTTTACGAGTTTGCGCCCTTTCGGGTTTTCACAAACTCGTCGGCAGTCTTGCCGTTTTTACTCACGGAGCCCTTTCGGGTTTTCATCCGTGCCCGTTTTGCTTGTGGACATACCATTTTTCTAAGGCCGGTGGGACTTTAAATGTAGTCTCGCCAGTAGGAGTTTGGGAGAGATAGGGGTCGTTTATGCCCGTGGATTGTATACGGTTTTATAGGATGTATGATCCAGACCGTAGGGCCGGTGTGCTCAATTTGTCTGCGACTTGGAGCATTTACGCATAGTATTTCTTGAGATATCGGCCATTGATGGGTGGCATGGGCCTTTCTTCCTGGGCATTTATCAGCTGGTAGGACCCTCCATCAAACACCTTCTCGATGACGTATGGTCCTTCCCAGTTTGGCTCGAATTTTCGCTTAGCATTTTGATTGGGGATGATCGGTCTTTTGAGGACCAACACCAATTCGCCTTTCTTAAAAGCATGGAGACTGGTTATCTTGTCATAGGCCCGTGACATTTGGGCTCGGTATAGCTCCAGATTTTGCTGTACTGCGAGCCTCTTTTCTTCGAGGGCGTCGAGCTCTTCGAGCCGGAGGAGCACAT
Organism: Agapanthus africanus; assembly: GCA_030015575.1. Classification (NCBI taxonomy): domain Eukaryota; kingdom Viridiplantae; phylum Streptophyta; class Magnoliopsida; order Asparagales; family Amaryllidaceae; genus Agapanthus; species Agapanthus africanus. Next base: position 416,535,934 of record JASDDO010000024.1, on the reverse strand, counting down.
ATTCCTCCGCCGTCAACTCGTGCTGAACGGCCATTCTTAAGCTTGGAATTTCGACTTTGAAGGGGAGGATCGCCTCCACTCCGAAGAGTAATGAGTATGGAGTGGACTGAGTTGGAGTATGGTGCGTGGTACGATATGTCCACAATGCCTCATGAAGTTTGAGATTCCAGTCTCTCTTGTTGGTTGAACATTTTCCTCAGGAGCTTGCACAGAGTTTTATTGAAAGTTTCGGCTAGCCTATTGGCCCTTGGATTATAGATGGAGGAATATCTCCAGTCTATCTTGTGTTGGATAGCGAACCTTGAGACTTTGAAGGTCTAGAAAGAAGGCCCGTTGTCAGAAATGATTTTTCTTGGTGTACCGAAGCGGTATAGAATATTATGCCGGAAGAATGTCAGAATATCTTCTGTCTTAACTTCTTTTTGCGGGACAGCTTTAGCCCATCTGGAGAAATAGTCAGTTGCGGCCAATATGAACCGGTGGCCTTTGGATGACGAAGGATCAATTGGGCCAACAATATCGGTGCCCCAATCTTCGAAAGGCCACGACGCCACCATAGGATGCAACGGATTGGGATGCTTGTGAATGAAATCACCGTGAATTTGGCAGAGATGACATTTTTTTGCATGCTTTTCGTAATCCCTTATCATGGTGGGCCAGTAATATCCAAGTCGTTTGATCTGAAGCCGCATTTTGGGGCCGGACTGGTGAGCCCCGTAGTCGCCCGAGTGAACTTCTTTCATGACTTTTTGGGCTTCGGCCGATGACAGGCACCTGAGCCAGAGTTGGTTATATGATCTGCGGTATAACGTATTATTTACAAATACATATCGGAGAGCTCTCTTCTTCAGCTGAATTCTCATAGATTTTTCTTTAGGCAGCTTGTCATATCGAAGGTACTCTATGAAGGGTTCTCTCCACTCGGGCTCTTCTTGAATGATCGAAGCCTCTTTGGCAGGATTTTTCTCCTGTTCTATACTTTCTTCTTCACGCAAAAAGACTGGAGGCAAAATTTGTCGGTTTCTGACTGTGATTAGAATTTCTTCCATGTCAAGATCAGCTAGCTCTTTAGCTAGGTGAGCGAGTATGTCGGATTTTCCGTTCAACACCCTAGGGACTCTCATTAGTTCAATGTGAGTGAACCGTTTCATGAGTTCCACCACTCGGCTTCTATATCGAGCTAACTTGGGTTTGTATATCTTATAGTCGCCGCTTACCTGGTTGACGACAAGCTAGGAGTCACTGTAAACCCGTAGCCGAAGGATTTCCATTTCTATGGCGAGCTCCAGACCAGCTATCAGAGCTTCATACTTAGCCTCTTTGTTTGTGCGAGGCTCGGTGAGAGCAAAAGAACGTCGTAGGGTTCGATGGCGTGATGAACACCAATCCTATCCCTGCTTTTATCTGCGGGATGCTTGATTTGCCAGAGCTCCTCATTGATGAGGCTCCATCGAAGTAGAGCTCCCAACATAGCTCATCATCCTCGAGGTGCAGCACTTGTTCGTCGGGTAACTCGCAATTGAGCGGTGACCCTTTTGGTATGGGATGAGCAGTAAGGAAGTCAGCGAGAGCTTGCCCTTTTACTTCTTTCTAGGGAGTATAGATTATTTCAAATTTAAGCAGCATGACAGCCTATCTTGCCATTCTACCAGCTAGGCTTGCTTTGGTCATCAAGTGTTTGAGCGGGTCGACCTTGGAGATCAGCATAACCCGATGAGCGAGCAGATAGTGCCTTAGCTTCTTTACAGTGAATATCAGTGCCAGGTATTGCATTTCGATCGGGGAATAGTTGTGTTCCACCCCGACTAGAGTTCGACTGAGGTAGTATGAGGCATTTTCTTTTCCTTCCTCGTTGTTCTGGGCAAGGAGCGCACTGAGTGATTCATCTAGCGCGGCTGCATAGAGAATCGGCAGTTTATTTGGAATGGGAGCGGCCAGCACTGGAAAGTGCTACAAGTACTGTTTGATGCTTTCGAACGCTTCTTAACATTCGGCATCCAGATAAAAGGATCTCCTTTCTTCATGAGCTTTGAGAAGAGCTTACATCTCCCCAATAAATTTGAGATAAATCTTCGTATATAAGCAAGCTTGCCTTGAAAAGATTTTAGCTACGTCATACTCTTTGGAGGGGGAATCTCTATGATGACTTTTATCTTTGATGGGTTAACTTCGATCCCTCGATGTCGGACTATGAAGCCCAGGAATTTTCCTGATGACACGCCAAAAGCGCACTTTAGAGGATTCATCTTCAGATTGTAATCCCTCATTTTAGTAAGAACGGTCCTAAGATCTTGAATGTGATCGGCCTTGGCTTTAGTCTTGACGACCAGATCATCAACATAGCATTCGACGACTTTATGGATTAGGTCATCAAAGATATTGGTCATTGCCCTTTGATATGTAGCATCTGCGTTCTTCAGTCCGAACGGCATCACTTTGTAACAGTATATGCCGATCGTGGTTCAAAATGCTGTATGCTTCTCATCTCCAGGCGACATTTTTATCTAATTGTACCCAGACGAACCGTCCATGAAGGTGAACAGCTCATAATTTGAGGTGTTATTGACCATCGTTTCCATGACCAGAAGCGGGAAATCATCTTTAGGGCATGTCTTGTTAAGGTCCCGGAAATCGACACAAACCTGGATCTGCTTATTTTTCTTCTTTATTAGGACAATGCATGCGATCTAGTATGCGTACTTCTCTTCCCTAATGAAGCCAGCATCGATAAGTTTCTTATTTTTCTTGATGAACTTTTCTTCCAGCTCCCTTCTCATTCTTTGAGGAGCTTGTTTGACAGGCTTGGCATCAGGAGATATAGCCAGCTTATGCACGGCCACTTCAGGGGATAGGCCAGGCATTTCTTTGTACGTCCACTCGAAGCAGTTGGCGAACTTATACAGTAGGGCAATTATTTGCTCTTTTATTTTTTCTGACAAGAGTGAGCTGATGTAGGTTGGCCTTGGATTATCAGGCGTTCCCAAATCGATCTCGATTAGCTCATCGAAGGTTGCTTGTCCACCATCTTCGAGCTCTTGGGGGGCTTCTTCTGCCTCGGCTGGCTCATCTTCATCATTTGACTCTTCGCTGGCTTCCCCAATATGGATCATGTAGCATGCTTTGAAATCAGGCTGGATGAAACCTATTCCCCGTCTATCTAGAATTCGTCCATCGATGAGTGCTTGGACCTGAGGCGGATTCCATAGCCCTTCATAAAACTTTGCTTCAGACTCCGTTTGATATTAACGGCATCCGCACCTTTTGAAATATTCATGCATCTCGGGCACATAGTATCTGGGATTGAGGACGGTTTTTATGCCTCTCTCATAGGGAAGGCATGCGACAGACAAATCGTCCGGGTGCACAACAGGATTTGACCCATAAAACAGGATGCCCTTCTGTCAATTTTTCCTTCCGGGAACGTAGAAAGTTTTCAGCTGGTCCACGGTAGAGACTGACAATGCATCGAGCTCTTTGCACATCTGCTCCAGTACCCTTATGACGGCTAGGGATCCTTCTGCAACTTCGAAGGTCTCTCGTAGGTTTGCTTGTTGCATGGGGGCCCTGTATTGCTGTTCCTAGGAAGGTTCTCCTCCTCTGACTCTTCAGTGTCGCTGCCTAAACGAGGGCGGAATTTGCTGTCGGATGGGCCTTCATTATCAGATTCGTCCGTATCGCTACCGAAATGAGGGCGAGTTTTACGGAAGGACGGAATTCCAGCGTCGGACTTATCAGTGTCACTGTCGAAACGCGGACGCACTTGGGGGTTTTTGCTTTTGAAAGTGACAGCCGGCTCAGATTTGCCTTTGAATTTTAGGGCCACTCTGTCCTCGGTCAGTTGTGGCTTAACATTTTAGGGGTTCACAAAGTACCGAGAATCTTCATATCGGACTTCAGGCACACCGAACGGTTGGATGTCTCCGTCAATGTGTCTTTTTCACCATTTTTAGTATACTTCATGAATTGATGGAGAGTTGATGGAACAATGACGTAATCGTGGATCCACGGCCGTCCCAGAAGAACCTTATAAGATGTGTCAGCGTCGATTACCTATATCTATCTTCGGTTTGTAAGTCTCCAAATTTGATTGGCAGAGCTATAGACCTCAGACCTTGCTGGCAGTTTTGATTGAAGCCGGATGACTATCATTTCCCTTGACAGGTGTCAGACGTCCATTGACAAACTCTTCAGAGCCCGCAAGTTCATGATGTTCACTGAGGATCCTGGATCAATCAATATGCGATTAATCCGTTACGTAAAGTGGTCGGTTTTGCTGAGCCGTTCCCAGTAGCAGGTCTTCTTCCTTAAACGTGACTGTGGCAGTATGCAGATTGTATTGGGTTTCTTTCATATTAATTTCCGCAAAGCGAGCTTGGTACCGCTTGGGGTTTTGTAGAGCATGAATAAGAATATCTCTGAGATCCTTGGACAGGACCAGAGCATCATAGATGCTTAAGAGAGACGGAAGCTTCCGGAGATGAGCCAAGATATTATAGCCCACTGGGGAAGGACTCGAATCTTCATGAGCAAGTTCTCTGCTATCTTCTTCATTAGCGACTTGTTTTTCCTTCCCTTTTGGGGCGTTGCCCTGATTTGGCGGTACAGCCCTGCCGTTTCTAAGCTGGATTTGGTTAGCCTTTGTGGCGAGCTCCTTGTCCTCTTTAGGAAAACATAGCTCTTCCTCAGAGTCGCAGATGCTTTCCGCACCTCCTCACGTCCAACCGAAATCTTGTAGTAGGTCACTATAGGGATCTCTTCATTGGAGTCTTCTTCTAGCTCCTCCAGAATCTCAGCTGCTTCTACAGGGAAGAACTCATTCAATTGAATTAGAGTCCTTTCCTTATGTTCATAGTCTTTGAGAGAATCGATATATTTTTGAATGGTCGATCTCCCTGCAGACTCCTTTTCGCGTCGAGCTGCACTTTTCTTATTCTTGAGCTTTTTGGATTTTAAGCCTGATTGAGCTGAATTGGCAGCTGGAATGGTGGGCCTCTTCTTCCCTTCCCATTGGGCTCTTTCCGAAGTAACTTTAGCATCTTCTTCATCTTATTAGATATGTGTGTACTCTACGGAGGCTGTGGTGAGTCAGTTTCATTTCTCAGGACAGCGGGTTCAGCTGTCTGCTCTTAGAAGGCTTCAGCTTCTATCTGTATAAAGTTGATGGTTGCAACTTGATTATTCACCAACACACTCTTGAACAGCCCGATATCTCCAGCCTTGTACTACTTCTCAACCCAGTCTTTGAAGAAATAGCAATCCTCGATTGCGTGGCTCACTACTCTGTGGTATGGTCAATACAGGGGATTGTCGGTCATTTTTGCTTCATGTGGTCTCTTCAACTCCGGAAATTGTAGACCATTGTTCAAGCCATCTTTGAATATCTTGCGGACCCTGTCCCTTTTAAAAGAGTAAACCTTGTTCTTTTTCTCCTCAAGGGAAGGACCTTCTCCTCCCAGCAATGGCTTTCGAGACCGGTTGGTTTTAGAATCGCCTGCCTTTCGCTTGCCTTTATTGTCGGACGCATTGAAGACATTGGTACTACTGGAATTCCCGCTTGTACGGTTGTCGTCCCTCTTGCTTTTCTGTAACAACCCTAAATTTCCTATACAAAATTTTTCAAATATTTTTTTTAAAAATCCACAAAGGGGTATTTTAGCCCGAGCACAAGATATAGGTAATTATTTTGTTTTTAATTACAAGCTACAAGAATGTAATAAATCCATTTTTAGTGTACAAGAAATTACTTTAAATTTAATGTATACTTAGAGTATTAACTCTTGCTGCTATCATTTTAAGTAATTAAATAACTCCATAATTACAAGAAGGAGCTTGTAGCTCATTGGTAATATCTTGCACTGCTGAACCAAGTCACCAGAGTTCAAATCCCATACCCCACATTATTTTTAATATTGATTTTTTTTAAAACCTTTAGAATACTAAGAGTTTACACGTGCATATCTCATAAAAACCCCACTACACCCAAACATGTAACACTTGCAGGAGTTAGATGAACCGCCGGGGGGGATCCAGGCCACCGGACTCGATCGGGAATCGGCCAACTCGGCCTTGACTCGGCCGACTCAGTGATCCTACCGAGTCACGGCCGAGTCACCCCCGATTCGGCCGATTCCGGCGATGGTCACAACATGAAAGTTGTGTCTTTTCATATTCCCTACGCACCTGCAAAGTTTCAACCTCATATTACTTCCAGACCTCTTTAAAAACCCCAATTACTCCACTTTTAATACATTTTTTATTACATTTTATCACATTTTTATTTTTAACTTTTCATCTGCCCTAACCCTATAAATACCAACCCTACACACTACCCTCTCACCCCCAAAATCTTGAGCCACTCTCTCAAAAGTTTTCCAAGAAGTGTGTGTTTTGAAAACAAGTTCGCGGCGAAGCTCCGACGAGATTCTGACGGAATTCCGGCGACGTTTTTTAGAAACAACAGGCGACGAAGCAACGCCTCGACAACTCATCTAGTTCCCCTATACTCTTTAGTATAGATCAAAACCCGTAAGTCCCATTCTTTCCTTCTTTCTACTTCTTAAAATACGAAATTTCGAAACCCGACGGAAATCGGAACAAACCGATTTCCGATTCGGTTTTTCTATAAAATCTCACTTGTTACTAATTGCATAATACCTAAACTTATCCATGTTGACTATTAATCACATAACAACTAATTTGGACAAAGTTTCGCACATGAAATGATAGCTTTTGCAATATCGTATTCTTTTTCACATTAATACCATAATGTTTATTTTTCTTCTTCTAATCAATTCAATCATTCCTAAACACCTTTATCTTGACCACTAAACTTGTAAAAATCAATTTGAATAAGTTTTCACACATGAAATGATAACCTTTTCAATTTACCGTATTTTCACTTTAATACCATGAAGTTTCAATTTCACATTTAACCCCTTAACCTTAATATACATTTAAAATAGAGCACGAGGTAATGACCTACCTCCACACACACGCAAATGCAAACCCTAAAATGATATTATAAAATTTTAGAATACGATAAAACGAAATTATCATTAAAATACCATAATTTTCATAAAACCATTCTTAAAGGTTTTAGATTGTTACACTTTTAAGTAAATATTTCTTACTAGGAAAATACGATAAGTTTTGGACATCGATCGTTTATCTAAACTGACTTTGTGGTGTCTAGACTAGGCAAGTGAGCTTGGGTAACTTTAAAAGGCCCGCCTCACGATTCGTGAGCGGATCCCTCCCTCCTCACTTGTACTTACCTGGCCACAATTGGCGGTGAAGAGGCGATTTGAGGCTTCTAACGACTTGTCGTTTAGAACATTTAGAAATATGCTAGTTTGCTTAGGAAACCCTAGAATCTGAAATACGGAAAACTACACTTTGCGAATAAATACCTTTTATTTTTATAAAACCGTTTTCTAAACGATTAGTTTTTTACAATCTTTGCAAAGCGCCGCTACAACCCATCTTTGGGGATCCCGTTCGGGATCGTGCGGTTTATCGCGCACCCTCGGGCTAGTAGTACGAGATTCAGACCTCCGCAAGGAGCATTCGGTCTCGAAAGGTTTAAAATACGACATCTTAAGAAAATGAGATTTTTGAAATATAAAATATTTAGTAAAATTATTTTTGTATAAACATATGTATATCTATCTTTTAAATACCTATTTTATTATAATATAAAATTTCCACCTTTTTCTAAAAATCATAAAAGAATAAAGGTTACACTAAAATACCATGAACTTCAAATAATCAATATTACAGATAAATACCATTATTTATGAAACTAGGATATTTTCATTAGAAATGTCACAACATAAAATCCATAACTTTAAAGACGAGTAATAAATACTTGAGGTGTATTTTGAAAAGTATATAAAAGTATTTTTACATAAAACCCCCTCAAGTTTATAAATTACCCTAAGGACCCTAGCAGTTATAAGACTTCGTTTCACATTTCTGATTGTCTGACTCGGCTTTGAGTCTGATTAATCTGACTCGAATATGATTCAAGTCAATCCATAATCTACAAGTTTCCAATTCAATATGAACACATGAATTCATGAATACAATTATCAGTTTATACAATCTGGCTGAACCGAACCATGGATATGTTTCTTGTACATGATTCCCAGTATTCCATTTATATGACTCTACGGTTATAACCGTTTCCTGATATCATGGTTTCGGTCAGCCAGTCAATCAATCATACAACCAATACAGTTTACAAGATAACAATACAAACAAGACATCGCGGGGTTTAAGGGGTAGATTGGTACGGAAGGTGTTAAAGGTGGCACGAGATGGTAAGATTAAGACACCTAACATGAATCCAATTGCTGTTGTACCGTGGCATAAACGGTTCCTTGAGTTCCTGATACCTTAGTCTCCGGGGCAAGTGAGACTCCTCTCGTATACCCTGGCATCCTTTTGTACCAAGCTACAAACAACAACGTTAACACGAAATACAACAATATAATAATATAATACAACTGTAAAAGCTACTCTCTCTCTCTTACTCTCTGTCTATTCCTCCCTTATCTTTGGGACTTACCGAGCGACCTGTTCGCTGACGACATTCTGTTTCTCTCTTCTTTGAATGTCGTCAGGTGGTTTGGACCCGGCGGAGATCGAGCCATCTCAAGAAGACTTGGAGCAATTTGCCGAAGACCCTGCACTTTAGTTCATTGTACACTTTTTTTCTTTCTGTACTTTTCATTTCCTGTTATGCCATTATTTAGGCATCTTTTTATTTCAGTTGTATTTCCTTTCATGTATTATACAAAGAATGTTAATGAATAAAAGTTGCTGTTCTTTTATATCTTGTCTCTTGTGTATTTATTTTATATTGCTTAGATACGCTTAGCGTATGTACTTCTGAGTATATACGTAGCGGGCCTCGTCGCGTCCCCTTCGCCGTATACCGGGAAGTGAGGCGTGACAGGTTTTGTTGATGGCCCATGCAGGTCAGAGTTGTATGAAACCTTATCATGCAGTTCTGTTCTGCGTGAACAACCTAAGCAATATAACACAAGAACCAGCAACTAAAACATTCTTTACAATTCATGTTCCTTGAATCTTGCAATTTCATGTTCCTTGAATCTTATCATTTCATGTACTTGAATCTGTCCTAACCCAAATTTTTCTTCAGGGTTATGGATTCTCCGAATAACACCAGCACCAACGTCAACAACACACCTCCAGCACTACCACTCACACCTGCCGTTCCTGCTCCACTCAACGAGCAAACAGTTCTGCTTAAAGCAATCCGCAGCTTCTTAGAGGGACAGTAGCAGCTCTTAAACCGTCCCGAGGCTGAAGCACCCGGGGTGAAGCAATTCAGAGCTTTACATCCCAAACAGTTCTCAGGAAAAAGGAGCCCTCTGGAAGCTGAGGAATGGGCTCAGAGTATCGAGGATGATCTGGCCGCAACACAAGTGCCAGACATCGCTTGGGTCCGTGTGGCAAAGCTACAGCTCACGGACAATGCTCGCAACTGGTGGAAGGCGGAAGAAAGCCGTCTTGATCATCCCATTGAATGGAAGACTTTTCGCGAGAAGTTCGACGTGAAGTACTTCCCTGTGACTGCCAGGTTTGCCATGGAGCAGCAGTTCATTCATCTACAACAAGGTTCGATGTGGGACAAGTCAGTAGATGAGTATGACGCTGAATTCACCATGCTTAGTCAGTAAGATATGTCACAGTATTTCAAATTTTTGATATCACATAATACACAGCTAAAACAAGACCGTAACAGATTTGCGGCACACTTGATACCGACGGATGAGGTCAGAGCCCGTCACTTTTAACAAGGTTTGGACACGGAAATCCAGGCTGCACTGGCCACAGGGAAATTTCCGACTCATGAGGATGCTTTGGAAGCTGCCCGCAGTTATGAGGCGGTGATAAAGGCAAGGGGCAGATCCCAATCTGCCGGTTTGAAACGCCATGCCTCTCAAATGGCAGGAGGAGCCTCTTCCAGGCCAACGTTCGAACCCAGGAGAACTGAAGAACCCAATCACCAGCCTAGACCATATTTCTGTTTCCATTGCAAGAGAGATGGACATTTGATAAAGGACTGTAGGCGCGCAAAAGGCCTGTGCCTAGTTTGTGGCGCGTCCAATCACAGAATTGAGACCTGTCCATATAGATACAACTCAGCTCACACACACACCAACTACCCGCAGCGGCCAGCTATCCAGGCTCCTGCAACTCGTCCTGCACTACCTGCTCCACCACCTGCACAGCCTACTCGCCAATTCCAACAGGCAATGAGGGACATGCCTAGAGGGCAGAGAAACATGCCCCAAAGGCAGAATATGCCTCCAGCTAGAAGGAATGTACCACGGCGACAGACCTTCACATTAGAAGCCGTAGAAGCCGAGACTGTAGGTCAAGGTAACACCGGTAAGCTTTTTTCACCCTTGTATCTCTTTGTTATTTTTATACACTATCTATACTACAGCCACCAAACTTCTTTACACTGTTACACTTTCCTTTTACAAATTTCGAGGACGAAATTTTTATAAGGAGGGTAGAATGTAACAACCCTAAATTTCCTATACAAAATTTTTCAAATATTTTTTTCAAAAATCCACAAAGGGGTATTTTAGCCCGAGCACAAGATATAAGTAATTATTTTGTTTTTAATTACAAGCTACAAGAATGTAATAAATCCATTTTTAGTGTACAAGAAATTACTTTAAATTTAATGTATACTTGGAGTATTTACTCTTGCTGCTATCATTTTAAGTAATTAAATAACTCCATAATTACAAGAAGGAGCTTGTAGCTTATTGGTAATACCTTGCACTGCTGAACCAAGTCACCAGAGTTCAAATCCCATACCCCACATTATTTTTAATATTGATTTTTTTAAAAACCTTTAGAATACCAAGAGTTTACACGTGCATATCTCACAAAAACCCCACTACACCCAAACATGTAACACTTGCAGGAGTTAGATGAACCGTCGGGGGGGATCCAGGCCACCGGACTCGGTCGGGAATCGGCCAACTCGGCCTTGACTCGGCCGACTCAGTGATCCTACCGAGTCACGGCCGAGTCACCCCCGATTCGGCCGATTCCGGCGATGGTCACAACATGAAAGTTGTGTCTTTTCATATTACCTATTCACCTGTAAAGTTTCAGCCTCATACTGCTTCCAGACCTCTTTAAAAACCCCAATTACTCAACTTTTAATACATTTTTTATTACATTTTATCACATTTTTATTTTTAACTTTTCATCTACCCTAACCCTATAAATACCAACCCTACACACTACCCTCTCACCCCCAAAATCTTGAGCCACTCTCTCAAAAGTTTTCCAAGAAGTGTGTGCTTTGAAAACAAGTTCGCGGCGAAGCTCCGACGAGATTCTGACGGAATTCCGGCGACGTTTTTTAGAAACAACCGGCGATGAAGCAACGCCTCGACAACTCATCTAGTTCCCCTATACTCTTTAGTATAGATCGAAACCCGTAAGTCCCATTCTTTCCTTCTTTCTACTTCTTAAAATACGAAATTTTGAAACCCGACGGAAATCGGAACAAACCGATTTCCGATTCGGTTTTTCTATAAAATCTCACTTGTCACTAATTGCATAATACCTAAACTTATCCATGTTGACTATTAATCACATAACAACTAATTTGGACAAAGTTTCACACATGAAATGATAGCTTTTGCAATATCGTATTCTTTTTCACATTAATACCATAATGTTTATTTTTCTTCTTCTAATCAATTCAATCATTCCTAAACACCTTTATCTTGACCACTAAACTTGTAAAAATCAATTTGAATAAGTTTTCACACATGAAATGATAACCTTTTCAATTTACCGTATTTTCACTTTAATACCATGAAGTTTCAATTTCACATTTAACCCCTTAACCTTAATATACATTTAAAATAGAGCACGAGGTAATGACCTACCTCCACACGCACGCAAATGCAAACCCTAAAATGATATCATAAAAATTTAGAATACGATAAAACGAAATTTTCATTAAAATACCATAATCTTCATAAAACCATTCTTAAAGGTTTTAGATTGTTACACTTTTAAGTAAATATTTCTTACTAGGAAAATACGATAAGTTGTGGACATCGATCGTTTATCTAAACTGACTTTGTGGTGTCTAGACTAGGCAAGTGAGCTTGGGTAACTTTAAAAGGCCCGCCTCACGATTCGTGAGCGGATCCCTCCCTCCTCACTTGTACTTACCTGGCCACAATTGGCGGTGAAAAGGCGATTTGAGGCTTCTAACGACTTGTCATTTAGACCATTTAGAAATAGGCTAGTTGGCTTAGGAAACCCTAGAATCTAAAATACGGAAAACTACATTTTGCGAATAAATACCTTTTATTTTTATAAAACCGTTTTCTAAAGGATTAGTATTTTACAATCTTTGAAAAGCGCCGCCACTGTAGGGTTCCTAGGCACTCTAATGGAGTCTCACAAGTGATCAAACATGCACAAATCAAATTTTACAAGTGCCTACAAACCCTAATACGGATCGTTAACTAGATATATAGGCGAAGCAAGCATGTAAACGGAAATATAGCTAAAGGGAAGGGGCTACAACCTTTGTAGATCCGGTCCACCACTTCCTAAGCTCTGCGATGATCTCCCTCCGCTGTCCAAATCGAACCCTTGACTCTAGCATTGGCATCATCGAAGAATGGGCGGGCTTGATCGTCGGTTTGATGCCGAAGATGATCTACGTCGAGGCATCACAAGAATAAGCTCCAACTTCACCAAGCTTTGAACACTTGTGAAGTAAACACCCTATACAACTTGGCAAGAGGTAGAGGATGAAGAAATAGGAAGTGGATAGACTTTAGATTTGGATTTCCCACACTTTTTCGTCAATCACCATTGATGTAGCAAGCTTTTTTTCTCATTTTTGAAGAAGAAGAAGATGATGAAAAAGAATATGATAAGTATTATGTAAATGATAAATAAATCAATACTTATCATTTACTAACCCTTGGTTAGTTGTAGAGAATGGACCATGGTTAACTAGAATGGTTAGGGTTAAGTATAAGACAAGGATGGTGGACTAATTCAAAGCTTCAAGAATGTTCAACTAGCAAACAAAAAAAGCAACCATTCTTTTCTCATCTTTTTCCAAAATAAATAAATAAATAAGAAAAAAGAAAATCCTAATCATAATCTTAACCATGGTCTAATTCTTTACACTAACCCTAGCTTGCATGTATCATCAAACATGATACAATCATGTGCACAAAATATATCACATATGCAATGTGCACAAAACAAGTGAGTAAATCCTTTTAAAGTGAACCAATACTAGTTAATGCAAAGTAATATATCAAATATATAATTATACATTAAATCATTAAATCAACACTTGATTTAACGATCCGGTCATATCGTATATAACCGACTAGTATCCAATGTATCGGCTTATCGAATCAATCCTTGATTCGATAACTAGGTTATATCGCATATAACCAATCGATACATTCATCGCGAGAATAGAATGCGGTATCACATACACGCATTATTCTCGGTCCCGCACATATCTCATATGCGCTCCTATTTCGTTTCGCTTGAGCCAGGAAACCTCTGTGTAGGACTCTAAAGACTCGTCAATACGCCGGCAGCAGATGATGATCATATCAAACACCCACAAGCCGCAAGCGGTCTGCTAAATGTAACGGCCACCCGGGTATTGAGCGATCAGAAGATTGACGAGCAAGCCCGCTCACACTCCTGTGAATCCAACCAGTAACACTTACCGTACAGTCCGGTCTGTTCGTCTGATATGTCGCATATCTCGCCTAGGGGTGGTAAACGTCAGACCCCAGTAGCTCGATAAGTCATGCCGACTTGAGGTCCATAACATTCGTGAAACTACTGATAACTCTTACCAGTATATCACTGCAACTCTGGCCAGGGATTTCCTGTTATGGCCAGTTGAGCATAGTACAACATCAACCCCCAATACCGGGAGAGACGAATCCCCTCCTATCGCTCATTACCTCCATGTGAATCGGGACTGTACCCAAAAACCACCTGTTTGCACGACTCAGTAGAGCCGTGGTAGGGTAGAAATCAAAGCACAGTGGGAGACACACAAGACTCTATGACGATCTTGGGTCAACAGACTAAGCTGTACCAGTGTCACCAGAGAACTGCCATCTGACGTGAGGTATAATACCATCTGGGGGTTCTCGGCGAGTCCGTTCAGTGTACCCAGTCTCCACTGAGCACCCGCATACCATCTTCGATGTCAAACACCAATGGATATGGGATCATCCATCGCCCATCGCATGGGTCGAGAAGATATGCGCTAATCTACTCTGGAATATCGATGCCCCGTCTCGATATTCCCACGACTAGGAACAATGAAGGATATACTCATTGACTACCCAGGCCCCACTAGTATGATCTGCATCATAGTCCTGGAAGTCGAGTACACATCCTAAGGGCTTTATCAACATGTAATCAGAGATACAGAAAGTATACATGTTAAGATAAAGAGCAACCAGATAGCGCACTATCATGTCTAGCAAGAAAGTCCTACCTATATATGTCCCAGCATCCACTACAATATACATCCAATGTACAGTAATGGCCTCTAGGGCATACATATAACTAACAATCTCCCACTTGCACTAGGGCCATCTGTAGCAGTGGTCGCAGTATCTAATACTCAACCATCCCATATTAGTCTCTCTCTGGGAAAAGGCCTTCGTGAGTGGATCCGCCGTGTTGTCCTCTGAGTCTTCTCTCCTAACCTCGATCACCCTGGAGATCAACTATCTCCATGATTAGGTGATGCTGCCTCAGAATTTGTCTGGGTCACTGATGGGACCAGGGTTCCAGGGCCGAAGCCACACTTCCATTGTCATACAATGGCAGGAACCTAGTTCATCTTATGAACCAATATACACCCAAACTGCCTCTTTGGTAGTATCTTTAATAGCGATGTTACCAGCCTTTATCATCTAGTTTGTCACGGTATCTAGCTTGGAAATCTTCCAACATACCGTCCCTTTACTGAGGGTAAAGACAATGCCTGTGACTGACATTCAGTCGTCTTTATCACTCTGGAACCTTTCCAGTGATTCTCCCCAGGATCGATTGATACCATCTCACTTCAACTAGTGAGTATCCTAACATCCAATTAAATCTATCTCATAGATCCAAAGCTTAGGATTTAGTAGGTATCACTTTGATCCTATATGGAAAATCATTGTGATAAGCGGAGATTGATCGAGCGTAGCATAGGAAACTCCTTCCCTAACAAGAGTATGTCATCCACGTATTCTACGAGGATCTTCACCATACTCCCTACTATCCTTTTGTTTATATAAGGTTCATCTACCATTTTGATGATGTCAACTTATTTGACTAATCCATTAAAACAGATGTTCCAACTCCGCGATGCCTGCTTTATCCTATAAAGCATCTTTCACACGTTTCCGCTGCTCCCATTGTGTACGAGGCCCTCTGGCTGTGTTCTTATAGACGTTCTCTTCTAAATCATTATTTAGAAAAGTAGTCATGGCACCCAACCACTAGATATCGTAGTCATGGTATGTAGCTGTGGCAAGTAGGATCTGGATGGATTTAAACATAGTCCATGGAAAAGGTTTCATCATTATCCGTGCCTGGTTGATGACGAAAACCTTTAACAAGTCTAGCTTTGAAAGTCTTAACCTTTCCATGTACACCAAGCAATCTTCTCAAGATATACTTGCTCCTGATGGGGATTTAACCCTTCAGTTATAGCAACCAAAGTCCATACTTTGTTGGTGTATAAGGATTCCATCTCAGATCACTAAGCATCCAGCCATTCTTACAGAGTCCCTACTCTCGATGGCCTGCTCAAAACTGGTTGGGTCATCATCTCATGATGCAATCCTCGCTCCCACTGTCATCGAGAAACCGAGGTATCTCTCAGGTGGGTAAGGAACCCTACTAGATCGGCGGAGAGGCTGAGGTTCGTCGGAAACTATTGAATCCTTTGGTTCTGTCAAATCATTAGCAGTTTTGTACAGCTGGAACCTTTCCAGTTCTACAGAACTGATCTTGCCTCGATCTTGTCCGGATTTTGCTTTTGACATAGGACGGACAATCCCAAATCTTAACTTACTTAAGAGATAGGATCTTCCCGCACCATATCTTATATGGAGTGGTAGGCACTGATTTGATTTGAACCTAATTCAATAGGTATGCAGCTTCTCAAGCGCATAACTCCCAAAAAGGAAATAGGCAACTCAGTAGTACTCATTATAGAGCACACCTTATCATATAGGGTGTGATTGCTCCGCCCCGATATACCATCGTGCTATGGTTTATACGGAGGAGTAATGCTGAGAGAGAATCTCATTTTCTTTTAGAATAGTCCAGGAATGCTATGCACAAGTATTCTCCTCCCTGATCTCATCATAGGACATAATACTTATACCCGTATTTTGGTTCTCTACTTCTTACTTATATTCTGTGAATACCTCAAAAGGTTCGGACTTATATTACAACAGGAATATATGACTGAATCTTGAGAGATCATCAGAGAATATAATGAAGTATAAAGAACCAGTCCTGGCATGTGTAGACAGGAGACCTTAGATACATCATCATGCATCAGTCCCAAGAGTTCATTAACTCTTTCTCTGTTTCCAATAAACAGAGCTATGGTCATATTATCTTTGTGACATGACTGGCAAGTTTCACAAGATGTAAATTCAAACTGATTTAAATATACATCTAAATGTAACTTCAGCCAGTCGGGTCACATTGATATGACCTAGTCTACAATGCCTCAAGAAGAATTCGTTGATTTCTGAACTCTTCTTCTTGTGTGTGTTCGGTATACTAGGAACTGTAGTTTGATTTAGAACGTTAATGCTTTTAGATAGCGTGCCTG
The DNA here is from genome assembly GCA_030015575.1 of Agapanthus africanus. NCBI lineage: Eukaryota > Viridiplantae > Streptophyta > Magnoliopsida > Asparagales > Amaryllidaceae > Agapanthus > Agapanthus africanus. Next base: position 416,519,010 of record JASDDO010000024.1, on the reverse strand, counting down.
AACCGATCAACTTTTGATATAGGAAGTGTTCAAAACATTATCCATCAATACAAAATTATATCCTTTCTTTACTAATAAAGAGACTGATATGATTTTGTATATCAGGTTCGGTATCTAATATCATTTGTTCAGAATCAATGTATTCGTAATACAGGTTGACAGTGACCAACAGACTTGGCTGCAACACTTGCCCCGTTTTCTGTCTCATGAAACTTATCACCCGTTCTCAGTTTTTCTACCCTTTTGTAGCCCCATGTAACAGATTACATATCTGGGATCCTGATCCGGTATCATATACCCAGGATGCAGAGGATACTGAGAAACAGTTCTTTGTAATGAACACACCCGAAGGAGATGCATCATATGCACTTTCTTCGTTTGGGCGGCATAGGAATTCTGGTATTCCCTAATTTCCTGCTCTGTCTTATAACAATTATAAGTTGGAGCGGGACCAACGTTCCCCAGCTCAGTATAATAAGCGGGTTCGGTCAATACATCCGTATTATTATCTTGATTAAGGCGTGATATGGTCGCTACCAGGAGAGAGAGAGAAGAAAACACTCTGCGTGCGCTCTTGCAAGATCAGATTGGTTATATATTTTATCTAATCAGGATGGCTCCCACTGTTTTTATCAAATCTTCCTTCAAACCTTAAAAGGAAAGACTAGCCGGGATTAATTATACTCTACAAGTTCGCCAATCTTTCAGCCAGGCCAGTGTCGGTACTTTGAGGGAGCTTCCCCGTGCTTTCGCACGGACCTAATTACAGTAAACCTCGTTTTCCCAGAGGCGTAACCCCGTTGACACCTTTCTAGACACCTACTTGATCGGCTAATTGCAAAGTGCAAAACTCTCCCAGGAGTAACAATTACTCGCAGTGGATATCGGGATCCAACTATCACATAGAAGGTATGCAATCTCATTGCAAGTTTCAACACTTGAAACTCCCGATAATGGTTTTTACCCCTAGCACCTATAACCTTGGCTAAGGTCAACAAATCATAGGTACTAGTCAAGTTCTACCCGTCATTTCGTGATTAATTAGACCCACCCACATGACCCTTGGCTAAGGTCAACAAAGCCACATGACTGTCCTAACTAATCGCATCATATGCGGTGTAGGAAGACATCACATAGCTACCGTACACTGTGTCTTGACTATGGTCAACAAACACAGCACGAATACTAAGTACTCTACTTCCTAAAATGACGGAGGGTTGCGAATGGTTTTTATGAAAACCTTTAACGCTTTGAACTTGATCTCGTTGCGGAATCAAATGGTTTTTAAATGGAATGTTTTCAAGGCTTTTCTAGTTTTGCTAAAGGGGTCACTCCTGGTGAAGGGATCGTCGGCCCTTTCCTCGTCGAATGAGGTGCGGGATATATCATATATATCACTGTGCAAAGCGGAAAGTATAGAAGCGATCAAAGACAAACCGAGAGTTGTAGTATCTGCCAGTTATTGCTAAAGGAGTCACTCCCGGTGAAGGGATCTCGGTCCTTTCCTCATCGAATAAGGTGCAGGATGTTCTATAATGAACACCGCGATGCAAAGCAAGAACTGTAGCTACCTGTTTTTATTTTGAAATTCGATTCCACAACATCAATTAGGTTTATTTTCTTTCATTAATCTCATTAATGAATATCCCATCATTTAAGTCCACCTAAACATCACAGATAAATATAACGTATGCTTATGCCATCCGCATTCGCCTCGATGTCCCGTCTGCACCGTTAGGTTAGGTAACTAACGGCAGAGTGGGGCAGGGCTAGCGCGGGTGTAAAATATAAGCAACGTTTATATAATATATCATATATACTATATATAATATCTGTCACAGAACATCACATGATCACAGATAAATCACAGCAGAAGAAACATATGAAATATTGGATATACTAGGACGTCCGTGTTTTCAATACGAGCCAGTATAAAACACGGATTCCACGGTCGTGATGAATAGCCAATCCCACACCCCTAGACCCCTACGAGAGCGGCATGCAACCCTACCAATTCTAGGGTTAGGAGACCCGGACTCGACTCCTCGAGATGGTCTCCCACTGGACCCCAGAACCCGGTTACTTATGCTCCCCTCCTTGGGTCTATCCTAATGCGGAAAAGTAAATAATATACATCAACGGTGACATCTTCCGCAACCTGGAAGTGCCCCAATAAAAGAATATTACATACAAGTTTTTACATGAATGAAAATGAAAAAACACTCATCTCACATAAAAACCCCCGGCTATTCAAACACGACGATCCAATATAACATATCCAGCAACACATAACATCACATGTCATCAACGTAAGTAAATATGCACATCCCAATTGTCGTTGATATATAGCAATGAAACCGGCGATATCACATATTACACTTACGGTCACAGAAAAGAAAGTGTAAAACTACAACAGTTGGAATCCGTAATCTCTTTAGACATCGCATGCCTAATCAAATGAATTCCTTAGACATCGCATGCCTAACAATTATAAACCCCGCATTTTAGTCTCATTGTCGAAAACACTTTTCAATATCAAGTCGGGCAATTCAACAAGATTCCCGAAAAACTGATCGAATGCTCGTCGCAAACTTTAGTAGGCGGCCGCACCCCTGATACCGTCGACGAAGTGCAGCAAGGCGGAACATCGCTGCCGCGAGCACCCGAACGGATGCTTTCGGCGACGGGGTTCTCCTACAGTCACTTGGTCGGGGCTATGGGGTGAGGCTGTCTATTAAGTTTATCCGGCGAGTATCCGCGTACGCTACGTGATTACGACGGACTTTTCATCACATCAAAACTCCGTGGCAACCGATCAAGTGAGAGTAAACTGCTGCGTTTATAATATTCATTCCGTTATCTTATAACAATTTATGAATTCCAATTATTGTATCACATTCCGGATAAATAGAAAATGCTAAACTTTTCGATCGAACAATCGAACACCCAAGTTTTTCCGATACAGCTCAACACATGAAATAAGTCTAACAACATTCAGTTCGTGCCTCAGTACCAACGGTCCAGCCGTAGAAGGGTCAAGCCAACGCCTCACATGTGGCACGCCGTACTGCCCCAAACCCGAAGGTTCAAATGGCAGTTCAAGACGGTCACATAATCGAGTTAAGGTTTGTTGTCTTCTAGGGGGTCCATCGCGTTACTTGCACTACTTAGAACGTCGTTAAACTACGGAAAAATCCAACAATTGGAAATTTCTCGTCAGGGGAGAAAGTGGGTATTTATATCCGGTCGAACTTTTTAACATATTCTAAGATTTATCCGAAAAAAACACACCGACAAAATTAGACAATCCGATCGATACACCAAGTTCCCAATACAACCCAGAAAATGCAACTCTGGAAAAATTATTACAAATCCCCAGGAAAACCAGCACAGACAACTAAGAGTTACTGTGCAAAATAGGATGCACAAAAAGACAAATTGGCCGCGGATCAGCCGCATGAACATGCTCATGTCGCGGATCCGCGGCTCCTTTATGGAATCAGGCGCTCGAATTTTACAGTAACCCTTGTATCTTCCTGCTGATATTTCTGAATATTTTTAATCTACAAAAATCCACATTTTACAGAAAAGTCCAGAGAGCATTTTTCAAGTCGGGTATTGGGTCGATCGGACTTCTGATTCCGTCGGGACTTCGCCTAAGGCTCTAGCTAGGCTCTGATACCACTGTAGGGTTCCTAGGCACTCTAATGGAGTCTCACAAGTGATCAAACATGCACAAATCAAATTTTACAAGTGCCTACAAACCCTAATACGGATCGTTAACTAGATATATAGGCGAAGCAAGCATGTAAACGGAAATATAGCTAAAGGGAAGGGGCTACAACCTTTGTAGATCCAGTCCACCACTTCCTAAGCTCCGCGATGATCTCCCTCCGCTGTCTAAATCGAACCCTTGACTCTAGCATTGGCATCATCGAAGAATGGACGGGCTTGATCGTCGGTTCGATGCCGAAGATGATCTACGTCGAGGCATCACAAGAACAAGCTCCAACTTCACCAAGCTTTGAAAACTTATGAAGTAAACACCCTATACAACTTGGCAAGAGGTAGAGGATGAAGAAATAGAAAGTGGGTAGACTTTAGATTTGGATTTCCCACACTTTTTCATCAATCACCATTGATGTAGCAAGTTTTTTTTCTCATTTTTGAAGAAGAAGAAGATGATGAAAAAGAATATGATAAGTATTATGTAAATGATAAATAAATCAATACTTATCATTTACTAACCCTTGGTTAGTTGTAGAGAATGGACCATGGTTAACTAGAATGGTTAGGGTTAAGTATAAGACAAGGATGGTGGACTAATTCAAAGCTTCAAAAATGTTCAACTAGCAAACAAAAAAAGCAACCATTCTTTTCTCATCTTTTTCCAAAATAAATAAATAAATAAATAAGAAAAAAGAAAACCCTAATCATAATCTTAACCATGGTCTAATTCTTTACACTAACCCTAGCTTGCATGTATCATCAAACATGATACAATCATGTGCACAAAATATATCACATATGCAATGTGCACAAAACAAGTGAGTAAATCCATTTAAAGTGAACCAATACTAGTTAATGCAAAGTAATATATCAAATATATAATTATACATTAAATCATTAAATCAACACTTGATTTAACGATCCGGTCATATCGTATATAACCGACTAGTATCCAATGTATCGGCTTATCGAATCAATCCTTGATTCGATAACTAGGTTATATCGCATATAACCAATCGATACATTCATCGCGAGAATAGAATGCGGTATCACATACACGCATTATTCTCGGTCCCGCACATATCTCATATGCGCTCCGATTTCGTTTCGCTTGAGCCAGGAAACCTCTGTGTAGGACTCTAAAGACTCGTCAATACGCCGGCAGCAGATGATGATCATATCAAACACCCACAAGCCGCAAGCGGTCTGCTAAACGTAACGGCCACCCGGGTATTGAGCGATCAGAAGATCGACGAGCAAGCCCGCTCACACTCCTGTGAATCCAACCAGTAACACTTACCGTACAGTCCTGTCTGTTCGTCTGATATGTCGCATATCTCGCCTAGGGGTGGTAAACGTCAAACTCCAGTAGCTCGATAAGTCATGCCGACTTGAGGTCCATAACATTCGTGAAACTACTGATAACTCTTACCAGTATATCACTGCAACCCTGGCCAGGGATTTCCTGTTATGTCCAGTCGAGCATAGTACAACATCAACCCCCAATACCGGGAGAGACGAATCCCCTCCTATCGCTCATTGCCTCCATGTGAATCGGGACTGTACCGAAAAACCACCTGTTTGCACGACTCAGTAGAGCCGTGGTAGGGTGGAAATCAAAGCACAGTGTGAGACACACAAGACTCTATGATGATCTCGGGTCAACAGACTAAGCTGTACCAGTGTCACCAGAGAACTGCCATCTGACGTGAGGTATAATACCATCTGGGAGTTCTCGGCGAGTCCGTTCAGTGTACCCAGTCTCCACTGAGCACCCGCATACCATCTTCGATGTCAAACACCAATGGATATGGGATCATCCATCGCCCATCGCATGGGTCGAGAAGATATGCGCTAGTCTACTCTGGAATATCGATGCCCCGTCTCGATATTCCCACGACTAGGAACAATGAAGGATGTACTCATTGACTACCCAGGCCCCACTAGTATGATCTGCATCATAGTCCTGGAAGTCGAGTACACATCCTAAGGGCTTTATCAACATGTAATCAGAGAGACAGAAAGTATACATGTTAAGATAAAGAGCAACCAGATAGCGTACTATCATGTCGAGCAAGAAAGTCCTACCTATATATGTCCCAGCATCCACTACAATATACATCCAATGTACAGTAATGGCCTCTAGAGCATACATATAACTAACAGCTACAACCCATCTTTGGGGAACCCATTTGGGATCGTGCGGTTTATCGCGCACCCTCGGGCTAGTAGTACGAGATTCAGACCTCCGCAAGGAGCATTCGGTCTCGAAAGGTTTAAAATACGACATCTTAAGAAAATGAGATTTTTGAAATATAAAATATTTAGTAAAATTATTTTTGTATAAACATATGTATATCTATCTTTTAAATACCTATTTTATTATAATATAAATTTTCCACCTTTTTCTAAAAATCATAAAAGAATAAAGGTTACACTAAAATACCATGAACTTCAAATAATCAATATTACAGATAAATACCATTATTTATGAAACTAGGATATTTTCATTAGAAATGTCACAACATAAAATCCACAACTCTAAAGACGAGTAATAAATACTTGAGGTGTATTTTGAAAAGTATATAAAAGTATTTTTACATAAAACCTCCTCAAGTTTATAAATTACCCTAAGGACCCTAGCTGTTATAAGACTTCGTTTCACATTTCTGATTGTCTGACTCGGGTTTGAGTCTGATTAATCTGACTCGAATATGATTCAAGTCAATCCATAATCTACAAGTTTCCAATTCAATATGAACACATGAATTCATGAATACAATTATCAGTTTATACAATCTGGCTGAACCGAACCATGGATATGTTCCTTGTACATGATTCCCAGTATTCCATTTACATGACTCTACGGTTATAACCGTTTCCTGATATCATGGTTTCGGTCAGTCAGTCAATCAATCATACAACCAATACAGTTTACAAGATAACAATACAAACAAGACATCGCGGGGTTTAAGGGGTAGATTGGTACGGAAGGTGTTAAAGGTGGCACGAGATGGTAAGATTAAGACACATAACATGAATCCAATTGCTGTTGTACCGTGGCATAAATGGTTCCTTGAGTTCCTGATACCTTAGTCTCCGGGACAAGTGAGACTCCTCTCGTATACACTGGCATCCTTTTGTACTAAGCTACAAACAACAACGTTAACACGAAATATAACAATATAATAATATAATACAACTGTAAAAGCTACTCTCTCTCTCTCTTACTCTCTGTCTATTCCTCCCTTATCTTTGGGACTTACCGAGCGACCTGTTCGCTGAAGACATTCTGTTTCTCTCTTCTTTGAATGTCGTCAGGTGGTTTGGACCCGGCGGAGATCGAGCCATCTCAAGAAGACTTGGAGCAATTTGCCGAAGACCCTGCACTTTAGTTCATTGTACACTTTTTTCTTTCTGTACTTTTCATTTCCTGTTATGCCATTGTTTAGGCATCTTTTTATTTCAGTTGTATTTCCTTTCATGTATTGTACAAAGAATGTTAATGAATAAAAGTTGCTGTTCTTTTATATCTTGTCTCTTGTGTATTTATTTTATATTGCTTAGATATGCTTAGCGTATATACTTCTGAGTATATACGTAGCGGGCCTCGTCGCGTCCCCTTCGCCGTATACCGGGAACCGGGGCGTGACATTTTCCAAGTCTTGTCTCTCGGAGAGTTTAGGGTAGACTCTTGCTTCGAGCGTTCCAGCATTTGGACTTTCTTGGTTAGCTCATGAAATGTCTTGAGGCCTGTTGTACATAAGATTGGGACTATCCAATTGCTGAGGTTCCCAATGAGAAGGCTGGCAGACTGGCCCTGCTCCAGTGGTGGTCAGCACTTGACCGTGAGATTACGCCATCGGGCGATTAAGTCGGTGTTTCTTTCATTCTTCCCCGGCTTGGTCCTCACAAGGTCAGCAATGGAGATTTTATCACTAACACTCATGAACCTTTGCCGAAACAGAGACTCCATTTGGGCAAAGGTAATGATGGACCCGTCTGGTATACTCACGTACCAGTCGAAAGCAACACCAGTCAGGCTATTGATAAACTGACGAAGAAGGAGTGCATCATTGCCCCGTGTATTTCCGCACGACGCTTTAAAGTAGGCGACGTGCTAATTTGCGTTTCCCGTCCTGTCAAACCTTCCGAATTTAGGAATGATGTAACCGTTGGGGAATTCGATCAGATTGTATTGTGTGGGATATGGCCTCCCACTACTGCCAATTTCTTTCTGAGCTTCGGCTTCGGCTACCAATGTTCTAACCTTGCTGGTGACCAAATCCATTATCCGATCTTGTGTTAGCGGGATAGTGATGTCTAGGGCCAAGGTGTCCCCAGAAGCGGAATGTGGCTGGCTTTCGTGCGGCTCACCTAATCTTGGACCCAAAGGGACAGGCATCGGTTGCTTCGGGTTGTCATCACCCTGCTCATGAGTAGAGACTTATGCTTGATTGGGAGGCGCCCAAACAATTTGAGTCGTAAGCTGCATCACAACATTCGTCAGGTCGTCGATTTTGGAGTAAAGCTTGGCCATTTCTTTATCTTTGCTCCTGAGTTGTTTTTGAAGCTCTTGAAGCAGCTCTTGCTTTGCGGTCCTGGGGCGGAAAGTCGGCTCTTCCTCGCTGTCCGAGCTTGACTCTATATGGATTAAGGGGTTTTTCTGCCTATCGGCTTCATCGAGATGGTTTTCCTCATCTGGTGGAGGCGGCTGATCTTGGGAAGCGGCAACCACATTCAAGCCAGATTGGGCTTGAGATGTAGTAGCCCCATCCTTGCTCTTGCTGCGCAGGTTGTCTCTGGGACGCGTGCCCGCCATATAGACCGTATGGATAACATATCCGGCCATCATTTCATTATTGATAGCTGATTTTCTGGACCACCGTCTTTGCCCTTCTGTTTTGATAGCGGACAATCAATTGGAGATGGCTGGCCTGACTGGATTCATGAGTGGTGCTGGCTCTTCCTTTCTGGATTTGCCCCGCTGTTTTTGCGTGACGCAGAGCGCCTGATAGACTCTTGAAGAGATGGTGTCATGCTTTCTCTTTTGTGGCTGGGACACGTCCCTTTGTGGCCTTGTTAGGACCGCTGTCTTCTTGATTCTGGCGGTCATGGCATTTTTCTCAACCCACTTAAGAGGTTTGAAGGAATTGCTGACTTTTACAGACGACTCAGCCGTCGTCATAGAGTAACCCTGCTCTTGGAACCTCATAAGATTCCACATGGCCGAAGTCATGGCCCTCTTGTTGGCTCGATACCTGAGCCGCTTCTGCCTTAACTTTTCTGTTTTAAGCATTTGGCAGACTTCGGCTCTTCGGGAAGACGCCGTAGACCGATTAACAGAGAGGCAAGAGAATATGCCCGTTCGCGCGATTGTCAAGGGCATCATCTGAGCTTGCTGGAGCTGCTTTGTGGCCCCATTGGTGTTGACGGCCTTTCCCCCAGTTGGAACAGTGGAGAGCCGTTCGAATACAGAATTGCATTTGGGGTGGGATGCTTTGGTGACTACAACATTCGGCGTCCTTCCCCTTAAGGTCTGTTTGGCCACTTGGTTTGCCATGACCTCTGTCAGATGAGCACTTCCAGCAGGGTAGATGATGACGGAACCAAATTGACGGGATGGCTCCTCCTATTGCCTGCTGAGACTGGCAGGGAGAACCATGCGGGCATTGATCTTGACCACGTACGAGATCGTGGTCGCGTCGGAAGCTGAATTCATCTTAGATGATATCGTCGTTGAAAGTTGATTGCTGCATGAAAAAAAACATTATTTCAGCACAAACATCGGCATATATGTTAAATGAGTTCGCATGAACACTTGACCCGAGATATGGGAGGAGAGAAAGGTCCAACCGGGCGTGCCAGAATCTGTAGTGTGTTTTTTGTCACCACATTGAGATGGGAATACGTATCGCTTTTCAGGCGTATATAGATTCCTCCTGCCTAAGGTAGATCGAGGTTTATTAATTGTGGGGATCCGAATCTCCGGCAGTCGTGGACTAAGCTGCCGTTAATTACCCCTCGCCTTTGAAGCGAAGGAACCTCCGATTGACGGGTCAACTAGTCATGCAAACTCAGTGTGCAGTGTGCCTGTGTTGTATTTTGAATGGGGGTTTTGGATATATCAGGGGCCTCATAGAGTTTACGGGGGTCCCGCTACCTGGATAGCGAGTTGGGGATCAAGAGGGCTAGCAACCCCCTTGCAGGGTATAGGGCAGCGTCCCGTTAGAAAAATTTTCCTAACGGGGGATGTGTTTCTGGTGTGGAGTACATAGAAAATGAGGGGTGAGGAGCATCTTAAAGTCACGTGCATGGAACATGGGCGCTGGACGCCCGCGGGTCACGTGCCTGGCGCATTGGCGCTTGGCGCCCGCTGGTCATGTTCCTGGTGCGTGGGTGCTTGGCGCCCGCGGGTCATGTGCCAGGCGCGTGGCCATTGGGCGCTCGCGGGTCATGTGCGCAGCACGCGACCGCTGAGCGCCAGCGGGTTTGTCACGACCCGAATTTGGTACGTGACCGGCACTTAGATTGTATGACATCTAAAGATGCCCACACAATCCGAGTAAGCCAGAAACCAAGATCAAAACCCTATTTGCAGAATTAAGAAATTTACAGTTTAAGGGAAAAGGATGAGGTAGCATGTCGAATGGTTTTTAAGAAATGAAATTTAAACAACTGGTTTTTAGCATTTAAATTTTGACAGCACCTACTTTTTAATTGTTAATAAAAGCAGTTATAAAATGTTTAAATAAGTTCCGTTCCTAATTCGGAGCAAAACAACATCTAACGGTGGAAAACAACCCACGCAATAACTATACGACGCTCAAAAGCGAAGAATCAAATGCATAAAATAAAGGATCATAACTCACATAACATGTCGATCTCATCAAACGAGTCAAAACATATACAAGTATGCCTCATTCTAAGTCACAATATATAGGGTCTGATGGAGTAATACTAGATCCAAAATACATATACCAAAATAGGAGATTACTACATATGTAACCCACCTAGCAAGACAAGCGAGAAAAGTTGATAAATGTGTCCGCTACGCTGCTATGCGTCCACGCATCTCCTGTAAGGAACTAAGGCACAACGGGGGTGAGTTGCCAACTCAGTGAGCAAAACTAATATCTAACAGTTGATACTGTAAGCATGACGAAATAAAGCTAAAAGCAAACAAGGTAAGCATGATGTATGATAGCACATTGACACATGAATATGTACTAAATGAATATATATAAAACAACACTGAAGTCTCATCAAATATTTCCAAATATTAGCCACTTCCAATTAAGATTCATTTTTCCGTGTCCAACATCGACACAAATCATCTGTTTTAGCACGCATCGTTCCCCGAACGATCTTGTCAATCAATAACATCGGTCGGTATCCTCCAAATATTCGCCGTGTTTTACAACTATCTCCGGTATCAAGTATCCTCGCTAGGCTCTCCGCCTCAAATGCGGCTTTTCTGCCCCTCGGTCTCGACCGGGTTCACCATGAATCCGACTGTATACTCCCCCACTCAGTCCGGATAACGTATAAATCCGCAACTGTATAGCTTCCCCACTCGGTCCGAAATAAAAACCAAATCGTAAAAACAATATCTCATGGTGGACATATCACATCAATCATGAAGAACCTCCGAATATAACTTAATAATGCATAAAACTCAAAACCTGGAATCCTCATAATCCAATGCACCTTATGCTACAAATAATAACAATTGAAAGTGAAACATGATAAGTGTCAATAATAACAATGATGCAAAGTAACCACTATTAATGATGCTTATGGTATAAAGTGAATCATATGTGACATAACAAGTTCTAAGTGTGTACGTGGCATGTCAATTACCGATGAGGTGTAGTGTAACATGTAGGTATGTGCAAGTGCAACATAACTCATCGATAAATAATGCAGGGTCCTAACAAGTGTTAGACAATGGAGAATTATAGATATGAATGCGTACGATGAATTTTCTAGTTTTGATTATATACACAATGCAAATGGAAAACAATTATAACTAAACTTCTAATTACGGGTGTATTGCGCCATCCTTAAAAAAATCCCCCGGTAGATATTTAGTCTACTCACCGGAATAAGTCGAATCTACTTGGATATCATCAATTCCTTTCCTTTCCTTGCGGCCTCCGAAGTCCCTGCGGTCGAACCTAACATCGAAATTAACTTTCGTATAAAAGCGGCTAAAATCCGATAGGGTGAAAACGTGAAAACTATAAGACTTACATACTAAACGTGCTACGTGCGACTATTGTGAACTATCTAAAACCTATACTAACCCGAGCTAACCCTATTCTGTTCGTAACTTGGAAAACAGAATTCGTGACATGAAATACTCGTATCGTATTTTAGAATTCTAACCAAAACAAGCAATTTACTTCCAGATTTGATATATAGATTATATAACAAAATCAAACTGTATCAAATACCCTAAAAGACAAACAGAGAGCTAAATATCAACACCCTAATCAACCTTAAATCCGGCAGCGCCGGGGATTTTCCAAATCTCGCCGGTTAATTTGCAAAGGAATGGGTCCGGATTTCTATTGTATACTCTAGGTCCAATCTATAAGTCTACTGTATTATTTGATTTTGTTAAACATTAACTAAATTATAGCAGATTCAAAACAGAGCTAAAGTCTAACAAATACAACATTACCGATATCAAACATTCTAAACTAAACGGTACTGAAATAAAATCTACATGGTTGGAATATATACCAATTGAATGATCAACTGAATGGATCTTTAATAAGTGCACAAGAACATAAGATCCTAGCTTGAGGGTTTGAGTTGAGGAATACAAGAACCTAGCTTCTCATTTCATCTTTCATTCTTAAGTGAGGTAGAGGATTTTCTAAGTTAAGTATTTTGTTTCCTAGTTTACTATGACAACCGAGTCATTTATGGAAAAAGATAAGGTTAAGAATTGATAAATTTAGGAGGAGGTGTCACCATGAGTAATGGTATGAATTCATGCAAGTAGGAGGTGTAGGTGTTAGGTTTACCCTAGGGTGTGGTGTGTATGAGGTTTATTGTAATCTTAACCATAATTTAACATATTAACATATTAAACCTCATACAACTTTAATTCTCACAAAGAACTAAACTTTCTTCAAAACCCCTCTTGACACTATAAAGTTACATAAATAACTATCCTCTTTACTTAATTACTTTAACCACAGTTAAAAGTCTTTTTATTTCAATAAAATTTTAAAATAACATTTTTAAATAAATAAATAAAATAATTAAATATCTAAAATATTCTGACACGTTACAGGGTCACGTGCGCAGCACGCGACCGCTGGGCGCCAGCGGGTCATGTGAGCTGCATACGACCACTGGGCGCTGGGCGCCTGCGGGTCGCATGAGGCGCATGTGGGCGCTTGGCGCCCGCGGGTCACCTGCCTTGCGTGCGACCGCTGGGTGCTCGCAGGTCACGTGCACGGCACGCGACCGCTGGAAACACCAGCGGAAAATGGGCTTAACCCTTGGGTTAGGAGTTGAACTCCCAAGGGGCTTTGGAGTTGAACTCATAACAGGGATTATATATAGATTTGGAGTTAAATTCCTAAAAAGGGGGTTGATTTATGGAGTTAAACTCCAACAGATCTTGAATGGAGTTAAACTTCTAGAAATCTTTGGATCTTCTTTTGAGCCTTGGATCCTTCTGGAATGGGATTTTTGGAGATGGGTATCCTTCTTCTTCCTCTCTGTTGGCTGGATCTTAAGGGAAAAGGGAAGGTGAGACTTAAAATCTTCCCTTTTAGGAATTTGATGGCAGATCCGAGCTCCCCTTCAAGGGTTTTATGGTGAAAAACTATTTATTTTTGAAAAAGGAAGATTTGAACTCTTGATTTAATTCAAAAGAAAAGAAGAAGGTTTAGAATTTCTTCCGTATGTCATCCTCAGCCTCCCAAGTTACTTCCTCGCTAACTGGTCCTCGCCAAAATACCTTTATGGATGGAAGTACCCTTGATCTCAGTTTCTTTACCTGCCGGTCTAGAATAGCTACCGGCTGCTTAGTGTAGGATAAATCCTGCTCAAGTGGTAAAGTCTGATACTGGATTGCGTGAGAGGGATCATGAAGGTACTTACGAAGCATAGACACATGGAACATAGGATGCACATCAGGAAAACTTGGTAGAAGTGCTAAACGATAGGCTACAGCACTCACCCTCTCCAGAATCTCATAGGGTCCGACATATCTGGGACTGAGCTTCCTTTTTTTTTTCCGAAACGCATTACACCCTGCATCGGAGAGACACGGAGGAACATATGGTCTCCCACTTCGAACTCGAGTCTGCGACGACGTTGATCAGCATAAGATTTCTGTCTGCTCTGGGCCGCTCTCATCCTATCCCGTATCAACTGGATCTTTTCTGTAGTTTCCTGCACTAACTATGGTCCCAATATACTGCTCTCACTAAGTTCTGTCCAACAAACAGGCGATCGACACTTTCTCCCATACAATGCCTCGAAGGGCGCCATCTGAATCGTCTCCTGAAAGTTGTTATTAGAGGAGAACTCTATCAAGGGCAAGTGACGATCCCAACTGCCACTGAAATCTAGACTGCACGCTCGGAGCATATCCCCAAGAGTTTGTATGGTCCGCTCTAACTGACCGTCGGTCTGTGGGTGGAAAGCTGTACTGAAACTCAATCGGGTGCCTAGAGCCTCTTGAAGTTTCTGCCATAGTCGGCTGGTAAATTGTGTGCCTCTATCGGATACAAAGCAAGTCGAAACTCTATTCAATCGCACAATCTTGTCAATGAAGATCTGGGCATACTGCGCATATCTATAAGTCGTCTTCTCCGGAAGAAAGTGAGCTATCATTGTCAATCGATCCATAATCACCCAGATGGAATCATACCCTATGCTAGACTTGGCTAGACCCACAATGAAATCCATGGAGATCTGCTCCCATTTCCATTCCGGAATGGGCAAAGGCTGTAACTCCCCTGCCGGTCTCTGGTGCTTGGCCTTGACTTGCTGTCAGATCAGGCATCTTGAAACAAAATCCGTGGCATCTCTCTTCATTCCTTCCCACCAATAGACATCTCTCAAGTCATAATACATCTTGGTGGAACCCGGATGAATACTATATGTTGACTGATGCGCCTCCTCTAAGACCCCACGTCTTAACCCCTCAGAATCTGGCACACAAAGACGAGTTCCAAATCGTAGTACCCCATGGTCGTTGATCACAAACTCTGAATCTCTACCCTGCCTAACCTGCTCTATGATCTCTGATAATCGAGCATCGTCGGACTGTGCCTCTCGGATGCGATCAAGTAACTATGGACGGGTGCAGACATGAGCGAGCTATCCTCCGATTGACGTAAACTCAAACTGTACTCGGCTGTCTCATAGAATCTTCCAATCAGCGGAAGACTGTCTCTGAACTGTGCCTAAATAAGATAAGCTACCTCTAGGCCTCCGACTCAAAGCATCTGCCACAACGTTCACTTTTCCCGGATGATAAAGAATCTCACAGTCATAATCCATCACGAGCTCCATCCAACGACGCTGCTTCAAATTTAGATCCCGCTGCTGAAAGATATACTTTAAGCTTTTGTGGTCCGTGAATATTTGGCACGACTCGCCATATAAGTAATGCCACCATATCTTGAGTGCAAAGACCACCGCGGCTATGTCTAAGTCATGAGTGGGATAGTTCTGCTTGTGCTTCTTCAACTGCCGAGAAGCATAAGTGACGACCTTGCCATGCTGCATCAATACATAGCCTAAACCCACTTGAGAGGCGTCGCAATAAACAACAAACCACCTGACCCTAAATGTAAATATAAGACTGGTGCAGTCGTCAAGCGAGTCTTCAACTGCTGAAAACTCTGCTCGCATGCCTCGGTCCAAAGAAATGAAACTTCCTTCCAGGTCAACCCGGTCAGTGGTGCAGCGATATGAGAAAAATCCTGCACAAAACGTCGGTAGTAACCGACCAAACCCAAGAAGCTGCGAATCTTTGTAACCGATACAGGCCTGGGCCAAGGTTGTACTGCCTCGATCTTCTTTGGGTCCACACGTATGCCATCTCTCGTAACTACATGACCCATGAATTCCACACTATCCAGCCAGAAAGCACATTTGGAGAATTTAGCGACCAGCTGGTGTTCCCTCAAAATCTGCAATGTAACTCGCAAGTGTTGCTCATGTTCTTCTCGACTATGGGAGTATACAAGAATATCATCAATGAATACGATAATGAACTGATTAAGAAAGGCCTAAAAATGCGGTTCATCATACCTATGAAAGTTGCTGGGGCATTGGTGAGCCCGAATGACATCACCAAAAACTCATAATGCCCGTACCACGTGCGAAAAGCAGTCTTCGGAATGTCATCCTTCCGAACCCTCAATTGGTGATACCCTGACCGCAAATCGATCTTCGAGAAATAGCCAGCCCCCTGTAGCTGATCGAATAAGTCATCAATACGAGGTAATGGATATCTATTTCGCACCGTAACTCGATTCAACTGCCTGTAGTCGATGCACAATCTCATGCTGCCATCCTTCTTCTTAATGAAGAGGACAGGAGCTCCCCACGGCAATACACTCATACGAACGAGCCCTCTATCAAGCAATTCTTGTAACTGACCCTTGAGCTCCTTCAACTCCGTCGGGGCCATCCAATAGGGCGGTATGGAAATAGGCTCCGCACCAGGAATCAAGTCAATGCAAAATTCGATATCGCGTTCAGGCGGCAATCCTGGTAACTCAGCAGGGAACACATCAGGAAATTCTCGTACGATCGGAACCTGGTCCAAAGGAACCTCAGCGGCTCCCATGTCCTGAATAAATGCTAAGAAACCACGACAACCCTTCTTCATGAGCCGTCCCGCACAAAGAGCAGAAATTAGGTTGGCAGGAGTTTCACTGTAGTCTCCCTGCACAACAAAAATCGACTCGCCTGGAAAACAGAATCTGACCGCTTTTCCCTGACAATCAACGTAAGCATGATAAGCTGCCAGCCAATCCATACCAAGAAGTACATCAAAATCTAGCATATCCAGGAGAATCAAGTCGACTAACGAATCCCTAACACCAACACGTATGGAACAGGACCTGAATACGTGTCAGGCTATAAAAGGATCCCCCATAGGAGTAATCACAACTAGCGGTAACTCTAACAACGACGAATCTCTTCCCAGAGAAAGTGCAAAGTGTGCAGACACGTATGTGTGCATAGAACTGGGATCAAATAAAATGTGCGCATCTAAGGAACATACGGAAAGAGTACATGTCACAACTACATTGGATGCCTGGGCATCCTGGGGAGTCAAAGCGAAAACCCGAGCCTGTCCTTTACCAGCATCCTGACGTCCTCTCCCTCGGTCTCCTCATCCTCTCTAAAAACGTCCTGCAAAACCCCAACCTCATGGTGCAATGGCCTGGCGCATAGTACCAGCTTGTGGAGGAAGTAATGCCATCGAAATAGAAGGTGGAGGGGGTAAAGCAGCCTGTGGAAATGCAGTTCCTCCCTGGAGTCTACAATCCCTAGCGTAATGCCCTGAACGCCCACAACTAAAACATGTCGGCGGCGGCCTCTCCTCCTCGGGGTACGAGCTGAACATCTGGCCTTGAGCCCATTCTCGACCAAAACTGCGGCCTGGAATGTGTCTGCCTCAACCTGCCCCAAACTGCCTGGTAACTGACCCAATAGGTCTGGTCCTCTTCGGCTCAAGAACAATCGTTGTCTCGTTCAGACTCTCCTCCACTCGCATCGCTGCGTCCATGGCCTGTGTATAAGTATCGAAATGCTGGGAGCCTATAGCAAGGAAAAACTGTGTATCTAGGCTCCTCACAATCCTCTTCAACCTGAGCTCCTCCGTAGAAACTAAGTATGGAGCATAGCATGATAGCTGGATGAACTGCAAATCATACTCTGCCACCGGCATATCTACAGATTTTCGCAATGCCTCGAAACTGCTGGCTCTGGCATCTCTCACGCTCTGTGGAAGGAATCCGACAAGGAAAACCACAAAAAACTTTGTCCATGACATCGGAGGAAGACATGCGGCTCGCCCTCTCTCCATTGACTCACACCATGTCCGTGCAAGTCTCTCTAATCGAAAACTAGTCAGCTCCACCGACCTCACATCTGAACATCTCAATGAACTGTTGATCCTAGGCATCCTATCAAGAAATGACTAAGGATCCTCTGCAGCGTCTGTCCCCGTAAACACCGGAGGCCTCAACCTCATGAATTCCGGAAGTGATACCTCCATGACCCTCGAGTACAGGTGCGACAGTCTGCACGGGCTGTACAACGGGCTCTACCATTGTCAATGCTTGATCCTGTCTTTGAACATGGGTGGCCTCAGTCAACTGCCCCATCATCTGTTTTAAGCCTAATATGCCCTCCTCTATCCTAGTCAGTCTATCTGAAGGAGGAGGATCGACACGCCCTGGTGCCGTTGGAATGTCCTATGGGTCAGTTGCTGTCACGGGCGGATCTGTCCAGGCTACATCCCTGGCTGCGGCTCGCCTAGATCGCGTGGCCATAGCAACTGGAACAAGAAACGAGAGTTGATAAGGTATACAAATAGGAACAACAATAATAGGGAGTCAAAGGAAGGATTAATCAAGACATACATCCTAAGGTTACTTAGGCTGAGTATCGTAGTGTAAATATGCCATGAAACATATGTACGGCATTTTACTCATCCTAAATCACCAACTCCATCAAACCAAGGGTTAACCTACATAACGAAATTTAAGCCTATTTACTTCAAGTCACTCCTAGGTTGCGTAAGGTTAATCCTAAGCTCTGATACCAATTTTGTCACGACACGAATTCGGTGCGTGACCGGCACTTAGATTGTATGACATCTAAAGATGCCTACACAATCCGAGTAAGTCAGAAACCAAGATCAAAACCCTATTTGCGGAATTAAGAAATTTACAGTTTAAGTGAAAAGGATAAGGTAGCATGTCGAATGGTTTTTAAGAAATGAAATTTAAACAAATGGTTTTTAGCATTTAAATTTCGACTGCACCTCCTTTTTAATTGTTAATAAAAGCATTTATAAAATGTTTAAATAAGTTGCGTTCCTAATTCGGAGCAAAACAACATCCAACGGTGGAAAACAACCCATACAATAACCATACGATGCTCAAAAGCGAAGAATCACATGCATAAAATAAAGGAGCATAACTCACATAACTGGTCGATCTCATCAAACGAGTCAAAAAATATACAAGTATACCATGTTCTAAGTCAAAATATACAGGGTCTGATGGAGTAATACTAGATCCAAAATACATATACCAAAATAGGAGGTTACTACATATGTAACCCACCTAGCAAGACAAGGGAGAAAAGCTGATAAATGTGTCCGCAACGCTGCTATGCGTCCACGCGTCTCCTGCAAGGAACTAAGGTATAACGGGATGAGTTGCCAACTCAGTGAGCCAAACTAACATCCAACAGTTGATATTGTAAGCATAACGAAATAAAGCTAAAAGCAAACAAGGTAAGCATGATGTATGATAGCACATTGATGCATGGATATGTACTAAATGAATATATATAAAACAACACTGAAGTCTCATCAAATATTTCCAAATATTAGCCACTTCCAATTAAGATTTATTTTTCCGTGTCCAACATCGACACAAATCTTCTGTTTTAGCACGCATCGTTCCCCGAACGATCCTGTCAATTAGTAACATCGGTCGGTATTCTCCAGATATCCGTTGTATTTTACAACTTTCTCCGGTATCGAGTATCCTCGCTAGGCTCCCCGCCTCAAATGAGGCTTTCCTGCCCCTCGGTCTTGACCAGGTCCACCATGAATCCGACTGTATACTCCCCCACTCAGT
Source organism: Agapanthus africanus (assembly GCA_030015575.1). Taxonomy (NCBI): domain Eukaryota; kingdom Viridiplantae; phylum Streptophyta; class Magnoliopsida; order Asparagales; family Amaryllidaceae; genus Agapanthus; species Agapanthus africanus. The sequence continues at coordinate 416,499,409 of JASDDO010000024.1, read as the reverse complement.
CCGGATAACGTATAAATCCGCAACTGTATAGCTCCCCCACTCGGTCCGGAATAAAAACCAAATCGTAAAAACAACAGCTCATGATGGACATATCACATCAATCATGAAGAACCGCCGAACATAACTTAATAATGCATAAAACTCAAAACCGGGAATCCTCATAATCCAATGCACCTTATGCTACAAATAATAACAACTGAAAGTGAAACATGATAAGTGTCAATAATAACAATGATGCAAAACAACCACTATTAATGATTCTTATGGTATGAAGTGAACATATGTGACATAACAAGTTCAAAGTGTGTACGTGGCTTGTCAATTATTGATGATGTTTAGTGTAACATCTAAGTATTTGCAAGTGCAACATAACTCATCGATAAATAGTGCAGTGTCCTAACAAGTGTTAGACAATAGAGAATTATAGATATGAATACGTACGATGAATTTTCTAGGTTTGATTATATACACAATGCAAATGGAAAAAAATTATAACTAAACTTCTAATTACGGGTGTATTGCGCCATCCATACAAAAAAAACCCTGTAGATGTTTAGTTTACCCATAGGAATAAGTCGAATCTACTCGGATATCATCAATCCCTTTCCTTTCCTAGCGGCCTTCGAAGTCCCCTTGGTCGAAGCTCACATCGAAATTAACTTTCGTATAAAAGCGGCTAAAATCCGAAAGGGCGAAAACGTGAGAACTACAAGACTTACATACTAAACGTGCTACGTGCGACTATTGTGAACTATCTAAAACCTATACTAATCTGAGCTAACCCCATTTTGTTCGTACTGGGAAAACAGAATTCGTGACATGAAATACTCGTATCGTATTTTAGAATTCTAACCAAAACAAGAAATTTACTTCCAGATTTCATATACAGATTATATAACAAAATCAAACTGTATCAAATACCCTAAAAGACAAACAGAGAGCTACCTTAAAAATTTCAACACCCAAATCAACCATAAATCCGGCAGCGCCGCGGATTTTCCAAATCTCGTCGGTTGATTTGCAAAGGAATAGGTCCGGGTTTCTATTGTATACTCTAGGTCCAATCTATAAGTCTACTGTATTATTTGATTTTGTTAAAAATTAACTAAATTATAGCAGATTCAAAATAGAGCTAAAGTCTAACAAATACGACATTACCGATATCAAACATTCTAAACTAAACAGTACTGAAATAAAATCTACAGGGTTGGAACATATACCAATTGAATGATCAACTGAATGGCTCTTCAATAGGTGCACAAGAACATAAGATTCTAGCTTGAGAGTTTGAGTTGAGGAACACAAGAACCTAGCTTCTCATTTCATCTTTCACTCTTAAGTGAGGTAGAGGATTTTCTAAGTAAGTATTTTGTTTCCAAGTTTACTATGCCAACTGAATCAATTATGGAAAAAGAGAAGGATAAGAATTGATAAATTTAGGAGGTGGTGTCACCATGAGTAATGGTATGAATTCATGTAAGTAGGAGGTGTAGGTGTTAGGTTTAACCTAGGGTGTGGTGTGTATGAGATTTATTGTAATCTTAACTACAATTTAACACATTAACATATTAACCCTTATACAACTTTAATTCTCATAAAGAACTAAACTTTCCTCAAAACCCCTCTTGTCACTATAAAGTTACATAAATAACTATCCTCTTTACTTAATTACTTTAACCACAATTAAAAGTCTTTTTATTTCAATAAAATTTTAAAATAACATTTTTAATTAAATAAATAAAATAATTAAATATCTAAAATATTCCGACACGTTACAGGGTCACGTGCGCAGCACGCAACAGCTGGACGCCAGCGGGTCACGTGAGCTGCACGCGATCACTGGGCGCTAAGCGCCCGCGGGTCGTGTGAGGCGCACGTGGGCGCATGGCGCCCGTGGGTCACGTGCCTTGCACGCGACCGCTGGGCGCCCGCGGGTCACCTGAGTGGCACGCGACCGCTAAAAACACTTGCGGAAAAAGGGCTTAGCCCCTGGGTTAGGAGTTGAACTCCCAAGGGGCTTTGGAGTTGAACTCCTAACAGGGATTATGTATAGATTTGGAGTTAAACTCTTAAAAATGGGGTTGATTTATGGAGTTAAACTCCAACAGATCTTGAATGGAGTTAAACTCCTAGAAATCTTTGGATCTTCTTTTGTGCCTTGGATCCTCTGGAATGGGATTTTTGGAGATGGGTATCCTTCTTCTTCCTCTCTGTTGGCTGGACTTAGGGGGAAAGGTGAGGTGAGACTTAAAATCTCCCCTTTTAGGAATTTGATGGCAGATCTGAGCTCCCCTTCAAGGGTTTTATGGTGAAAAACTATTTATTTTTGAAAAAGGTAGAGTTAAACTCTTGATTTAATTCAAAAAAAAAGAAGAAGGTTTAAAACCTTGAGGAAGGAGGAGGAGGTACAAACTCTAGTTTTTTTTTAGAGAGAAAAAGTCGTCGTAATATTTTCATCATCTTTGCCTTTAAGGCTACAAACTTTACATATAGCCCCTTGGACTTTACAAAATGACATTTTGCCTATCCCATGCCTCATGTGCTCATTTCTTTTATACATGAGCCATGGGTTTTACAAAAATTTGGCTTTATGCCCAATTTTCTTACATTTATTCATAAAAGAATACACCAAAATTATTTATTACAAAATTTTTATTTTGGCAGGGGGGCTGGCCGCTTCATGTTCGGTTTCGACTCGGGCATAGGCCTACTTGACCTGGGTTTGGGCCCACTTGGTTTGGTGTTGATTTTGATTTTGACTTGGTCAACCGGGGTGTAAATTTTGACCCCAACAGTAAGGATCTCACGTGTGGATTTTCTCCTCACAAGGTCGAAAGAACTTTGCGAGTGTATTTCATCTCTTTTCACGAGTTTGCGTCCTTTCGGGTTTTCATAAACTCCCCAGCAGTCCTGCTGTTTTTACTCAGGGAGCCCTTTCAGGTTTTCATCCGTTCCCGTTTTGCTTATGGACATACCGTTTTTTAAAGATTCATCGCTGGTAAGACTTTAAATATAGTCTTGCCAATAGGACTTAGGAGAGGTAGGGGCCGTTTACGCCTATGGATTGTATACGGTTTTATAGGATGTATAATCCAAACTGTAGGGCCGGTGTGCTCAATTCGTCTATGACTTGGAGCATTCATGCGTACTATTTCTTGAGATATCGGCCATTGATGGGTGGCATGGGCCTTTCTCCCTCGGCACTTATTAGTTGGTAGGATCCTTCGTCGAACACTTTCTCGATGACGTATAACCCTTCCCAATTTGGCTCGAATTTTCCCTTGGCATGTCGGTTGGGGATGATCGGTCTTTTGAGGACCAACACCAATTCGCCTTTCTTGAAAGCACATAGACGGGTTATTTTGTCATAGGCCCGTGACATTTGGGCTCGGTATAGCTCCAAATTTTTCTCCACCGCGAGCCTCTATTCTTCGAAGGCTCGAGGTCTTCGAGCTGAAGAAGCACGTTTTCCTCCTTCGTCAACTCGTGCTGGATGGCCATTCTTAAGCTTGAAACTTCGATTTCGAGAGGGAGGATCGCTTCCACTCCAAAGAGTAATGAGTATGGAGTGGACTGAGTTGGAGTGCGGTGCAAGGTACGATATACCCACAACGCCTCGTGAAGTTTGAAATTCTAGTCTCTCTTGTTGGCTAAAACATTTTTCCTCCGGAGCTTGCATAAAGTTTTATTGAAAGATTCAGCTAGCCCATTGGCCCTTGGATTGTAGATGGAGGAATATCTCTAGTCTATCTTATGCTGAGTAGTGAACCTTGAGACTTTGAAGCTCTTGAAAGAAGGCCCGTTGTCAGATATGATTCTTCTCGGTGTACCGAAGCGGAAGAACGTCGAAATAACTTTTGTTTTGACTTCTTTTAGCAGGACAGTTTCAGCCCATCTAGAGAAGTAGTCAGTTGCGGACAATATAAACCGGTGGCCTTTGGACGACGGAAGATCAATTGTGCCTACTATATTGGTGCCCAAACTTCGAAGGGCCATGATGTTACCGTAGGATGCAGTGGATTGGGATGCTTGTGAATGAATTCACCGTGAATTTGGCAGAGGTGACATTTCTATGCATGCTCTTCGCAATCCCTTATCATGGTAGGACAGTAATATCCAAGTCGTTGATTTGAAGCCGCTTTTTAGGGCCGAACTGGTGAGCTCTATAGACGCCTGAGTGAACTTCTTTCATGACTTTTTTGGTTTCGGCCGATAACAGACACCTGAGCTAGAGTTGGTCATATGATCTACGGTATAGCGTATTATTTACAAACACAAATCGGAGGGCACTTTTCTTCAACTGAACCCTCGCGGATTTTTCTTCGGGCAGCTTGTCGTATCGGAGGTACTTTATAAAGTGTTCTCTCCAATTGGGCTCGTCTTGAATGATCAGAGCTTTTTTGGCAGGATTGTTCTCTTGTTCTATGCTTTCTTCTTCATATAAAGAGTCTGGAGGCAGAATTTGCCGGCTTCTGACTGTGATTAGAATTTCGTCCATGCCAGGATTAGCCAGCTCTTTAGCTAGGCGAACGAGTACGTCAGCTTTTCCATTCAACGCCCTACAGACTCTCATTAGTTCAATGTGAGTGAACCATTTCATGGGTTCCACCACCCGGCTTCTGTATCGAGCTAACTCAGGCTTATATATCTTGTAGTCTCCTCTCACTTGGTTAATGATAAGTTGGAAGTCACCGTAAACCCATAGCCGGAGGATTTCCATTTCTATGGCGAGCTCCATACCTGTTATCAGAGCTTCGTACTCAGCCTCGTTGTTTGTGCAAGTCTCGGTGAGAGCGAAAGAACGTCGTAGGGTTCCTTCCGATGGCATGACAAACACCAATCTTATCTCTGCCTTTATCTGCGGGATGCTTGATTTGCTGGAGTTCCTTATTGATAAGGCTCCATCGAAGTAGATCTCCCAACATGGCTCGTCATTCTCGAGGTGCAACACTTGTTCGTCGGGTAACTTGCAATTGAGCAGTAACCTATCTGGTATGGGATGAGAAGCAAGGAAGTCGGAGAGGGCTTGCCCTTTTAGTGCTTTCTGAGGAGTATAGATTATGTCGAATTCAAGCAGCATGAAAGTCCATCTTGCCATTATACCGGCTAGGCATGCTTTGGTCATTAAGTGTCTGAGCGGGTCGACCTTGGAGATCAGCATAACACGGTGAGCGAGAAGATAGTGTCTTAGCTTCTTCACGGCAAATATCAGGGCCAGGTACTGCTTTTCGATAGGGGAATAGTTGTGTTCCTCCCCGACTAAAGTTCGACTGAGGTAGTAGAGGGCATTTTCTTTTCCCTCCTCGTTGTTCTGGGCAAGGAGTGTACCGAGTGACTCATCTAGCGCGGCAGTATAGAGAATCAACGGTTTATTTGGAATAGAGGCAGCAAGCACTTGGGGGTGCAACATGTACTGTTTGATGCTTTCGAATGCTTCTTGATATTCGACATCCCAAACAAAGAGAGCTTCCTTCTTTATGAGATTTGAGACAAGCCGTCATTTCCCCGATAGGTTCGAGATGAACCTTCGTATGTAAGCAATCTTGCCTTGAATAGATCTTAGCTGCGTCAGATTCTTTGGAGGAGGCATCTCCATGATGGCCTTTATCTTTGATGAGCTTCGATCCCCCGATGTCGGACTATGAAGCCCAAGAATTTTCCCGACGACACGCCAAAAGCGCACTTCAGAGGTTTTATCTTTAGATCGTGTTCTCTCAGTCGGGTGAAAACGGTCCTAAGATCTTAGATGTGATCGGCCTTGGCTTTAATCTTAATGACCAAACCATCAACATAACATTCAACGACTTTATGGATGAAGTCATCAAAGATTTTGGTCATTGCCCTTTGATATGTAGCGCTTGCATTCTTCAGTCCGAACGGCATCATCTTGTAGTTATATATTCCGATCGGGGTTCGAAATGCCGTGTGTTTCTCATCCTTGGTCGACATCTTGATATGATTATATCCAGATGAGCCATTCATGAAGGTGAACAACTCATAATTTGAGGTGTCATCGACCATCATTTCCATGATCGGTAGCGGGAAGTCATCTTTAGGGCATGCCTTGTTGAGGTCCCTGAAATCGACGCAAACTCGGATCTGCCCATTTTCCTTCTTCAATGGGACGATGCATGCGATCTAGTCTGCATATTTCTGTTCTCTGATGAAGCCAGCATCGATAAGTTTCTTAGTTTCCTCAATGCACTTTTCTTCTAGCTCCCTTCTCATTCTTCGAGGGGCTTGTTTGAATGGCTTGGCATTGGGAGATATAGCCAGCTTATGCATGGCCACTTCAGGAGAGAGGCCAGGCATTTCTTTGTAAGTCCACGCGAAGCAGTCGACGAACTTATGTAGCAGGATGATTATTTGTTCTTTCATTTCCTCTGACAATAGTGAGCTGATGTATGTCGGCCTTAGATTATCGGGCGTTCCCAAATCAACATCAATTAGCTCGTCGAAGGTTGCTTGTCCACCATCTTTAAGCTCTCGAGGGGCTTCTTCTGGCTCGGCTAGCTTGTCGTCATCATTTGAACTTTCGCTGGCTTCACCAACATGGATCATATAGCATGCTTTGGCATTAGGTTGAATGAAACCTATGCTCTGTCTATCGGGGATTCGTCTATCGATGAATGCTCGGACCTGAGATGGATGCCACAGCTCTCATAAAACTTCGCTTTATACTCCGTTTGATATAACCGACATCCGCACATTTTGAAATATTCCCGCATCTCGGGTGCATAGTATCTGGGATTGAGGATGGCTCTTATGCCTCCCTCATAGGGAAGGTACGTGACAGATAAATCGTCCGGGTACACAACAGGATTTGACCCATAAAACAGGATGCCCTTCTGTTCACTTTTCCTTCTGGGAACATAGAAAGTTTGCAGTTGGTTCACGGTAGAGACCGACAAAACATCTAGCTACTTACACATCTGTTCTGGAACCCTTGTGATAGCTAGAGATCCTTTTGTAATCTCGAAGGTTTCTTTTAGCTTCTCATTTTGCATGAGGCCCCAATCTGCATAGTTGTTGCAAGGTAGGTCCTCTCCCTCCGACTCTTTAGTGTCGGTGCCGAAATGAGGGCGAATTTTGCTGCCGGATTGGCCTTCAGCATCAGACTCGTCCGTATCGCTACCGAAATGAGGGTGAGTTTTACGGAAGGATGGACTTCCAGCGTCGGATTCATCAGTGTCACTGCTGAAACGCGGACGCGCTTGGGGTTTTTTCTTTTGAAAGTGACAGCTGGCTCAGATTTTCTTTTGAGTTTCAGGGCTTCTCTGTCCTCGGTCAGTTGTGGCTTAGTATTTTGGGGGTTCACAAAGTACCGAGAATCTTCATATCAGAATTCATGCACACCGAATGGCTGGATGTCTTCGTCAATGCGTCTTTCTTCGCCATTTTTAGTATACTTTATACATTGATGGAGAGTTGACAGAACAATGTCGTAATTGTGAAGCCACGGACACCCCCAAGAGAATTTTAAAATACGTGTCGGTGTCGATCACGTATATTTTGGCTTCGGTTTGTAGGTCCCCGAACCTGATCGGCTGAGCTAAGAATCTCAGAACTTGCTGGCAATTTTGATTGAAGACTTGAATGACCATCTTTTCCCTTGACAGGTATCGAACGTCCATTGACAAACTCTTCAAAGTCTGCAAGTTCATGATATTCACTGAAAATCCCGGATCAATCAATATGCCATTAATCCGATCTTCGTCGCTGTACCCGGCCACATAAAGCGGCCGATTATGCTCAGCCATTCCCAGTAGCAGGTCTTCGTCCTTAAACGTGACTGCGGCGGCATGCAGAGCGTACTTGGCTTCTTTCATAATAATTTCCTCAAAATGAGCCTAGTACCTCTCGGGGTTTTGTAAAGCATGAAATAGAACATCCCCAAGCTCCTTAGATAGGACCAAGATATTGTAGATGCTCAGGAGAGATGGAAGCTTCTAGAGATGGGCTAAGACATTATAGTCTACTGAGGAAGGACTCGAGTTTTCATTTGCCGATTCTCCGCCATCTTCTTCGTTAGTGACATGCTTTTCTTTTACTTTTAGGGAGTTGTCCTGATTTGGCGGTAGAGCCTTGCCGCTTCTGAGCTGAATTTGGTTAGCCCTTATGGCAAGCTCATTGTCCTCTTCAGGAAAACATAGCTCTTCCTCAGAGTCGCTGCCAAGATGGACGACGTAGCAGGTCACTATAGGGATCTCGTCATTGGAGTCTTCTTCTAGCTCCTCCAGAATCTCATCCGCTTCTACGGGGAAGAACTCATTCAACTGAATCAGAGTTCTTTCCTTTTGTTCATAGTCTTCGAGAGAATCGATGCACTTTTGCATAGTCGATCTCCCTGCAGAATTTTTTTCACATCGAGCCACACTTTTCTTCTTCTTGAGCTTCTTGGACTTTGGGCCTGTTTGAACCGAATTGGCAGCTGAAATGGTGGGCTTCTTCTGCCCTTCCCATTCTATTCTGGGCTCTTTCTGAAGTAGCTTTAGCATCTTCTTTGTCTTATTAGATATGTGTGTACTCCACGAAGGCTGTGGTGAGTCAGTTTCATTCCTCAGGGCAGCGGGTTCAGCTGTCTGCTCCCAGAAGGCTTCAGCTTCTGTCTGTATAAAGTTGGTGGTTGCAACTTGATTGTTCACCGACACACTCTTGGACAGCTCGATCTCTCCAGTCTTGTAGTGCTTCTCGACCCAGTCTTTGAAAATATAGCAATCCTCAATCGCTTAGCTTACTACTCTGTAGTACAGGCAATACAGGGGATTGTCGGTCATTTTTGCTTCGTGAGGTCTCTTCGACCCCGGCAATTGTAAACCGTTGTTCAGGGCATCTTGCGAACCTTATCCCTTCTGAAAGAGTAAACCTTGTTCTTTTTCTCCTATAGGGAAGGCCTTTTCCCTCCAAGCATTGGCTTTCGAGACCGGTTGGTTTTGGATTCGCCTGCCATTCTCTTGTCTTCACTATCACGCATTGAAGACATTGGTACTGCTGGAATTCCCGCTTCTACGGTTGTCGTCCCTCTTGCTTTCCAAGTCGTGTCTCTCTGAGAGTCCGGGGCAGACTCTTGCTTCGAGCGTTCCAACATTTGAACTCTCTTGTTCAGCTCTTGAAATGTCTTGAGACCCGCTGTACACAAGAATGGGACCATCCAATTGCTAAGGTTCCCAATGAGGAGGCTGTTAGTTATGTATATGCCCTAAAGGCCATTGTTGTACATATGATGTATATTATAGTGGATGCTTGGATATATATAGAGAGGACTTTCTTGCTCGATATAATAGTATGCTATCTGGTTTCTCTTTGTCTTAACATGTTGACTTGTATTGGGTTACAGTCTTGCTCTCACATGTTGATAAAGCCCTTAGGATATGCACTTGACTACTAGGACTATGATGCAGATCATACTAGTGGGGCCAGGATAGTCCACAAGTATATCCTATAACTGTTCCTAGTCGAGGGGGTATCGAGACAGGGCATCCATACTCCAGAGTAGACTAGCGTATACGCATCATGACCTATATGATGGGTGATGGATGATCCCACATCCATTGGTGTTTGACATCAAAGATGGTATACGGGTGCTCAGTGGAGACTGGGTACACTGAAAGGACTCGCCGAGAACTCCTTGTTGGTATTATACCTATCTTCAGATAGCAGTTCTCTAGTGACACTTGTACAGATTAGTCTATAGACCCGAGATCTTCATAGAGTCTTGGGTGATTCCCACTGTGCTTTGATTTCCACCTTACCACATTCATGAGAATGTGCAAAACGGTGGCTTTTGGGTACAGTCCCGAATCACATGGAGGCAATGAGCGATAGGAGGGGTTTCGTCTCTCTCGGTATTGGGGGTTGATGTTGCGCCGTGTTCGATTGGCTATAACTGGAAGTCCCTGGCCAGGGCTGATATGGAGATATACTGGTAAGTGTTATCAGTAGTTTCTTGACCCGTTATGAGCCTCACATCGACACGACTTATCGGTTACTCGGGTCTGACGTTTACCACTCCTAGACTGGATATGCAACATATTAGATGAAGAGACCGGACTATACGGTTGTGTTACTGATTGGATTTACAGGACTTAGAACAGACTTGCTTGTTGATCTTCTGATTGCTCTATACCCGGGTGGCCGTTACGTTTAGCTGACCGCTTACGGCTTGTTGGTGTTTGATGTGATCATAACCTACTACCAGCGTATTGACGAGTCTTTAGAGTCCTACATAGAGGTTTCCACGCTCAGGCAAAACAGAGTAGGAGCACATATGTGATATGTGCGGGATCGAGATTGATACGAGTATGTGATACCGTATTCTATTCTCGCGATATGTGATATCGGCCGGTTATATGTGATATAGCCGGGTTATCGGATCAATTGTTTATTCGACGAAATAATATATAATATATATGTGTGTGTCTGTGTATTATATGCTCACTTAAATATTTATTATTCTCACTTATGATGCATTTAACATATATGTTATATATGTTTATTGTATTGTTTTCTTTTGTTACATAAATATTATATATGTGATATATAATATTGTGACATGCTAGGTTATACATGCAACAATGATGTATGAGAATTATACCATGCTACATATAATGTTTGGGTTTAAATTCTTAAGTAATTCAAAAATGTGGAAATGAGTCATGGTGGAAGCTTCATGAAGCTTGTTGATAACCATTGACAAAGTCCACCCTGTATTGTTTTGCTTAAGATATTTTCTAACCCAACCATGACACATAGCCATGGTTAACTCTCTACAAGGGTTAGGTATTCACATATACTAACCAAGGGTTGTATTTCTAACCTCATCTCATTCATTCATCTTCTTCTTCCTCATTTCATTTTTGCTCTCTAGTTTTTGGGATCAAGAAGAAAAATAGTGAGAAATTAAATACTAAAGTGAGCTAAATTCCTACTTCATCATCCTCTTCTATACTAGCCATATAGATTAGTGTGTTAGCTTCGCTAATTCCGTATTAGTGAAGAGTGAGCTTGAGTTCGTGTTTCCTCGACGTAGATCATCACAAACTTTGAAGACTTCAAGCAAGGATGCATCGTACATCTTGTGGAGCCTCTCAAGAGTTCGGGAGCTCATGGATCGCAGTGAAGGGACCACTACTCGGAACTTTTGAAGTGAAGGAATGGACTACAAAGGTTGTAATCCCTATCACTTAGATGTAAAGTTGTTTACATGCATAGTTAACCCTAATTCTCTAGTTCGATTACTTGGTTGGTTTATTTAGCACCCCAAAATTTTAATATAGTATATTTGATGCTTGCCAAAACCTTGCTAAGGTGCTAAGGTAACCCTACAGTGGTATCAGAGCCAAGCTAGAGCATTAGGCGTTGTCTAGACGAAGTTAGAATTCTGATCAAACTCCGAATAGCCGAAACGGACCCCCTCTCTGGAAATTTTTCAAAAAGTGGATTTTTCCATGTTAAAAATTTTCAGAAAATCGTGCAGGGAATTCTATGGACACACCTGAAGAACGAAACCCTAACTCGTCCAAGTAACCGCGGATCCGTGGCTAAAACATGGTTTTGGCGGCGGATCCGCGTCGCCACTTGAGAGGCTTAGGTCGGGCCCTTCAGCTGTAAGTCCGTAGGAACTGTGGTATATCTCTGGTTAATTTTAATAGTGCTCAAGTGTTGAGCTCTTTGGGAAATTTTTGAAATTCGTTGAATCGATCGAATTGTCTAACTTCACCTAGCTATCTGTAATATGATATAATATGTGGAATTCATATTGTTAGGCATGAAATCCGTAATATGTGATATTTCGGGTCTATGATGTCTAAGGTGATTGTGGACTCCAAATGTTGTAGTTTTACATTTTCTTTTCTGCGACCATAAGTGTAATATGTGGTGTATCGCCGGTTTCGTTGCTATACATCAACGACAATTGGGATATGCATATTTACTTACGTTGATGACATGTGATGTTATGTGTTGCTGTGATATGTTATATTGGATCATTGTGCTTTGAATAGCCAGGTTTTTTTTTATGTGAGATGAGAGTTTTTATTTTCATTCATGTAAAATTCAATGTATGTAATATTCTTTTATTGGGGTACTTCCGGGTTGAGAATGTTGTCACCATTGTTGTATATTATTTACTTTTCCGCATTAAAATAGACCCAAGGCGGGGAGCATAAGTAACCGGGTTCTAGAGTCCAGTGGTAGACCAACTCAAGGAGTCGAGTCCGGGTCTCCCAACTCTAGAATTGGTAGGGTTGCTTGCCGCTCTCGCAGGGGTCTAGGGATGTAGGTTTGGCTATTCATCACGACTGTGGAATCCGCGTTTTTACTGGCTTAAATAAAATACGAAATTCCTAGTATATCCAATATTTCATATGTGATTCTTCTGCTGCTGATATTCTGTGATGTGATCACTTTATATGCGTGAGACGAATGCTTATACTATATATATATGATATATAAATATTATTGCTTTCGTTTCTTCTATGATGCTTAGGAAGTATAAATGATGGGAATTCATTAATGAGATGAATGAAAAGAAAAGAAAGCTAAAAGATGTTGTAGAATCAAATTTTCAAAAAGGGTAGCTCTAGTTTTTGCTTTGCATAGCGATATTCCTTATAGAATATCCAGCACCTTATTCGATAAGGAAAGAGCCGAGATCCCATCACCGGGATGACCTCTTTAGCGAAACTAGCGGATGCTACAACTCACTCGGTTATGTTTTTTGATTGCTTCTATAGTTCTTGCTTTGCATAGCGGTATTCCTTGAAAAATATCCAGCACCTTATTCGATAAGGAAAGAACCGAGATCCTTTCACCGGGAGTGAGCTCTTTAGCGAAACTAGTAAAAGCCTAAAAAAACTCTTTTTCAAAATCACTTGTTTCTACAACGATATCAAGTTCATTACGCTCATGGTTTTCATAAAAACCTGCGTAGCCCTCCGTCATTTCAGATAGAAACTAGTTAGTATTTGTGCTGCTTTTGTTGACCTTAGCCTAGGCGTAGTGTACGGTAACTAATTAGTGTTTATCTGCTAAAACATGAGATGTGATTGAGTTAGGGTAGTCGTACGACTTTGTTGACCTTAGCCAAGGGTCGTACGGGTGGGTTTAATTTAATCAGGAAATGACGGGTTGAACTTGGCTAGCACTTATGATTTGTTGACCTTAGCCAAGGTCATAAGTTGCTAGGGGCAAAAGTATTATCGGGAATTTCAAGTGTTGAAATTTACAATGAGATTGCATACCTTCTATGAGATAGTTGGATCCCGATACCCGCTGCGAGCAAGAGTTGCTCCTAGGAGAGTTTTACACTTTATAATTAGCTAATTCATTAGGTGTCTAGAAAGGTATTAATGGGGCTACCCCTAGGAAAAGACGAGGTTTATCTTAATTAGGTCCGTGTGAAAGCACGGGGAACCTCCCTCAAAGTACCGGCACTGTCCTGGCTGAACGGTTCGCGAAGTTGTAGACTGTAATTAATCCCGGCTAGTCTTTCCTTTTTAAGGTTTTTTGAAGGAAGATTTGATCAAAACAGTGGGAGCCATTCTGATTAAATAAGATAATAACCAATCTAATCTTGAAAGAGCATACGCTAAAGTATTTCCTTCTCTCTCTCTATAGGTAGCGACCATGTCAGGCCTTAATCAAGATAATAATATAGATGTATTGACCGAACCCACTTATTATACTGAGCAGGGGAACGTTGGTTCCGTTTTTTCTTATAATTGTTATAAGACTGAATAGGAAATAGGGAAATATCCAGATTCACACGCCGCCCAAACGAAGAATAAGCATAATGATGCATCTTCTTCGGGTGTGTTTGTTATCGAGAACTGTTTCTCAGTTCACTCTACGTCTTGGGCATTAGATACCAGATCAGGATCCCACCTATACAATATATTGCATGGGCTAAGGAAAGGTAGAGAACTGGGAATAGGTGATCATTCCGTAAGATTTAGGAATGGTGCAAATGTTGTAGCCAAAGCAGTTGGCGAATATCACCTTGTATTACCAAATGGTAATACATTGATTCTGAACGAATGCTATTAAATACCGAACCTGATATGCAATCTTATATCAGTTTCTTTATTAAGTAAAGAAGGATATAATTTTGTAATTCAGGATGATGTTATGAACATCTTTCTAAATCAAAAGTTGATTGGATCAGGCTCGTTACATAATGGCATATACATTCTAAATCAAACCATGGCTCTTGATGTACAAAACATTCACAAGAGGATGAGTTCAGAAATGAACGAATCCTTCTTGTGGCACTATAGACTAGGTCATATCAATACGACACGACTAGCTAAGTTACATAAAGATGGATATTTGAATCCGTTTGAATTATCATCTTATGAAACTTGCCATTCATGTCTCAAAGGCAAAATGACCAAAACTCCGTTTAGTGGACACGGAGAAAGAGTTACAGAACTCTTGGGACTGATACATAGTGATGTATGTGGTCCCATGTCTACACATGCCAGGAATGGTTTCTCATACTTCATTACATTCACTGGCGATCTCTCAAGATACGGACATGTGTTCTTGTTGAAACACAAGTCTGAAGCTTTTGAGAAATTCAAAGAAAATAAGAACGAAGTCGAGAACCAAACGGGAAAAAGTATTAAGATCCTTTGATCTAATCGAGGAGGAGAATACTTAAGCAATGAGTTCCTGGATTATTTAAAAGAGAACGAGATTCTCTCTCAGCTTACTTCTCCGTATACACCACATCACAACGGTGAATCAGAATGAAGGAACTGCACCCTATTAGATATGGTACTCTCTATGATGAGCACTGCTGAGTTTCCTATTTCCTTTTGAGGGTATACGCTTGAGACTGCCATATACCTATTGAATATAGTTCCAACCAAATCGGTGCCTACCACTCCATATGAGATATGGAATGGAAAGAGACCATCTCTTAAACGAGTTAAGATATAGAGTTGTCCGGCCTATGTTAAAAAGCAAAATCCGGACAAGCTCGAGGCAAGATCAGTTTTTTGCAAGTTTGTGGGATATCCAAGCAATTCGTATGGATATCTATTCTACCATGGTGAACAACAAAAGGTATTTGTTGCTTAATATGCAATTTTTTTAGAAAAGGAATTTCTTGCAAAAGAAATTAGTAGCGAAGAGGTAGAGATGGAAGAAGTTCCAGCAGCACAGGCTATAACTAACGATTTGGTGGAACCGGAGGATTCGATAGTTCCCAACGAACCTCAGCCTCTCCGCCGATCTAGTAGGGTTCCTCTTCCACCTGAGAGATACTATGGTTTTCTCAT
Source organism: Agapanthus africanus (assembly GCA_030015575.1). Taxonomy (NCBI): domain Eukaryota; kingdom Viridiplantae; phylum Streptophyta; class Magnoliopsida; order Asparagales; family Amaryllidaceae; genus Agapanthus; species Agapanthus africanus. The sequence continues at coordinate 416,484,125 of JASDDO010000024.1, read as the reverse complement.
TGATGGTGGAAGCGAGGACTGCATCATGGAAGATGATGACCCAACCAGCTTCGAGCAGGCCATCACAAATGAGGACTCTGTGAAATGGCTGGATGCAATGCGGTCTGAGATGGAATCCATGTACACCAACAAAGTATGGACTTTGGAAGTTGCTCCTGAAGGGATAAAACCCATTGGGAGCAAATGGATCTTTAAGAAGAAACTTGGTATAGATGGAAAAGTTGAGACTTTCAAAGCTAGACTTGTTGCAAAGGGTTTTCGTCAACAACCAGGTGTATGACGAAACCTTTTCTCCAGTGGCTATGCTTAAGTCTATCCGGATCCTACTTGCCATTGCTGCGTACCATGACTACGAAATCTGGCAAATGGATGTCAAGACCGTCTTTCTAAATGGTGATTTAGAGGAGTGCGTGTACATGACTCAGCCAGATGGCTTCGTAGATAGTGGGAGTAGCGGAAAGGTATGCAAGCTGCTTAAATCCATTTACGGGTTAAAGCAAGCATCGTGGAGTTGGAACATCTGTTTTGATGTTGTAGTCAAAGAGTTTGACTTCATAAAAAACGTAGATGAACCTTGTATTTACAAGAAGGTGACAGAGGGAAGGTTGTCTTCCTCGTATTGTACGTGATGGCATACTCTTGATAGGAAATGAAGTTCCTATGCTGCACTCGGTCAAGATGTTCTTATCACAAAGATTCTCAATGAAAGATCTAGGTGATGCCTCCTGCATTTTGGGGATTAAGATCTATGGAGATAGATATAAACGGATACTGGGATTGTCCCAATCCAGGTACATTGACACCATACTAAAGAGGTTTAGTATGGAAGAATCCAAGTGTGGGAACTCACCCACGATCTCTGGACTCACTCTCTCCAAAGAGATGTCTCCCAAGACTGATTTGGAGAGAGCTCGCATGCAAGGGATACCCTATGCTTCAGCAGTAGGTTCTATCATGTATGCGATGCTATGTACCAGACCTGATGTAGCATACTCACTAAGTGTAGTGAGTAGGTATCAAGCAGATCCTAGAGAAAATCACTGGACAGCTGTGAAGAACATTCTTAAGTACTTGAAAATGACTAAAGAGATGTTGTATGGTAACGGAGAACTCCAGATGAAGTCCTTTACCGATTCGAGCTTCCAAAGTGATAAGGACGACTCTAAGTCGCACTCGGGATTTGTCTTTAGCCTCAATGGAGGGGCGGTGTGTTGGAAGAGTTCCAAATAGGAAACCGTTGCAGACTCAATGATGGAGGTTGAATACATCGCTGCCAATGATGCTGGCAAAGAGGCTGTCAGGATAAAGAAGTTCATAACTAAACTTGGAGTGGTTCCATCCATTGAGCATCCAATACCCTTGTATTGTGATAACAATGGAGCTGTGGCTTTGGCCAAGGAACCTAGATCCCATCAGAGATCCAGGCATATTCTGAGGGGGTATCAACTAATCCGGAAGATAGTTGATCGCCGGGAGATCGAGGTCAGGAGAGTAGACACAAAGGATAACACTGCGGATCCATTCACGAAGGCTATTCCCCAGATAAAATTTGAGATACTCTTTGGGATATTGGGTATGAGATACTACAACAGCTGGCCTTAGTGCAAGTGGGAGATTGTTAATTATGTATATGCCCTAGAGGCTATTGTTGTACATATAATGTATATTATAGTGGATGCTTGGATATATATAGAGAGAACTTTCTTACTCGATATGATAGTATGCTATCTGGTTTCTCTTTGTCTTAACATGTTGACTTGTATTGGGTTACTGTCTTTCTCTCACATGTTGATAAAGCTCTTAGGATATGTACTTGACTGCTAGGACTATGATGCAGATCATACTAGTAGGGTCAGGGTAGTCCATAAGTACATCCTATAACTGTTCCTAGTCAAGGAGGTATCGAGACAGGGCATCCATACTCTAGAGTAGACTAGCGTATACGCATCATGACCCATAGGATGGGCGATGGATGATCCCACATCCATTGGTATTTGACATCAAAGATGGTATACGGGTGCTCAGTGGAGACTGGGTACACTGAACGGACTCGCCGAGAACTCCTTATTGGTATTATACCTATCGTCAGATAGCAGTTCTCTGGTGACACTTGTACAGGTTATTCTGTAGACCCGAGATCGTCATAGAGTCTTGTGTGATTCCCACTATGCTTTGATTTCCACCTTACTACGTTCATGAGAACGTGTAAAACGGTGGCTTTTGGGTACAGTCTCGAATCATATGGAGGCAATGAGCGATAGGAGGGGTTTCGTCTCTCCCCGTATTGGGGGTTGATGTTGCGCTGTGTTCGATTGGCTATAACTGGAAGTCCCTGGCCAGGGATGATATGGAGATATACTGGTAAGTGTTATCAGTAGTTTCCCAACCCATTATGAGCCTCACATCGACACGACTTATCGGTTACTGGGGTCTGACGTTTACCACCCCTAGACTGGATATGCGACATATTAGACGAAGAGACCGGACTGTACGGTAGTGTTACTGATTGGATTTGCAGGAGTTAGAGCAGACTTGCTTATTGATCTTCTGATCGCTCAATACCCAGGTGGCCGTTACGTTTAGCTGACCTCTTACGGCTTGTTGGTGCTTGATGTGATCATCACCTACTGCCGGCGTATTGACGAGTCTTTAGAGTCCTACATAAAGGTTTCCAGGCTCAGGCAAAACAGAGTAGGAGCACATATGTGATATGTGTGGGATCGAGATTGATACGAGTATGTGATACCGTATTCTATTCTCGCGATTTGTGATATCGGCCGGTTATATGTGATATAGCCGGGTTATCGGATCAAGTGTTGATTCGATGAAATAAGATATATATATATATATGCTCACATAAATATTTATTATTCTCACTTATGATGCATTTAACATATATGTGATATATGTTTATTGTATTGTTTTCTTTTGTTATATAAATATTATATGTGTGATATATAATATTGCGGCATGCTAGGTTATACATGCAATAAGGATGTATGAGAATTATACCATGCTACATATAATTTTTGGGTTTAAATTCTTAAGTAATTCAAAAATGTGGAAATGAGTCATGGTGGAAGCTTCATGAAGCTTGTTGATAACCATTGACAAAGTCCACCCTTTTTTGTTTTGCTTAAGATATTTTCTAACCCAACCATGACACATAGCCATGGTTAACTCTCTACAAGGGTTAGGTATTCACATATACTAACCAAGGGTTGCATTTCTAATCTAATCTCATTCATTCATCTTCTTCTTCCTCATCTCATTCATTCATCTTCTTCTTCCTCATCTCATTTTTGCTCTCTAGTTTTTGAGATCAAGAGGAAGAATAGTGAGAAATTAAATACTAAAGTGAGCTAAATTCCTAATTCATCATTCTCTTCTATACTAGCCATATAGATTAGTGTGTTGGCTTCACTAATTCCGTATTAGTGAAGAGTGAGCTTGAGTCCGTGTTTTCTCGACGTAGATCATCACAGACTTTGAAGACTTCAAGCAAGGATGCATCGTACATCTTGTGGAGCCACTCAAGAGTTCGGGAGCTCATGGATCGCAGTGAAGGGACCACTACTCGAAGCTTTTGAAGTGAAGAAATGGACTACAAAGGTTGTAATCCCTATCACTTAGATGTAAAGTTGTTTACATGCATCGTTAACCCTAATTCTCTAGTTCGATTACTTGGTTGGTTTATTTAGCACCCTAAAATTTTAATATAGCATGTTTGATACTTGCCAAAACCTTGCTAAGGTGCTAAGCTAACCCTACAGAGGCTGACGGATTGTCCCTGCTCTAGCGGCGGTTTGCACTTAACAGTGAGGTTGCGCCATCAGGCAATAAAGTCCGTGTTTCCTTCGTTTTTTCCCGGCTTGGTTCTCACAAGTTCAGCAATGGAGATTTTATCACTGACACTCATGAACCTTTGCCGAAATAGAGACTCCATTTGTGCAAAAGTAGTGATGGACCCGTCTGGTATACTCGCGTACCAGTCGAAAGCGACACCAGTCAGGATGTTGACAAACTGACAAAGAAGGAGCGCATCATTTCCCCCTGTATTTCTGCATGGCGCTTTAAAGTGGGCGACATGCTGATTTGCGTTTCTTGTCCCGTCAAATCTTTCGAACTTATGAATGACGTAGCTGCTCGGGAACTCGATCAGATCGTACTGTGCGGGATATGGCAGCCCACTACTGTCAATTTCTTTCTGAGCTTCGGCTTCGGCCACCAATGTTTTAACCTTGCTGGTGACCAAATCCATTATTCGATCTTGTGTTAGCGAGATAGTGCTATCTGGGGCCAAGACGTCCCCAGAAGTGAAATGTGGCCATCTTTCGGACGGCTCACCCAATCTTGGACCCAAGGGGACAGGCATCGGTTGCTTCGAGTTTTCATCACCCGGCTCATGAGTAGAGACATGTGCTTGATTGGAAGGTGCCCGAGCAATTTGAGCCATGAGCTGCATCACAACATTCATCAGGTCATCAATTTTTGAGTAGAGCATGGCCATCTCTTTATCTTTGCTCCTGAGCTATTTTCGAAGCTCTCTAAGCAGCTCTTACTCTACAGTCCTGGGGCGGAAATTCGTCCCTTCCTCGCTATCTGAGCTTGACTCCATATGGACTAAGGAGTATTTCTTCCTATTGGCCTCATCGAGAGGGTTTTCTTCATCTAGCGGAGGCGGTAGATATTGGAAAGCGGCAATCACATTCAAGCCAGATTGAGCATAGGATGTGGTGGCTCTATCCTTACTTTTGCTGCGAAGGTTGTTGCTGGGACGCGTGCCCACCATGTAGGCCATGTGGATAACATATCCGGACGTCCTTTCATTATTGGCAGCTAATTTCACGGACCGCTGTCATGGCCCTTCTGTTTCGGTAACGGTCAATCGGTTGAAAATGGCTGGCCTGATCGGGTTCTTGAGTTGTGCTGGCACTTCTTTTCTGGATTTGCCTTGTTTCTTTCGCGCGGCACAGAGCGCCTGATAGACTCTTGAAAAAATGGTGTCATGCTTTCTCTGTTGGGGCTTGGACACATCTCTTTGTAGTATCGTTCGGACTGCTGTCTTCTTGATTCTGGCGGTCATGGCATTAATCTGAACCCACTTCAGATATTCGAAGGAATTGCTAACTCTTATGGCCGACTCAGCCATTGTCACGGGGTAACCCTGCTCTTGGAACCTCACATGATTCCACTTGGCCGGAGTCTTGGCCCTCTTGTTGGCTCGATACCCGAGCCACTTCTGTTCTGAGCACTTGGCAGGCTACGACACTTCGGGAAGCCGCTGTAGACCGGGTGATGGAGAGCTTTGGAGATACGCCTGATTGCGTACTTGTTGGAGTTGTCGCCTGAGCTCGTCCGCGATGTTTGATGATGCCCTTTGTACCAGCATTCTTGCCCACTGCTGGAGCACCAGAGAGTCGTTCGGACACCATCTTATGTTTGGGTTGTGGTGCCTTAGCGATCACAACGTTCGGCCTCTTGCCCCTTGAGACCAGCTTAGCCACTTGGTTTGCTGGGATTTCTGTCAGATGAGCGCTTTCGGCAGGGTAGATGATGATGAAACCAAATTGGCGGGGCGGTTCCTCCTACTGCCGACTGAGGCTTGCGGGGAGAATCATAAGAGCGTTGATCTTGACCACGTACAGGATCGGATTCGCTTCAGAAGCTGAATTCATCTTAGAAGACATCATTGTTGAAAGTTGATTACTACACGGAAAAGCATTATTTTAGTATAAACATCGGTATATATGTTAAATGAGTTCGCATGAACGCTTGACCCGAGATATGGGATGAGAGAATGGTCCCACCGGGCGTGTCAGAATCTGTAGGGTGTTTTTCATCACCCTATCGAGATGGGAATGCGTGCGTGTGTCAGGCGCATTACAGATTCCCCCTACCTAGGGTAGGCCAGGATTTATTGATTATGGGGATCCGAATCTCCGGCAGCCACGGACTAAGCTGCCGTTAATTACCCCTAGCCTTTGAAGCGAAGGAACCTCGGATTGACGGGTCAATTAGTCATGCAAACTTAATGTGCAGTGTGCGTATGCGTGTCTTGAGGGGTTTTAGGTATATCGAGGGCTTCGCAGAGTTTATGGGGGACGTGTTTTGAGTGTGGAGTAAATGAAAAAAAGAAAGAAGAAAAGGAAAAAAAGGTGGGTAACATCCTGAGGACGTGTAGGCGCTGAGCGCCAGCGCCTCACGTGCGTTGCACGTGGGTGTTGGGCGCTCGGCGCTGGGTGTCAGCGCCTCACGCACCCGGCACATAGCGCCGGGCTCCAGCGCCTCACGCGCCTGGCACATGGGCACGGGCGCCTGTAGAAAGAAAGGGCTTGGCCCTGAAATCAGGAGTTGAACTCCTGAAAAGGATTTTTATCTATGGAGTTAAACTCCAAAAGCTTTTGAGTGGAGTTAAACTCTCAAAAATGATTTTTTATTAATGGAGTTAAACTCCAAAAGATTTTAAATGGAGTTAAACTCCTAAAAGGGTTTTATTTATGGAGTTAAACTCCAAAAGATCTTGATAAATGGAGTTGAACTCTCAGAAATCTTTGGAGATGATCAAAGGGGACCCTTTTCTTCTCCACTTTAGCCCTGGATCTTATTTTGAGCCTTGGATCTTCCCGAAGTGGGTTTTTTGGAGATGGGTCTCCTTCTTCCTCCTCTTTGTTGGTTGGATCTTGGAGAAAAGGGGGTGAGACTTAAAAATCTCCCCTTTTAAGGATTTGATGGAATATCCGAGCTCCCCTTCAAGGGTTTTATGATGAAAATCTGTTTCTTTTTGAAAAAAGAAGAGCTAAACTCTTGATTTAATTCAAAAAAAATGAAGAAGTTTTAGAACCTTGAGGAAGGAGAAGGAGGCACAGAACCCTAATTTTCGAGAGAGTGAAAAAGTTGTCCTTAATTTTTTCATCATGTTTGCTTTTATAGGCTACACACTTTACATATAGCCCCATAGGCTTTATCAAATGGCACTTGTGCTACCCCATGCCTTATGTGCTTATTTCCTTTTGCACATAAGCCATGGGGTTTATAAAATTTTGGCTTTTTGCCTATTTTTCATACATTTATTTTCAAAAAATTGCATCAAACTAATTTATTGCTTCATTTTTGGCATGGAGCTGGCCCCTTCCATGCTTGGTCCTGACTTAGGCTTGGGCCCCCTTAGCTTGGGGATTGATTGAGTTTGACTTGGTCGATCGGGGTGTAACTTTTGACCCCAACGGTACACACCCACCCACTTCTTGATGACACATGTAGGAGAGAAAGGAAAAAAGGATTAAAAGAGTAGGATCTCTACTCATTTTGATGGGGGCTTGCTCATTTGAGATTTTCTATTCTCTCTCCTCTTTTTCTTTTCTTCCTCCTTTCATTAAGAGCTCTCTAGTTATTTAAGAAAGAGATTATGATAGAGAGATAAATTATGAGAGCTAGTCTACATCTCTAACACCCACTATCTAACAAGCCTTGATTGTTAGTTGCTTTACTTGTGGTTCTTGGTGTGAAGCTAATGCTTGAGTTGGTTTCCTCGAGTGGATCCATCTTTGACAAGGATGGCCTTCACCAAGCTTGTTTCTTATAACCAAAGGTGCCTAATTAGAGTTCAAGTTCATCCTAAAAGCATATGAAGATACTTCAAAGGTTGTAATTGCTAAATTATTCATGTAGTTCTCTCTTCTGCATGCTAGTTCAAGTGTTTGGATTGATTGCTAAGTTGTGAATGCTATGAAAATTTTTGTTTGCCATCGTGCTTCTGTTGCGCACTAGCATTCCTACAGTGGTATCAGAGCTATTAGGCAGGGATGCTGACCTATGGGGGTTCTCACTATATGACAGTAGTGGCGAAGTGTAAGCTCTTACGCCTAGTGTGCCTCGTATGGATTGGTCCAGCGGGTTGTAGTCTGTCGCGAGGGGACAACGTAAAAATTAGCTTCCGAGAGACCTTTGAGTGCCATGGCGAGCTTCCGTCGCATTGATAGACCATACAGTGGTATTAGAGCCAAACTAAACACTAGAACAAGATTAGATGATATTTTAATTTCGAGACCGAAATTTTCCTCGTATTTTATTTCCGAGATCAAGCCTGTTGGAGATAGTGCCCTCAGAGTCAATTATTGGATCACAGGCACGTGATTGCAATGATTGAGGGAGGACCTATACCGGTAGGACAATCTTACTCAAGATGATAGTATGCTATCCGGTTTATCTTTATCGTCGTGTACTGCTTTAGGTGATCTTACAAGTCACTATTACACGTTGATAGAGCCCCTAGGATTCTTGCTTGACTGCCAGCAGTATGAGGGCGTCATATACGTGGGAGCTGGGGTCTATAAGCACGTTCTTAAAAGGTCCCTAGTCGTGGGAGTTTCGAGACAGGGCATCGATACTCTAGAGTAGACTAGTGTATACAGTCGAGACCCCGACGAGGGGCGGTGGCCGGTCTCACAAGCCACTGGTGTCAGTTGGATCACCTAAGATGTATACAGGTGCTCATTGGGTTATGAGTACACCGGACAGGACACGCCGGGAACATGCTAGTTGGTCTTATACCAGACGTCAGATAGTAGTTCCCTGGTGACATGTGTACAGGTTAGTTCATCGACCTGAGATCGTCATTTGTCTCGTGTGAGTTCCCACTGTACTTTGATTACTACCCTACCACGCTCAAAAGAGACGTGCAAACAGGTTTTAGTTTGGTACAGTCCCGAGCCACATGGAGGCAGTGAGCGGATCTTCAGGGGTTCGTCTCTCCCGGTATTGGGGGTGAGGTCGCGCTGTGTCTAGGAGAGCTATTACACGAAGTCCTTGGCTAAGGCAGGAGATTTACTGGTAGGTATTCCAGTAGTATCTCAGGGTGTTCTGGGCTACACTCCATTGTTGGATATAGTGCCCTCAGAGTCAATTATTGGATCACAGGCACGTGATTGCAATGATTGAGGGAGGACCTATACCAGTAGGACAATCTTACTCAAGATGATAGTATGCTATCTGGTTTATCTTTATCGTCGTGTACTGCTTTAGGTGACCTTACAAGTCACTATTACACGTTGATAGAGCCCCTAGGATTCTTGCTTGACTGCCAGCAGTATGAGGGCGATCATATACGTGGGAGCTGGGGTCTATAAGCACATCCTTAAAAGGTCCCTAGTCGTGGGAGTTTCGAGACAGGGCATCGATACTCCAGAGTAGACTAGTGTATACAGTCGAGACCCCGACGAGGGGTGGTGGACGGTCTCACAAGCCACTGGTGTCAGTTGGATCACTTAAGATGTATACAGGTGCTCATTGGGTTATGAGTACACCGGACAGGACTCTCCGTGAACATGCTAGTTGGTCTTATACCAGACGTCAGATAGCAGTTCCCTGGTGACATGTGTACAGGTTAGTTCATCGACCTGAGATCGTCATTTGTCTCGTGTGAGTTCCCACTGTGCTTTGATTACTACCTTACCACGCTCAAAGGAGACGTGCAAACAGGTTTTAGTTGGGTACAGTCCCGAGCCACATGGAGGCAGTGAGCGGATCTTCAGGGGTTCGTCTCTCCTGGTATTGGGGGTGAGGTCGCGCTGTGTCTAGGAGAACCATTACACGAAGTCCTTGGCCTAGGCAGGAGATTTACTGGTAGGTATTCCAGTAGTATCTCAGGGTGTTCTGGGCTACACTCCGACACAACTTGTACTGCTTTTGGGGGTCTGACTTTTACTAACCCCCTAGGACCGCCATGCGATGCTCATAGACGAACGGACCGGACTGTACGGATATTGTCACTGACAGGCTCAGTAGGGTGTCAGCATGAGTTCGCTCATAGACGTCCCTTTTGGTCAATACCAGGTAGCCCGTTACGTATGGCTAATACCTCTGACGTGCTAGTGGTTAAATCCACAACCAAAGTATTGACGAGTGTTTAGAGTCCCCTACAGACCGTTTTCTCAAGTTTCGGGCGAAACGCTGTAGAGGCCGTATGGAGATATGGTAGGGTTCGATCTTATACGTGCGGTATTGAACGGATCATGATCGGACGGATAATACTTGCGGTCTTTGGTTTAAGCCGGATCCTAGTATTGTACAGTGTAGATTTTGTCTCATTGCATTTGTATTCGGTCGAAATACAAATGCGGGTATGTATATACAGTCGCGGGGTTTTCCTGTAATTTATTACGGGATCAGTTTTTTGAAGTTGCCAGTTTGCATTCCGTTCCGGCCAGTTTTCCTTTGTTCCTTCACGGCCGGATTTTTGTGATGGGAGGGGCTAATTTTCAAGTTTGCAAATTAGCAATTGTGGAGGGGGTTTCTTGTAATTGTGGAGGGTTTATTTGGATATGGAAAGATTATGATAGCAACTTTTCTTTTCATGTATCATTTCATAGCTTTATGAGATTGGATTAGTTTTGATGGTGGTGTGACCTTTTTACCTCATTTTCTTCACATGGCTTATGGTCACCATTTGCTTTTCCTATACTCACCCCTTTTGTTTTTTTTCCTCCACCATTTTGCAATAAGGGGCCGGCCACATCATGAGGAGATGAGGGCAATTCATTTGGAGGAAAAAATTCATTCATCTCATTTGCTTGCTTGCAAAAATTCCTAACACCTTTTCAAAGTTCATTTTTCCTTCTCCAATTAAAAATAGCAACTTCACAACCCCAACTGAGACAATGGATTCTACACTTAGCCTACAGTATTCTTGGACACGTCGGCTCGCCAACTTCGTGCCCGAGTTGCCTCAGTCCAGAGGTGGGAGCCCGTAAAAGAACCCGGCGTTGTGGTGCCCATTCCGACGAGGAGCTGAAGACCGGAGATTCCGCGAGGAGATCGGAGTGGAGGCCGAAGATCGAAGGACACAGATCGCTCGGTATAGCTCTCTACCCTTTCTCTAGTTTGCTAGTATTAGGTTAATGGCCCGATCCGGGTTTTATAGTGTGCGGTAGTGCCGGTTTACAGTTTTGTAAAAGTTTCGTTTCCGCATTTTGGCCTCGGATTGACGGCCGGGGTGCTGCCGTGCACTTACACTGGTATCAGAGCTACCCCATTAACCTAGTCTAGCTTGCTCTAACGTGTTTACAAGTTCGATCGAACGAATTTCCAAAAACCACAATTTCTATTGCATCAGTTTCTATCGAATTTTTTTTGGCTCGAAATTTTTTTCAGTGTATTGCAGAAATACATGCAGGAAGTTTTAAGCATTCTGTAGAAATTTGATACAGTGATCCCACATTGGGACCGCGGAACCGCAGCTAATCCCCTGTTTGGGCCGCGGTTCCGCGGCAGTAAGATGTCATTGCCGTACTAAATTTCTACAGTAGCTTTATGGGTTGAAATTGGGGTTTTTGGAATATTCTGTTTGGACCCAGATTTTCTTTGAGTGCTACAGTTGTGCTTGGGGCCCACTTCAGGAATTTTGGTCGATCAAAAATTTTAAACATGTTAGTTCACAGTATTTACATTATATCTGCGACCGTGAATGTCATTTGATCGGTAAATCATGTCTAACTGCTATAGCCCTTTTAGACGGATTTGCGAACGTGATATTCATGTTGATGTTCTGTGTTGTGCTGTGATGTTGCGGATTGTCGTCGTGGATAGCCTGAATGCAATGGTAGTATAGTTTGGTTTATTATGTACATTTGTTATTGCGGGGCGAGCGTCCGACATGTGGACTGCCGTTACTGCATGTTTGTATATTATTCTTTTGGGGCACGACCGGGCTGAGGTCGATATACCCGTTGTATGTATATTTTTACTTTCTGTACTAGGATTGCCCCGCAGAGGGGTGCACGGATAGCCGGGTTCTAGAGGGCAACGGGCCCGCATCTCATGGCGTTGAGACGGAGGGGGCTTTACTCTAGAATTGGCGGGCTATTCGCCGCACTCGTAGGGGGTACAAGTTGACCCAAGGAGGGGTGCCCAAGTTACCGGATTCTGTGAAGTGCTGGGTGGTCCATTCATGTTGTTGAAGGGGGCTTCCTCGCTTCAGGTTTTGGCAAGTAACTTGCCGCGCCCGTAGGGGTCTAGGATTTCATTGCACAGGCTATCCACACGACCAGGGGAACGTCGGGTTTCAGTAGCGGCTCTGTGAAACCCGGGGATCCCAGATATCTGTATTGTTCTGTGATGCTTATTACATTTCTGTGATGTTGCATTTTATCACGCCTTGAGCGAATATTATATATTGATATATATACTAGTAGATGTTGTATATGTTTTGCATCCGCGCTAGTCCAGTCCTCGCTCTGTCGTTAGTTAAGTAACCTAACGGGTGATGACGGGACCCAGTGGCGAATGCGGATGGCATATACATACATCATTATTTTCGTTCTTTTGTGGTGTGATCAATTGATGAGACTGCGTTGATTCGGATCAATGCAACCAAAACAAACCTATTCTGATGTTGTTGGAACATTTTTTAAAAAGCTGTTATTGCAAGGACGTTCACTTTTGTTTTGCACAGTGGTATTCGGTTATGAATATCCAGCACCTCAGTCGACGAGGTTGTCTTTTTCAGTTGTCTTTTTCTCTTACCTTCTCTCAGGTTTCGAGTGTTCCTCGGATTAGGACAGTACACCTATTACGCAAATTGGATAGTCTTCTTCCAAACCATAGCCAGGTGCTGAACGGTAGGGAATGAAGAAAACCGTTTAGCCTGAAAGGTGTACAGAAGGTATTAAGTTAAGACAAATAAAGGGATTAGTAAGAGAGCAAAGTAAATTGCGACTGCTATTCACGACCAAACCAAGTATTTCATTACCACTCCCACTTCACCTTTGTATTTCTCCAGGACACTCCGTATCACTACGAAGATCCACAGTTTATTGGATACTCCATCGTATGGTTATATACGAACTCGAAAGGAACTCGTTCCAGTTTGGGGATGGATTCTGGTTCAGGAGAAATAGGGATAAGGTTTATTCGGTTGTCTTTTATCTTCACCTTCTCTCGCATTGCGAGTGCTCTTAGGATTAGGACAGTACACCCATTATGCTTATTGGATAGTCTTCTTCTAAACCATAGGCTGGTGCCGAACGGTAAGGAAGGAAGAAAACCATTTAGCCTAAGAGGGTGTACAGAAGGTAATGACTAAAGACATATGAAGGGATCTAGAGAGATGGCAAAGAAATATACGGTAACAGTTGTGAATCTGGATAATGGAAGAGGCATTACTAGGAATACCCGGATACCCCTACGAAACATTTCAATGTTTCAGTTTCACTGTGTATTGTTAAAAGAAAACCGATTTCCCAATTAGTCCTTACTCCAGGGTATGTATTTACCAGGTTTGATTCTCACATCTGTATGGTTTTACAGATGATGAGTGGGAGTAAGTTATTGGGAATTAGGTGATCATCCTCATTATATCGGAATTCGTTGTAATTGGTGATATTTGAGGAAATCACCTGGGTAGTTTGCCGGACGGAAAATATTTGGTTTTGAATATCCGTTGTTATGCACCAATTTCAAATTGATATATCTGTACGTTTATTTTTATAAAGTGAGATATGACTTTTTGAAATTATGTCTATGACATTTACCTATATCAGTGGATGGTTATGTAAGGAGCATTAAACAGCGGTGTAATTCTTCATAACCAAAGTACAGTTTTCAACCTACGGCACACAGGGAATGAGAAATTGGACTCAGGGGACTTATACAGAGTATTGTATGTTGTCCAGTGTCCATTAGGACAGAAGGGTTGGTTCTCATACTATATTCTGTTTACTTGTGACTTCTCTAGTTCTTAGACATGTGTTTCGTAGAAATACAAGGTCAAAGTTTTGAGAAGTTATAGGTATAAGAGTAAAGTAGAGAACCAGATGTTGCAAGTATCGGGATTCTTCAAGGTGATCGAAGATGTAGATACTTGTGCATTGTATTCAGTTGATAGTAATGATTAAGAGAACTTGCTTCTCTTTCAGGTTACTCATAATTGGAAGCACTCCTAAGTTGAGTAACGCTGATCGGCCTCCTTCCATTTAGTTGACATGCACTGGAGACGGCTGCATGATTTGAATCTGGTTCAATTAAATCAGTGCCTCTGTTTCTGTATTGGATATAGAACAGTTCGTATCTTAACGATGTTAAGGTACGGGGAGTTGTCCGGCTTATGCTTAAAACCAGACTCTGGATAACTCAAGGCACGTTTCTGTAATGGCCGTTTGTGGGTTGACCCGGGCTATGACGAGGGTTGACTTTCTACCATCTGGATGATCAATAGTGATATTGTTCTAGACTCGCCACAGTTTTAATAAAAATGGATTTTTTCAGAAAACAGTAGTGGGAGTATGGTAAAATTGGAATGAATTTCAGAACCGCAAACGATTACTGAAAATTTGATAAGAACCTAAAGATTCAATCTGGCTTGATATTCCATTGGTCACTCCGCAGGTATGGTGGGTAATCTCAGACACTCGAGAGGTACTTCGGTATGCTCAAAGTCGGTGACAGGGAGGTTCTTGTTTACCCAGACTTGACAATACTGTTGTTCCGGCTGTGAGACCCGGCAGGAGGATGAGTATAGCGTCGTTCTGAACTAGCTTTAGAAGTGTACGTCTATATGACTCTGCCAGAGGGTTGTCGTAGTCAGTGGGAGCAACGGAAGCATAGTGGACAAGTGGCTTATGTCTATTCATAGACTTAAGCAGATATAGCGGAGATAGATCATCTATTTCGGATGTGACAGTCATAGGTTTGACTTCATCAGAATAGGAGATGAATCTGTTAAGAAGGTAGTAGGGTGTGATGTCCTGGTATTTGGATGACATACATAGAGTAGGAAGTGAAATTCCTATACTATGATCGGTTATACTTTAGTTGTCACACAGTGGTTTCTCCACATAGGATATAGATGTTGTTTTTGCACTAGATGCAATAAGGTGATATTGATCCAATCCTGGAGAAACATTCGGAAGCAGTTTTAGAATATAAGTGGATGTTCTAGGGATATGATAACGACAGCCTCTTTTGGGAGACAGTTATCATTCCAGGCTTCCAAGGTGACCTGGATGACAGAGTGACTGTCAGAGTTATAGTTTTCCCTCTGACGAGGGGCAGTATTTTGGACAGGTGGTCTAGGAGGATACTGAGGGAGGCATGGAGCAGGATACTGATTAAGTTTAGTTGACGATACAGTCTGAGAAGTTTGGATTTGGAGTTCATTTATGAACTAGGTCCCATCAGATATCCGGACATACTTTAAGACAGGTATTGCTCATTTCGGGAGATGGCTTTCTCCGCGAACATGAGATAAAGAGAGACATAGAAAGAAACATTAAAACGGATCCACTCACTGAGGCTATTCCTCGAACGCAATAGTTTTGCAAACGAGCTTTGTTAGACTGATTAGTAGAGGAGTTGGGTGTTCGGTATCACATGGGCTATGAGTATGCGACATCGCAATAATTATCCCTGAGTGCAAGTGGGAGATTGTTGGAGTTAGTGCCCTCAGAGTCAATTATTGGATCAGAGGCACGTGATTGCAATGATTGAGGGAGGACCTATACCGGTAGGACAATCTTACTCAAGATGATAGTATGCTATCTGGTTTATCTTTATTGTCGTGTACTGCTTTAGGTGACCTTACAAGTCACTATTACACGTTGATAGAGCCCCTAGGATTCTTGCTTGACTGCCAGCAGTATGAGGGCGATCATATACGTGGGAGCTGGGGTCTATAAGCACATCCTTAAAAGGTCCCTAGTCGTGGGAGTTTCGAGACAGGGCATCGATTCTCTAGAGTAGACTAGTGTATACAGTCGAGACCCCGACGAGGGGCGGTGGCCGGTCTCACAAGTCACTGGTGTCAGTTGGATCACCTAAGATGTATACAGGTGCTCATTGGGTTATGAGTTCACCGGACAGGACTCGCCGGGAACATGCTAGTTGGTTTTATACCAGACGTCAGATAGCAGTTCCCTGGTGACATGTGTACATGTTAGTTCATCGACCTGAGATCGTCATTTTTCTCGTGTGAGTTCCCATTGTACTTTGATTACTACCCTACCACGCTCAAAAGAGACGTGCAAACAGGTTTTAGTTGGGTACAGTCCCGAGCCACATGGAGGCAGTGAGCGGATCTTCAGGGGTTCGTCTCTCCCGGTATTGGGGGTGAGGTCACGCTGTGTCTAGGAGAGCCATTACACGAAGTCCTTAGCCAAGGCAGGAGATTTACTGGTAGGTATTCCAGTAGTATCTCAGGGTGTTCTGGGCTACACTCCGACACGACTTGTACCGCTTTTGGGGGTCTGACTTTTACCAACCCCTTAGGCCCGCCATGCGATGCTCATAGACGAACGGACCGGACTGTACGGATATTGTCACTGACAGGCTCAGTAGGGTTTCAGCATGAGTTCGCTCACAGACGTCCCTTTTGGTCAATACCTGGTAACCCATTACGTATGGCTAATACCTTTGACGTGCTAGTGGTTAAATCCACAACCAAAGTATTGACGAGTCTTTAGAATCCCCCACAGACCGTTTTCTCAAGTTTCGGGCGAAACGGTGTAGAGGCCGTATGGAGATATGGTAGGGTTCGATCTTATACGTGCGGTATTGCACGGATCATGATCGGACGGATAATACTAGCGGGCTTTGGTTTAAGCCGGATCCTAGTATTGTACAGTGTAGATTTTGTCTCATTGCATTTGTATTCGGTCGAAATACAAATGCGGGTATGTATATACAGTCGCGGGGTTTTCCTGTAATTTATTACGGGATCAGTTTTTTGAAGTTGCCAGTTTGCATTCCGTTCCGGCCAGTTTTCCTTTGTTCCTTCACGGCCGGATTTCTGTGATAGGAGGGGCTAATTTGCAAGTTTGCAAATTAGCAATTGTGGAGGGGGTTTCTTGTAATTGTGGAGGGTTTCTTTGGATATGGAAAGATTATGATAGCATCTTTTCTTTTCATGCATCATTTCATAGCTTTATGAGATTGGATTAGTTTTGATGGTGGTGTGACCTTTTTACCTCATTTTCTTCACATGGCTTATGGTCACCCTTTGATTTTCCTACACTCACCCCCTTTGTTTTTTTTTCCTGCACCATTTTTAAATTAGGGGCCGGCCACATCATGAGGAGATGAGGGCAATTCATTTGGAGGAAAAAATTCATTCATCTCATTTTCTTGCTTGCAAAAATTCCTAACACCTGTTCAAAGTTCATTTTTCCTTCTCCAATTAAAAATGGCAACTTCACAACCCTAATTGAGACAATGGATTCTACACTTAGCCTACAGTATTCTTGGGCACGTCGACTCGCCAACTTCGTGCCTGAGTTTCCTCGGTCCAGAGGTGGGAGCCCGTAAAAGAACCCGGCGATGTGGTGCCCGTTCCGACGAGGAGCTGAAGACCGGAGATTCCGCGAGAAGATCGGAGTGGAGGCTGAAGACCGAAGGACACGAATCGCTCGGTATAACTTTCTACCCTTTCTCTAGTTTGCTAGTATTAGATTAATAGCCCGATCCGGGTTTTATAGTACGCGGTAGTGCCGGTTTACAGTTTTGTAAAAGTTTCGTTTCCGCATTTTGGCCTCGGATTGACGGCCGGGGCGCTGCCGTGCACTTACAAAGCCTTTGTCCCTTTTTGAAAACAGACTCAAAATTTTTTGGTACACATTTTTATGTTGATATTGTCCTTAAAACAAATTACCAAAAATCCGGGGACCTAACAACAATTTCTAGCCCCCCGGGGCCCCCTTAGGTCGGCCAAATGTTTTCATTTGGCCCTTAGATTTTTTCAGGGGCTTGAACTTAAGGAAACATGATTTTTGGTTTACACATTTTTTCCCCAGATTTCAGTGAGTGTTATATTTGTATTCGGGCAACTCGGGAAAGTTTTCGGTCGAAATTTTAGCATCGTTTATGATCCACATGTTTGTATGTGTGTTGCTAAATATCGTCTAATTACTATAAGCCAATTAGATGGGTTTGCAAATATGATATCTTGTGTGTGATATTGTGAATATTTTTGTGTTGGTTTAGCCGGATTCTCGTGTTGGATAGCACTGTTCACCGCCGAAAGACCGGACTGAGACGTTGAGATGTCTGGCCTAAATTTTTGGGGGCAGATGCTATTTGGAATTCTCTATCCACCTCTCTGAAGATACCAAGTTGATTTATAGCACCATATATTGGCGGTTTGGATAGACGCGACCGTTGTAGCAGATTTTATCAGATTCTTCCTCATTTGTGAGGGGTATTTGATTGTAGGGGCGCTGTTCCCTGCAGGCGCAATCCCCTGTACTTAATTACGTTATCGCGTTGTGATAACCACTTTCACCTGCTCTAGCAGTTCACTTCGTGTCGTACGTATTTTGGTTTATTTTGGTTGCCCGTGGATTGTATACGGAGACTAGTTTATGTCGTCGCTCGTAGGGCGCGGATCAGTCCAAATCTGTATATTTTAGATTTGGGATTTTGAAATTAAGTTATATTTTTCTTTTAGTTCAAAAATATTTTTTTTTTGGTTTAAGGACCATTAATCTAGTTTGAGATTAAGATCAACTTAAACATATGACCATTTGGGCCCAATTTATTTTTAACTAAAGATACATTAGTTTTATTTGAGACTAAGATCAACCTAACAATATTTTAAGGATCCTTAAATTTTATTAAGGTCCAACAACTGAGCATTTAGGCTCAACTGCAAGATACTTAGCCAATTTAAGTTTAGTTTGTCCAGTCTCTATTTTTTTGTTCAAAAGTGCTAAGCATTTATTTGAGCTCTGTTTGTTCAGCACCCCTTTTTACGCAAAAGTTCTAAGCACTTATTTGACGCTCTGGCGTTCACATGGGTATCATGTGAAGCATTTAGTTATGAGCACTGTCCAATCAGTGCTAAACACTCGGTTATATATAGTGCTAAGCACTTTTTTATATGGCGTCTATGTGGGGAGAAAGTGCGGCGCTGGGCGCTGCCCAATCATTGCTAAGCGCTCAACCGTTTTAGCTATATATGAAGTGCTAAGCATTTTTTTGTGACGCCCACATGAGGAGCACGTAAGGCGCTGGACGCTGCCCAATCAGTGCTAAGCACTCAGCCTTTTTGGCTGTATATGAAGTGCTAAGTACTTTTATTCAACTCTCACGTGTATTTCAGGTGAGTCGCTGGCCTTCTGCTTTGGGCGCCGGCGTGTTTTCACATGAGACGCTGGGCGTTGTTGGGAGGGCGCCCATATAGGAAACACGTGAGGCGCTAAGCTCTTTTCTGTTTTATAGATTAAATATCTGTTAGTACCATTTTTGGTCATTAATGATCATCAATGTCTCCATTTTGAAGACCTTGGATCGTTTTTTCTTCTTTAGAGAACTAAGTTCTTCTTTTCTTTTTATAAGAACTAAGTTCTTTATATAGGGTTAAATCCTAATTTCGGAGGAATTAAATTTCCAGAACATATGTTCTTTTTCTTTTTTCTTTCTTTTTAATCTAGTTCTTTTCTGAATCTTTGATTCTCAAGAACAAGATCTTCCCAATGAGAATTAAATTCTCAACTTATTGGAGACTTGTCTTGTCAATCTCTGATCCAGAGAAAGAACTAAGTTCTTTGAGAAGGGTTAAACCCTCAGATAGGTAAAAGGAGATATTTTGATCTCTGTATTTTTTTTACCTAGGGTTTTAAAGAGGCAAGTCTTCTTCTTTTATTGAGAATTAAATTCTTCGTTACTTTAAAAGCTTTCTGTATTTTTCAGAAGCTTATGGGGGTTTCTTCTCTATTTGGAAAAGGGATCATTGGTCATTGGGACCTACCACCTCTCTGACGACGCTGGGAGATTACAGCGCCATATAACGAAAGTGTGGAGGGATATACCCTTTGAATCATGTCCCATTCATCAGGGGGAAGAATAGGTTGGAGCTTAAACTCCTAACTGCTGAAAAAAGCTTCTTTGCGTTCACGCACGTGCGTCGCATGTATTGGGCACAAGTGCGTGCGCACGTATTGTGCACTTGGCGGGCGCCTGTGCATCGCATGTGTTGCGCACAGCGTGGGCGCACGTGCGTCACACGTGTTGCGTTTAGCGAGCATACGTGTGTCGCATGTATTGCGCATTTGGCGGGCGCATATGGTGTCACGCCCCGCTTCCCAGAGTGCGCTAAGATCGGCACGTGACAGATCCAACCATGCTACCTGTGCTTAGGAAGCATCCCTCCACAGTCACATTACTGCTGTCTGTAAGATATCAAGAATAGTAGAAATAAAATAAACTATCTAGTACATGTCCATATGCCAGAATAAATGAGTCATGAAATAATATGCGGAAGCAATAAATCCAATAAACAATAACATTTGGAAAGTACGTCCCAAATACGGGCTCACATCAGGAAATGAAAGTACGAAAATAAACTAAACTAAACTAGATACTAACAGGATCCTCACTGCTCGGCCTGACGGCGGAAATACTCCTGATCAGCCTGCGAAAGAGACAGAGGATCTGGGCCATGCAAAACCCAGACGTCAGTGCGTCATAATATCAAACAATAAAAATATAATCAGGAGGTAACAAGATATGCAGGCATGAGTATGAACAGTAATGAGTGTATAACGGTAACACGAATATTGAATACTGAAGTGTATGTGCATGCGGTGGGTAATCTATGCTACTGGTAATTACTCTCAAGTCTTTGAAATCAATTTAATGAATCGTCGATGTAACTCAATAGTATCCTGTGCATGCCCGGGACCACGGTCAAGACTCTCGGGCTGAATCCGAGACGTGCCGCTAGGCAGTAAACAGGTAATACGTACAGACGAATGATGCCAGCAGCATCATCCCGGGGCTGGCCTAGCCCGTAAAACTGATCAGTATAAGCGTCGAACTGTTGAGTTACAAGTCAGGTTTCATCATTGATTTCCCCTTACCCCCAAGATTATGTGTTCAAGTCAGGTATTGATAAATCTGGAGCTAATGCCAACACAGGATCAAGCAGGTACAGGTTTTGTCTGAATAGACAACAAGATATGTCCGTCCGGACAACAAGTCAGGGTTGTCCGCATTAGTAACAGGATCAAGTAACAGGTCAAGCAGTGGTGTATCAGGTCATGTCATGCGGTGCATGTATATCACACAGATGCTCAAAGTAAAACTGTAGTAAGTGTCGAATCACGGTAAAAGCACGGAAGCACGAGTAATAAACAGTGATATCATAACATGAGTCAATGAGTTATATGATGTACATTATCAAGCATGGGGTACTAACATAATAGTAACATGATATAATATGACATGGCATGCAATTAGATATATAATCAATATCACGGATACGAACGGATATCGGAAAAACAGTAAAACTGTAACATAGATGTGAAATGCCATAAACATGTAATAATTCTATACCTATAGATGTAAAATATGTTGCATAGCCTATAGCGAGATAAAATTGCATGCGACAAGACATGCAATAAATTGTACGGATGCAAACGGACATCGTAAAATAGTAAAACGGTAACAGTGGATGCACAATGCACTAAAAATTTAATATTATTAATAATATGGATGCAAAATATGTATCATAGCATATAGAAAGATAAACTTGCCTGATCGGATCTCACGACAGAATGCGTATGCTGCGTCCGATGTCGGGTAAACATCATAATGTACACACGCGCGTACGGGACAGGACCAGGCAATACAAGAAGGTGACCACGCTGGCTGGAAACGTCCACTGGGTCGCCCGGATCATCGGTGATGGGCACGACTCTGGCGATGACCGGAATCAAGAATTCAAGAAAGAGAGAAGAGGAGGAAAAGTTGAAGAAGAAGAAGGAGAAGGGAGAAGAGGGGTTGGGGTCCTCTGGGGTTAGAGACGAGGCAGGGGAGATGATAATGATGATGGGTCAGAGCTCCGGCGAGTTGGAAGTGAGGCCCGGTCATGAGTTGTTTGGTTGTGAGGTTGCTCGGGTTGAGGGTTTCTTGGTGGTTGTAGAGTGAGGGCGGTGGTGATTGTGTCAGGAGTCGAAGGTGGTGATGAGGATGATAGGGTACGGTCGTCGACGGGGTTCCGACGGTGGAGGCGATGGGTTTCGGGGTTCTTGGTGTGCAGGGAAAGTTGTTGTCGGGGAGTGTTGCGGTGGGTGTGCAGGGGAGAAGAGAGAAGTCGAGGAGAGGGAGGAGAGGGTGGTAACGACGGCGAGGGGTCGTCGGCGTGAGTCGGCGAGGTCTGCAGGCGAGGCTAGGGGTTGCCATGCGGGTTCTTGGGTCGGTGGGTTTGCATGGGGATGGAGAGGGGAGAAGAGGAAGAAGACAAGAGACGAGAAGGTGTCGACGAGGGTGAAGAATGGTCGACGATGGCGAGACGAGGGCTGCGGTGAGGACAGAAGCGACGTCGGGTTTTTGAGTTGGGTTCGGAGACAGGTTGTAGGGGAGAGACGAGAAAGGGAGGTGAAAAGGAGGTGGTCGCGGAGGAGAGTGAAGCGGTGGTGGCAATAGCGATGAGCGAAGGACGCGGCGTGGGTTCGAACGATGAGGAAGGCGGCGGGAAAATATAGAAGAATAAGAAGGAGAGAGAGAATGGGGACTGGGTTTAAAAGGAATGGGGTTATAAAAGAAATATAAGAATAATATATATAGGAAAGAGAGAGGAGAGAGAGGCAGGAGATTTTGAGAGAGAGTTTAGATTAGGATTTGAGAATATACAATTTAAAATAAATTTAGTTATAAATATATATATAACAGTTACAAATGTATTATAATATAATATTGATTATATTGATTATATTTGTTTTTTTTTGGCTAATACAAAATTACTCCAAAACACGTCCGGGTCGGGTCTAAAATTACAGTTTGAAAATACGGTTAATATACGTATCAACCAAACCAAAAATAGGATATCCGGATAACGAAAATGCATACCCCTAAGAACGGATGCACGCAGTGTGCACGTAGCTATCCAAACGAGTCCATTTCACTGAACAGAACGAGAACAAGATGTACGGATGCTACCACGAGGTCAGGGGTATGATGCAAGCCATGCTAGGTATTTTTAAAATATATTATTAGATTATATTTATATTGTTAAAAAAATGCAGATGCCATATATAATGCAAGTATGCGGTATAAACAATATGAAAGTACACGGATTCTCATAACTAGCCGGGATAAATCCAAAATAGGAATCAAGGCAGGTTTCCAGCATACGGGTCGGGTTGGATGCAAGTACGGATACCAATTACACTATTCGCACAAAAAACACAATAAATCAAGAAACAACCATAAATAAAGAAATACCCAAAAAGGAACTG
This sequence comes from Agapanthus africanus, assembly GCA_030015575.1. Classification (NCBI taxonomy): domain Eukaryota; kingdom Viridiplantae; phylum Streptophyta; class Magnoliopsida; order Asparagales; family Amaryllidaceae; genus Agapanthus; species Agapanthus africanus. The sequence goes on along the minus strand of JASDDO010000024.1, from coordinate 416,460,900 downwards.
GTATAAATGAACTAGGGTGTTACACATGGCAGGCGCACGTGCGTCGCACGTGATGCTCACTTGGAGGGCGCACGTGGCGCTTACGCATATGCGCATCATTAGGGGAAGCTAAGACCCTTGCTTGGAGAACTAAGCTCCTTTGAGGATTGAATCATCACGTATGGTGCGTATGTGGTGGGCGCACATGCATTGCACATGGTGCACACGTAGCAGATCCACATGCATCACACGTGGCGCATATGGCGCTTGCGCATATGCTTATTATGGGGAGGGCAACTAAAGCCCTAACTTGGAGAACTAATCTACTCTGGAGAACTAAGCTCTTTTGAGGATTGAATCTTTATTTTTTCTAAGAGGTATCCCCTCTTATTTATAGGAGAGTGGTAGAGAAGAGATCTTACTTTTTTCCTGATGTGGGACTAAAAATGTATCCCCCATGTGGTAGAGTATTACTTAGACTATATGTGCATAGCACATTTGCTCATAAATTTTGATTCCGGAAGAGTTATGAGGCCCGCAATATATCAAATTGAAGGATTTTTCGAGACACTTTCAATGCCATTAGAATTTACCTGATTCTCATTTGAAAGTTTGGTAAAATACAGCCCGGAAAATACTGGTTTGCATTTTTTTAAGCGTATTGCTGCCATTTGATACCTTAGGCTCTTTTGCGCAGAAATTCTTGGCGGGAACAAATGCCCCCCACTTTTTTGCTCATGTAGGTATGTACATGGGTTAAGTAGTGCAAAGTTATGCATCTCCATAGAATTGATGGCTCAGGAGACATGTTTAAGTCGCTGTTGCCTAAGACGTTTCCATCTTCATGAGCCGTAAGGGTCTCAAGAAGGGTTTTCTCCCTATGAATCGTGAGGATCTCATAGGTGCGTATTCTCCTTAAAAATCGTGAGAATTCCTAAGTGTCTTTCACCTTCGTGAGTCATAAAGATCTCACGCAAGTATTTTCTCCTTACGAGTCGAGGGGACCTGCAAGTGGCTTCTTCGCTTTATTGGAGAATGTGGCCCGTGGATAGTGTACAAGAGTCTATTTGGACCTTCTTGTAGGGCAGCGATGGCTTAGGAAACAGGTTTAGATCTGTCTTCTAAGACTTTTTAACTTTATTGTAAGTCTATGTTACCCACTCCGGTAGTTCACGGGGAGGCGGAAAAGGTAAAAATCGAATTTTTCTTTGCAAGATAACATAGACTAGCCACTAGGATCTTTACTAAACATTAACTAACAAACTAACTAGGAGTTCTAACTACTATGTTGGATGGTTATACCTCAAGCTTGAACTCCTTCTTCTCCTTTTTTGTGCTTCTCCTTATTGTGAGCTCCTTGGAGTGGTTGCGGATGGTTCCCTTTCACCGGCTTCTCTACGTCAAAGATGATCCACCCGAGGGTCTCTACCTTGAGCTCCAACCTCTACAATGAAGTAATTAGAGTGCTTGGTGTGCTAGACTAAGAACTCTAGAGTGAGTAAAGAAGTGTTTTGGTGGTTTGGTCTCAAAAGCTCTTGATTTTTAACTCATCAAACACTTGAACTTTGAAGAGGAAGAGGAGAGAGCAACCATGAGAGAGAATGTGTCATGATAAAATGAATGGTGAGTTCTCATATAAGGGAAAAAGAATAATCAAAATTTTATTAAGATAATTGTCATGGTTGATGTTGATTTGACCATTATCATGTCGCAATTAATACTAAGCACAAATATCTTTTGCTCAACAAAAATATCTAAGTCAACAAGGGTCAACATGGTCAAATGGTCAAACCAAATTAGACATAACACAATTATCTCTAATAAAAGATTAATAATCAATTTCCCTATCTCATTATTGTTTTAATCAAGTCACTGGTCAAAACCCTAATGAGGTGTCTCTTTCTCTGCCTCTTTCAACTGTATATACATACCCGCGTCCGTGTTCCGAAAAACATGAACACGAAATGTAATGAGACTGAACCAACCCAAAATCAGATACTAGGATCTATCTTAAACCAAAGCCCACTAGTATCAACTGTCCGAACACCAAACATGCACAAGTACGCGTATGTGAACGAACCCTGTCGTAAAACCATACGACCTCTACCTCATTTCGCCCAAAGGTGAAAAACTCTCTGTATGGGACTCTAAAGACTCGACACTACGCTGGCAGTGGGTTTAACCACAAGCCGCAAGCGGTACTAGCTGTACATAACGGTCCCCAGGTAGATGTCGATAAGAAGGCCAATGAGCGAACTCGTCCGAAACCCCTACTGAGCCTGTCTGTGACAATATCCATGCAGTCCGGTCTGTTCGTCTGAAAGTATCATATATAAGGTCTGAGGGGGTGGGTGGAAAACGTCAGACCCCTAATAACCGTACAAGTCATGTCGGTGTGGCTCATGACCATTTAAGGATCTACTGGTCCGTCCACCAGTAATTCTCAATCAGCCCTGGCCAGGGACTTATGATAATGACCAACCTATCACCGTGCGATATCGACTCCCTATACCGGGAGAGACAAATCCCTAACAGTCGCTCACTGCCTCCATGTGGCTCGGGACTGTACCCAACTAAAACCTGTTTGCACGAATCCTTTAAGCCGTGGTAGGGTAGTAATCAAAGCACAGTAGGAACTCATACGAGACAAATGACGACCTCAGGTCAACAGACCATCTGCACACATGTCACCAGAGAACTGCTATCTGACGCTAGGTATAATACCATCTAATCAGTCCTCGGCGAGTCCTGTCCGGTGAACTCACACCCAGTGTGCATCTGTATACAATCTTAGATGCACATCACCAATGGCTGCGGGACCAGTCCATCGCCCCTCGTTAGGGTCTAGATATGTATACACTACTCTACTCTGGAGTATCGATGCCCAGTCTCAATACTCCTGCGACTAGGGACACTTAAGGATGTGCCTATTGACCACCCAGCTCCCATAAGTATGACTGCCATCACAACGCTGGCAGCCAGGCAAACATCCTACGGGCTTTATCAACATGTTCACAATATATGAAACACAGAGTAAAATATATCACATGTTAAGATAAAGACAAACCAAATAGCGTACTATCATATCGAGCAAGATTGTCCTGTACATACATATCCCTTGCATCCTATACAATGAAGGCCTCTAGGGCATATACATCCAACAATCTCCTACTTGCACTAAGGCATGCAATTGGTGCAATGAGTCCCCACTATCTATACTAGATCCAGTTGCTGGAGTACCGCATGCCGAACATCTCAAACAGCCTCTCGAACTGGACTTGAGGGATAGCCTTGGTGAATGGATCTGCCGTGTTGTCCTTTGTGTCCACTCTCCGTACCTCGATCTCCTGGCGATCCACGATCTCCCTGATCAGATGATACCGCCTCAAGATATGTCTGGATTTATGATGGGACCTTGGTTCCATCGCTAATGCCACAGCCCCATTTTTATCACAATACAAAGGTATTGGATTGGCAACAGACGGAACCACCTAAAGTTCAGAGATGAACTTCTTCATCCAGACAGCCTCTTTTGCGGTATCGTTAGCAGCTGTATACTCAGCTTCCATTGTTGAGTCTGTGACGGTATCCTGTTTGGAACTCTTCCAACATACCGCCCTTCTATTGAGGGTAAACACAAAACCCGAAACGGATTTAGAGTCATCTTTGTCAGTATGGAAGCTGGAGTCGGTAAAAACCTCGACTTGGAGGTCCCCATTACCGTAAACCAAGAACATCTCCTTAGTCCTTCTTAGGTACTTAAGAATGTTCTTTACCGCTCTCTAATGCTTCTCACCTGGGTCAGACTGATACCTGCTTACCACACTAAGTGCGTAAGCTACATCCGGTTTGGTACACAACATTGTATACATTATAGATCCTACCGCCGAAACGTAGGGTATAATGCCCATGCGAGCCCTCTCTTCATCAGTCTTTGGAGACATCTCTTTGAAGAGGGTGATCCCGTAACAAGCGGGTAAATTACCGCGCTTGGAATCTTCCATACTAAATCTCTTTAGTATAGTGTCAATGTATCTGGACTATGAAAGTCCCAACATTCTTTTTGATCTATCACGATAGATCTTAATCCCTAGAATGTAGGAGGCATCCCCCAAGTCTTTCATGGAGAATTTCTGTGACAAGAAGTGCTTTACTGATTGTAGCATAGGGATATCATTTCCTATCAGCAGTATGTCATCGACGTACAGAACGAGGAAGACTACGGCTCCTTCTACAATCTTTCTATAAATGCATGGTTCTTCTATATTTTTGATAAAGTCAAATTCTTTGACTGTCTCATCAAAACAGATATTCCAACTCCGCGATACTTGCTTTAATCCATAAATGGATTTAAGCAACTTGCACACTTTTCCGCTGCTCCTACTATCTAAGAAGCCTTCTGGTTAATCCATGTAAATACTTTCTTCTAAATGTCCATTTAGAAAAGCTGTTTTTACGTCCATCTGCCAGATTTCATAGTCATAGAAGGTAGCAATAGCCAGGATCCGAATGGATTTAAGCATAGTTACCGTCGAAAAGGTTTCGTCATAGTCCAATCCTGGTCTTTGACGAAAAACTTTTGCAATGAGCCTAGCTTTGTAGGTTTCCACTTATCCAAATGCACCAATCTTCTTTTTGAAGATCCATTTGCATCCAACTGGTTTTACCCCAGGAGGAGCAATATCTAAAGTCCATACTTTATTGGTGTACATGGATTCCATTTCGGATCTCATAGCATCCAGCCACTTCACCGAGTCATTACTCGTGATAGCCTGCTGAAAATTGGTAGGCTCATTATCATCGATAATGCTATCCTTTCGATCCCCATCTACAAGAAACCCATAGTATCTATCAGGCGGATGAGAAAGCCTACTAGATTTATGGAGCGGCGTTCTTGGGTTCTATTGAAACCTGAGATTCTACTAAGTCCTCGGTAGCAGTTTGTGGTTCTGGAACTTCTTCCAGTTCTACCGCGCTCCCACTAATTTCTTTTGCAAGAAATTCGCTCTCTAAGAAGACAATGTGGCGAGCGACAAACACCTTTTGTTCTCAGTGTGGTAGACAAGATACCCCCTCGAATGCTTGGGGTATCCCACAAACTTGCACAAGACCGATCGTGCCTTGAGCTTGTCCAGATTTTGCTTTTTAACAAATGCTGGACACCCCCATATCTTGAGATACTTAAGATATGGTCTCTTCCCACTCCACATTTCATATGGAGTGGTAGGCACAAACTTAGTTGGAACTCTATTCAATAGGTATGCAGCTGATTCTAGTGCAAAACCCCAGAAGGAAAGTGGCAACTCAACACTACTAATCATTGAACGCACTATGTCCAGTAGTGTGCGATTCCTTCTTTCTGATACACCATTATGCGGAGGTGTATATGGAGGAGTAAGCTGAGAGAGAATTCCATTCTCTTTTAAGCATTCAAGGAAACTAGTACTTAAGTATTCTCCACCTCGATCAGATAGAAGCGTCTTTATGCTTTTACTAGTCTGTTTCTCTACTTCATTTTTATACTCCTTAAATTTCTCAAAGGCCTCGGATTTATGCTTCATTAAGAATACATGTCCATATCTCGAGAAATCATCAGTAAAAGTGATGAAGTAGGAGTGACCGCTTCGTGCATGTGTAGACACCGGATCACATACATCGCTGTGTACATGTCCCAAGAGCTCCGTGGCTCTTTCTCCGTGTCCGGTGAACGGAGATTTGGTCATTTTCCCTTTGATACATGATTGACAAGTTGCATATGATGAATACTCAAACGGATCTAAATATCCATCTTTATGCAACTTAGTCAACCTTGTTTCATTTATATGACCAAGTCTACAATGCCATAGGAAGGCTTGGTTTAAATTTGGAGCCTTTTTTTTAGTGTGTTTTGAATATTGAAAACTTGGGGTTGATTAAGTATGTATATGCCGTTTTCCAGTGTGCCAAACCCAATCATTTCTTTATTCAGGAGAATGTTCATGACATTTCTTTCAAGTGCAAAATTATATCCTTCATTAGATAACAAAGATACTGATATTACATAGCATACTGGGAATACAAAAACAGCTGTACAACACCAAAATGTGCCCACTAGTCAACCCCAGGTGATAATCCCCCACTGCAACAGCATCCACATTTGTTCTATTGCTAACCCGGAGGGTCATATCACCTGCCTTCAGTGCTCTACGGTTTCTCAGAGCATGTAAAGAATTACAGATGTGAGAACCAGAACCGGTATCAAGTACCCATGATGTAGAGTTTATTGAAAAACAGTTTTCAATTACAAACACACCTGAAGCAGAAGCAGCAGCTTGCTTCATGTCCTTAGCATTGAAAGCCATGCAATCCTTTTTCCAGTGCCCCTGCTTGTGACAATAGTAGCATTCATTCTTGTCCGCTTTCACTTTCCCCGCCTTATTCGTTCCCTGCACCTTCTTGACCCCACCTTTCGGTTTGGTGGCATTCATCTTTTTCTTCCGCTTAGCTTTCGCTTTGGATTTAGAAGAGGATGATTGGCCAACATACAGAACAGGGGTCTTCTCCCTTTTCAAGGAGCTCTCTGCTACCCTCAGCATGTTGAGAAGCTTTGGAAGATCAGCTTCCATATCATGCATATTGAAGTTCATCACGAACTGATTGAAGGTGTGGGGAAGGGACTGCAATATCAAGTCGATGTACAACTCATTTTCTAGCACGCATCCAAGGTTTGCGAATTCCTCAATGAGGCTGATCATTTTCAGGACGTGCTCTCCTACAGGTGATCCTGAAGCTAACCTCATCTGGAATAGTTTCCTTGAGGTCTCGTACCTTGCGATACGAAAGTGCTCTCCATACAATTCCTTGCAATGGAGAAAAATGGATTTAATATCCATACTTTCGTGCTGTTTCTGGAGTTCATTGTTCATGGATTCCAGCATGATACGCTTAACTTTTTCGCAGTCTAGATCCCAAGTTTTGCGGACCTCTTTGTCCGCAACTGAGGAATCTGGTTCTGGGATAGGGGGAGCGGTAGCGGTGGTGATATATGCAACTTTTTCATAAGTCGGTGCAATGTTGACGTTTCTTAGCCAATCCTTATAGTTTGGCCCGGTCAGTGTATTCTTTTCAAGTAATAGTTTTAGTCCTGTCATGGTAGCTGCCAGAGAGAGAGAAAAGAAACACTCAGCATATACTCTTGCAAATTTAGATTGGTTTATTAGTTTATCTAAACAGGATGGCTCCCACTGTTTCCTCAAATTCTTCTTCAAATCTTAAAAGAAGAATTAGTCAGGATTAATCGCACGTCACAATACATGCTTAACCTTTCAGCCAGGCTAGTGTCAGTACTTCGAGGGAGGTTTTCCAATGTTTTCGCAAAGTTCCTTAATTATATAACCTCTTTTCCCTGGAGGCGTAGCCTCGCTAACACCGTTCTAGACACCTACTTGGTTTGTAGCATTGATTGTTAAGTGAGAAAATTTCCCGAGAGTAATCCTACTCATCAGTGGGATCGGGATCCAACTATCATTATATGATGACCTAGATGGAGGCTACTCTAGTCACCACACTCCAGAAGGTATGCTAAATCTGCAGGTTTCCTTTATATTTGAAACTCCCGATGTGGTTTTTACCCCCAAGATCTTATGACCTTGACGTAGGCCAACAAATCATAAGACGCAAGTCAATTTCTACCCGTCATTGTCCTGATTAATTTAGACCCATCCATTCTCATCTTTGACGTAGGCCAACAAGGTTGTACGACTGTCCTAAACTAATGCATCTATCTATGTAACAAATGAGCAACACATTGCTACCATTCACTATGCCTTGACGTAGGCCAACAAACATAGCATGAATACGATGTGTTGTTTACTTGAAATGACGGAGGGCTACGGCTGGTTTTTGGCGAAACCATTAACTTAATGAACTTGATATAATCGAAGGAACTATGATAGCTTTTTAAAAGGAGTGGTTTAAGCTTCGCATTTAAAATTTGCTTTTTGAAGAAAACCGAGTGGTTTTGAAATTGTTCCAATGATTTAGTTTAGGTTTGTTTTATTTGCATTAATGAATTAATGTTGTCCCATCAATTAATCCTATCATTGCAGAAAGAAATGAAAATACAACGTACGCTTATGCCATCCGCATTCGCCACGGGGCCCCGTCATCGCCCGTTAGGTTACTTAACTAACGACAAAGCAGGGGTCGGATTAGCGTGGGTGCAAAACATAAGCAACGCCTAATAAATATCATATATGGATACATCCATTTGTCTCACGCAAAAATAGGCATTCCAGATCACAGATGAACATATTGGATATATTAGGAATCCGCGTTTCGTTTGAGCCTGCAACGAAAGACAGATTACACGGTTGCGATGAATAGCTAAAACCCCACCCTAGACCCCTACGGGTGCGGCAAACTACCCGCCAAATACCCAAAGTGAAGTAACCTCCCTCAACAATATGAGTAGGTCACATGGCACTTCAAAGAACCCGGTAGTTTGTGCACCCCATCTAGGGTCTATCCTAGAAGCAGAAAACAGTAAAAGAAATAATATACAATGGTGGCTACAACCTCAACCCGGATGTGTGACCATAAAATAATATTACATCAATTTACAATTTACATCAAATGAAAGATAAAAACTCATCTCACATCCCCGGCTATTCATCCACGACAATCCAACAAGTTCATATACACAAACCAATATCACAGATCACAGATCACAGATATGTGCAACCCCCACTAATCGACGTATAGCGATTAGTAAACGTTCAGTACATATAACACATTACAGATATAATCCGATTAGCTAAAGTTTATAGAATTCCGATCAATTACCATATTTGAATCTACTCCAAGTACAACACTGTACACAATGATTCCTGAGCAGAAACAAAATATCCCAGAAAACACAAAACCAACACAGAGAGCACCAGAAAAAATTGGGACCAACTCGGAGTCGACTAGGCCGCGGATCCGTGGCGGAACGCTTGGTTCGGCTGCGGTCCCGCGGTGGTCTGACCGAGTTAGGCACCCAAATTTCATCAGTGTTATAGAAAAAGCCTGCATGTATTTTTCAGGTCTCTGTAAATATTTTTAGACCCGTTTTTAAAATCGACAAAAAAGGCAATTTTTGTTCGTGTTTTTGGGATTTTTCCGTGATCTAAGTTCTAAGACTTTGCTAATATGTTAGTTATAGTTTAGCCTGGCTCTGATACCACTGTAAGTCTATATTACCCACCTTGGTAGTTCACAGGGAGGCGGAAAAGGTAAAAATCGAATTTTTCTTTGCAAGATAACATAGATTAGCCACTAGGATCTTTGCTAAATATTAACTAACAAACTAACTAGGAGTTCTAACTACTATGTTGGATGGTTATACCTCAATCTTGAACTCCTTCTCCTTTATTGTACTTCTTCTTGTTGTGAGCTCCTTGGAGTGGTTGCGGATGGTTCCCCTTCACCGGCTTCTCTACGTCAAGGATGATCCACCCGAAGGTCTCTACCTTGAGCTCCAACCTCTACAATGAAGTAACTAGAGTGCTTGGTGTGCTAGACTAAGAACTCTAGAGTGAGTAGAGAAGTGTTTTGGTGGTTTGGTCTTAAAAGCTCTTGATTTTCAACTCATGAAACACTTGATCTTTGAGAGAGGAAGAGGAGAGAGCAACCATGAGAGAGAATGAGTCATGATAAAATGAATGGTGAGCTCTCATATTAGGGAAAAGAATAATCAAATTTTTATTAAGATAATTGTCATGGTTGATGTTGATTTGACCATTATCACATCACGATTAATACTAAGCACAAATATCTTTTGCTCAACAAAAATATCCAAGTCAACAAGGGTCAACATGGTCAAATGGTCAAACCAAATTAGACATAACATAATTATCTCTAATAAAAGATTAATAATCAATTTCCCTATCTCATTAAGGTTTTAATCAAGTCACTGGTCAAAACCCTAATGAGGTGTCTCTTTCTCTGCCTCTTTCAACTGTATATACATACCCGCGTCCGTGTTCCGAAGAATACGAAATGCAATGAGACTGAACTAACCCAAAATCAGATAATAGGATCTGGTTTAAACCAAAGCCCACTAGTATCAACTGCCCGAATACCAAACACGCATAAGTACGCATATGTGAACGAACCATGTCGTAAAACCATAGGACCTCTACCTCATTTCGCCCAAAAGTGAACAACCCTCTATGTGGGACTCTAAAGACTCGACACTACGTTGGAAGTGGGTTTAACCACAAGCCGCAAGCGGTACTATCTATACATAACGATCCCCGGGTAGATGTTGATAAGAAGGCCGACGAGCGAACTCGTCCGAAACCCCTACTGAGCCTGTCCGTGACAATATCCGTGCAGTCCGGTCTGTTTGTCAGAGAGTATCACATGTAAGGTCTAGGGGGTGGAAAACGTCAGACCCCTAATAACCGTATAAGTCGTGTCGGTGTGGCTCATCACCATCCGAGGATCTACTGGTCCGTCCACCAGTAATTCTCAATCAGCCCTAGCCAGGGACTTATGGTAATGACCAACCGATCACCATGCGATATCAACTCCCTATACCGGGAGAGACGAATCCCTAACAGTCGCTCACCGCCTCCATGTGGCTCGGGACCGTACCCAACTAAAACCTGTTTGCACGAATCCTTTGAGCCATGGTAGGATAGTAATCAAAGCACAGTGGGAACTCAAACGAGACAAATGACGACCTCTGGTCGACAGACTATCTGCACACATGTCACCAGAGAACTGCTATCTGACGCTAGGTATAATACCATCTAGTCAATCCTCGGCGAGTCCTGTCCGGTGAACTCACACCCAGTGAGCATCTGTATACAATTTTAGGTGCACATCACCAATGGCTGCGGGACCAGTCCATCGCCCCTCGTCAGGGTCTAGATATGTATACACTAGTCTACTCCAGAGTATCGATGCCCAGTCTCAATACTCCTGTGACTAGGGACACTTAAGGATGTGCCTATTGACCACCCAGCTCCCACAAGTATGACTGTCATCACAACGCTGGCAGCCAGGAAAACATCCTACGGGCTTTATCAACATGTTTACAATATATGAAACACAGAGTAAAATATATCACAGGTTAAGATAAAGACAAACCAAATAGCGTACTATCATATCGAGCAAGATTGTCATGTACATACATATCCCTAACATCCTATACAATGAAGGCCTCTAGGGCATATACATCCAACATTTATGAGCCGTGAAGGTCTCATAACAAAAATTCTCCCTACGAGTCGAAAGGATCTCATAGGTGTATTTTCTCTTTCGAAGTCATGAGGACCCTTAAGTGTGTTTTCTCTTGAGAGTCGTAAGGATCTCACAAGAGTATTTTCCCCTTATGAGTCGAGAGGACTCTTAAGTGGCTTCTTCTCCTCATCGATATGCGACTTTGGAGAATATAGCCCGTAGATAGTATACAAGAGTCAGTTTGGACCTACTTGTAGGGCCACAGTGCTTAGGAAACAGGTTGATATCCCCGTCGCCTAAGGCTTTTCACCTTTATGAGCCATAAGGGTTTCATAAAGATGTTTTTCCATACGAGCCGAGAGGATCTCGCAGGTGTATTCTAACGTGAAATATAGATAACTCCTTTTTTGATAAAGGTCCATTAGGTTTGTGGTACTAGGATTTTAGTCTGTGGTACCGTCGCATTGGCTGATGTATTTCTCGATATGCAGTCCCTGAGCTTGCTGCTAGCGTAACCCCGTGACTGTCATGTCTCTGATCCCTTCTGAGGCTGGACAAGACATCTTTAAGTAATCTTCTTAGGTTATATTACCGTTGGAAGAACAAGCGTTAGGTGCTTTCCATGATGCTTTTTACTTGAGATTAGGCTCAATTTGAAACCCCGATGAGTCATAACCGCACCCTTCTGGGATGGTATGATCTCCAATGGTCTTTAGGCTTTATATGTATTGCCGTCAAGACCCAAAGCTAGGAATATGCCATTACCTCGTTTTTTACTTTGACGATGTCGCGCCGATTCTTTGCTGAAGTAGGGTAAATATCTGTAGGACCTCTATGCTGTATGTATTGCAATTGAAGTCCGGAGCTCGGAATATGTCATTGCTCTAATTTCATTTAATATTTTCGTCCGCATCCTGCTGAAATGAGGGGGAATGCCGGGATAATCTTTAGATTGTATATATACCGTCAAGACTTGGAGCTAGGATTTTGCCATTACTCCATTTTTCTTTGACCCTTGGGTCTATTTTTTTTATGATGGCGATACGTCTGCATCCTGCCGGAATGAGATGGAACACCGGGATAGTCTCTAGGTTGTATATGTACCGTCAAGATTTGGAGCTAGCATTTTGCCATTACTCCATTTTTGCTTTCACCCTTGGGTCTTTCTTTTTGGATGATGACGTTGCATCTGCATCATGCAGGAATGAGAAAGAACGCCGGGATAGCCTCTAAGTTATATATGAACCGTCAAGACTTGGAGCTAAGATTTTGCCATTACTCCATTTTTGCTTTGACCCTTGGGTTTTTGTTGACGTTGCGTCTGTATCCTGCCGTAATGATAAGAATGTCGAGTTGGTCTCTAGACTGTGATGTTGCCATCGAGATCTGGAGCTAGAAATATGTCATTGCTCCACTTTTATTTGACCCTTGGGTCCTTGTAGACGTCGCATCTGCACCTTGCTTGAATAAGAAGGACGTCAAGTTGGAGCTAGGATTTTTCCATTACTCCATTTTGATTTGGCTCCTTAGAGTTTTATTAACGTCACGTCTGCACCCTGTTAGAATGAGAAGAACTTCGAGCTGATCTCTAGGCTGTAGATATTGCTATCGAGATTTGGCTCTCCCTTTGACAGAGCATAGTGGGAAAATATGGTTCCCTTTCTTTCATTTGTGCCCATGGATTGTATACAGGGGTCGGTATGGACCTACCTGCAGGGCAGAAAAGTTTTATTTTTCATTTTTTTATTTCTTTCCGCGATGCTCTATCTTTTCTGCTTTTATGTCACGAAAGTCGCGATTTCCCAATCATTTCAGTTGTTTATCGCGAGCCCAATCATTTCGGGTATTTTTTTTATTTTTACTCGCTTCTTTTATTGTGAGTTGCCCAAACATTTCGGCTGTTTATGCATATTTCTTGCTCGCTGATTTTTATCACGAGTTGGAGACTTGGTCCTGATACCCATTGTGGCATCAGTATCGCTACAACTGGAATATTACTAGGAGCGAATCATCATTTGCCTTGTGAGGACTTGGAGTTTGACACCTGTTTAGGCATCAGCATCGCTACAACTGGAATGTTGCAAGGAGCGAATCATCATTTGCCTTTGTCGATTTGAACAAAGATGGATTGTTAGACATGGTTAGGATCCTGTCGACTAAGGCTGTCAACCTCATGAGCCGTAAGGGTCTCAAAAAAGTATTTCACCCTATGAGTCGTGAGGACCTCATAGGTGTATTTTCTCCTTAGGAATCGTGGGGATTCCTTAGTGCGTTTTCTCTTGTAAGTCATAAGGATCTTCCAAGAGTGTTTTCTTCTTATAAGTCGAGAGGACTTACGAGTGTCATTCATTATATGGGGACATTTCTCGTTATTGGTGGAACTTGGCTGGGGATATATTTATTTATGCCTGTGGATTGTGTACAAGGGTCAATATAGGACTTCCTGTAGGGCAACATTAGGGGAATATGATGGCTTAAGTACAGGTTTAGATCCCTGTAGTTTAAGACATTTGAATCCCACGAGTCGTGAGGGTCTCATAGGGGGAATTCTCCTTACGAGTTATGTGGATCTCGCAAGTATAATTTCTCCATAGGAATCGTGGGTATTCCTAAGTGTGTTTCTCTTTTGTGAGTCGTAAGGATCTCACGCAGGTATTTTCTCCTCACAAGGTCAAGAGGACCTTGCAAGTGTGCATGAATTTTATTTTACAAGTTTGCGCCCTTGCCAGGTTTTCACAACTCGCTGGCAGTCCTGCTGTTTTTACTCACGGTGCCCTTTCGTGTTTTCATTCGTGCCTATTTTGCTTGTGGACATACCGTTTTTTTAACACGGCAAAACTCACGAGAATAGTTTCATCAAAGGTGACACATCTATTTGCCGGTGGGACTTAGGAGTGGCTTCATTGCTAGAGTAGCTGTGCGGCTATGGGACTTGAGTTGCAACCTTTGTCGTTAGGACTTAGATTGCAATATAGATCTCAAGGAAGCATAACGCCGTATTTGAGGTGATGCGCTAGTTTTAGGGACGTTCCGGTCCATTATTGCCATGTTTGAGGCGAATTTTTAGTTTAAGGACTTTTTGGTCTATTATCACCATGCTTGAGGCGGATTGTTGGTTTAGGGACTTCTCGGTCCAATATCTCCATTATTGGATATAGTGCTCTCAGAGTGAATTATTGGATCACAGGCACGTGATTGCAATGATTGAGGGAGGACCTATGCTGGTAGGACAGTCTTGCTCAAGATGATAGTATGCTATCTGGTTTATCTTTATCATCGTGTAATGCTTTTGGTGACCTTACAGGTCGTTATTTCACGTTGATAAAGCCCCTAGGATTCTTGCTTGACTACCAGCAGTATGAGGGCGATCATACACGTGGGAGCTGGGGTCTATAAGCACATCCTTAAAAGGTCCCTAGTCATGGGAGTTTCGAGACAGGGCATCGATTCTCCAGAGTAGACTAGTGTATACATTCGAGACCCCGACGAGGGGCGGTGGCCGGTCTCATAAGCCACTGGTGTCAGTTGGTTCACCTAAGATGTATACAGGTGCTCATTGGGTTATGAGTACACCGGACAGGACTCGCCGGGAACATGCTAGTTGGTCTTATACCTGACGTCAGATAGCAGTTCCCTGGTGACATGTGTACATGTTAGTTCATCGACCTGAGATCGTCATTTGTCTCGTGTGAGTTCCCACTGTACTTTGATTACTACCCTACCACGCTCAAAGGAGACGTGCAAACAGGTTTTAGTTGGGTACAGTCCCGAGCCACATGGAGGCAGTGAGCGGATCTGCAGGGGTTCGTCTCTCCCGGTATTGGGGGTGAGGTCACGCTGTGTCTAGGAGAGCCATTACACAAAGCCCTTGGCCGAGGCAGGAGATTTACTGGTAGGTATTCCAGTAGTATCCCAGGGTGTTCTGGGCTACACTCCAACATAACTTGTACCGCTTTTGGGGATCTGACTTTTACCAACCCCCTAGGCCCGCCATGCGATACTCATAGACGAACGGACCGGACTGTACGGATATTGTCACTGTCTAGGCTCAGTAGGGTGTCAGGATGAGTTCGCTCATCGACGTCCCTTTTGGTCAATACCTGGTAGCCCGTCACGTATTGGCTAATACCTCTGACATGCTAGTGGTTAAATCCATAACCAAAGTATTGACGAGTCTTTAGAGTCCCCCACAGACCAGTTTCTCAAGTTTCGGGCGAAACGCTATAGAGGCCGTATGGAGATATGGCAGGGTTCGATCAGATACGTGCGGTATTGCACGGATCATGATCGGACGGATTTTACTAGCGGGCTTTGTTTTAAGCCGGATCCTAGTATTAGACAGTGTAGTTTTGTCTCATTGTATTTGTATTCGGTCGGAATACAAATGCGGGTATGTATATACAGTCGCGGGGTTTTCCTGTAATTTATTACGGGATCAGTTTTCTGAAGTTGCCAGTTTGCATTCCGTTCCGGCCAGTTTTCCTTTGTTCCTTCCCGGCCGGACTTTTCCGATGGAGGGGGTTATTTGCAAGTGTGCAAATAACATTTGTAGAGGGGGTTATTTGCAAGTGTGCAAATAACATTTGTGGAGGGGTTTTCTTGCTTTTTGTGGCATCATGATGGTTCTTTCATGATGAGATTCTTTTTCCATCAATTCTCATGCATTAAATGAGAAAGGATTTTGGAAAGGATGTGAGGTTGATATTGTTGTGATCTTTATTCATGTTTATCAATTGATTTTCTCCACTTGCATTTTGCTCCACCATTTTTTCTTTGAGAGGGGCCGGCCACACATTAGGAGAAGAGAGAGGAAATTTCATTTTGGGTGTGGTTCTCATTTTTAGCTTGCTAAAAAGTTCATTCTCCATTATTCTCTTCTCCTCCACATCCATGGCAACTTCACTACCCCAAAGAGACTACGATTCTACACTACACCTACAGCACCCTTAGACGCGTCGGCTTGCCAACTTCGCGCCCGAGTTGCCTCGGTCCAGAGGTGGGAGCACGTAAAAGAATCCGGCTACGTGGTGCCCTTTCCGACGAGGAGGTGACGGACGGAGATTCCGCGGGAGATCGGAGTGGAGACGAAGACCGAAGGACACGGATCGCTTGGTATATCTCTCTACCCATCTTTTAGTTTGCTAGTAGCTAGGTTAATGGCCCGATCCGGGTTGATAGTGCGCGGTGGTGCCGGTTTGCTAGTTTCGCAAAGTTTTTCGTTTCCGCATTTCCGGTGTCGGATAGACTGCCGGGGCGCCGCCGTGCACTTACATTGGTATCAGAGCCACGCCATTAACCTAGTCTAGCTTGGTCTAGTGTGTTTAAAACTCGATCGAACAAAATTCCCAAAAACCGTATTTTCCAGTGCATCTGTTCTTTGTCGAAATTTTTTTAGCTCCAAAATTTTTTCAGGTTGTTGCAGAAACACATGCAAGCAATTATAAGCATTCTGGGAAAATTCGATGCTATGATTCCTTAGTACGACCGCGGAAACGCGGCCAAACCCCTGGTTTGGCCGCGGTTCCGCGGTGGGAAAGTGCTATCGTTGCACCAAATTTTCACTGTAGGCTTCTGGTTAGGAAATGGGGGTTTTGGGATATTCCTTTTGGGCCCAGATTTTCTCTGAGTGCTACAGTAGTGCTTGGGGCCCACTTCGTTAAATTTGATCGATCGAGAATTTTAAACATATTAGTTCACAGTATTTACATTATATCTGCGACCGTGAATGTCATTTGATCGGTAAATCCTGTCTAACTGCTATAGCCCTTTTAGACGGATTTGCGAACGTGACATTCACGTTGATGTTCTGTATTGTGCTGTGATGTTGCGGATTGGTCGTGGGGGATAGCCTGGATGCAATGTTAGTACAGTTTTGTTTTATATGTACATTTGATATTGCGGGGCGAGCGTCCGACATGTGGACTGCCGTCACTGCCTATTTGTATTATTCTTTTGGGGCACGACCAGGTCGAGGTCGGTATACCCGTTGTATGTATATTTTACTTTCTGTACTAGGATTACCCCGCGGAGGGGTGCACGGATAGACGGGTTCTAGAGGGCAACAGGCCCGCATCTCATGGCGTTGAGACGGAGGGGGCTTTACTCTAGAATTGGCGGGCTATTCGCCGCACTCGTAGAGGGTATAGGTTGACCCAGGAGGGGTGCCCAAGTTACCGGATTCCGTGAAGTGCTGGGTGGTCCATTCACGTTGCTGAAGGGGGCTGCCTCGCTTCAGGTCTTGGCGGGTAACTTGCCGCGCCCGTAGGGGTCTAGGATTTTCATTGCACAGGCTATCCACATGACCAGGGGAACGTCGGGTTTCAGTAGCTGCTCTATGAAACCCGGGGATCCCAGATATCTGTATTGTTCTGTGATGCTGGTTACATTTCTGTGATGTTGCATTTTATCATGCCTTGAGCGAATATTATATATTGATATATATACTAGTATATGTTGTATATGTTTTGCATCCGCGCTAGTCCAGTCCCCGCTCTGTCGTTAGTTAAGTAACCTAACGGGTGATGACGGGACCCAGTGGCGAATGCGGATGGCATATACGTACATCATTATTTTCGTTCTTTGTGGTGTGATCAATTGATGGGACTGCATTGATTCTGATCAATGCAAGATAAACAAACCTATTCTGATCTTGTTGGAACATTTTTCAAAAAGCTGTTATTACAAGGGCGTTCTCTTTTGTTTTGCACAGTGGTATTCAGTTGGAATATCCTGCTCCTCAGTCGACGAGGCAAGGGCCGAGATCCCTTCACCGGGAGTGACCCCTTGGACAGAAGTTTACGTCAGGGCAATAACTTCACTATAACCGATTACTTTTGCTTTGCATCGTGGTATTCAGGTGGAATATCCTGCACCTCATCCTACGGGGAAAGAGCCGAGATCCCTTCACCGGGAGTGACCTCTTTAGCAAAGGTTTTCGTCACTATATTTTTTATAAAAGCTATCCGTTCCTTCAACGATATCAAGTTCATTACGTTAAAGGTTTTTCGCCAGAAACCATTCGTAGCCCTCCGTCATTTCATATGGATAGTCAATAGTATTCAAGCTGTGTTTGTTGGCCATAGTCAAGGCACAGTGTTTGGTAGCTATTGGGTGTTCATATGTAGCATAGATAGATGCGTTGGTTTGGGACAGTCGTATAGCCTTGTTGGCCCTAGTCAAGGGCTTATACGGGTGGGTTCAAATCAACCTGGACAATGATGGGTAGAACTTGACATGTGACTTATGATTTGTTGGCCTTAGTCAAGGTCGTAAGAGCATGGGGCAAAAATCACATCGGGAGTTTTTAAAGAAACTGAAACTTTCCAGATATGCACATACCTTCTGAAGTGTGATAACGTGAGCGGATTCCGTCACATTATCATGCGATGATAGTTGGATCCCGATTCCCACTGATGAGTTGGTTTACTCCTCGGATGATCCCGACTAATTCTTCTTTCAGGTTTGGGGAAGAATTTGACGTTACAGTGGGAGGTTTCCTGATTAGATAAAGTGATAACCATTCTGATCTAGGCTAGAGTGCACGCTGAGTGTTTCTTTTCTCTCTCTCTCTTTGGCAGCGACCATTGACCCAACCTTAGACTATAACTCAGTGACCAAGATTAACCGAACTTTCTTATAAGACAGGCTTTTGGATTGTCATAGTTGCATACCACATTGCCACTCCTACTTTTACCCTTTTCTCCAGAACACCCTGTATTACTACGAACATCCACTTCCATTGGACAAAACCATCGTATGGTTATATACGAACTCAAAGGAATTTATTCGAGGATGGTTTCCGGTTCTGAAGAAAACGAATAGGACTATTCAGTTGTCTTTTCCTTTTACCTTCTCTCAGGTTGCAAGTGCCCCTTAGAATAGGGGATAGTACACCCATTACGCAAATTGGATAGTCTTCTTCCAAACCATAGGCAGGTGCCGACCAGTAGGGAATGAAGAAAACCAATTATCCTAAACGGTGTACAGAAGGTATTAAGTTAGGATAAAGAAAGGGATTAGAAAGAGGGCAAGGTAAATTGCGACTGATATTCACGACCAAACCAAGTATTTCGTTACCACTCCCACTTCACGTTTGTATTTCTCCAGGACACTCTGTATCACTACGAAGATCCACAGTTTATTGGATACTCCATCGTATGGTTATATACGAACTCGAAAGGAACTTGTTCCAGTTTGGGGATGGATTCTGGTTCAGGAGAAATATGAATAAGGTTTATTCAGGTGTCTTTTATCTTCACATTCTCTCGCATTGCGAGTGCTCCTAGGATTAGGACAGTACACCCATTATGCTTATTGGATAGTCTTCTTCCAAACCATATGCTGGTGCCGAACGGTGGGGAAGGAAGAAAACCATTTGGCCTAAAGAGGTGTGCAGAAGGTAATGACTAAAGACATATAAAGGGATTTGGAGAGGTGGCAAAGAAATATACGGTTATAGTTGTGGATCTGGATGATGGAAGAGGCATTACTATGAATACCAGGATACCCCATCGAAACATTTCAATGTTTCAGTTTTACTGTGTACTGTTAAAAGAAAACTGATTTCCCAATTAGCACTTGCTCCAGGGTATGTATTTACCAGGTTTGATTCTCACATCTGTATGGTTTTACAGATGATGAGTGGGAGTAAGTTATTGGGAATTAGGTGATCATTCTCATTATATCGGAATTCGTTGTAATTGGTAATATTTGAGGAAATCGCCTGGGTTGTTTGCCGGACGGCAAATATTTGGTTTTGAATATCCGTTGTTATGCACCAATTTCAAATTGATATATCTGTACGTCTATTTTCATAGAGTGAGATATAACTTTTTGAAATTATGTCTATGACATTTACCTATATCAGTGGATGGTTAGGTAAGGAGCATTAAACAGCGGTGTAATTCTTCATAACCATAAGTACAGTTTTCGACCTACAACACACAGGGAATGAGTTATTACACTCAGGGGACTTATACAGAGTATTGTATGTTGTCCAGTGTCTATTACGACAGAGGGGTTAGTCCTCGTACTATATTCGGTTTACTTATGACTTCTCTAGTTCTTAGACATGTGTTTCGTAGAAACACAAGGTCTAAGTTTTTAGAAGTTATAGGTGTATGAATAAAGTAAAGAACCAGGAGTTGCAAGTATCGGGATTCTTCAAGGTGATCGAAGATGTAGATACTTGTGATTGGTATTCAGTTGATAGTAATGATTAAGAGAACTTGCTTCTCTTTCAGGTTACTCATAATTGGAAGCATTCCTAAGTTGAGTAACGCTGATCGGCCTCCTTTACATTTAGTTGTCATGCACTGGAGACAGCTGCATGATTTGAATCTGGTTCAATTAAATCAGTGCCTCTGTTTCTGTATTGGATATAGAACAGTTCATATCTTAATGATGTTAAGGTACGGGGAGTTGTCCGGCTTATGCTTAAAACCAGACTCTGGATAACTCAAGGCACATTTCTGTAATGGTTGTTTGTGGGTTGACCCAGGCTATGACGAGGGTTGACTTTCTACCATCTGGAAGATCAATAGTGATATTGTTCTTAACTCGCCAAAGTTTTAATAAAAATGGATTTTTTCAGAAAACAGTAGTGGGAGTATGGTAGAACTGGAAGTGATTCCAGAACCGCAAACGATTACTTAAAATTTGATAAGAACCTAAAGATTCAATCTGATTTGACATTCCATTGGCCACTCCGCAGATATGGTGGGTAACCTCAGGCACCCGAGAGGTACTCCGGTAGCCCCAAGGACGGTGACAGGGAGGTTCTTGTTTACCCAGAGTTGCCATTGCTGTTGTTCCAGACTGTGAGACCCGGCAGGAGGATGAGTATAGCGTCGTTCTAAACTTGCTTTAGAAGTGTACGTCTATATGACTCTGCCAGAGGCTTGTCGTGGTCAGTGGGAGCAACGGAAGCATTGGTGGATAAGTGGCTTATGTCTATTTATAGACTAAAGCAGATATAGCGGAGATAGATCATCTATTTCTGATGTGACAGTCATAGGTTTGACTTCATCAGAATAAGGGATGGATCTGTTAAGAAGGTAGTAGGGTATGATGTCCTGGTATTTGGATGACATACACGGAGTAGGAAGTAAAATTCCTATACTACGATCGGTTATACTTTGGTTGTCACACAGTGGTTTCTCCACATGGGACTTAGATATAATATCAAGACATTCTGGTTACTAGATCTATAGATCTAGATTTGGGTGGTTTCCCAATCTGGGTACTTAGACAGCATTCTATGAGTATTTAGAATGGACGACTCCTGGTACGGTAGTGTACCTGCAGGAAATGGAGTCACCCTCTCTAAAGGTGTCTTATAGACTAAAGTAGAGAGGGATGTGCATGATTGGCAGATCACTTGCTTAGGCAATTGAGTCAATCATGAGATGTCAAGTACCATACCATATGTTGTTCTTGCAGTAGATGCAATAAGTTGATATTAATCCAATCCTGGAGAAACGATAGGAAGCAGATTTAGAACATAAGTGCATGTTCTAAGGATATGATAACGACAGCCTCATTCGGGAGACAGTTATCATTCCAGGCTTCCAAGGTGACATGGACGACAGGGTGGTTGTCAGAGTCATAGTTTTCCCTCTGACGAGGGGCAGTATTTTGGAGAGGTGGTCCAAGAGGATACTGAGGGAGGCATGGCGCAGGATACTGATTAAGTTCAGTTGACGATATAGTCTAAGAAGTTTGGATTTGGAGTTAATTTATGAACTAGGTCCCATCAGACATCCAGACATTCTAAGACAAGTATTGCTCATTTCGGGAGATGGCTTTCTCCGCGAACATGGGATAAAGAGAGAAATAGAAAGAAACATTAAAGCAGATCCACTCACTGAGGCTATTCCTCGAATGCAATAGTTTCGTAAACGAGCTTTGTGAGACTGATTAATAGAGGAGTTGGGTGTTCGGTATCACACGGGCTGTGAGTATGCGACATCGCAATAATTAGCCTTGAGTGCAAGTGGGAGATTGTTGGATATAGTGCCCTCAGAGTCAATTATTGGATCACAGGCACGTGATTGCAATGATTGAGGGAGGACCTATACCGGTAGGACAGTCTTGCTCAAGATGATAGTATGCTATATGGTTTATCTTTATCATCGTGTACAGCTTTTGGTGACCTTACAGGTCGCTATTGCATGTTGATAAAGCCCCTAGGATTCTTTCTTGACTACCAGCAGTATGAGGGCGATCATATACGTGGGAGCTAGGGTCTATAAGCACATCCTTAAAAGGTCCCAAGTCGAGGGAGTTTCGAGACAGGGCATCGATTCTCCAGAGTAGACTAGTGTATACAGTCGAGACCCCGACGAGGGGCGGTGGCCGGTCTCACAAGCTACTGGTGTCAGTTGGTTCACCTAAGATGTATACAGGTGCTCATTAGGTTATGAGTACACCGGACAGGACTAACCGGGAACATGCTAGTTGGTCTTATACCTGACGTCAGATAGCAGTTCCCTGGTGACATGTGTACAGGTTAGTTCATCGACCTGAGATCGTCATTTGTTTTGTGTGAGTTCCCACTGTGCTTTGATTACTACCCTACCACGCTCAAAGGAGACGTGCAAACAGGTTTTAGTTGGGTACAGTCCCGAGCCACATGGAGGCAGTGAGCGGATTGCAGGGGTTCGTCTCTTCCGGTATTGGGGGTGAGGTCGCGCTGTGTCTAGGAGAGCCATTACACAAAGCCCTCGGCCGAGGCAGGAGATTTACTGGTAGGTATTCCAGTAGTATCTCAGGGTGTTCTGGGCTACACTCCGACACGACTTGTACCGCTTTTGGGGGTCTGACTTTTACCAACCCCCTAGGCCCGCCATGCGATACTCATAGACGAACGGACCGGACTGTACGGATATTGTCACTGTCAGGCTCAGTAGGGTGTCAGGATGAGTTCGCTCATCGACGTCCTTTTTGGTCAATACCTGGTAGCCCGTCACGTATTGGCTAATACCTCTGAAGTGCTAGTGGTTAAATCCACAACCAAAGTATTGACGAGTCTTTAGAGTCCCCCACAGACCAGTTTCTCAAGTTTCGGGCGAAACGCTGTAGAGGCTGTATGGAGATATGGCAGGGTTCAATCAGATACGTGCGGTATTGCACGGATCATGATCGGATGGATTTTACTAGCGGGCTTTGTTTTAAGCCGGATCCTAGTATTAGAAAGTGTAGTTTTGTCTCATTGCATTTGTATTCGTTCGGAATACAAATGCGGGTATGTATATACCGTCGCGGGGTTTTCCTGTAATTTATTACGGGATCAGTTTTCTGAAGTTGCCAGTTTGCATTCCGTTCCGGCCAGTTTTCCTTTGTTCCTTCCCGGCCGGACTTTTCCGATGGAGGGGGTTATTTGCAAGTGTGCAAATAACATTTGTGGAGGGGTTTTCTTGCTTTTTGTGGCATCATGATGGTTCTTTCATGATGAGATTCTTTTTCCATCAATTCTCATGCATTAAATGAGAAAGGATTTGGAAAGGATGTGAGGTTGATATTGTTGTGATCTTTATTCATGTTTATCAATTGATTTTCTCCACTTGCATTTTGCTCCACCATTTTTTCTTTGAGAGGGGCCGGCCACACATTAGGAGAAGAGAGAGAAAATTCCATTTTGGGTGTGGTTCTCATTTTTAGCTTGCTAAAAAGTTCATTCTCCATTATTCTCTTCTCCTCCACATCCATGGCAACTTCACTTCCCCAAAGAGACTACGATTCTACACTACACCTACAGCACCCTTGGACGCGTCGGCTTGCCAACTTCGCGCCCGAGTTGCCTCGGTCCAGAGGTGGGAGCCCATAAAAGAATCCGGCTACATGGTGCCCTTTCCGACGAGGAGGTGACGGACGGAGATTCCGCGGGAGATCGGAGTGGAGACGAAGACCGAAGGACACGGATCGCTTGGTATATCTCTCTACCCATCTTTTAGTTTGCTAGTAGCTAGATTAATGGCCCGATCCATGTTGATAGTGCGCGGTGGTGCCGGTTTGCAAGTTTCGCAAAGTTTTTCGTTTCTGCATTTCCGGCGTCGGATCGACGGCCGGGGCGCCGCCGTGCACTAACAGCCGTGCTTGAGGCGGATTGCTAGTTTAGGGCTTCTCGATCCAATATCGCCATGTTTGAGACGGATTGTTGGTTTAGGGACTTCTCGGTCCAACATTAGTTTAGGGACGTTTCGGTCCAATATCGCCATGTTTGAGGCGAATTGTTAGTTTAGGAACTTCTCGCTTCAATATCGCCATGTTTGAGACGGATTGTTAGTTTAGGAACTTCTCGGTCCAATATCACCATCTTGGGGACGAATGTTAGCTTAAGGACATTTCGGTCTAACATTAGTTTAAGAACGTTAGCTTGAGGCGGATTGTTTGTTTAGGGACTTCTTGGTCCATCATTGCCATGTTTGAGGCGAAGTTTTAATTTTTAGTTTTGGGGCTTCTCGGTCCATTATCGCCATGTTTGAGGCGAAGTTTTAATTTAAGGACTTTTCGGAGGCAAGTCTTAATTCAAGGACTTTTCGGTCTAATATCGCCATGTTTGAGGCGGATTGTTAGTTTAGGGGCTTCTCGGTCCATCATCGCCATGTTTGAGGCGAAATTTTAATTTAAGGACTTTTCGGTCCAATATCACCATATTTGAAGCGGATTGTTAGTTTATGGACTTCTCGGTCCAGCATTCCAATCTTGGGGACGAATGTTAGCTTAAGGACATTTTGGTCCAACATTAGTTTAGGGACTACTAAGTCCAATATCGCCATGTTTAAGGAGAATTGTTAGTTTAGGGATTTCTCGGTCCAATATCGCCATATTTGAGGCGGATTGTTAGTTTAGGGGCTTCTTTAATGCCCCACGCCCCAGTACAGATGGTATTATCTGCTCTGGCCGAAATCGCACGGTTTTGCCCTTTAGAGGGGACCGGACCCGACCATGGGCCACTTACCAGGAGGTCACCCATCCCAAGGCTTTCCTGACCCGAGCATGCTTAACTACGGAGTTCTCAAGCTCTTGTAGTTCTGATTCACTTAAAAGGCGCCTCTATAATTGAGGGTGATGCCATTACATTTATAATGCAGTTCGTTCCTCTTTCGGAATGTGTTCCGAAGATTCTCTATTGTTCTACAGTGGGTCCGACGGACTCAAGAGATGGCCCCCACGGATTCAAGAGGTGGCCCCCGCCCTCTTGGCATGACAATTGGCGTGGCACTTTGTTCCGTGAACAAGAACCGGGTCTCGACATTCTCCCCACCTTTGAAGAATGGTTCGTCCTTGAACCACAGACCTACTACTGAGGGACCTGCATGGGCCACCATAAATGTAACGCCCCATGCCCCAGTATAGATGGTATTATCTGCTCTGGCCGAAGCCGCACGGTTTTGCCCTTTATAGGGGACCGGACCAGACCAAGGGCCACTTTCCAGCAGGTCATCCATCCTAAGAGTTCCCTGGCCCGAGCATGCTTAACTACGGAGTTCTCAAACTCCTATAGTGTTGATTCACTTAAAAGGCGCCTTTGTAATTGAGGGTGGTGCCATTATATTTATAAAGCACTTCGGTTATCTTTCGGAATGTGTTCCGAAAATTCCCTATTATTCTACAGTGGGTTCCATGGACTCAAGAGGTGGCCCCACGAATTCAAGAGGTGGCCCCTGCCCCCTTGGCATGGCAATTGGCATGGCACTTTGTTCCGTGTGACCCTTTGTTCCGTGGACAAAAACCGGTCCCGACAACTTCTCGATCCAGCATTTCCATCTTGGGAACGAATGTTCGCTTAAGGATATTTTGTTCCATTATTAGTTTAGAGACTTTGCGGTCCATTATTAGTTTAAGGACGTTTTGGTCCAACATTCCCATTTTGGGGACGAATGTTAGTTTAAGGACATTTTAATCCAACATTCCCGTTTTAGGGACGAATGTTAGTTTAAGGACATTTCGGTCAATTATCACCATTTTTTAGGTGAGTATTAGTTTAAGGATGTTTCGGTCCAACGTTCCCGTTTTTGGGATGAATATTAGTTTAAGAACGTTTTGGTTCATTATCACTATTTTTTAAGCGGCGGAGCTTTTGGATACTACTTTCAGGGTTCTGATTCAAGAAGATAGCGAGCAGACACAAGTATCGTCATCTCTCATTGAACTAAGTCGTGACCTATCAAGCATAGTATTTTTTTGAGGAATCAGACGTTTATTGGCCGGAAGGGTCTTTCGCCATGTATATCTATGAGCAGGTAGACTCCAACAAGGTAGACTTTTTCTATGATTTATGGGACTTCATAGTTCGGCTCGAACTTCCCCCGTTTTGCACGATTGGGGATCATTGGTCTTTTGACGCTTTGCACGAGTTCGCCTTGGCGGAATGTTCCCGGCCTGGTCAATCTTTTGTATGACCGTATCATTCTTGCCTTATAAGCTTCGATATTTTGCTGTGCTATAATGCGAGTTTCATCGAGGGCGTCGAGCTCCTCGAGCCTAAGATGAGTATTTTCTTCATCCGTCAGCTCATATCGAACCACCATTCGTAGAGAGGGGAGTTCTATTTTCAACGGGAGCACTGCTTCTGTGTTGAACACCAATGTGTATAGTGTTATATTCGTGGCCGTCTTGAATGTTGTTCGGTACGTCCAGAGAGCTTCATGCAGCCTTACGTGCCAGTCCTTTTTGTTTCTGGACACCGTCTTTTTTATAATCTTTACAAGGTCTTGTTGAAATCTTCAGCTAGACCTTTGGCCCAAGAATTATAGACAGAAGAGTATCTCCAATCTATTTTATGTTGCTGTGCGAAACGGCTGATTTTATGCCTTATATAAGCTGGCACATTATCCGAGATTATCCGTCGCGGAATGCCGAACCGATAGATGACATGAGTTCTGAAGAAATGGAGGATATTCTCTGTCTTCACCTTCCTTAGTGGTACTACTTCTGCCCACTTAGAGTAGTAATCGGTCGTTGCCAATATAAATCGATGTCCTTTGGAGGACGCTGGTTCGACAGGGCCAATTATATCTGTTCCCCACATCTCGAACGGCCAGCTGGCCACTGTCGGGTGTAGAGGATTTGGATGTTGATGGATGAAGTCCCTGTGAATTTGGCATGAGTGACAAAGCTTCGCATATTCGAGGCAGTTCTGGATCATCGTGGGCCAATAGTAACCCATTCTTTTTATCTTCAGCTTCATCTTTGGCCCAGCTTGATGAGAACCGCAAAGTCTGTCATGAGTTTCTTGGACGACTTTCTTTGCTTCCTCTGGCCCCAAGCATCTTAGCCATAGACATTTGAACGATCTCATATATAGAGTATCATTGACGAAGGCAAAAGACAGAGCTCGTTTTATGAGCTGATGTCTAGACGACGCATTTTCGGGCGTTCGTTAGGACTTAAAGTAGTCAATAAAGACTTCCCTCCAGTCCTTGATGTTTTCTTCATCCTCTATTTGAAGGGCTACTTGTTTGGTCACTTCTTTTCCTTCGGATGGCTCTATTAGGTCTTCTGAAGATATATCTATTGGCGCGAGAATCCTACGGCTTTGTACAATGATTCTCACATCATTGAGGTCTTCGTCGGCCAATTCCTTAGCCAATTTGGCCAATGCATCTGCCTTTTTGTTTTCTGCATGCGATATACTCTTTAGGATGTAGGAAGGGATTTGTGTCAACAATTGCTGCACACTTTCGCCATACTTTATCAGCTCTGGCTTGCATGTCTGATAGTCGCCATTTACTTGGCTAACAATCAGCTGGGAGTCTCCATATATGAAGAGGTTTTTGATTGCCATGTCGATAGTGATCTTTAGACCTGCTATCAAAGCTTTGTATTCAGCCTCTTTATTAGTCCTTGGCTTTGTTAAAGAGAGGGCATAACTCAGTATCCTTCCTTGCGGTGTCATAAAGATAAGGCCCACCCTGGCTTTGATTATAGGGGCGTTATGCTTTCGCTGCTTCATGGAAGATGCTCTATCAAAGTAAAGTTCCCATTGGGAATCATTTTCTTCTTCAATCACATGGAACGCGTGTTCATCTGGCAACTTGTAGTTTAAGGAAGAGTCGGCTGGTATCAGATGCTCCGCTAGAAAGTCAGCTATAGCCTGTCCTTTCACTGCTTTAAGGGGTTGGAACACTATTTATAGATGTTCCCAATGTTCTTCGTGATATTTCCTCTTTACCATAAGGTCGTCGATGTAGCATTTGATGATCTCGTGTATGAGGTCATCGAAGATCTTTGTCATGGCCCTCTGGTAGGTAGCGCCAGCATTCTTCAAACCGAAAGGAATCACTTTATAGCAGAATATGCCAAATGGGGTTCGGAAGGCAGTATGCTTTTGGTCTTCAGGATGCATTTTTATTTGGTTGTATCTTGAAGATCCATCCATGAAGGAGAAGACCTCATGGGTAAACGTGTTATCGATCATCGGCTCGATAACAGGTACTACGAAATTATCCTTCGGGAAAGCTTTGTTGAGGTCCCAAAAGTCCACGCAGATATGCAACGTCCCATTTTTCTTCATCACTGGAATGATGTTAGCGATCCAGTCGGGATATTGAACTTCTTGGATGAAGCCGGAGTTGATTAGTTCTTGACTTCAGCGTTGATACTCATCTCAAGTTCGAGTCGCATCCTTCTTGGCGCCTGTTTGACTGGCTTTATATCCGGCGATATGGCCAGTTTATGTACTGCTATTTTTGGATCTAGACCTGGCATCTCGGAATAGTTCCATGAGAAACAGTCTTTCTATTGCACAAGCACGTCTTTTAATGTGGCTACCTGTTTTTCAGATAGTAGCTCACTGACAAATGTCGGCCTCGGATCATTTTCTATCCCAAAGTCAATTTTCCTTAGGCCGTCCGCCGTAGTGTGTATCCCATCTTCCAGCTCTTTTGGTGCTGGTGGAAACTCTGAGATCGCCTCTTCCTCTTCTTCATTTGCGAAGCACATGTGGAGATCATCCATAGTTTCGTGCCTTCCCACTTTTGATAGGGTTATCATATGGCAGATACGAATTCGCTTCCTTTTATAATGATGAGATGGTTCTATCCTGATAGTATAGGTCCTTTTTGGCTCGTGCTTTTGTGGCGGGGTTACCCTCCAGCCGTCAGATAACATGAACCTGCCTTGTTGATACTGGTCTTTTACCCAGTCTTTGAAGATAAAGCAGTCTTCAAGGGGATAACCTATTGCTCGGTGGTAGGAGTAATAATCCGGATGATGGACCTCATTTATTTGTTCAGGATGCCGAGACTCCGGAAGCGTCATCATTCGATACTTCATGACAAGGTTGAATATTTTCCTTGTCTTGTCTTGAGGAAAAAAGTATTCCAGACCCATCTTCTTTATAAAGGACGGGCTCCAATCGAGTTTTGCTCGATTGCACGACGTCCTAGATCCGCTTTGTTGTTTTTGATCGTTGTATGCGTTCTTTTCCCTGTTTTTGTCTCCATTTCGGGATTTTCCCCTTTCGCAAGAACATACAGTGGGCCGGGGATGAATAGAATTATAGTCTTTCTTCTCCGCAGATTGCTGACTGAGTCACTGCATCCTGGCCTTTTCATAAATGATCATTTCGCGGCTATGATTATCTCGGCTCTTTTCGCAAGCTTCTTTTATTAGCTTGTCGATTTGTTCTTCAAGAGACGGACTTAACGTTCATAGAGCGGGATTTCGCTCTGTTTCAACATCACAGCTATTTGGAAGAGCGTTTCCCCTTTACTGGAGTTGTTTATGACGCGGCAACTGTGGAACCTCTCCCATTTCTTGGACCGAACATATCCGAGCCCGGTTGTCTCCATCTTTCTATTGGGCATCTTTCGCTGATCCCGGGAATATCCCAAATCTTTTTGTAGAATTGGTCTTATCTAACAGTTTGTTCGAGAGCTACACCTTAGCATCTTAACAGCCTTTTCAATCCCTCCGCGTAGTATCTTGGCAGACGGATTGGTTGAAGTCTGTTGAGTGCAAAATCGGCACCATGCCAGACTTCTTTCTTTACTTTATTTTCCGTAGATTGGTAGAAGAGGATCGCTTTTTCATCTCTTCGCCTGGAAGATACGTAGAAAGTTTGCAGTTCTTGTATGCTGTATGTATGGAGCGCAT
The DNA here is from genome assembly GCA_030015575.1 of Agapanthus africanus. NCBI lineage: Eukaryota > Viridiplantae > Streptophyta > Magnoliopsida > Asparagales > Amaryllidaceae > Agapanthus > Agapanthus africanus. Next base: position 416,430,609 of record JASDDO010000024.1, on the reverse strand, counting down.
CAAGTTCCTTGTAATGCCGAGGCGGAGCCATTGTAATTTGTAGACTCTGATCTGTTCCGGCAAAAGTTTGCATTGACGGACGGATGGAGACCACTGCGTTTGCCTCATCCTCCGAGTCGCTACCAAAGACCAAAATAGGAGTAGATGGTCCAGGCTTATTGTTTTCTTTTTGGGGTTGCCCCGAGTAGACTATTTATTCATCTTTCTCGGTATCTCTCCCAAAGATCGGGATAGGGGTGACGGACTTCTATTTATCCTCCGGCTTATGACACATTTCCCTATCTTCTAAGTCTGGTAGGAAATACTTTGCGTCTTCATATTTCTGGACTTCATTTATAGAGAACAGATTTAGCTCTCCTGTGACGGTGTACTCCGATCCATCCTTGAAATACTTCATACACGGATATTGTGTAGGAGGTGTGATACTGTACTCGTGTAACCAAGGCCTGCCGAGTAAAGCGTTGTAGCAAGCCTTGGCGTCAATGACATGAAATTTGATGTTAGTGACGAGCAGCCCAAAGCGTAACATCGGTATTACGGACCTAAGTGTCCATGACGACTGCGAGTCGAACCCGGAGATGGTAATTTTATCTTGGGCAAGGTGCTGAACGTCAATGAAAATTTCCTTCAGCACCCTCATGTTGAGATGGTTGACGGAAGATCCGTTGTCGACAAGGATTTTCCCTATCTTGATGTCGTGGCAATACCCGGTGACGTATAACGGGCGATTATGCTCGCATGTAACGAGAAGGAGATCTTCATCGCCGAATGTAATGTCAACCTCTTGGACCTCTGCCAGTTCATCTTTCATCTTCTCTTCTGCGAAGAAAGCTTGAAACTGATCGGGCTCTTGCAATACTTTGATCAGCCAATCTCATGCCTCTTTGGATAGGAGTAGACCATCTAATATGCTCAGTTGCAAGGGTATTTTCCTTAGATGTACTAGGACATTGTAATCCACCTTATTTTTCTTATACGGGTCCCTTGCTGCAAGCTCTTTGAGTGCTTCTTCATCAAGGGCAATTTCCTCAGGGATTTTCCCTTTCCCTTTGTCTTTTTTATTCGAACCTTTGTTTGTAGGTCTGAGGTTTTTCTCGGGCAGCGTGTGATTACACAGCTGAATATTCTTGCAGTTCTTCTCCTCCTCTTCTTTTTCGGAGGTGGAGTCTTTGAAGAGAGGGCTGAAGGATATTTCGCCCTCAGAATCGCTCCCGAAAGTAAGAACTTGGGGTTTTTCCCTTTCCGAACTGGTACCAACTATATGACAGCTGCCGGTCATTTATTCATGCGCATTTGTTGCACTATTTTGCTGTTGACGAGCACGAGCTTCGTGCTTCATCCTCTTGAAGTATTTTTGGTGGGCAACATATCCTTGCCACCACTTTCTGAAGGCGCTGCATTCCTCAGTGGAGTGGGTGACCCTCCGATGATATAAGCAGTAGTTTGGACATGCATTTTCTCCATCAAGGCATATGACCCCGGGAGTGTTCTTTATGAGAAGTGGCAGCTTCATCCCCATTGACAGACTTTGGTGAACCGCTTCTCTGTTTCGATCCTGCTCTTATTTGTAGCAGGTGTGCTTTGGTTTGGTTGGAATACTTTACGACTCATCCTTGCCGCAGCTTCGTTGTCCTGATGCTGACGCTTAACTTTTTCGTATATGGCTGTCTTGCGTTCTCGATCAATTTTGGTTTTTTTGAAAGGCTTCGTTTAACCGCCTATCATCGGGACTTCTGGCAATTCTGGGGATTTTAGCATCGATTCTGCCCCAGTTCCTCCGCGTTGTTTTCTAACGCTGAAGGAGTTTCTTCATCATATAACGACGAATAGGAGACGAAACTTGCTACACGGTCTTCGGTGTCTTTCGATGAGTCATTTTCCTCATCATTAATACTATCTTCATCCTTAAGAATATGCTTGAGGAATTCTTCGAGCGTGACTGGTGTTCGCGCCTTTTGGTTGTACTCCTCCAGTGCGTCAATGTATTTTTGTAAATCTGTGCACTTGTAACGACCCTAAAAGTCCTATACACTTTTATTGTTCTAATGTTAATAAAAGATTGTATTTCTGTCTTGATTTCGGGTTATAAGTTATTTTTGATAACTTATGTACAAGAAACAACTTGTTGCTCACTGGTTAAGCATTTCCTCTGCTGTCCCATAGCCTGCAAGTTTGAATTCCATCAGTTCCAATTATTTTTAATATTTTTCTTTTTAATTTTTTCGGAAGCCCAAGAGTTGCACGCGCATTAAACGGAGAAACAACGAGTTATAAATAAATCGTAGAATCAATACTAACATTATTCATTGAGATATGGTGCAAGCTTTAGCTAAGGTCAGGAGATCGGGATATCGAGATATTGAGAATCAAAAATGTGCCGATGAAGTTCAATAAAATCGTAGAATCAATACTGGCAGAGACTCAAGAAATATTTCCAAAATCCAGATATCTAAAAAATCACTACGTGTCAACATGAAGCCACAGCAGAAAACCTAAACCCTGATCCCACCATATCGCGGCGGATCCGCGGCCAAATGCAAGGATTTGCGACGGTTGGGCGGCGGAATTATGGCCGTTGGCTGAGAAATTTTGGTGATAGGATCTTAATAGTAAATCACCATATTAGGGAAGTAGGGTTTCTGCTTCCATGGCTATATAATAGACCGATGATTAAAGTTAGAGATCATCAATCTTTTACACGAAGCAAATCACCGTCAAAGAAAAAGTGATCTAACACAGGTCCGCGATTCGTCGTGATAAAGCGATATGAGTTCGACGGAGCATCTACTTCCTACAAGGCAGAGATCGAGAGCAACTTCCTCCTCCTCTTGTAATATAAACTTGAAGGATTTGTACTTGTAAAGTTGATTAATAAAGGTAGATCATTAGATAAATTAGTTTGCATTTATTTTCTGTATATACATTATGATCTCTATCCGTTCTTCTTCTTCTATTTCCATCATGCGCGAGTAATTCTCCGCTTGATAGGGTTCGTAGGATTAGGGTAGAACAATAGATGAGAAAATACTTTAACTTCTTTTAAGTCTTATGAAGTTTATAAACTTTAGCAAACGAATCGTTAACATCCTTATCGGGCGCGCTACCAATTTATTGCTAGTCTCGACCGCGATTTGAGATCAGATTAACAATTGTTTTGTTAAGGGCTAGACATGAATAGAGATCAATGAAAGGACAAGGGTCAATAGTGTGGAAACCCTAGTTTCTTCCAAGAACCCTAATCCTCATTCATCACTATCAATATAATTTTAAATCTATCAATAGATAAAAAGAGAAATCTTTATTAGTCATCCATGACAGCTAAATCCTAACGAACCCTACAAGCCTTCTTCTTATATATTCTATATCTGTATTTAAACTAGATCTTAAAACTATAAATTCTACATCCGTGTTTAATATAGATCTAGAAACTATTCTTCACTATTCTCTATTCTCCTTCCTCTTTTCTAATCAACACGTCTAAAACAAGATTAAAAGATTCTACATATCCCTGAGGACGACCCGTACTCATCTCGGCTAGCTACACGCGAAACCGTTATTAATGGCGGTTACTACTACACTCTAAAATAAGAAATCAATTAAATGGCGTCGTTGCCGGGGATACGTGCTTAATTTTTTTTCTTACTATTCGTGTTGAATTCTTATTCGATCTATATCATAATAAAACAAAACAGCAAATTATGTGTAACGATTAGTGTGCGATTTTTGCGAGGGATCTGGAGCCACTTTAGCGAGGTGATAAAGATTTAGTGACATTCATCAAGACCCAGAGGAGCAAAGGAGGCCACATTAAAAAAAGTATACAAAGAACTCCCTAAAGCGCGGCGGAATCGCGGCTATTGTGTGCAAATGGCCATGGAACCACGGCGGTCTTGAGGGCTCATGCATCCAAACTTCTCTGGTATATTCCTTAACTCTTTCTCTCTCCTCTGAAAAATCCAATAATATATTTTTCTGCAGGATTCTTTGCAAAATATCGCCGCTCAAAAATCTTTTTGCGCGTTTTTTTTTGCGGGTTGTTTTTGCATATTTTTAAATACGGATTTTAAGGGGTAAAGTCCAAATTCAGATTAGGTAGGGATTTCATCACCCTTCCTAGGCCCCACAAATCACTAAACGAGCATCCGCATCACCCTGCATTAATTAAAAAATATATAGACCAATACTCTAAGGACCGTCGCACTCAATTAGGACAGAGGAAGGTCGTGGGTAATCTATTGCTTATTCGCATTTCTTGTGTGGTATCTAAGGCAAGTGTATCTAAGGCAAGTGGTTACTTAATTAGGCTCGCTATTTTCGGTGATTCGTAAAGCGAATACTTCCCACTTACTTGGCACTTACCTGGACACAAGAGTGATAAAGAGGTGGTAGAGAATTGGTCCTACGTCTTGTCCGTTAGAAGTCTAGGAGCGGTCTAGTGCTTGACCTAGGTAACCTTAGTTCTAGGGTTACTTGTCCATTTTGTGATTTGTTGAGTCAAACCTCAAGTCCCACTTTCAAAGCAAAACAATCCAACTAGAGCTTAAATCTTTTCACCCTCTTTTCTTTTCACCTTCTTATAATGGGTAACCCAAATAGAAGAACTCTTGCCGAGTTTTGCTATCCAGAACCAGTTATTTCTTGTTATCGTAATCGTTTCAGTAGACCATTCGACTCTACCATGTCTTTAAGAGATCGGATAGAGCTAACAGAAAGAAACAGTTGGCCCTCTCACTCCAGGTCCTATCAACTGCATCAAAATTCTACATCTTCTTATGTTGATACTCCATCTAACACGTGTGAGGGAACTCCTAAACATATGTCCATCTCTGAGTACATAGCAAGGACTAACGGCCAAAGTTTCAATCCGGTTAAACCATTAGGACAACAAACACCACCACTTTCTAAAAAAGATTTTACTACTCAGTTTGTGGCGTATATGACATCTATTGGCAGTCGCCAACCAACCAACCAATATCAATATTCTTCTTATCACAATATTGATCCTGCTCTTGCCCAATTTTCACAACCATTCGATTTCTATCAATCCTACACGACTTTTACACCTTCTCCAGACATTCTTTCTAATCAGTCATTTGGGAGTTTTACTTATCCACAAGAATATCAATCTTATGTTGAAACCCTTTAACGACTCATGTCTAGTCTTGAACGGACCGTGGAAGAATATCTGGTAGTGTCGCGCCGTGCCATAGAGGAATTGAATGCGTCCATGGCTATCCTCAATAAACAAAATGAACGAGCAACTAGTTTCAAACCAGCTCAAAAATTTTCAATGTATGATACGGCCATAAAACAAATCGAGAATTCGAGTAGTGAGAGAGAGCGGTACACCCTTCCAAATCAAACCTCCCAATCCCAAATTAAAATCCACAACTCTTGTTTCACAGATCTATCAAATACACCAAATGATTCACCAATTGAAGATAGAATGTCTGATGAATTGTATGACTTTATAGTGTTTGATTTACTCGATTGTGAAGGGTCCATTTCAAATGAAACCACACCCAATCCTTGTGATCTTTACACCTCCACTCTGGAACCTAAAGTAATTGAAAATCCTGCTTTTGATGAGGTGTCTGAGAATTTTAACCTTCACTTGATTGGGGAGATTGACGTTAGGTATATATTGGATGATGAACCCGAAATTTTGGATGAGTTTGTCCCACCAATTCATCAGGTCCTTTCACTCTCGTGTGGTCATCATCTCGAGCCTTTAACTATTCTTCCTGAACCCCATATGCGTCTTGAAGTTGATGATAAATGTATAACCGAAAAGCAGAATGAAATTCAGCCTTCATTCCCCACATCTGGTTCAGCAATACTCGACACACCAATTTGTTTACCCATTTCATTTCCCACTTTCTCTAGTTCTTCTTCTAATCTTCCTTCAATTTTAGCTAGTGTTGATGAATCACAATCCGATATTTCGAGTGTGATAATTCTAGAAAGACAACTTGATTTAGACTCTTTTAAGAATGAATTAGATGAGCTTTTCGAGTCCCCTACCTCCATAACTTTTGAAAAATCAAGTGTGTTGAATTCTGGCGTGATACTTATTGACATTAAAACGTTCAATCGGACCATCGATGAAAGTTTCGAAGACATTTTCGCCGACGAACTCACATTCCTAAATGACACGGATTTTGTGATTAATCAACCTCCACCTGAAGAAATTGAACCATTACCATTTCTTCTTATCCCATATGAGAATGTGATTATTCTTCCCATTCCTAATCATTCACATTCTCATTTCCATTCACCATTATTGTTTCATATCTATCAACCGAGACGTAAACCATACCGCCTTCTATCTCCCCACTTCTTCAAATCTCTGATCTTTCCACCAACCAGTGCGTTACATCGATAAAATATTTGAATGGTTGGTGTTGACTTTTGGTCTTTGTAAAGCATTACTTTGACCAATAACTTTAACCCCCCTCATAATTTTAATTTTTTAATACTATTTTACTCAAGTTTGGAGGGGGATATATTTTGGCTCTTGAACGAAAAGAAAATTTTTACAAAATTATGAGACAAAGATAAGTTTGGGGGAGGAGTTCGCTGTCATTTATTCATGTCCCCGTTACTAACTTTTCCTCCCAAGTCTACAGTTTTTTTTTGTGACGCTTAACAGATGACATCAGTGAGGACACTGCTGCAAACAGGTTTGGGGGAGATTTGTGCTTATTCACGCATTATCATTGCATTATACTATATATAAGCACAAAAAAATTTTGATAATGAAAGTTGGAAAATAAAAAATTTACATATGAAAGATAGGAATAGTTTGAGAAAAGCACGAAAGTTAGATGTTTTCTTAAACAAAGCTAGTAATAAGTAGTTATGAGCCGTTGTCCCAAGGGTTAGTAAGATGAAGGAAATTACTAATCCGAGAATAAAAATAAGTCTGAAAATAGTCCTTATTCTTGAGGCCAAACTTTTGAACGTTGATACTCTACTATATGCATTGTCACACATCTTGAAACTTGGGATAGTAGAGAATATCTTGAAATGCTCTTGTCTAAAAGCCTTAGTATGAAGGAAAATATGAATAAAAAATATAAGTGGTGAAGAAAAAAATAAACACTGGTTTTGTAATTGCTTAAGGCAGTATAAAAAAATATAGCGAGGGTACTTTATTACCTAGTGCCTTAGACCAACTGGTTTGGGAGCCACTGCTAAGCCTTAGGTGTTGCAAGACGAGGAATTACGTCTAAATGCGCGAGCACATTTTGTAATCGGTCGGTTATAACCTCAAGAAGTATTAACGGTCGCATGAAGAATGTGTGAGCAATTTCATCTAAAATATTCACCAACTAAAAAATACTAACGAAGATGGACAAGAGCATGATAGCTTGAATTGAATTCTCTAAGTGTAGGGATGTCTTTTACACACACGTAGGGGTATATGATCGATATTTGGAAGAAAGATAGGGAGGAAAACTAAATGTGATGTTTTATTGAGGGATGATGTGATTTCTAACATTTTTTTCATGACCATTATGATGGGGCTCATAGCAACTGAAAAGCTAGTGTGGTTGGAAACTCTTCTTTTCAAGTTCTTTCTTTTATAGTTCTTATCTTTATATGTAATTTTCACTATCTTTCTTTTATTATATGATTTTGTGGGTGTAATCCGCTAAAAACCCTCAGGTGTAACACCTTAGGATTGCGATTAGTGTTAATTAAGCGATAATGCGGGTTTTTGGTAAAAAGTTTACCAATTCGGTTTCCTCAATTTTATAACAATAAATTAATATTTTATTATTATTTGTTATGGCTTGCATGCACGTGTGCATGTTAATGTGAGGGTTTGTTTGTGCTAATCTAGTTAGTGACCGTGACACTTTAACCAAATCCTAATCCTTGCTTAACCCTAAACCCTTGATTTTTTTTGGTGAGAAGATATTTCCTTGCTTTGTTTTGGATTGGGAGGAGGTGGCAATGGTGAGTCAAGAGAGACCATGCTTGCATTAATGATGAGTTAATGCTTGGTGCACTCACCCTTATTCTCACTTCTCTCTCTCTAACTCACTCACTCACTCTCATTCTCTCTCACTTATTCTTTCTCATCTTTTTCTTCATACTCCTCACTCTCAACTGAATACTTGCCTATTTCTTCACAAAACTTCACAAACTTCATCAAAAATCACACCCAAATCACTTCACATGCCTTGTTTTGCCACTTAGATGCCATGGAGCTTGGAAAGCTAGGATCTTTGAGCTTGTGGGAGTAGGTAATGATCTCTTTCTGTTAAATAAGTCTTTTTAGTGTTGCGTAGCTTGTACGTTTCAGTTTAGAACGCGTAAAGTTTAGTTTCAGGTAAATATCGTATCTTTTAGCATAGATTTGTGTCTCGGATGATCTGCTATCAAACAAGGTATTTGTTGGAAAAGTTCCCATCACAGTGACCTTGGGTAGTGACCTAGAACCCATTATAAAAACCAGAGCCCATTCCTTTCGAGTCAGGCCGCAGTTTTATTTGTTCTGGACGGAATTTGTGGCCAGAGTGGAGGCTGGGGGGTTGGGTTTTGGTGTAGGGGTCTCTGGGGTTGTGTGTGGTCTTGTGGTATGTGCAACTTTTAGAAATTGTTTGGGTAGAAAAATATGGGATCACTTTACTTGTTTCTAGTGTTTCGTTTACGCGTGTTACGTTATCCGATACGGTTCGTGTCGTTGTGTGGCTGTTGCTCTTGGGTTTGTTTCGTAGTGTCGCTACGCGCGTTAGCCACTAGACGAACACTAGAGAGTATGTTTGGAGTTGATGCATCGGTCAAACATAGTTGGTACGTGTTATTGATCGATTGCTAATGTATACTTGTTATGTTGTTTTATGATCTTAGGGATGCAGGCGGGGACTTCGGACGCTACGAAGAAGGAAAAGCGAGTGGTTGGCTTTACTTAGCCACAGGATCATCTGTGAGTAGATTTAACATCTACAGGGGAATCGCCCACATGGCGTTATGCGTCAGGGCTAAATATGATATGCTATTAGCCACATGTTTATATTGCACATATAGAGTTTGCGCATAAATTTCATTGCATACTATTACTTGTTGTGCTTGGACTTGTACCCTTTGGACACTGCACTATTATTGACGGCTCATGTTGCACGAGCACTGATTGTATGCCACTCAAACCGTCAATAATTGCCATGACACGCACACCACTTATACATACGTGAGATTGTATTGGTTAGGGACATTGAGACATTGATGCATTCCATTGTGCATATGACATATAGCATATCTGTATACCTACATGCTTACACATATGCCTTGCCATGACTACATGCTAGCTACCCATATACCTATATGGTATTATACCATTAGAGATAGGTATATACACATATGAGACATTGCTACATGTACATCTTGCTTACATACTTACATGTACACCTGTATACCTTGATATAGCTACACATATACCTGGGGGGTATTACATCATTATTGATAGGTAGCTACACATATACCTGGAGGGTATTACATCATTTTGATAGGTAGATACACATATCTTGCTCTACCGACATGGTTATGTATACCTAGCTATAGCTACATGTTCACCATTATATGATGTTGCGTTTGGTTTCGGAGAATTTAGAACCGCATGATATATTCAATAACTTGTTGCAGTAAAATAGCGGATTTCTTTTATATGCTCATATTACTGTTGCATGTTGCATATATTTTATTTCATGGATTTCGCATTGATATATGGATTTCATATGATGTTTCTGGATGTTATATTCTTGTGTATATATATCAGTGGTATGGGACGCTGATATATACACATGTATATATATATCAGTGGTATGGGACGCTGTTATATATGGACATATCTCTCTCTCTCTCTCTCTCTCTGTATATATATATATATATATATATATATATATATATATATATATTAGTGGTATGGGACGCTGTTATATATGTATACTTAATATATATATCATCATAATGATCTGTGGAAATATACTTATTTATTATATATGAGGGGCCTATGTGCCTGGGGCCTATGTGGCCGAGGCCTATGTGTCCGATATGAGGGGCCTACGTGTCCGGGCCCTATGTGTCCGATATGAGGGGTCTACGTGCCTGGGGCCTATGTGTCCGATATGAGGGGCTTACATGCCCGGGGCCTATATGTCCGATATGAGGGGCCTATGTACCTGGGGCCTATGTGTCCGATATGAGGGGCCTATGTGCCCGGGGCCTATGTTCTCGATATAAGGGGCCGATGTGCCCGATATGAGGGGTCTATGTGCCCGATGTGAGAATGACATGTTTTATTTTAGACTCCGCATTTATTTGATATGCATTGCTTCATGTATTAGTAGTATCTGATAGAGTACCTTTCATGACCATTGCATATACATATTGCTAATTATTGCTATCAGCTTACATATGATAGATTAGAGCAGTACATGCAAAACTTGCGATTACCTGCATATGTTATTTACTATTCACGAGTTGGCAACTCACCCCCGTTGTGCCACAGGGTTGTACAGGTTGTCCCTCAGAGCAGTCAGAGGCAGGGCTTTTCATCTATCGTACATCTTTTGGAGCGGATACCACTACGGCTGACTGGGTGCAGTTTTGCTATAGGTAGGTTTTGCGGTTATTCGATGTTGCTAATTGTATATTCGTTGTATCCAGTACTCTCCATCTACCATTTCTATGTATTGACTTAGAGACGAGTTGTGAGGACGATATTGTATATTATTTTGTGACTTGGAGATTTTCATGTTGTTCACTTTATATCGTCTCTTTTTTTGCTACGGCGTCGTATATCTGTTGTGGTGGTTGTTTTCCATCTTTGGGCATGGATTTGCTCCCGTTGGGGATGCTTTACTTATATATTTATGTTGTACCCTTTTCAGGGGCTTTTTTTACAAAGGAGGTGCTGCCAAATTTTAAAGGAAATAAATTTGGACTTTAAAGAATTTAGATTGGGATTTCAAAAGTTTTAATAATGTTATTATCACTTATTACTTTTGATGGTTTAGATTGCTGAGTTTTGTCTTACTTGAATTACGTTACGCCTAGAGACGTTACGTAGTTTAAGGGCCGCCACGTGCTAAATTTTGGGTCATGACAAAGTTGGTATCAGAGCGCTAGGTTTTATCTTTTGGAGTGTAGGATGACCTTGGTATGATGTAGTAGGTAACTTGAGCAGAGTGATGTAGCGTGTGTATGTCCGCGGCATACTTACGACACGGTACTCCGCCTAAGTGACCTAAGTACTAATTGCTTGAAATTCCTTTCATGATGATACATATCCTTGTGATTCGATTTCCGTGTTCATATTGAATCCTAATTCCATTTATAGCTTTTTGTCGCCGATGACTTTGAGGGCTCAGAGAGAGGTAGCGAGAGCCGAGGTCAGAGTTGACTCGTTTGGGATGAGGACTGACCAGGATAGTACGCTCATTGCACAGGAGCAGATTGATCCGCCTTCGATAGATCGTATCGCTAGGCTTGAGACAGATATGCAGGACTTGCGCCAGATGATGAGGTCATTGGTTAAGTCCAGTCGAGCACAGCGACAAGAGGTTGTTACCCATGTTACCCAGTTATTCCTTGCTATCAGCACACAGTATTGTATCACGTATACAACAGCAGTGGATGCAGCCCGTTTAGCTGAGGGGCGTCTTTCCGAGACTTTGGGAGTTCCAAGACCGAGGAGGGCTCGTACACGTGTATCAGCCCAGAGACAGAGGCTTAGTCACCGAGACAGATTTCGGTTACGTCGCGGGAGTAGCAAAGGCTTTGGCCGAGGACAGCTATTTTAGCTCTTATCCCCAGGAGAGTCCGCAGTTTTCTTCAGGATGTTACCGGTGCGGGAGTTTGAGTCATCGTGTTCGAGTTTGTACTGAGCCACTTGAGGGCGGGACAGCTGTACCACATGATACCTTACCATCTTCACCTCAGGGAGAGTCGCCTGTTGCTCCTGTTGTTGATCCGCGTCAGACTTATGTTCAGAGAGGTCGTGGTCGCGGAGGATTTTGTTTCGAGGGTACAGGATGGTAGAGGAGGATTGCCAGTTGTGGGTAGAGGGCAGACATGAATGTTTTCTTCTACTCATTAGGATGCGCGGGCGTCCAATGCAGAGTTTTCAGGTAATGTTATTCGAATGTTTTCTTATTGCACTTGTTTATTTAATTCGGGATCTATGCACTCGTTTGTTCTACACACCTTGTGCCGTGGTTCAGCCGAGAGTTGTGTATGCTAGATCAGCTGTTTGTTGTGTCTACTCCTGTTAGTGATCTTGTGGTTAAGCGACACGTGTTTCGGTCAGGTGCCAATTGGGTAGGAGATAGAGATTCGTCCGTCTATTTGATCCTTCTTGAGATGTTGAACTTTGATGTTCTCCTGGGCATGGACTGGTTAGGTACGTGCTAGGCGTTGGTGGACTGCCGCGAGAAGACAATCAGGTTTTGTTTTCCTGGCAAGTCGGTTCTTATTGTGCAGAGGGATTATGGTGCTGCCCCTCACAACTTGATTTCCGCCTTTTTCGCTTGTCGGCTTTAGATGAGAGGATGTTGTGGATTCTTGGCTTTCATTTGGGATACGGAGCCACAGTGGGTTCGTTGGACCGGGTTTCTATCGTGCGAGAGTTTTTCCGACGTTGTTCCAGATGTGCCGGCGGAGCTTGGGGAGCTTAAGGATCTGCTGCAGAGTTGCTAGATATGGGGACTTGTGCGTCCGAGTGTTTCTCTTTGGGGAGCTCTTATTCTGTTCGTCAAGAGAAGGATGGCAGTTGAGGTTGTGTATTGATTGATCATCAATTGAATCGAGTTATGGTGCGGATTTGGGTATCCTTTACCTCGCTTGACGATTTCTTCAATCAGCTCTAAGGTGCGGGACATTTTTCTAAGTTTGTTTAGGATCAGGTCATCATTAGTTACGGGTTCGGAGTGATGACATTCCGAAGGCTGTTTGATGTGCGCTATGGGCTTTATGAGTTTTGGTGGTGTCATTGGACTCACCGATGCCCTAGCAGCATTCGTGGATGTGATGAACCAGGCTTCTCATGCCGTTCCTCGACCAGTGTATTGTTGTGTTATAGATGACATTCTGGTCTTCTCCAAGAGTCATGAGGAACATGAGTGGCACTTGAGGATTTCCTTGCAGTCGTTTAGAGAGTACTAGCTATTTGCTAAATTTCCGAAGTGTTTCCTTCAGGCTTGATAGTGTTGACTTTCTAGGTCATGGGGTTACGGGAGACTGTTTTCATATGGACCCGAGGGAGATCGAGGCCATACAGCTTTAGCCCAGACTTGTATCAGGGACAAAGGTCCGCAGATTTTTGGGCTTAGCCGGTTTTTACCGCCGTTTCATGCAGGATTTCTTGAGTATCGCTGCACCGTTGACCATACTGATAAGGAAGGGATTTCTTTTCTTTAGACTGAGGCATGCGTGTGGAGTTTTCAGCAGTTGAAGACTTATTAATCGAGTCCCTAACATAGCTTGCTCATGTTCGCGTCCGTCCACTTTTACTAAATCGTTTTCGTGAGCCACAACCCGCCGATGCTCATTGTCGGAGATTCTTGAGCATGTTCGGCTGGGTAAGAATTCGGAGTTCTTGATTTATGACCATGGTGTGCTGTGTTAGGGACTCGATGGCGTGTACCGATACTGATGGGTAGAGATGCGAGGTCCTAGAGAAGGCATATCAGTCAGCTTTCTGTGTTCATCCAAATGCCACCGAGATGTAACGTGACTTGAGAGTTGGTTACTGGTGGGCAGGGATGAAGGGTGAAGTTTTGGATTTCGTTTTGAGGTGCTTGGCTTGTCTGCGAGCTAAGATTGACCATTTGAGACCGGTTGGAGAGTTGCAACCTTTTTACCGTTCCAGAGTGGGAATGGGAGTAGATCTCCGTGAAATTCGTTGTGGATCTACCCAGGGCTAGTCGAGGGTATGACTCTATTTGGGTGATTGTTGTCTGGGTATGCCCAGTTTGCTCGTTGTTCTTCGATAAGTTGTACGTTTGCACGGAGTTCCTTCATGCGTCGTATCCAATAGAGGAACCCAGTTCGCTAGCCTTCTTTGGCAGAAGCTTCAGGAAGCCTTGGGTACTGGTTAAGCTTTAGCTCCTCTTTTCCATCTGTAGGCCGATGGTCAGACAGAGAGAACTATACAGTCTCTAGAGGATATGATTGTGCATACGTACTAATTGGTTGTTGGCTGTTGGGATCGTCACTTGCCATTGATAGGGTTCTCCTACGATAACGGTTATCAGGAGACATTTCAGACGGCAACTTTCTGGCCTTGTGTGATAGGTTGTGTCGATCGCCAGTCTGTTTTACTGACTCCGCGAGAGCAGGATTTTTGGACCCCAGCTAGTCGAGAGGCTTCAAAGATGATCCAGTGGTTTAGGTCAGGATGAGAGTAGCCAGTGCAGACAGAAGTCCAAGGCGACCGTAGTTGTCGTAGACTTGAGTTCGCAGTGGGAGATCATGTATTCCTACGGATTTTCCGATGAAATGGCGTGTTGAATTTTAGGAAGCTTAGTCCCAGATTGTAGGTCCTTTTGAGATCCTTTAGCGATTTAGTGCCGTTGCCTATAATTTGGCGCTTCCGTCTAGATTTTTGAGTATTCATCCCGTATTCCTTGTGTTGATACTTTGCAAATACCTTCATGACCTTTCTCACATGATTCAGCATCAGACCGTTTAGTTTGGACGCGATCTTTTCGTTCACCGGCAGCCGATAGTGTTAGTGGATCGGTAGGTGGAGAAACTATGATCAAGGGTCTTGCCATCTGTGGAGGTTTTTCTTTGGCGTAGCCGTATAGAGAGGTGATCACTTGGGAGGCTGCGAGTGAGAATTGGGAGTTTTCTACTCATCTCTTTGAAGGTATGCATAGTGAGAATTTTTAAATTCGGGGGCGAATTTTCTATAGGGGGGATTGTAACACCTTAGGAATGCGATTAGTGTTAATTAAGCGATAATGCGGGTTTTTGGTAAAAAGTTTACCAATTCGATTTTCTCACATTTTATAGCAATTAATTAATATTTTATTATTATTTGTTATGGCTTGCACGCACGTGTGCATGTTAATGTGAGGGTTTGTTTGTGCTAATCTAGTTAGTGACCATGACACTTTAACCAAATCCAAATCCTTGCTTAACCCTAAACCCTTGATTTTTGTGGCGAGAAGATATTTCCTTGCTTTGTTTTGGACTGGGAGGAGGTGGCAATGGTGAGTCAAGAGAGAGCCATGCTTGCATTAATGATGAGTTAATGCTTGGTGCACTCACCCTTATTCTCACCTCTCTCTCTCTAACTCACTCACTCTCATTCTCTCTCACTTATTTTTTCTCATCTTTTTCTTCATACTCCTCACTCTCAACTGAACACTTGCCAATTTCTTCACAAAACTTCACAAACTTCATCAAAAATCACACCCAAATCACCTCACATGCCTTGTTTTGCCTCTTAGATGCCTTGGAGCTTGGAAATCTAGGATCTTTGAGCTTATGAGAGTAGGTAATGATCTCTTTCTGTTAAATAAGTCATTTTAGTGTTACGTAGCTTGTATATTTCAGTTTAGAACGCGTAAAATTTAGTTTCGGGTAAATATCGTATTATTTAGCATAGATTTGTGTCTCGGATGATCTGCTATCAAACCAGGTATTTGTTGGAAAAGTTCCCATCACAGTGACCTTGTGTACTGACCTAGAACCCACTGTAAAAACTTGAGCCCATTCCCTTCAAGTCAGGCCGCTGTTTTATTGGTTCTGGCCGCAATTTGCGGCCAGAGTGGGGGCTGGGGGGTTGAGTTTTGGTGTAGGGGACTTTGGGGTTGTGTGTAGCTTGTGGTATGTGCAACTTTTACAAATTGTTTGGGTAGCAAAATCTGGGATCACTTTGCTTGTTTCTAGTGTTTCGTTTACGCGCGTTACGTTATCTGATACGGTTCGTGTCATTGTGTAGCTGTTGCTCTTGGGTTAGTTTCGTAGTGTCGCTACGCGCGTTAGACACTAGATGAACACTTGAGAGTATGTTTAGAGTTGATGCGTCGGTCAAACGTAGTTAGTACGTGTTATTGATCGATTGCTAATATATACTTGTTATGTTGTTTTATGATCTCAGGGACGCAGGCGGGGACTTCGGACGCTGCGAAGAAGGGAAAGCGAATGGTTGGCTTTACTTATCCCCAGGATCATCTGTGAGTAGATTTAACATCTACAGGGGAATCGCCCGTATGGCGTTATGCGTCAGGGCTAGATATGATATGATATTAGCCATATGTTTATATTGCACATATAGAGTTTGCACATAAACTTCATTGCATACTATTACTTGTTGTGCTTGGACTTGTACCCTTTGGCCACTGCACTATTATTGACAGCTCATGTTGCACGAGCACTGATTGTATGCCACTCACACCGTCAATAATTGCCATGACACGCACAACACTTATACATATGTGAGATTGTATTGGTTAGGGACATTGAGACATTGATTCATATTCCATTGTGCATATGACATATAGCATACATGTATACCTACATGTTTACACATATGTCTTTCCATGACTACATGCTAGCTTCCCATATACCTATATGGTATTGTACCATTAGAGATATGTATTTACACATATGAGACATGGCTACATGTACATCTTGCTTACATACTTACATTTACACCCGTATACCTTGATATAGCTACACATATACTGGGGGGTATTACATCATTATTGATAGGTGGCTACACATATACCTGGGAGGTATTACATCATTTTGACAGGTAGATACACATCTCCTGCTATACCGACATGGTTATGTATACTTGGCTATAGCTACATGTTCACCTTTATATGATGTTGCGTTTGGTTTCGGAGAATTTGGAACCGCATGATATATTCAATAACTTGTTGCAGTTAAATAGCATATTTCCTTTATATGCTCATATTACTGTTGCATGTTGCATATATTTTATTTCATGGATTTCGCATTGATATATGGATTTCATATAATGTTTCTGGATGTTTTATTCTTGTGTATATATATCAGTGGTATGAGACGCTGATATATATACATGTATATATATATATCAGTGGTATGGGACGCTGTTATACACACACACACACACACACACACACACACACATATATATATATCAGTGATATAGGACGCTGTTATATATACTTAAGATATATATCATTATAATGATCTGTGCAAATATACTTATTCATTATATATTAGGGGCCTATGTGCCCGGGGCCTATGTGTCCGATATGAGGGACCTACGTTCCCGGGGCCTATGTGTCCAATATGATGGGCCTATGTGCCCTGGGCCTATGTGTCCGATATGAGGGACCTATGTGCCCGGGGCCTATGTGTCCGATATGAGGAGCCTATGTGCCCGGGGCCTATGTGCCCGATATGAGGGGCCTATGTGCCCGATGTGAGAATGACATGTTTTATTTCATACTCCGCATTTATTTGATATGCATTGTTTCATGTATTAGTAGTACCTGATAGAGTACCTTTCATGACTGTTGCATATACATATTGCTAATTATTGCTATCAGTTTACATGTCATAGATTAGCGCAGTACGTGCATACTTGCGATTACCTGCATTGTGCCACAAGGTTGTACAGGTTGTCCCTCAAAGCAGTCAGAGGCAGGGCTTTTCATCTATCGTATCATCTTTTGCAGCGGATACCTCTACGGCTGGCTCGGTGCAGTTTTGCTATAAGTGGGTTGTAAGTCCATGCTACCTCTCCCGGTACTTCCGGGCATGCGGAATTTGGTGAAAAACAATTTTCTAGAGGCGGTAACATGGACTCAAAACCGGATCTTTGTCAAACATCTAACTAACAACCTAACTAGGAGTTGTTAACTACTCGGTTTGGGGTTATACCTTTCTTTCTTGAACTCCTTCGTCTTCAAACCTCGATGGTTGTCCGGATCGGCTTCACCCCGTCGTCTCCTTGTGCAGATGATCGATCCACCCGAAAGCTTCTACCTTTGGCTTCTTCTTCGAACTTTGAAGAAACTAGACCACTTGGCTTGCTAGGCCTTGTGAACTAAAATGAGTAGAGGAATGTTTTGGTTTCTTTTTATCTCTAAGGCAATGAGTCTCAACACATGAGAATGGTTTGCCTTGAGGTAGAGAGAGCAAGAGCAAGAGGGAGAGCTTGAGAATGAGAGAGCTCAAGAGAGAGAAAGCAAATGATAGAATGAACCATACTCTTCTCATTCTCACCTCTCATAATCCAAAAGCCATCATAACAAAAATAGTAATCAAGTATTGTGTAAATGGTTTAAGTCAAAATGGCTATATCATTTCATGCACTCATTTTGCATAAATAAACAAGCAAGCAAAAGTCTTTGCCATGGAATGATAGCCATTGTCATGATGATGGTCAACTAGTCCAACCTAGTCAACCGGTCAACAAAGTCAACAAGTCAATAAAGTCAACCCCTCAACAACCATGTCATTATAATACTTAATTAATATTAATGTTAATCATATATCTTATTCTCATTAGGATTAAGCAAAAGTCAATGGTCAACAGTCAACTGTCAACAGTCAACAGTCAACAACCCCAATGAGAATACTCTGCCTCTGTCTCTCTGTCAACTGTGCATACACACCCGCATCCACGTTCCGAAGAACACGAATACAAACGAGATAAAACCAATCCCAAAACGTACACTAGGATTTGGCTTAAACCAAAGCCCGCAAGTGTTAACTGTCCGGACACTGTACGTGCACAAGTGCACGGATGTGACCGAACCCTGTCGCAAAACCATGCGACCTGTCGCAAAACCATGCGACCTCTACTCTTTTGCCTAAAGGCGAATAGCTTTCTTTGTGGGACTCTAAAGACTCGACACTACGCTGGCAGTGGGTTTAACCACAGACCGCAAGCGGCACTAGCTGTGCGTAACGGTCCCCAGGTAGATGCCGACAAGAAGACTGACGAGGTGAAACCCATCTGAACTCCTACTGACTCTGACTGTGACAGTCTCCGTACAGTCCGGTCTATTCGTCTGATACATCGCATGGCGGGCCTATGGGGCGGTAAACGTCAGTCCCCTAATAGCGGTACAAGTCGTGTCGGAGTGAAGCCCAAAACACCCTGAGATAACACTGGAAGCCTACCAGTATATCTCGCTTGTCCTGGCCAGGGACTACTCGTGTAATGGCTCTCCTAGACACAGCGCGATGTCAACCCCCAATACCAGGAGAGACGAATCTTGTCTAACCGTCACTGCCTCCAAGTGCTTCGGGACTGCACCCAACTACTACCTGTTTGCACGACTCCTTTGAGCCGTGGTAGGATAGTAATCAAAGTACAGTGGGAACACACTCGAGGCGAAGTGACAGTGTCAAGTTAGCGGACTAAGCTGTACTCATGTCACCTGGGAACTGATGACTGACGATAGGTATAATTCCAACCGGTCAGTTCCCGACGAGTCCTGTCCGGTGTACTCGTAACCTAACGAGCACCCGCATACTATCTCCAGTACGACGTACTAACGGCTGTGGGACAGACCGTCTCCCACACTGGGATAAGAAGCGCATGCGCTAGTCTACTCCGGAGTATCGATGCCCTGTCTCGATAGTCCTGCGACTAGGGACCTGCATAAGGATGTGCTTATAGATTACCCAGCCCCCACTAGTGTGACTGCCATCACAACGCTAGTAATCAAGCAAAGATCCTAAGGGCTCCACTAATGTGTATAGGTGATATACTAAAATAAACACAAGTACATATTGAAGTAGAAACAAACCAAGAAGCATACTACTATTTTGAGCAAGATTGTATATACAAGGTAAATATCCCAAGCTTCCATTAAGTAATATACAAACTAGTATGATACAGTAATGGCCTCTAGGGCATATACACTAACAATCTCCTACTTGCACTAAGGCCATGTACTGGCGTTTCGAAGACCTATCATCTCGATCAGCCGCTCGAACTGAGTCTGGGGTAAGGCCTTGGTGAATGGATCTGCAGTGTTATCTTCTGAAGCAACCCTCCGAACCTCGATCTCCTGGCGATCCACGATCTCCCTGATCAGGTGATACCGCCTCAAGATGTGTTTGGATCTCTGATGGGACCTGGGTTCCTTCGCTAAAGCTATAGCCCCGTTGTTGTCGCAATACAGAGGTATTGGATCAACAATGGACGGAACCACCTGAAGTTCTTTCAAGAACTTTCTCATCCAGACAGTTTCTTTTGCAGTATCAGATGCAGCAATGTATTCCGCTTCCATCGTCGAGTCTGCAACGGTTTCCTGTTTGGAACTCTTCCAACACACCGCCCCTCCATTGAGGGTAAAGACAAAACCCGACATGGACTTGGAATCATCCTTGTCACTCTGGAAGCTGGAGTCAGCAAAGGCCTCGATCTGGAGGTCTTTTCCGCCATACACCAAGAACATCTCTTTAGTCCTCCTCAGGTACTTGAGAATGTTCTTTACCGCTATCCAGTGTTTCTCCCCAGGGTTTGATTGATACCGGCTCACTACACTCAGTGCATAAGCTACATCCGGTCTGGTACACAATATCGCATACATTATAGAGCCTACCGCGGAAGCGTAGGGTATAATAGACATGCGATCCCTCTCCAAATCAGTCTTGGGAGACATCTCTTTAGAGAGGGTGATCCCGTGACAAGCCGGTAGGTTACCGCGCTTGGAATCTTCCATACTGAATCTCTTCAGTATGGTGTCGTTGTACCTGGATTGTGAAAGTCCTAATATCCTCTTGGATCTATCATGATGGATCCGGATCCCCAGGATGTATGAGGCATCACCCAGGTCTTTCATGGAGAACCTGTGTGACAAGAACCCCTTGACAGATTGTAGCATAGGAATGTCATTTCCTATTAAGAGAATGTCATCCACGTATAAAACGAGGAATACTACAGTTCTCGCTACAAATCTACTATAGATGCATGGTTCATCTGGATTTTTGATAAAGCCAAATTCCTTGACCGTCTCATCAAAATAGATGTTCCAACTCCGCGATGCCTGCTTTAGTCCATAGATGGACTTAAGCAACTTGCACACCTTTCCGCTGCTCCCACTCTGAATGAAACCCTCTGGCTGGTCCATATAGACACACTCCTCTAAATTTCCATTTAGAAAAGCGGTCTTTACGTCCATCTGCCAAATCTCATAATCGTGGAAGGCAGCAATGGCAAGAAGGATCCGAATGGATTTCAGCATAGCCACTGGAGAAAAGGTTTCGTCATAGTCCAAACCAGGTCGTTGACGAAAACCCTTTGCAACAAGTCTAGCTTTATAGGTCTCAACCTGTCCATCTACACCAATCTTCCTTTTGAAGATCCACTTGCATCCTATTGGTTTTACCCCGTCTGGAGCAATGTCCAACGTCCATACTTTGTTGGTGTACATGGACTCCATTTCGGTTCGCATTGCATCCAGCCATTTTACCGGGTCAACGCTCTGAACGGCCTGCTGGAAGCTAGTAGGCTCATCATAATCTATGATGCAATCCTCTCTATCCCCGTCTATGAGAAAACCGTAGTATCTCTCGGGCGGATGAGACTGCCTACTACTCCTGCGGAGCGGCGTAGGAATGTCCTGTTCTTTTGAACCCTCTGGTTCTACTAAGCTTTCAGTAATAGTCTGTGGTTCTGGAATTTCTTCCAGTTCTATTTCGCTCCCACTTGTTTCCTTTTCCAAGAACTGGTGTTCTAAGAAGTGGGCATTACGAGAAACAAGGACTTTTTGTTCCTCTGCGTGGTAGAAAAGATACCCCCTGGTGTTCTTTGGGTGTCCCACAAACTTACACAGTACTGAGCGTGCCTCGAGTTTGTCCGCATGCTGCTTTTTGACAAAAGCCGGACATCCCCAGATCTTCAGATATTGAAAATAGGGTTTCTTCCTACTCCATATTTCATATGGTGTGGTAGGCACAGTCTTAGTCGGAACTCGGTTCAAAAGGTATGCAGCTGATTCTAGCGTATACCCCCAGAATGACTGCGGTAACTCAGTGTTACTCATCATGGACCGTACCATATCCAATAGGGTTCGGTTCCGTATCTCCGATACACCGTTATGTTGCGGAGTGTATGGAGGAGTAAGCTGAAAGAGAATTCCGTTCTCTTTTAAATAGTCCAGGAACTCGGCACTCAAGTATTCACCACCTCGATCCGATTTTAGAATCTTGATACTTTTGCCGGTTTGTTTTTCTAGTTCATTCTTATATTCCTGGAATTTTCCAAAGGCTTCGGACTTATGTTTCATTAAGAAGACATAACCGTACCTTGAAAAGTCATCCGTAAAAGTAATGAAGTAAGAATAACCGCTTCGCGCATGTGTAGACATTGGACTGCACACGTCGCTGTGTATGAGTCCCAAGAGCTCGCTCGCTCTTACTCCGTGTCTAGTGAACGGAGTCTTTGTCATGTTTCCTTTGAGACAGGATTGACAAGTGGCATACGATTGATATTCGAACGGATTCAAATATCCTTCTGTATGTAACTTCGTCAACCTTCTCTCATTGATGTGACCCAGTCTACAATGCCATAAGAAAGTCTGATTTATTTCCGGAGACTTTCTTTTGTGTGTATTCTGGACATTGAAAATCTGTGGTTAGTTTAATACGTATATACCATTGCTTAATGTACCTGACCCAATCAGAACTTGATTAAGGTGAATGTTTACAACATTACTTACAAACGCAAATTCATAACCTTCTTTAGAAGTCAAAGATACAGAAATGATATTATAAGTTGCGTTGGGTACAAAATAGCAATTACGCAAAACCAAAACGTGTCCATCTGACAACCCCAGGTGATAGTCCCCCACGGCCTTAGCATCCATGCTAGCTCCGTTTGCAACTTTGAGGGTCATGTCACCTGCCTTCAAAACCCTACGGTTTCTCAACGCCTGCAAAGAATTACAGATATGAGATCCTGATCCGGTATCCAATACCCAGGAAGTAGAGTTTATTGAAAGACAGTTTTTAATAACATACACACCTGAAGCTGAAGCCGCAACCTGCTTCAGTTCCTGTGTTCTGGCCTTCCAAGCCCTGCAATCATTCTCCCAGTGTCCCTTCTTATGACAATAGAAGCATTCTTCCTTATCCACAAGCTTTCCCACTTTCTTTGTTGCTTTTGCCTTTCCCTTCGTATCTACTTTACTAACACCGCCCCTTGGTTTGGCGGGGGCTTTCTTCTTTTTCCTTTGGCTTTCGCCTTGGACCTAAAAGAGGAAGATCCTCCTACAAACAAAGTGGATGTTTCTCTACCTTTCTGTAGGGTGCCCACTGCGCTCCTCAGCATGTTGAGAAGTTCTGAAAGTTCAACTTCCTTTTCTTGTAAGTTGAAGTTCAGGATAAACTGGGCGTAAGTGGAAGGAAGGGACTGGAGAATCAAGTCCGTATAGAGCTCATTCTCCAACGTGGTCCCAAGGTCCGCGAGCTCTTCTATGTAGCCAATCATCTTAAGCACATGTTCCGCTACCGATGATCCGACGGCCAACCTTGCCGAAAATAACTTCTTCGACACTTCGTATCTTGCGATACGAGACTGCTCTCCATACAGTTCTTTTGTATGGAGAAATATGGATTCGAGGTCCATATTCTCGTGCCTCCTCTGATGTTCGTTTTCTATAGAGGCAAGCACGAGGCACTTGGCCTTCGCGCAATCGATTTCCCAGGTCTTACGGATTTCCTTATCCGCGATGCTAGTTTTGGGACCTGGGACAGGGGGAGCTTTGGTGGTAAGAAGATATCCCAGCTTGTCGTAAGTGATTGCCATCTTGACATTCCTGAGCCAATCTTTGTAGTTTGGCCCTGTCAGTATGTTTTTATCTAGAAGTAACTTAAGTCCAGTCATGTCGATTGGTCGCTGCAATTAGGAGAGAGAAGAAACACTTAGCATGATGCTCTTGCAAGTTTAGAGTGGTTTTTAGTTTGTCTAAACAGGATGGCTCCCACTGTTTCTCGAATCCCTCCTCAAACCAAAAAGGAAGAATTAGTCAGGATCAATCTCACCGTACAATTCTTGCTTAACCGTTCAGCCAGGCCAGTGTCGGTACTTCGAGGGAGGTTTTCCAACGCTTTCGCGAAGTTCCTTAATTAAATAACCTCTTTTCCCTGGGAGCGTAGCCCCGCTAACACCTTTCTAGACACCTACTTGGTTTATAGCATTGATCGTTAAGTGAGAATTTTCCCGAGGAGTAGCATATACTCACAGTAGGATCGGGATCCAAATATCATCGCGTGACGAAACTGAAGGAATCCTACCAGAATCATCACACTCCAAATGGTATGCAACTCTAGCAAGTTTCAGTACTTATGAAACTCCCGATGTGGATTTTTGCCCCATACTCTTATGACCTTGGCGTGAGGTCAAAATGTCATAAGTCACATGTCAAGTTCTTCCCATCATTATCCAGGTTAATTTGAACCCACCCGTACCTACCCTTGATGTAGGCCAAAATGGCAGTACGGCTGTCCCAAACCAACTAATTCTATCTATGCAACAGATAAATATCTGGCAGCTACCAATCACTATGCCTTGGCGTGAGGTCAAAATACATAGCTTGAATACTACCAACTATTTAACTGAAATGATGGAGGGCTACGAATGGTTTTGGCTAAACCGTGAACGTAGTGAACTTGATATAATCGATGAAACGAGATAGCTTTTAAAAGGAGTGGCTTAAGTTCCGCATTTAAAAGTTGTTTTTGAAAAGAACCGAGTGGTTTTTCGAAAGTGTTCCAACGACTTTTACTTGGTTTATTTTCTTGCATTAGTTCTTTTAATGCGTGATATTCTTGCATTAGTTCTTTTAATGCGTCCCATCATTTAATCCTACCATTGCAGAAAACAACCAAAATATGACGTACGCTTATGCCATTCGCATTCGCCACGTGGCCCCGTCATTACCCGTTAGGTTACTTAACTAACGACAGAGCGGGGGCTGGGCTAGCGCGGCTGTAAAACAAAAGCAACGCCTAAATAATATCATATATAGATATATTGCAATGATAGCCATTTCAGATCACAGATGAACACATTGGATATACTAGGAATCCGCAATTCGTACGAGCCTGTAACGAAAAGCAGATTACAAGGTCGCGGTGAATAGCCAATACCCCACCCAAGACCCCTACGGGTGTGGCAAACTACCCGCCAAGTACCCGAAGCGAAGCAACCTCCCTTAACTCCGTGAGTAAACCACTCGGCACTTCGGCATACCCGGTAGTTTGTGCACCCCCTCCATGGGTCTATCCTAGGAGCAAAAACAGTAAAATGAAATTATACAATGACGGCTACAACCCCGACCCGGTTGTGCGGCCATACAAATAATTATTACATCAATTTATAAATTTACATGAATTGAAAGAAAAGAAAACTCCCGTCTCACAACCCCCGGCTATTCACCCGCGACAATCCAATGAATTCATATACATATTCCAGCAACATTACAGATCACAGATTTGTATAACCCCCACTAATCGACATATAGCGATTAGCTGACGTTCAATACAAATATCACATCACAGATAAAAACCCGTCAGCTTAAGTCTTTATAAGTTCGATCAAAAATACGGATTTTTAGGCCCCAAACACAAAATTTTCGTTCTGCAAAATCTGGGCTGAAAAGACATATTTCAAAAATCCCAAAATACCCCACTGAATATACTGTAGCAAAGAAGATCCAGAGAGGAGCCAATACGGCCGCGGAACCGCGGCCGTAGCAAGCTATTGCCGCGTTTCCACGGCGCTTTGATGAGATCAGAGGACCGTCTTTCTACAGTATACTCTAAAAACCCTGAGTCGATTTTTGAAGCATGATTTATTACTTTTACAGTACTTTGAAAATCGACAGCAAGCATGAATTTTTGGTGTATTTCGTGACTTTTTCTTTGATCGATCTTCTAGTTACTTTGCTAACATGTTAGATAGAGTTTAACTAGGCTCTGATACCACTGTAAGTCCATGCTACCTCTCCCGGTACTTCCGGGCATGCGGAATTTGGTGAAAAATAATTTTCTAGAGGCGGTAACATGGACTCAAAACCGGATCTTTGTTAAACATCTAACTAACAACATAACTAGGAGTTGTTAACTACTCGGTTGGGGGGTTATACCTTTCTTTCTTGAACTCCTTCGTCTTCAAACCTCGATGATTGTCCGGATCGGCTTCACCCCGTCGTCTCCTTGCGCCGAAGATCGATCCACCCGAAAGCTTCTACCTTTGGCTTCTTCTTCGAACATTGAAGAAACTAGATCACTTGGCTTGCTAGGCCTTGTGAACTAGAATGAGTAGAGGAATGTTTTGGTGTCTTTTTATCTCTAAGGCAATGAGTCTCAACACATGAGAATGGTTTGCCTTGAGGTAGAGAGAGCAAGAGCAAGAGGGAGAGCTTGAGAATGAGAGAGCTCAAGAGAGAGAAAGCAAATGATAGAATGAACCATACTCTTCTCATTCTGACCTCTCATAATCCAAAAGCCATCATAAAAAAAATAGTAATCAAGTATTGTGTAAATGGTTTAAGTCAAAATGGCTATATCATTTCATGCACTCATTTTGCATAAATAAACAAACAAGTAAAAGTCTTTGCCATGGAATAATAGCCATTGTCATGATGATGGTCAACTAGTCCAACCTAGTCAACCGGTCAACAAAGTCAAAAAGTCAACAAAGTCAACCCCTCAACAACCATGTCACTATAATACTTAATTAATATTAATGTTAATCATATATCTTATTCTTATTAGGGTTAAGCAAAAGTCAACTGTCAACAGTCAACAGTCAACAACCCCAATGAGATACTCTGCCTCTGTCTCTCTGTCAACTGTGCATACACACCCGCATCCGCGTTCCGAGGAACACGAATACAAACGAGATAAAACCAATCCCAAAACGTACACTAGGATTTGGCTTAAACCAAAGCCCGCTAGTGTTAACTGTCTGGACGATGTACGTGCACAAATGCACGGATGTGACCGAACCCTGTCGCAAAACCATGCGACCTGTCGTAAAACCATGCGACCTCTACTCTTTTACCTAAAGGCGAATAGCTTTCTTTGTGGGACTCTAAAGACTCGACACTACGCTGGCAGTGGGTTTAACCACAGACCGCAAGCGGCACTAGCTGTGCGTAACGGTCCCCAGGTAGATGCCGACAAGAAGACTGACGAGGTGAAACCCATCTGAACTCCAACTGAGTCTGACTGTGACAGTCTCCGTACAGTCTGGTCTGTTCGTCTGATACATCGCATGGCGGGCCTAGAGGGCGGTAAACGTCAGTCCCCTAACAGCGGTACAAGTCATGTCGGAGTGAAGCCCAAAACACCCTGAGATAACACTGGAAGCCTACCAGTATATCTCGCTCGCCCTGGCCAGGGACTACTCGTGTAATGGCTCTCCTAGACACAGCGCGATGTCAACCCCCAATACCGGGAGAGACGAATCCTGTCTAACCGTCACTGCCTCCAAGTTCTTCGGGACTGCACCCAACTACTACCTGTTTGCACGACTCCTTTGAGCCGTGGTAGGGTAGTAATCAAAGTACAGTGGGAACACACTCGAGGCGAAGTGACAGTGTCAAGTCAGCGGACTAAGCTGTACTCATGTCACCTGGGAACTGATGACTGACGATAGGTATAATACCAACCGGTCAGTTCCCGACGAGTCCTGTCCGGTGTACTCGTAACCTAACGAGCACCCGCATACTATCTCCAGTACGACGTACTAACGGCTGTGGGACAGACCGTTTCCCATACTGGGATGAGAAGCGCATGCGCTAGTCTACTCCGGAGTATCGATGCCCTGTCTCGATAGTCCTGCGACTAGGGACCTGCATAAGGATGTGCTTATAGATTACCCAGCCCCCACTAGTGTGACTGCCATCACAACGCTGGTAATCAAGCAAAGATCCTAAGGGCTCCACTAATGTGTATAGGTGATATACTGAAATAAACACAAGTACACATTGAAGTAGAAACAAACCAAGTAGCATACTACTATTTTGAGCAAGATTGTATATACAAGGTGAATATCCCAAGCTTCCATTAAGTAATATACAAACTAGTATGATACAGTAATGGCCTCTAGGGTATATATACTAACATGGGTTTTGCGGTTATCCGATATTGCTCATTGTATATTCGTTATATCCAGTACTCTCCATCTACCGTTTCCATGTATTGACTTAGAGACGAGTTATGAGGAAGATATTATATATTATTTTGTGACCTAGAGATTTTCATGTTGTTCACTTTATATGGTCTCTTTCTTCGCTACGGCATCGTATATCTGTTGTGGTGGTTGTTTTCCGTCTTTGGGCGTGGATTTACTCCCGTTGGGGATGCTTTACTTATATATTTATGTTGTACCCTTTTTGGGGGCTTGTTTTATAATGGAGGTGCTGCCAAATTTTAAAGGAAATAAATTTGGACTTTAACGAATTTTGATTGGGATTTCAAAAGTTTTAACAATGTTATTATCACTTACTACTTTTGATGGTTTAGATTGATGGGTTTTGGCTTACTTGAATTACGTTACGCCTGAAGACATTACGTAGTTTAAAGGCCGTCACGTGCTAAATTTTGGGTCATGACATCAGAAGACAACACTCCTCCTACTGGGGACATCTAGAGGTTTAACGGCTTGTTGCACGTGCTTAGTGCAATCGTGTTGCCTACGAAAGTGTGCTACTTAAGTTTTTCTTTTTCTTTTTCTCCCTCTCTTGAATAAATAAGTTTGCTCGGGATGATCAAATTTAAGTTTTAGGGTATTTGTTCAGTCGAAAATATCGCACTTTTGATATGAAATTTTCCTTACTTTTCTTAAATATCTAAAAGTGTTTATTATAAAGATGACACATATGAGGGTTTATCTTTAAAAATACTATTTACCATATGTTTATATATTATAATTAATATTATGAAGGAAAATGTATGCGTATAATATTTATATAATATTTTGATAATTTAAATATGTATATCATATCAAATATCCTTAATCAATATTCTTACAATATAATATCATATCAAATAGTTAGGATAATATCTCAAAAATACCAAATATTACTAATATTATTCATTGAGATATGGTGCAAGCTTTAGCTCAGGTCAGGAGATCAGGATATCGAGATATCGGGAATCAAAATTCCGCTGATGAAGTTCAATAAAATCGTAGAATCAATACTGGCAGAGACTCAAGAAATATTTCCAAAATCCAGATATCTAGAAGATCACTACGTGTCAATATGAAGCCACAGCAGAAAATCCAAACCCTGATCCCACTATATCGCGGCGGATCCGTGGCCAAATGCAAGGATTTGCGGCGGTTAGGCGGCGGAATTATGGCCGTTAGATGAGAAATTCTGGTGATAGGATCTTAACAGTAAATCACCATATTAGGGAACTAGGGTTTCGGCTTCCATGGCTGTATAAAGGACCGAGGGATAAAATTTGAGATCATCAATCTTTTACATGGAGCAAATTACCTTCAAAGAACAAGTGATCCAAGACAGGTCCGCGATTCAACGTGAGTTCGATGGAGCATCTACTTCCTACAAGGCAAAGATCGAGAGCATCTTATTCTTCCTCTTATAATCTAAACTTGAGGGCTTTGAACTTGTGAAGTTGATTAATAAAGGTAGATCATTAGATTAATTAGTTTGCATTTATTTTCTGTATTTATATTATGATCTCTATCCGTTCTTCTTCTTCTATCTTTATTATGCACGAGTAATTCTCCGCTTGATAGGGTTCGTAGGATTAGGGTAGAACAATAGATGAGAAAATACTTTAACTTCTTTTAAGTCTTATGAAGTTTATAAACTTTAGCAAAAGAATCGTTAACATTCTTATCGGGTGCGCTACAAAATTATTGCTAGTCTCGACCGCGATTTGAGATCAGATTAAATATTGTTTTGTTAAGGGCAAGACATGAATAAAGATAAATGAAAGGACAAGGGTCAATAGTGTAGAAACCTTAGTTTCTTCCAAGAACCCTAATCCCCATTCATCACTATCAATATAGTTTTAAATCTATCAATAGATAAAAAGAGTAATCTTTATTACTCATCCATGACTACTAAATCCTAACGAACCCTACAAACCTTCTTCTTATATATTCTATATCCGTATTTAAACTAGATATTAAAACTATAAATTCTATATCCGTGTTTAACATAGATCTAGAAACTATTCTTCACTATTCTCTATTCTCCAACTTCTTTTCTAATCAACACGTCTAAAGCAAAATTAAAAGATTCCACATATCCCTAAGGATGACCCGTACTCATCTCGGCTACCTACATGCGACACCGTTATTGATTGCGGTTACTACTACACTCTAAAATAAGAAATCAATCAATACCTCTAGAAATTTCATGGGGTAATGACCCACCCATCTCACAACACCATGGTTTCATAGCACGATATTTTGGTTAAGTTTTATTTAAAAGAAAAAATTTACATTAAAATACCATCATTTTTATAAAATATTTTATCATTATTTTTAAATCCTTTGCAATTGCGCCTCTACAACCCTTTTAAGGGAACCCATCTACGGATGGTGCGGGTTATCGCATGACCTTAGAATAGTAGAGTGAGATACATAGCTCCTCACAGAGAATTCGGTGTCGAAAGAAAATAAAAATACGGGTTTTAAGAAATACGACTTTTCTAAAGGAAAATTATATAAAGTTATGAATCCATATTTTCAATACAAATAAATTATGAAACTATATTTTAAAATGAAAGATTAGAATTTTAATAAAATACCATCAGTTTCCAAAAGAGCTAGTTTTCATTAAAATACCATAAACTTTTAAAACTTAGGTTTTATCACTAAAACACCATCTAAATTAAAATACATATTTCTAAAAATTATAAAAATTATAAATCACACTCGAGTCTTATTTTTAAACAATATTAACATATTTTTCACAAAACCCCCTTGAAAAATGCAAATAATATAAATACAAAGTAAACAAGAATAATAAATATTAAGGACTCTTGATTAATATAGGCTTAAGCGGTATCATTTCTCTTGAGCCTCGAGGAGCCGAAGAAAGTGAGAGCTTGCCTATTCATATTAGACAAGTTCAATGGAGTTATCATTGGCAATTGTCTTGGAAAAAGACACAAATCCTGCCGTCCATGTGCCGCAGTTGCCCGATTACTCCCGAACTTAAGAAATTCAAGAGCTAAATCCTTTCATAAGATATTTACTTTAATCTGAATACAAACTCAACCAGAATCCAAACTTTAATATAAACTTGAACCCTTAATCATGAACCAGAACACTTGAACTTGAATATCCTAAAACTTGAATACTAGAATACTATGACTTGAAATGGATTTGACATGAATACCAGAACACAATGGCTGCTATTGAAACTGACTTGACTTGAACCATGAATACAACTTGACATGAATACATTAACACTTGACACGAATACTTGACATTGACATGAACTCAATCTTGCAACTTGATGTATTCATGGATTCGAACAAGGTTGACAGTTTTAACTGTAACCTAAAATACACGGGGTGTTGGGGTAGTTCAAATGCGAATCCAACAAAATCTCAGGAGTCCCCCTAGATCATGAATCCATGTCTACTAACACAAGTAAGCTATTATGAGAGCCCGTGTTTCCTTACTCCTGGATTATAGCCAGTTGAGTTTGGAATATTTCGACATTAGATTGAAGTCCCGTGACTAACACTTGATTCAGGCCTGTAGTTCCTTACCCCTGGATTACATCCCGTTGAGTTCGAGAACACTCTTGAGATTGGTTGATATTCACCCTTGAACTTATGTTAAATTAGTTCCCCATATAGAGGGCATTTACCTGTGAGACAATAGTCATAGCCTTTTAGGACACTTACATGCAGTTCATGTTCACTATACCTACACTACATGGCCATACTATACTATGCTCATATTATTTTGCCATGATATATAGAATTAAATAGAATTGACATGCTTATATTAAATGACATGTTTAAACACCATATCTCATAGTCCATTGCTTCATGATATCCATTTTTTCTTTGTCATTATACTTTTATACTTCACCCCCTTTTTAGGGACTTACCGAGCGAAAGTTCGCTGACGGGTATTCCACCCACCTTTGTTTCTTGGAATGTTTGTCAGATACTGTGGAGACTGAGGAGGTGGACACCACAGAGGAGGAGCACGATCAGATCGCGACTGAGGCCTAGACTAGTTATCCTTTTCTTTCAGTTTATGTATGCCACCTGTTTAGGCATTTCTTTTCTTGTATTTCCTTTTCGATTGAACTCATGTATTGTAAATATATTAAGTTCGAATTTAAATAAAGTTGTTGAAGTTTAAATCTCATGTTAATTTCATATCATTTTATATTACTCAATTACGCTTAGTGTATTTATTCCGAGAAAGGACCTTCTCGAAATAAATACGTCGCGGGTCTCGTCAGGTACCTGCTTCCATCTACTGGAAAGTGGGGCGTGACAGCGCTTGTCGTCATACTCGGCAGGCTGCACAGGCTTCTTGATCTTCTTCTTTTTCTTTGAAAACTTTGAAGGCTTGACTTGGGGGGTTTCCCCTCGTCAACAATTTTTGGCACGGGACGAGGTTTTAGCATCCTTTCGATTATTTCGGATTCAAGTTGGCTTTTCCACCTCACTGCTGGACATGCCTGTAGATCGTTCAACATTCTTTTGATTTTTGCTGAAAGAACGACTTCCCATGGAGTTTTTCTATGAGTGAGCATGATGCCCCCGGAGCATCCACCTTTTTGGGAGTGTGCTTCAGGGGTGGGTTTACCCTCCGGTTATCAGACAGCATGAATTTTCCCTGTTGATACTGATCTTCGACCCAATTCTTGAAGACGTAGCAATCTTCAATTGGGTGGCTCACCATTCTGTGATAGGAGCAGTAATTGGGGTTGTTGACGTCGTCGGGTTGTGGTGGACGCCTCGGGTCTGGCAATGTGATGAGTTTATTACACATTGCTAATTCAAAAAGTCTCCTCATCTTGTCACGGGGAAACGAATAAGCGCGCCCTAGTCTTTCCTCTAAGGATGGGCACAGACGCGCATTGTTTTGGCGAGCAGCTGGTTTTGGGTCATTTGGTTGTTGTTGAGTATTAGCAACAAAGGCCGCTTTCACTTTACCCTTATTATTTCGAGGGTCCTTATTTGAGGAGGAATGCCCATGGTCCATCTGGTCCATTTGGGCCGGTTTATCTATCAGAGCCTGAAAGGTCGTTGGTTTGAAGAATATCATGAACTGGAACATAGTCGTTTGAGGATCAAGGGTCCTAATGAACATGCCCACGGCAGGGGATTATTCAACGCGTTGTTTGCATTAAGACCACGGGTTTCGCCACCGGATCGCATATTGGGTCCATGTTTCTTTCGGCTTTACCCTGGCATTAATTAATGCCGTGATTTAAGTACGTTCGCTCGTGCTGGCGAAACACTGTGTGAACAGCAGTTCCATTTCTGTGAATGTTTTCATGGAGTCATTTGGGAGCTCCGAGAACCATTCAAAGGCCGTTTCTGACAGGCTGCCAACGAACTGGCGAAACATCAGTTTGTCGTTGCCTCCAGTGTTGCCGCACAGAGCTATGAACTGCGTGACGTGCTGATGAGGGTTGCTTGTTCCTTTGTAAACATAGAACTTAGGGATCGTATATCTCGACGGGTATTTGATTTGATCATACCATACGGTCGTCTTGCTTTGACAATTTGGCCGGCGGCTTCATTAGCTTGATGAGCTCTTATTTGTTGAGCAATGTAATCATCAAGGGCGGCCTTGGAGATCGTTTCCTCCTTGGCTGCTGATAAGGCCGGAGGAGTGTTTGATATTTCCCATGTTATCCTCAATGATTATCGACGGATCCTCGACCGAAGGTTCTGATTGGATCATCATTCGAATCATTTCTTGGAACAAGAGAGCTATCTGCTTTATGTTGGCAGCTTGTTCAGCAGCTTCTTTGTCTTTTCTCTCAAGCACCCTTCGCAGAAACTCTGTATCGGTCTCCTGCCCATGGCGCTGTTCGGCTTCCTTGTCTGGACTTTCTTTCTGTCCGGTAAGTGATGCCATTTTGGTCAGCATTTCCTGAAGCTTTTGTTGTTGCTTCTGACCCTAAGTCAGCGGCCGAGTTTGCAGTTGATGACTCACCGAAGCATGACTTTCTTCTTTTCCCAAAGCCATGTAGACCATATATATTGTTATGCCCCTGGCCTTGGGGCATTTAGGTCTTTCACCTTTGGAATTTGCCGCAGGAGGAATAGTTTTCTCTAGCCACATTCTTTTATGAGAGATTAGAGTTGTAGGAGCCGTTATGACAGGCACCTGCCAGACCTATGAATTTGCGTGGAGAGCCGTTGATGAGGCTGCTGCAGCTTTTCCTGCACTGTAACTTCTGCAGGCGGGGTTGATTTCTTTAGAATCGTCGTCGGGTAGTTTTTACGTACCCTCCTGAGCGGATCAAAGTTGTTCCCGGTTGGACCAGCAGCGTCGACTTCCACCATTGGAGCTGGTGGGGTGAGTTCAGAAAGGGAGTTTCCCCAAGATTCACTCACTCGACGCTAGTGGCGACGTCGAGTGTGCCTCACAGAAGGACCACCTCAGTTTTGGAAGTGGCTTCATCATGCCCCTGGTTTTGCTGAGGAGCTTCAATCAGTGTCAGCCTATTGAAGACCGACATCCGCGTTAAAATTTGAGGAAAAGCGTCCAGCCGTTTGAAAATCGACCGTCTGGTGAGGGAAGTGCCTTTGACGGTTTCGCCTGTAGGAGGAGTTGGGAGGGCTATCCATTTTGGGGTAGCCCCTTCAGGTATCACGAGCTTCTTTACGGGCCCGTTTGAGTTCTTGCTCAGCCTGTTGAAGACTGAGACGCCAGATTTGGATGGGCCGTCGTGGTTGCCAGTCAATCGAAAACTGACCTTTTATGTGCTTCCTCTTACGGCGCTGAGGCACCGAAACTCACAGGTGGGAGTATGGTCACAAAGAACAATCCAGTAGTGGCTTGTGTGACTTGCCCTACTGGCATTGAGAAGATAGAGGCCGCGTTGGGCTCATAGGTCACTACTCCAGTTAGGGTGGAGCGGGAGTTGTTGTTGCATGCAGTGCATTGAGAAGCCATTGTTTTTTTCACAGGAGTGTATTAGTTATGTATATGCCCTAGAGGCCATTGTTGTACATATGATGTATATTATAATGGATGCTTGGATATATATAGAGAGGACTTTCTTGCTCATCATGATAATATGCTATTTGGTTTCACTTTGTCTTAACATGTTGACTTATATTAGTTTACTGTCTTTCTCTCACATGTTGATAAAGCCCTTAGGATATGTACTCGACTACTGGGACTATAATGAGATCATACTAGTAGGGCCACGGTAGTCGACGAGTGCATCCTATAACTATTCCTAGTCGAGGGTGTATCGAGACAGGGCATCGATACACCAGAGTAGACTAGCGTATACGCATTTTGACCCATATGATGGGCGATGGATGATCCCATATCCATCGGTGTTTGACATCAAAGATGGTGTACGGGTGCTCAGTGGAGACTGGGTACACTGGGCGGACTCGCCGAGAACTCCCAGATGGTATTATACCTCACGTCAGATGGCAGTTCTCCGGTGACACTGGTACAGGTTAGTCGGTAGACCCGAGATCTTCATAGAGTCTTGTTTGATTCCCATTGTGCTTTGATTTCCACCTTACCACATCCAAGAGGGCATGCAAAATGGTGGCTTTTGGGTGCAGTCCCGAATCACATGGAGGCAATGAGCGATAGGAGGGGATTCGTCTCTCCCGGTATAGGGAGTTGATTTTGTGCTGTGTTCGATTGGCTATAACTGGAAGTCCCTGGCCAGGACTGATATGGAGTACTACTGGTAAGTGTTATCGGTAGTTTCTCGACCCGTTATAAACCTCACATCGACACGACTTATCGGTTATTGGGGTCTGACGTATACCACCCCTAGACTAGATATGCAACATATCAGAAGAACAGACCGGACTTTACGGTAGTGTTACTGATTGGATTCACAGGAGAATATACAGGCTTGCTTGTTGATCTTTTGATCGCTCAAAACCTGGATGGCTGTTACGTTTAGCTGACCGCTTGCAGCTTGTGGGTGTTTGATATGATCATCACTTGCTACAGGCGTATTGATGATTCTTTAGAGTCCTACACAGAGCTTTCTTGACTCAGGCAAAATGGAGTAAGAGCACATATGTGATATGTGCGGGACCAAGAATAATACGATATGAGATACCGTATTCTATTCTCATGATATTTGATATCAGCCGGGTCATCGGACCAAGTGTTGATTCGATGAATCGGTTTATGATATATTAGTCGGTTATATGCGATATAGCCGGATTGTCGGATCAAGTGTTGATTCGATAATTTAATGTATAATTATATATGTGATATATTACATTATATTATCTAATATAAGCTCGCTTTATTGATTCATTTTCTCACCGGATAATACATTGATATATATGCGATATATGTTAATTGTATTATTTTCTTTTGTTACAAAAATATATTATATATATGATGTATAATATTGTAACAAGTTATGTTTACAAATGCAACATGATTAGTGGATATTAAACATGGTTAGGGTTTGATTTGAGTTAGCCTTTTCTTGATGCTTCTAGAAGCTTTTGTTTTGTTTTAAGCAAAGATATTATGTGTTGATATTTTTGGAGATATTATTTAACCCAACCCAAATGCTTAACCCTAGTCAACTCTCTACATGAGTTAATACTTGATATTATTAACTCAAGGTTCTTTTGTAAGCATAGTAACAATTCATTATTCATCACAAAAGAAATCATCTTCTTCTTCCTCCTTGAAAAACTTACTAGCTTTTGATTTTATGATGAATTAGTGTGAGACCTTGAAAATAAAAGAAAGCATAATTCCTACTTCATCATCCTCATCTAATCTAGCCAATTAGATTAGGGTGTTCACTTCATTAATACTTGATTAGAGAAGTGAGAGCTTGAGTTAAAGATTCTTCAAGGTAGATCATCTTCGAAAAGGAAGACTTCAAGCAAGCATGGATCGTTCGGCTTGTGGAGCCTCTCTTGAGTCTAGGAGATCATGGATCGCGGCGAAGGGACTACTACTCAGAGCTTATGAAACGAAGGAGCGAACTACAAAGGTTGTAATCCCTCTCTCTTAGATGTAAAGATGTTTACTTGCATGTTTAACCCTAATTATCTAGCAAAGTTCCTCGCTTTGGGTTGTTCGGCACTTCTAAATTTTAAATTGGGCATGGTTGATGCCTTATTGACCATTGTGACAGTGCCTAGTAACCCTACAGTGGTATCAGAGTCTTGCTAGAGTATTAGGCGACGTGTATACGAAGTTAAAAGTCCGATCGAACCCCGAAACGTCGATTTTGACACCCTCTCTGGAATTTTTTTTAAAAATTTGGTTTATTCTGTATTAAAAATACTCTAAAAATTTAGCACGGAATTCTAAGGATTACTATGAAATACGAAGCCCTATTTCCCTCAAGTCATCGCGGAACCGCGGCAGGAACATGCTTTGCACGACGGTTCCGCGGCCGTACTTGGGAATTAGGGACTCGTATTTGTAGGGTTTATCCGTAGGTATTAGTATATACTTCTGGGAATTTTTAATATTACTCAAGTGTTAAGTTTTCTGGAGATCTTTTGTATTCATTGATTCGATCGGAAAGTTTAACTTCGTTTAGTTTTTCAGATAATTTAGAACGTGTTAAAATGTTCGAACGGATATCAATAACTCACTTTTTCCCGACACGAAAAACTTTCAAGTGTTGAATTTTTCTTGAGTTTAAAACTTTCGGAAAAACATGCAAGCATATTTGTAGACCCTCTAGAAGAACGTAACCTTAACTCGATTATGTGACCGTCAAAACTTCTACTGAACCCTAGGGTTTATGGTAGTTTAGCGTTGCCACATGTGAGGCGTTGGTTTGACCCTTCTACGGCTGGTTCATTGGGTTGTGACATGTACTGGGATTTTTGAACTCCGCTCAAGTGTTGAACTATTGGGAAATCTTGCATATTTGATTATTCGATCGGAAAGTTTAACTTTGTCTATTTATCTGGAATGTGATACAATATGTGGAATTCATATAGTTAGGCATGAAATGCGAAGTATGTGATATTTCGGATTTATGATGTCTAAAGTGATTGTGGATTCCAAATGTTGTAGTTTTACACTTTCTTTTCTGTGACCGTAAGCGTAGTATGTGGTGTATCGCCGGCTTCGTTGCTATACATCAACGACAATCGGGATACGCATACTTGCTTACGTTGATGATATGAGATATTATGCGTTGCTGTGATATGTTGTATTAGATCGTCGTGTTCTGAATAGCTGGGGGTTTTATGTAAGATGAGGGTTTTTATTTTCATTCATGTAAAATTCATTTGTATGTAATATTCTTTTATTGGGGCACTTCCATTGTATATTATTTACTTTTCCGCATCAGGTAGACCCAAGGAGGGGAGCACAAGTAACCGGGTTCTAGGGTCCAGTGGGAGGCCATCTCGAGGAGTCGAGACTCCTAACCCTAGAATTGGCAGTGTTACTTTTCGCTCTCGTAGGGGTCTAGGGATGTGGGTTTGGCTATTCATCACGACCGTAGAATCCTTGTTTTATACAGGCTCGAAATAAAACACGGACGTCCTAGTATATCCAATATTTCATATGTTATTTTCTGCTGCAATGTTCTGTGATGAGATCATATTACTGTCTGAGAAGAATGCTTATACTATATATATATATATATATATATATATATATATATATATATATGTTGATATATAAATATTACTGCTTTCGTTTCTTCTGTGATGCTTAGGAAGCATTAACTGATGGGATTTATTAATGAGATTAATAAAAGAAAAGAAACCTAAAAGATATTGTAGAATCAAAACTTTATAAAAAGGGTAGCTACAGTTTTGCTTTGCACAGCGGTATATATGATATACCCTGCACCTTATTCGATGAGGAAAGAGCCGAGATCCCTTCACTAGAAGTGACCTCTTTAGCAAAACTGGCAGATGCTACAAACTCGCGGTTTAGTTTTTGACAGCTTCTATAGTTCTTGCTTTCCATAGCGGTATATATTATATACCCTGCACCTTATTCGATGAGGAAAGAGCCGAGATCCCTTCACCGGGAGTGACCTCTTTAGCAAAACTAGAAAAGCCTCAAAAACACTCCTTTTCAAAATCACTTGTTTCTACAACGATATCAAGTTCATTACGCTCATGGTTTTCTGAAAAACCTGCGTAGCTCTCCGTCATTTCAGATGAGTACTACTTAGTATTCGTGCTACGTTTGTTGACTAGTGTGCGGTAACTAATTAGTACTTATCTGCTCAAACATGAGATGTGATTGGATTAGGGTAGTTGGACGACTTTGTTGAATATGTTAAGGGTCGTACGGGTGGGTTTAATTCAATCGGGAAATGACGGGTTGAACTTGGCTAGCAATTATAATTTGTTGACTATGTTAAGGTCATAAGTAACTAGGGGCAAAAGTATTATCGGGAATTTCAAGTGTTGAAATTTGCAATGAGATTGCATACCTCCTATGAGATAGCTGGATCCCAATACCCACTGCGGGTAAGAGTTACTCCTGGGAGAATTTTACACAGGACAATTAGCCGATCAAGTAGGTGTCTAGAAAGGTGTTAACGGGGTTATGCCTCTGGGAAAATGAGGTTTATTTTAATTAGATCCGTGCGAAAGCACGGGGAACCTCCTTCAAGTACCAACACTGATCTGGCTGAAAGATTGACGAAATTGTAGGGTGTAATTAATCCCGGCTAATCTTACCTTTTAGGGTTTGAAGGAAGATTTGATAAAAACAGTGGGAGACATCCTGATTAGATAAGATAATAACCAATCTAATCTTGCAATAGCATACGCTAAAGTATTTTCTTCTCTCTCTCTCTCCAGGTAGTGACCATGTCAGGCCATAATCAAGATAATAATATGAATGTATTGACTGAACCCACTTATTATACTGAGCAGGGAAACGTTGGTCCCGTTCTTTCTTATAAGTGTTATGAGACTGAGCAGGGAATAGGAGAATATCTGGATTCTCATGCCGCCCAAACGAAGAACAAGTATGTTGATACATCTTTTTCGGGTGTGTTAGTTATTGAGAACTGTTTCTCAGTTCACTCTACGTCCTGAGTATTAGATACCGGATCGGGATCCCACATATGTAAATTGTTACGTGGGCTACGTAAAGGTAGAGAACTGGGAAAGGGTAATCATTCCGTACAAGTAGGGAATGGTGCAAATATTGCAACCAAAGCAGTTGGCGAATATCACCTTGTATTACCAAGTAGTAATACATTGATTCTGAACGAGTGCTATTATATACCGAACATGATATGCAACATTATATCAGTTTCTTTATTAAGTAAAGAAGGATATAATTTTGTAATACAGGATATTGTATGAACATCTTCCTAAATCAAAAGTTGATTGGATCAAGCTCGTTATATAATGGCATATACGTTCTCAATCAAAATACAGTCCTTAATATACAAAACACACACAAGAGGAAGAGTTCAGAAATGAACGAATCCTTCTTATGGCATTGTAGACTTGGTCATATCAATGCGACATGGCTAGCTAAGTAACATAAGGATGGATATTTGAATCCGTTCAAATTATCATCTTATGAAACTTGACATTCATGTCTTAAAGGTAAACTGACCAAAACTCCGTTTAGTGGACACGGAGAAAGAGTTACGGAACTCTTAGGACTGGTACATAGTGATGTATGCGGTCCCATGTCTACACATACCAGGAACGGTTCTTCCTACTTCATTACATTCACTGACGATCTCTCAAGATACGGACATGTGTTCTTGATGAAACATAAGTCTGAAGCTTTTGAGAAATTCAGAGAATATAAGCACGAAGTAGAGAACCAAACGGGCAAAAGTATTAAGATCTTCGATCTGATCGAGGAGGAGAATACTTGAGCAATGATTTTTTGGATTATCAAAAAGAGAATGGGATTCTCTCTCAACTTACTCCTCCTTATACACCACAGCACAACGGTGTATCGGAGCGAAGGAATCGCACCCTATTAAATATGGTGCGCTCTATGATGAGCACTGCTGAGTTACCTATTTCCTTTTGGGGATATGCGCTTGAGACACCGGCATACCTATTGAATCCAGTTCCGTCTAAATCTGTACCTACCACACCATATGAGATATGGAGTGGGAAGAGACCGTATCTTAAACGAGTTAAGATATGGGGTTGTCTGGCCTATGTCAAAAGTCAAAATCCGGACAAACTCGAGGCACAATCAGTTCTTTGCAAATTTGTGGGATATCCTAAGAATTCTCAAGGATATTTTTTCTACCACGCTGAAGAACAAAAAGTGTTTGTTTCTCAATACGCCACCTTTTTAGAAAAGGAATTTCTTGCAAAAGAAATTAGTGGCGATGCGGTAGAGCTGGAAGAGGTTCCAGCACCACAAACTACAACTGATGATTTATTGGAAGCAGAGGATTCAGTAGTTCCCAACGAACCCCAGCCTCTTCGCCGATCTAGTAGGGTTTCTCATCCACCTGAAAGATACTACGGTTTTCTCGTTGATGGTGGGAGCGAGGATTGCATCATGGAAGATGATGACCCTACTAGTTTCGAGCAGGCCATCACAAGTGGTTACTCTGTGAAATGGCTGGATGCAATGCGATCTGAGATGGAATCCATGTACACCAACAAAGTATGGACTTTGGAAGTTGCTCCTGAAGGGGTAAAACCCATTGGGAGCAAATGGATCTTTAAAAAGAAACTTGGTGTAGATAGAAAAGTTGAGACTTACAAAGCTAGACTTGTTGCAAAGGGTTTTCGTCAACGACCATGTATGGATTATGACGAAACTTTTTCTCCAGTGACTATGCTTAAGTCCATCCGGATCTTACTTGCCATTGCTATAAGTCCACGTTGCGACCCCCGGTTCTTACGGGGAGGCGGAAACGGTATAAAAATCAAATTTTTGGCGCAAGGGGCAACATGGACTAACAAAGTCGGGATCTTTTCTAAACTAAACTAGCAAACATGCAAAGTAGAGTTAACTACTCGGCAAAGTGGTTATACCTAACTTGAACTCCTTCTTCTTGAAACCTTGTAGAGGTTGATGGTTCTTTCCTCATTGCCTTCTTCCGTCAAAGATGGATCCACCTGAGGGTTCAACCTTCGGGCTCTTTCTCGAACTTAGAGTGAACTAGGATCTCCGGCTTGCTAAACCTTGAACCCTAGAGAGAGTAGAGAGTATCTATGGGGTGTTTTCTTTTCAAGGAGAGGGATTCTCAACACATGAGAAGGATTCTCCTTGAGCTTGAGGAAGAAGAAGATGAAATGAGGAGAGAGAATCAATATGATAGAATGAGCTCAATTTCCTTTTGCAACATAACAAAAGGAAAAAGATATATCTAATTAATAATAATAATTCAAAATGAAATAGTTGATGGTTGTATTTGGAATGACCACTATCATCACTTCATTAAATGAATGTAAGCTAGAATCAAGGAGTATCCTTGCAAAGCAATGATGATGGTCAAACATTCAACCATGGTCAACAAGTCAACAAAATCAACCATGACACAATTTCATTTAATTACTATTATTAATTGATATTTCATAAATCCATTAGGGTTTGGAAAAAGACGACTGTCAACTGTGCATACGCACCCGTTCCGAAACCCTAATGAAAGACCTCTTCCTCCGCCTCAAACAACTGTGCATACACACCTGCATTCTCGTTCCGAGGAACAAGAATACTGAGAGATAAAAGCAACCCCAAAACATATACCAGTATCTGGCTCAAACCAGAGCCTGCTAGTATAATCCGTCCGGACTCCAAATGTGCACAAGTGCGCGGATGAGAACGAACCCTGCCGCAAAACCATGCGACCTCTACTCAGTTTTGCCCAGAGGCGAATAGCCCTCTGTGTGGGCCTCTAAAGACTCGACGCTACGCTGGCAGTGGGTTTAACCACCGACCGCAAGCGGCACTAGCTGTGCGTAACGGTCCCCAGGTAGATGCCGATAAGAAGACTGACGAGGTAAAACCCATCTGAACTCCTACTGAGTCTGAATGTGACATTCTCCGTACAGTCCGGTCTGTTCGTCTGATACATCGCATGTCGGGCCTAGGGGGCGGTAAACGTCAGTCCCCCAATAGCGGTACAAGTCGTGTCGGAGTGAAGCCTAAAACACCCTGAGATAACACTGGAAGCCTACCAGTATATCTCGCTTGCCCTGGCCAGGGACTACTCGTGTAATGGCTCTTCTAGGCACAGCGCGATGTCAACTCCCAATACCGGGAGAGACGAATCCTGTCTAACCGCCACTGCCTCCAAGTGCTTCGGGACTGCACCCAACTACCACCTGTTTGCACGACTCCTTTGAGCCGTGGTAAGGTAGTAGTCAAAGTACAGTGAGAACACACTCGAGGCGAAGTGGCAGTGTCAAGTCAGCGGACTAAGCTGTACTCATGTCACCTGGGAACTGATAACTGACGATAGGTATAAAAACCAACCAGTCAGTTCCCGACGAGTCCTGTCCAGTGTACTCGTAACCTAACGAGCACCCGCATACTATCTCAAGTACGACGTACTGACGGCTGTGGGACAGACCGTCTCCCACACTGGGATGAGAAGCGCATGCGCTAGTCTACTCCGGAGTATCGATGCCCTGTCTCGATAGTCCTGCGACTAGGGACCTACATAAGGATGTGCTTATAGATTACCCAGCCCCCACTAGTGTGATTGCCATCACAACGTTGGTAATCAAGCAAAGATCCTAAGGGCTCCACTAATGCGTATAGGTGATATCGCAAAATAAACACATGTACACATTGAAGTAGAAACAAACCAAATAGCATACTGCCATTTTGAGCAAGATTGTATATACAAGGTGAATATCCCAAGCTTCCATTAAGTAATATACAAACCAGTATGATACAGTAATGGCCTCTAGGGCATATACACTAACAATTGCTGCATACCATGACTACGAAATCTGGCAGATGGATGTTAAGACCGCCTTTCTAAATGGTGATTTAGAAGAGTGCGTGTACATGACTCAACCAGAGGGCTTCGTAGACAGTGGGAGCAGTGGAAAGGTGTACAAGCCGCTTAAATCCATCTATGGGTTAAAGCAGGCATCGCGGAGTTGGAACATCTGCTTTGATGTTGTAGTCAAAAAGTTTGACTTCATCAAAAACGTTGATGAACCTTGTATATATAAGAAGGTTGC
Source organism: Agapanthus africanus (assembly GCA_030015575.1). Lineage (NCBI taxonomy): Eukaryota > Viridiplantae > Streptophyta > Magnoliopsida > Asparagales > Amaryllidaceae > Agapanthus > Agapanthus africanus. Next base: position 416,386,290 of record JASDDO010000024.1, on the reverse strand, counting down.
AGAGAGTAAGGTTGTCTTCCTCGTATTGTACGTCGATGACATACTCTTGATAGGAAATGATGTTCCTATGCTGCAATCGGTCAAGCTCTTCTTATCGCAAAGATTCTCAATGAAAGATCTAGGTGATGCCACCTGCATACTGGGAATTATGATCTATAGAGATAGATCTAAACGGATACTGGGATTGTCCCAATCCAGGTACATTGACACCATACTAAAGAGGTTTAGTATGGAAGAATCCAAGCGTGGGAACCAACCCACGATCTCTGGATTCACTCTCTCCAAAGAGATGTCTCCCAAGACTGATTTGGAAAGAGCTCGCATGCAAGGGATACCCTATGCTTCGGAAGTAGGCTTTATCATATATGCGATGCTATGACCAGACCTGATGTAGCATACTCACTAAGTGTAGTGAGTCGGTATCAAGAAGATCCTGGAGAGAGTCCCTAGACAGCTATGAAGAACATTCTCACATACTTGAGAAGGACTAAAGAGATGTTCTTGGTGTATGGTAAGGGAGAACTCCAGGTGGAGTCCTTTACCGATTCGAGCTTCCAAAGTGATAAGGACGACTCTAAGTCGCACTCGGGATTTGTCTTTACCCTCAATGGAGGGGCGGTGTTTTGGAAGAGTTGCAAACAGGAAACCGTTGCAAACTCGACGATAGAGGCTGAATACATCGCTGCCAACGATGCTGCCAAAGAGGCTGTCTGGATGAAGAAGTTCATCACTGAACTTGGTGTGGTTCCATCCATTGAGCATCCAATACCTTTGTATTGCGATAACAATGGAGCTGTGGCTTTGGCCAAGAAACCCAGGTCCCATCAGAAGTCAAGACATATTCTGAGGCGGTATCACCTGATCCGGGAGATAGTTGATCGCCGAGAGATCGAGCTCAGGAGAGTTGATACGAAGGAAAACACTGTGGATCCACTCACAAAGGCCATTTCCCAGATTCAATTTGAGAGATTATTCGGGATGTTAGGTATGAGATACTACAACAGCTGGCCTTAGTGCAAGTGGGAGATTGTTAGTTATGTATATGCCCTAGAGGCCATTGTTGTACATATGATGTATATTATAATGGATGCTTGGATATATATAGAGAGGACTTTCTTGCTCGTCATGATAATATGCTATTTGGTTTCACTTTGTCCTAACATGTTGACTTATATTAGTTTACTGTCTTTCTCTCACATGTGGATAAAGCCCTTAGGATATGTACTCGACTACTGGGACAACCGGCGTATTGACGATTCTTTAGAGTCCTACACAGAGGATTCTTGACTCAGGCAAAATGGAATAGAAGCACATATGTGATATGTGCGGGACTGAGAATAATACGATATGAGATACCGTATTCTATTCTCGCGATATTTGATATCAGCCGGGTCATCGGATCAAGTGTTGATTCGATGAATCGGTATATGATATATTAGTCGGTTATATGCGATATAGCCGGATTGTCGGATCAAGTGTTAATTCGATAATTTAATGTATAATTATATATGTGATATATTACATTACATTATCTAATATAAGCTCGCTTTATTGATTCATTTTCTCAGCGGATAGTACATTGATATATATGCGATATATGTTAATTGTATTATTTTCTTTTGTTACAAAAATATATTATATATGTGATATCTAATATTGTAACAAGTTGTGTTTATAAATGCAACATGATTAGTGGAGATTAAATATGGTTAGGGTTTGATTTGGGTTAGCCTTTTCTTGAAGCTTCTAGAAACTTTTGTTTTGTTTTAAGCAAAGATATTATGTGTTGATATTTTTGGAGATATTATTTAACCCAACCCAAACCCTTAACCCTAGTCAACTCTACATGAGTTAATACTTGATATTATTAACTCAAGGTTCTTTTGTAAGCATAGTAACAATTCATTATTCATCACAAAAGAAATCATCTTCTTCTTCCTCCTTGAAAAGCTTACTAGCTTTTGATTTTGTGATGAATTAGTGTGAGATCTTGAAAATAAAAGAAAGCATAATTCCTACTTCATCATCCTCATCTAATCTAGCCAATTAGATTAGGGTGTCCATTTCATTAATACTTGATTAGAGAAGTGAGAGCTTGAGTTAAAGATTCTTCAAGGTAGATCATCTTCGAAAAGGAAGACTTCAAGCAAGCATAGATCGTTCGGCTTGTAGAGCCTCTCTTGAGTCTGGGAGATCATGGATAGCGGCGAAGGGACTACTACTCGGAGCTTATGAAGCGAAGGAGCAGACTACAAAGGCTGTAATCCCTCTCTCTTAGATGTAAAGATGTTTACTTGCATGTTTAACCCTAATTATCTAGCAAAGATCCTCACTTTGGGTAGTTCGGCACTTCTAAATTTTAAATCGGGCATGGTTGATGCCTTATGGACCCTTGTGACAGTGCCTAGTAACCCTACAGAGTGAGACACCAAGTTTTAGTATCTCGAATCTAAGGGCAACTATAGAGAACTGTGATTTTGTTCACGAAACACGACACGTGTGAAGTGGAAAGAGGAAAAGGTCCCACCGGGCGTGCCAGAACCTGTTCACCGCCGAAAGACCGGACCGAGACGCTCAGACGTCTGGGCTGAATTTTGGGGGGTAGATGCTATTTGGACTTCTCCATCCACCTCTCTGAAAATACCAAGTTGATTTATGGCACCATATATCAGAGATTTGGATAGATGCGACCGTTGTAGCAGATTTTATCATATTCCCCCTCATTTATTAGGGGTTTTTGATTGTGGGGACGCTCTTCTCTTCAAGCACAAGTCTCTGCAGTTAATTACGTTATCGCGCTGCGATAACCACTTTCTCCTGCTCTAGCAGTTCATTTCGTTTCGTGCGTATTTTTGTTTATTTTGGTTGCCCGTGGATTGTAAACGGAGACTAGTTTATGTCGTCGCCCATAGGGCGCGGATTAGTCCAAATCTATATATTTTAGATTTGGGATTTTGAACTTAAATTATATTTTTCCTTTAGTTTAAAAATATTTTGTTTGGTTTAAGGACTGTTAATCTAGTTTGAAATTAAGATCAACTTTAACATGTAACGACTCTAATTTCATTGTTCAAAAATTTTCAAGTTAATGTACAGAATAGAGTTTCAAGCTTAAGCACAAGTTATAAATTAAAATTGTCTAAGAATAGCAAGAAATAACTTGTAGCTCATTGGTAAAGCCTTGCACTGTTGTGGCATAATCCCTGTGTTCGAATCCCCCCAACCATATATATTTTTACTAATTTTTCTTTTAAAATTTCTGGAAGCCCAAAAGTTTATACGTGCAATACACGTAAAAATGAAAAGTTGGATTAAATAAACATGTGCAAATGGGTATTTAGACAGACTAGGATACGTGGCAAACATCCAGAGCCCAACCCCTTCCAAGTGGCTGGTGAGATTGCTACTTAGGCCGGCGCAGCCGGGCTTCCTCGTCGAGAATGCTCCCAATGTTTGCTCACCTGACCCTTGGCCTACCCCCTTAACTCCTATTATGTTTGATTTCTCTGCATTTATCCAGAGAGTGTAATTTCACTCTTTAATTCTATTTTAAATGCATTTTTAATTCCTTTCCTCAATCCTCAAAACCCTAATTTCTCCTATAAATACCACATCATATCCTAGCCTCTTCATTCTAAAATCTATTGTCAAAAATCTTCAAAATTTTCCAAGTCAAAGAAAAGTACAAGTGGAGTTAGCCCAAGGTCAAGTTCCGACGACGATTCGAGACGATTTCGGCGACCCCGCGACTCCACGAAGCTTCCAAATCCTTCCTCAACCTCCCCTCTCATTTCATCTAGTAAGTCCCCTCTCTTCTCCTCTTTTCACATCTTAAAACTATCTTTTTTCAAATCACGTCGGTAAGTGGAGTTATATCGACTCTTAATTTTGTTCTTTTTAAAATTCCAATTTTTTCTTAAGAACCACTTAACCATATCATTACATCTTGCTTGTTAAACATTAACCAATATTTAGAAACAAGTTTCGTTTCAAAACTCCATGTAAAACAACTTTTATTAAGTTTTTACGTTTAAATACCATAAAGTCGCATAGGACATCTTTTATCACTTTTGCTTGTATTACCTTTAGAAAATCTCACGAGATAATCACCTACCTCTCACAACACGCATCATGACCTAGCACGATTTCCTTTTAACAATATTTTCGAACAAATACTACTGTTATATTAAAATACAATAAACTATTAAAAAGCGTATTCTTTAAACTTTTATTATTTACATCCTTACAATTATACCTCTACAACCCTTTTTGGATAACCCGGTCGGGATGGTGCGGGTTATCGCACATTCTCAGGACTAGCAGAGCGAGATGCAGACCTCCTCACGGAGCATACGATCTCGATGTAATTTTTAATGCAATTTTTAAGAAAAACGTGATTTTCTATTTAATAAATAAATTTTATTTTTAATAATTATATATAATATTATCAACCCATATATTTTAAATATATAATAAATTCTATGTTTTTTTTTCAAATAAAAGAAAAGAATCACAAATTTCAAGAAAATACCATCAAGAATCCATACAAGTCAAATTTACATATTATTCAAACTGGGTATTATTTCACTAGAATACCTCACTTTTAAAAGTTACATCCATGAAAATCCTAAATACGATAAATAAATACTTGAGGTTTATTTTGAAAGTATACTAAAACTATTTTTCTTAAAACCCCCTCAAGTTATATTAATTTACATTAAGGACGCCAGTAAATATAAGTTTAAGCGGGATCAATTCTCTTGAGCCTCACGGAGCCGGAGAAAGTGGGTGCTTGCTTATTTAAGGTAGAAAACTAAAATGGGGTTATCAATGGTAATTGGTTTGGAAAAAGTCATAAATCCTGCCGTCCATGTGCAGCAGTTATCGATAACTCCAAAATCTAATTCAGGAATCAAATTCTGTTTAAATGTCTGACTCAATCTGAGTCTCAGTCTAATCCGAATACAATCTAAGTATGAACCCAATCAAATCTTAACTCCACTACAACATGTATCCATATATACTGGAACTTGAACATGAATACCATAATACTATCAAATATCAATATGACTTGATTTGATCGAACCATAGATATATTTGGAACTTGACTACTTGACTATCCGTTTACATCTGATCCGTTTACATGAATAACTTATATCATAGTTTCGGCAAGTCTTATACAACAAATCAATACAATCAATATAATATGCATACGGGGTTTTAAGGGGTAGACTGGTACGAAATGTATTAGAAGTGGAATGAGACGGTCACTATAGTACACCTAACCTGAATATCCGTTGACGTTGTCCCGTGGGTTTTGACGGGGCCTTATACTCCATATGCCTTAGTCCATGGAGTAAGTTAGACTCCTCTCATATACACTGATATATTATGTACCAAGTTACAAACAACTACGTTAATATAATAAAAACAGATAAATTACCAGATCTATTTCTGTTACTTGATCTCTCTCTCTCTTTTGGGGCTTACCGAGCTATTGTTCGCTGACGACATTTCTTTCTCTTCTTTCTTTGGAATGTTGTCAGGAGTACCCGACTCTCTGATTTGGAGCAGCTCATTGAGAATCCCGAGCTCTAGTTTTACTCGTACATACTTTTACTTTTAGTTCATATGCCATTGTTTAGGCATTGCTTTCCAGTATTGTATTTACTTTCCAGTTGTATTGTAAAGAATGTTTAATCAATAAAAAATTGATGTTTATTTATATCTCTTGTCTTTTTATGTACTTTTATTATATTGCTTATATACGCTTAACGTATTTACTTCTGAGTAAATACGTCGCGGGCCTCGTCACGTCTCCTTACCCGTACACTGGGAAGCGGAGCGTGACAGGTTTTGTTGGTAGCCCATGCAGGTCAATTCTATGTGGAAACCTACATAACCTAGTAGGGTCAGTTCTGCATGGAAACCTAAGCAATATATCACAAGAATTATAAGAATCAGCAGCTAAGCATTCTTTACATTTCATATTCCTTGAATCTATCCTAACCCTATTTTTCTTTCAAGATTATGGATTCTCCCAACAATACGAGCACGAACGTGAATGTCAACACCTCACCACCACCACCACCTCTACCACTTACACCTACCGTAAAAGCTCATATTAACGAGCAGACAGTATTATTTAAGGCAATTAAGAGCTTCTTGGAGGGACAGCAACAGCAAACTGCTATACTAATGAACCGTCCAGAATCCGAGGCACCAGGAGTGAAGCAATTCCGGGCATTGCACCCAAAGAACTTTTCTGGGAAAGAAAGCCCCTGGAGGCAAAAGAATGGGCTCAATCCATCGAGGACGATCTGGCAGCAGCACTGGTGCCAGACATTACTTGGCTAAGGGTTGCAAGGCTACAACTCACAGACAATACCAGGGTATGGTAGAAGGCTGAAGTAAGCCGACTTACCCAACCGACCGAATGGAGGATTTTTCATGAGATATTCGACGCGAAATATTTTTCCGAGATTTCCCAATTTGACATGGAGCAGCAATTCATCCACCTGCAACAAGGTTCGATGTAGACCAAATCTGTGGATGAGTATGACGCTGAATTCACCATGCTGAGAAGGTAAGATATGTCTCAAATATTCGATTTTTTTAATATCACACAGCTAACACATGACCGTAACAGGTTTGCAGCACATCTTATACCGACTGCTGAGATCATGGCCAAATGATTTCAGCAAGGGTTGGACCAGAAGATTCAAGCCGCTCTAGCTACAGAGGATTTCCCAACCCTTGATCTAGCTCTAAAGGCTGCCTGTCGATACGAGGCAGTAGTAAAAAAGAAGGGCAGGTCTCAATCTACCGATGTGAAGCGCCCTGCTACTCAGATAGCAGGAGGAGCCTCTTTCAAGCCACCGTTTGTACCCAGGAGACCGGGAGTACCTTTTAACCGGCCCAGTCCAGATTTCTGCTTCTATTGCAAAAGAAATGGACACCTGACGAAGGATTGCAGGCGTGCAAATCGCCTATGCTTAGTATGTGGCTCATCTACACATGATATTGGATCTTGTCCTCATAGATTCAATCCAAACCCTACACCCAGACCAGCAATCATCTATCCGCGGCGGCCAGCTATCCAAGCACCTGCTCCTCGACTTGCTCTCCCAGCTCCACCTCCTCGTGGACCTATTGCATCTCCTTCTTGTCAGTTCCATCAAGCACAAAGGAACCTACCTCAAGGACAGAGGAATGCTCCCCAAGCAAGGAGGATCGTACCTAGGTGTCAGGCTTTCACAATGACTGTGGAAGAAACTGAAGCCACTGGCCAAGTCATCACTGGTAACTCCTTTTCTTTCAAACTTTCTTTCAATCTTTATACATATAAAAATATCTTTTTCTATACCTAAACATATCCCACACAACTTAGGTACAATCTTAGTAGCTTCTCTTCCTGCACTAGCACTCTTCGATACTGGAGCATCTCATTGCTTTATATCGCAACGGTTCGTCCAAACTCATGCAATTCCAGTTAAACTACTCGTATCCAGCTGGAATGTCAGTTCATGGAATGGCGTTCTAAAGGAAACTTTGGGATACGATCTCTGTCCAGTGGTCGTCTGCAGTAGAGAATTTTATATCGACTTCAAGGTGCTGGACATACCGAACTTCGATGTAGTCTTGGGTATGAATTGGCTAGGAACTTTCTACGCTACCATTGATTGTTGTCAAAGGAGGGTAGTGTTTGAGATTCTAGACCATCCGGTCTTTTATTTCAAGAGTGGAGACCATACACTGGAGCCTAGCACTTATAAAGCTAAACCAAAGAAGGCAGTGATTGCAACAATACAAGCTGAAGAAGACAACCCAGAAGTGGTTCTAGAGTTCGAAGATGTATTTCCTGAAGAAATCTCAGATTTGCCTCCCGATCGAGCTCTTGAATTCAGTATTGACTTAGTACCTGGTGCACAACCGATGATCAAAGCACCATATCGCTTAAGTCCAGAAGGATTGAAGGAGATCCATACTCAGCTGGACGAACTTCTGCAGAAAGGATGGATTCGTCCCAGTACTTCAAATTGGGGATCTCCAGGTTTGCTTGTTAAGAAGAAAGAAGGTTCATACAGAATGTGCATTAACTACCGAGCTCTGAATGAAGTCACGATAAAGAACAAGTATCCACTACCGCGAATCGACGATCTGTTCGATCAGCTAAGTGGGTCTTGCGTTTTCTCAAAGTTAGATCTTCGTTCGGGTTATCATCAGGTGAAGGTCAAAGAGTCTGATATTCCGAAGACGGCATTCAGGACTCACTATGGTCATTATGAGTTTCTCATCATGCCATTTAGAGTAACCAATGCACCAGTCATATTAATGAATCTAATGAACCAAGTTTTCCGAGAGTACCTAACCAGGTTCGTTGTCATTTTCATCGACGACATCCTGGTATATTCAAAGAATCGGAAAGAACACGCTGAACATTTGAGGATTGTCCTAGAGACTTTTCGATAGCATCAACTCTATGCCTAGTACAGCAAGTGTGAATTTTGGCTAGATCAAGTCGGATTTCTTAGACATATCATTTTAGGTGAAGGAATCTCTGTGGATCCAGCTAAAGTATCAGCAGTAAGCGAATAGCCGACACCAAAGACAGTGAAGGACGTTCGAAGTTTTTTGGAATTAGCAGGATGCTACCGAACATTCATAGAAGGATTTTCGAAGATTGCAACACCCTTGACCAAACTCACACGTAAAAATGAAGCATTCGTGTGGTCAGAAGCATGTGAATAAGCTTTCGTAGAACTCAAGTCAAGATTGACATCAGCACCTATTCTCGTAATACCGGACCAATCAGGAGGTTTTATTGTGCATTGCGATGCATCCAGTAAGGGATTAGCATGCGTTCTACACAAGCATGGAAAAGTTGTAGCATATGCATCAAGACAGTTGAAGATTCTGTTAGTTGTATGTATGCCCTAAAGGCCATTATTGTACATATGATGTATATTATAGTGGATGCTTGGACATATATAGCGAGGACTTTCTTGCTCGACATGATAGTATGCTATCTGGCAGCTCTTTATCTTAACATGTATACTTGTCTCTTGATACTGTCTCATGGTTACATGTTGGTAAAGCCCTTAGGATGTGTACTTGACTACCAGGATTATGATGCAGATCATACTAGTGGAGCCATGGTAGTGCATAAGTTCATCCTTTAATGTTCCTAGTCGTGGGTGTATCGAGACAGGGCATCGATATACCAGAGTAGACTAGCATATACGCTTCTCGACCCATGAGATGGGTGATGGATGATCCCATATCCATTGTTGTTTGACATTAGAGATGGTATACGGGTGCTCAGTGGAGACTAGGTATACTGGACAAACTCGCCGAGAACTTCTAGATGGTATTATACCAAATGTCAGATAGCAGTTCTCTGGTGACACTGGTACAGGTTAGTCTGTAGACCCGAGATCGTCATAGAGTCTTTTGTGATTCCCACTGTGCTTTGATTTCCACTTTACCACATTCAAGAGGACGTGCAAAACGGTGGTTTTTGGGTACAGTCCTAAGTCACATGGAGGCAATGAGCGATAGGAAGGGATTTCGTCTCTCCCGGTATTGGGGGTAGATGTTGTGTTGTACTCGATTGGCTATAACTGGAAGTCCCTAGCCAGGGCTGATTTGGAGATTTACTGGTAAGTGTTTTCAGTAGTTTCTCGACCCGCTATAGGCCTCGTATTAACATGACTTATCGAGTTATTGGGGTCTGACGTTTACCACCCTTCGACTTGATATGCGACATCTCAGACGAAGAGACCGGACTATACGGTAATGTTACTGACAGGCTTTACAGGAGCTAGAGCGGCCTTGCTTGTTGATCTTCTGATCGCTCAATACCCGGGTAGCCGTTACGTCCAGCTAGTACCGTTGACGGCATATGGGTACTTGATATGATCATCACCTACTTCCGGCGTATTAACGGGTCTTTAGAGTCTTACACGGAGGTTTTACTGGCTCAGGAAAAACAAAGTAGGAGCACATATGTGATATGTGCAGGAACAAGATTAATACGAGTACGTGATACCGTATTCTATTCTCGTGTTATTTGTATCGGTCGGTTGTATGTGATATAGCCGGGTTATCGAATCAAGTGTTGATTCGATAAGTTGATACATAAAATATTAGTCGGTTATATGAGATATAGCCGGATTATTAAATCAATGGTTGATTTGATAATTTAGTGTATAATTGTATATGTGTCATGGTTGATGATACATGCAACATGGGTATATGAGACTTACACCATGATAAAGATAATGTAGGGTTTATTTATTTATTGTAATTCAATTATTAGTTGGAAATTTATCACAATTACTATTTTACACTAACTAATATTAGCTCACTTAAGCATTTATTTTTCTCACATGTGCACACTTAATATATATGTGATATATATTAATTGTGTTTTAATATGTGTCATGGTAGATGATACATGCAACAGGGGTATATGAGACTTACACCATGATAAAGATAATGTAGGGTTTATTTATTTATTGTAATTCAATTATTAGTTGGAAATTTGTCACATGCCATGAAGCTTTGAGAAGCTTGGAGAACTATTGACTTAGTCCACTAGTTTTGTCTTACACTAGATATTTGTTAACCCAACCATTATCTATACTCATGGTTAAGTCTCTACATGAGTGATATTAGATATTTTCTCACCTATGGTTGCCATTCACTCTCATAATATTATCTCTCTTCATCTTCTTCTTCAAGCTCAAGAGCTCTCTAGCTTTTGAGCAAGTGAGAAATATTTGTGAGAAAATCAATTCTAAAGTGAGAAAAAATCTTACTTCATCATCCTCTACTAAATTAGCACTTTAGTATAGGGTGTTAGCTTCACTAATCTGTCATTAGTGAAGTAGTAGCTTGGGTTAGTGTCTTCTCGACGTCGATCATCTTTGGCTTCGAAGACTTCAAACAAGTTCGTTCCTTTCTATTTGTGAAGCCATGCTAGAATCCGGAATATCACTACTTGGAGCAAAGGGACTACTACACGGAGCTATTGAAGTGAAGGACCGGTCTACAAAGGTTGTATTCCTAGTTCACTTAATTGTAAAGTAGTTTACAATTCGTTTCGTATGATTCTCTAGTTAAAGATTCTAATTTAGGGTTCTTTAAAACGGCAAAATTTTGAAAATGGCATGGACGATGTCTTTCGAAACCTTGCTGTCGTTCATAAGAACCCTACAGTGGTATCAGAGCCTAGCGAGAGAATTAGACGGATTGTGTAGGATTACGACACCGAAACAACTCCCAAACACCTGAATCCAAGACCCAGTTTCTGTCGATTTTTAAAAGGAATCTAAAATTTTTTAAACAACTGCAAAATGTTGTATGAGATGCAACATGAACACAATACAAATTTCAGCCCCAACCCTAGGAAATTGGCCGGCGACATGCCTATGAAATCCGGCGACCTTGGCCAATGTTGGGATTTTTTGTTGAAATTTTTATAGTGTTCTGGTCTCTGGGTTTTGGAATTTCAGGTGTTATTTGTTTTTGCTAAATTTGCATGTGATGTTAACTTTCTACAAAGGAAAATCGGAGTGTTTCGTAGTCGTAATTCTAACAGTTTTTCGGATTATTTTAGACGGTGTTAAAAAGTTCGAACGGATATCAAATACCCATTTTAACCCTCGCTGGAAATTTTCCAAGTGTTGGATTTTTCCTTAGTTTAAAACTTTCAGAAAATTATGCAAGCGATACTGTGGACCCTCTAGAAGAATGAAACCTTAACTCGATTATATGACCGTCAAAACCGCCACTAAACCCTAGGGTTTGTGGTAGTTCAGCGGTGCCACATGTGAGGTATTGGTTGACCCTTCTACGGCTGGTTCATAGGAGCTATGGCATGTACTGAGTATTTTTAAACTACACTCAAGTTTTGAGATTTTTGGGAAATTTTGGGTGTTTGTCGATTTGATCGAAAGGTTTAACGTCATCTAGCTTTTTCTGGAATGTGATACAATATGTAGAATTCATATCGTTAGGCATGAAATCCGTAGTATGAGATATTTCGGGTTTATGATGTTAAGGTTATTATGGATTCTAAATGTTGTACTTTGATATTTTATTTTCTACGACCGTATGTGTAATATATGGTGTATCGCCAGTTTCGTTACTATATATCAACGACAATTGGGATATGCATATTTACTTACGTTGATGACATGTGATGTTATGTGTTGCTGTGATATATTATATTGGATCGTCGTATTTTGAATAGCCGGGGGTTTTATGTGAGATGAGAGTTTTTATTTTCATTCATATAAAATTCATTGTATGTAATATTCTTTTATTGGGGCACTTCCGGGTTGAGGATGATGTCACCATTGTTGTATATTATTTACTTTTCCGCATTATGATAGACCCAAGGAGGGGAGCACAAGTAATCGGTTTCTAGAGTCCAGTAGGAGACCAACTCGAGGAGTCGAGTCCGGGTCTCCTAACTGTAGAATTGGTAGGGTTGCTTGCCGCTCTCGTAGGGGTCTAGGGGTGTGGGTTTGGCTATTCATCCCGACCGTGGAATCCGTGTTTTATACAGGCTGAAAATAAAACACGGATCTTTTAGTATATCCAATATTTCATATGTTATCTTCTGCTGCTGATATTCTGTGATGTGATCACTATGGATTTCGAGATGAATGGTTATATATTATATATGAGATATATAATAGACGTTGCTTATGTTCTGCACCCGCGCTAGTCCCGTCCCGCTATGCCATTAGTTAAGTAACCTAACGGTGTATAACGGGACATTGTGGCGAATGCGGATGGCATAAGCGTACGTTATATTTTCGTTTCATTTTCTGTAATGCTTAGAAAGCATTAAATTATGGGACTTCATTAATGAGATTAATGAAAAGAAAGAAACCTAAAAGATGTTGTGGAATCAAATTTTCAAAAAGGATAGCTCTAGTTCATGCTTTGTATAGTGGTATTTGTGCAATACCCTGCACCTTAAAGAGCCGATATCCCTTCACCGGGAGTGACCTCTTTAGAAATAACTGGCAGATGCTACAACACTCGGTTTATCTTTTGATTGCTTTTTAGAGTTTTTGCTTTGCATAGTGGTATTTGTGAAATATCATGCACCTTATTCGATAAGGAAAGAGCCGAGATCCCTTCATCAGAAGTGACCTCTTTAGAAAAACTAATAAAAGCCTTAAAAACACTCCTTTTTCAAAATCACACAATTCTACAACGATATCAAGTTCATTACGCTCATGGTTTTCTTAAAAACTTACGTAGCCTTCCGTCATTTCAGATAAGTACTATTTTAGTATTCGTGCTACGGTAGTTTGGCCTACGTGAAGAAGTGTACGGTAGCTGATTAGTACTTATCTGTAGCATGAGATGCGATTGGATTAGGGTATTCGTACGGCGTTGTTTGGCCTGTGTCAAGAGTCGTACGAGTGGGTTTAATTCAATCAGGAAATGACGAGTTGAACTTGACTAGCGGACTATACGTTGTTTAGCCTACGTTAAGATCATAGCACGCTAGGGGAAAAAGTATTATCGGGAATTTCAAGTGTTGAAATTTGCAATGAGATTGCATACCTTCTATGAGATAGTTGGATCCCGATACCCACTGTGAGTAAGAGGAACTCCTAGGAGAGTCTTACACTTTACAATTAGCCGATCAAGTAGGTGTCTAGAAAGGTGTCAACGGGGTTATGCCTCTGGGAAAACGAGATTTACTTTAATTAGGTCTGTGCGAAAGCACGAGGAACCTCTCACAAAGTACCGACACTGGCCTGGCTGAAAGATTGGCAAAGTTGTAGACTGTAATTAATCCCGGCTATTCTTTCTTTTTAGGATTTGAAGGAAGATTTGATAAAAACAGTAGGAGCCATCCTGATTAGATAAGATACAAACCAATCTAATTTTGCAAGAGCATACGCTAAAGTGTTTTCTTCTCTCTCTCCGGGTAGCGACCATCTCAGGCCTTAATCAAGATATTAATATGGATGTATTGACCAAAACCGCTTGTTATACTGAGCAGGGAAACGTTGGTTCCGTTCTTTCTTATAATTGTTATAAGACTGAACATGAAATAGGGGAATATCTGGATTCCTACGCTGCCCAAACGAAGAATGAGCATGGTGATGCATCTTCTTTTAGTGTGTTAGTTATCGAGAACTGTTTCTCAGTTCACTCTACGTCCTGGGTATTAGATACCGGATCGGGGTCCCATATATGTAATATGTTACATGGGCTAAGGAAAGGTAGAGAACTGGGAATGGGTGATCATTCCGTAAGAGTAGGGAATGGTGCAAATGTTGCATCCAAAGCAGTTGGCGAATATCACCTTGTATTACCAAATGGCAATACATTGATTCTGAACGAATGCTATTACATTCCGACCCTGATATGCAATCTTATATCAGTTTCCTTATTAAGCAAAGAATGATATAATTTTGTAGTACAGGATAATATTATGAACATCTTCCTGAATCAAAAGTTGATTGGATCAGGCTCGTTAATTAATGGCATATACGTTCTAAATCAAACCACGGTTCTTAACATACAAAACACACACAAGAGGAAGAGTTCAGAAATGAACGAGTCCTTCTTGTGGCATTGTAGACTAGGTCATATCAATGCGACACAACTAGCTAAGTGACATAAGGATGGATATTTGAATTCATTCGAATTTTCATCTTATGACACTTGCCAGTCATGTCTCAAAGGCAAAATGACCAAAACTCCGTTTACTGGACACGGAGAAAGAGCTAGTGAGCTCTTGGGAATGATATATAGTGATGTATGTGGTCCCATGTCTACACATGCCTGGAATGGTTCCTCGTACTTCATTACATTCACTGATGATCTCTCAAGGTTCAGACATGTATTCCTGATGAAACACAAGTCTGAAGCTTTTGAGAAATTCAAGGAATATAAATCCGAAGTCGAGAACCAAACGGGAAAAAGTATTAAAATCCTACGATCTGATCGAGGAGGAGAATACTTGAGCATGGAATTCCGTGACTATCTAAAAGAGAATGGGATTCTCTCTCAGCTTACTCCTCCGTATACACCACAGCACAACGGTTTATCGGAGCGGAGGAATCGCATCCTATTAGATATGGTGCGCTTTATGATGAGCACTGCTGAGTTACCTATTTCCTTTTGGGGTTATGCACTGGAGACAGCTGTGGATCTATTGAATATGGTTCCCACCAAATCTGTGCCAACCACTCCATATGAGATATGGAAAGGAAAGAGACCATATCTTAATTATGTTAAGATAGGGGGTTGTCCAGCATATGTGAAAACACAAAATCCGGAGAAACTCGAGGCAAGGTCTATTCTGTGTAAGTTTATAGGATATCCCAAACATTCGCGAGGGTATATCTTCTACCATTCCGAGGAACAAAAGGTGTTTGTTTCTCGACATGCCACCTTTTTAGAAAAGGGTTTTCTTTTGAAACAAATCGGTGGCAAGGAGATAGAACTGGAAGAAGTTCCAGCTATACAAACTACGACAGAAGATTTGGTAGAACCAGAGGATTTGATAGTTCACAGCGAACCTTAGCCTCTCCGCCGATCTAGTAGGGTTCCTCATCCACCTGAGAGATACTACGGTTTTCTCATTGATGGTGGGAGCAAGGATTGCATCATGGAGGATGACGACCCAACTAGCTTCGAACAGGCCATCACGAGTGGGGACTCTGTGAAGTGGCTGGATGCAATGCGATCTGAGATGGAATCCATGTACACTAACAAAGTATGGACTTTGGAAGTTGCTCCTGAAGGGGTAAAAACCATTGGGAGCAAATGGATCTTTAAGAAGAAACATGGTGTAGATGGAAAAGTTGAGACTTTCAAAGCTAGACTTGCTGCAAAGGGTTTTCGTCAACGACCAGGTGTGCATTCTGACGAAACCTTTTCTCCAGTGGCTATGTTTAAGTCCGTCCGGATCCTACTTTCTATTGCTGCATAGCATGACTACGAAATCTGGCAAATGGATGTTAAGACCGCCTTTCTAAATGGTGATTTAGAGGAGTGCGTGTACATGACTCGGCCAGAGGGCTTCGTAGACAGTGGGAGCAGCGGAAAGGTGTGAAAGCTGCTTAAATCCATCTACGGGTTAAAGCAGGCATCGCGGAGTTGGAACATCTGTTTTGATATCGTTGTCAAAGAGTTTGACTTCATCAAAAACATAGATGAACCTTGTATATACAAGAAGGTGGCAGAGAGTAAGGTTGTCTTTCTCGTATTGTACGTAGATGACATACTCTTGATAGGAAATGATATTCCTATGCTGCAATCGGTCAAGCTCTTCTTATCACAAAGATTCTCAATGAAAGATCTAGGTGATGCCTTCTACATCTTGGGGATTAAGATCTATAGAGATGGATCTATACTGGGATTGTCCCAATCCAGGTACATTGACACCATACTAAATAGGTTTAGTATGGAAGAATCCAAGCGTGGGTTTTTACCCACGATCTCAAGACTCACTCTCTCCAAAAAGATGTCTCCCAAGACTGATTTGGAGAGAGCTCCCATGCAAGGGATACCCTATGCTTCGGCAGTAGACTCTATCATGTACGCGATGCTATGTACCTGACTCGATGTAGTATACTCACTAAGTGTAGTGAGTAGGTATTAAGTAGATCCAGGAGAGAGTCACTGGATAGCTGTGAAGAGCATTCTCAAGTACTTGAGAAGGACTAAAGAGATGCTCTTGGTGTATGGTACCGGAGAACTCCAAATCTAGTCCTTTACCGATTTGAGCTTCCAGAGTGATAAGGACGACTCTAATTCACACTCGGGATTTGTCTTTACCCTCAATGGAGGGGCGGTATGCTGGAAGAGTTCCAAGCAAAAAACCGTGGTAGACTCTACGATGGAGGCTGAATATATCGCTGCCAACGATGCTGCCAAAGAGGCTGTCTGGATGAAGAAGTTCATAACTGAACTTGGTGTTGTTCCATCCATTGAGTATCCAATACCTTTGTATTGTGATAACAATGGAGCGGTGGCTTTGGCCAAGGAACCCAGGTCCCATCAGCAATCCAGGCATATTCTGAGGCGGTATCACCTGAACCGGGAGATAGTTGATCGCCAAGAGATCAAGTTCAGGAGAGTTGACAAGAAGAACAACACAGCGGATCCACTCACGAAGGCCATTTCCTAGATGTAGTTTGAGAGACTCTTCGGGATGTCGGGTATGCGATACTACAACAGCTGGCCCTAGTGGAAGTGGGAGATTGTTAGTTGTATGTATGCCCTAGAGGCCATTATTGTACATATAATGTATATTATAGTGGATGCTTGAACATATATAGAGAAGACTTTCTTACTCGACATGATAGTATGCTATCTGGTTGCTCTTTATCTTAACATGTATACTTGTCTCTTGATACTGTCTCATGGTTACATGTTGGTAAAGCCCTTAGGATGTGTACTTGACTACCAAGATTATGATACAGATCATACTAGTGGGGCCATGGTAGTCCATAAGTTCATCCTTTAATGTTCCTAGTCGTGGGTGTATCGAGACAGGGCATCGATATACCAGAGTAGACTAGCGTATACGCTTCTCGATCCATGAGATGGGCAATGGATAATCCCATATCTATTGGTGTTTGACATCAGAGATGGTATACGGGTGCTAAGTGGAGACTGGGTACACTGGACGGACTCGTCGAGAACTTTTAGATGGTATTATACCTGACGTCAGATAGCAGTTCTCTGGTGACATTGGTACAGGTTAGTCTGTAGATTCGAGATCGTCATAGAGTCTTGTGTGATTCCCACTGTGCTTTGATTTCCACCTTACCACGTTCAAGAGGAAGTGCAAAATGGTGGTTTTTAGGTACAATCCCGAGTCACATGGAGGCAATGAGCGATAGGAGGGGATTTCATCTCTCCCGGTATTGGGGGTAGATGTCGTGCTGTGCTCGATTGGATATAACTGGAAGTCCCTGGCCATGGCTGATTTGGAGATTTAATGGTAAGTGTTATCAGTAGTTTCTCGACCCGTTATGAGCCTCGTATCGGTATGACTTATCGAGTTATTGGGGTCTAACGTTTACCACCCCTAGACTTGATATGCGATATCTCAGACAAAGAGACCGGACTGTACGGTAGTTTTACTGACAGGCTTTACAGGAGCTAGAGCGGGCTTGCTTGTTGATCTTCTGATCGCTCAATATCCGAGTAGCCGTTACGTCCAGCTAGTACCGCTGACGGCTTATGGATACTTAATATGATCATCACCTACTGCCGGCGTATTGATGAGTCTTTAAAGTCCTACATAGAGGTTTTACTGGCTCAGGCAAAACGAAGTGGGAGCACATATGTGATATGTGCGAGACCCAGATTAATACGAGTATATTATACCGTATTCTATTCTCGCGTTATTTGTATCGGTCGGTTGTATGTGATATAGCCGGGTTATCGAATCAAGTGTTGATTCGATAAGTTGATACATAAAATATTAGTCGATTATATGAGATATAGCCGGATTATTAAATTAATGGTTGATTTGATAATTTAGTGTATAATTATATATGTGATATACTAATTTATACTAACTAATATTAGCTCACTTAAGCATTTATTTTTCTTACATGTGCACACTTAATATATATGTGATATATATTAATTGTGTTTTAATATGTGTCATGGTTGATGATACATGCAACATGGGTGTATGAGACTTACACCATGATAAATATAATGTAGGGTTTATTTATTTATTGTAATTCAATTATTAGTTAGAAATTTGTCATATGGCATCAAGCTTTAAGAAGCTTGGAGAACCATTGACTTAGTCCACTAGTTTTGTCTTACACTAGATATTTGTTAACCCAACCATTATCTAAACTCATGGTTAAGTCTCTACATGAGTGATATTAGATATTTTCTCACCCATGGTTGTCATTCACTCTCACAACATTATCTCTCTTCATCTTCTCTTTCAAGCTCAAGAGCTCTCTAGCTTTTGAGCAAGTGAGAAATATTAGTGAGAAAATCAATTCTAAAGTGAGCAAAAATTCTACTTCATCATCCTCTACTAGATTAGCACTTTAGTATAGGGTGTTAGCTTCACTAATCTCTCATTAGTGAAGTAGTAGCTTGGGTTAGTGTCTTCTCGACGTAGATCATCTTCGGCCTCGAAGACTTCAAACAAGTTCGTTCTTTTCTTCTTGTGAAGCCTTGCTAGAGTCCGGAAGATCACTACTTGGAGCGAAGGGACTACTACACGGAGCCATTAAAGTGAAGGACCGGTCTACAAAGGTTATATTCCTAGTTCACTTAATTGTAAAGTAGTTTACAATTCGTTTCTTATGATTCTCTAGTTAAACATTCTAGTTTAGGGTTCTTTAAAATAGCAAAATTTTGAAAATGGCATGGACGATGCCTCCAGAAACCTTGCTGTCGTTCATAAAAACCCTACAGATTCATGAGCGCAATTATACAACGCATGACTTAGAGTTGGCAGCAGTTATATTTGCATTGAAGATTTAGCGTCGTTACCTTCTTGGAGAATGGGTAGACATATATATGGACCACAAAAGTCTGAAATATGTGTTTATTCAGAAAGAATTGATCATGCGGCAGAGAAGATGGTTAGAATTTATGGCGGACTTCAACATCTACCTACAATATCATCCAAGGAAGGTGAATATACTTCCTGATGCACTTAGTCGCCAGCCATTATCAATGAATCTCACCGCATAGTGGAAGCTACAAAAAGATTTGCACAAGATGGAGATTGAAGTGGTTATGCCAGGTAGTACTTCAGAGTGATGAATTTACAAGTTCAATCTACTATTGTCAATCAGATCAAAGCAGCACAAGCAAGTGATGCCAAGTTGCAAAAGATCAGAGAACAAGTAGAAACTGGACTTAGAACAGACTTCATCGTTCTTGAAGACGGATGTTTGAGATACGGAAGCAGATTGTACGTACCACAAGGTCCTGTTTGGGAAGAGTTGATGAAAAAAGCTCACAACTCTCCATACTCAGTACATCCTGGTGGTACAAAGATCTACGTCAATATTACTGGTGGCATGAAATGAAGCGTGAAGTAGCCAGAAGCGTAGCCAAATTCTTGGTGTGTCAGCAAGTAAAAACTGAACATCACAGGACTGCTGGTTTACTTCAACCGTCACCTACTTCGAATGGAAGTGGCAACACATCACCATGGACTTCATGACTGCACTTCCTCGTAGCATGAAAGGTAGCGATGCAGTATGGGTTATTATAGATCGACTCACAAAATCGGCTCACTTTATCCCATTTCGAGTTGTCCAATCCACCAAGACACTAGCAATGAAGTATATGGAAGTAAGTCTGAATCTAAGTAAAATTTAACTTTTTATGTGTACTATCTCTGATACCCATGAACTCATGCAGGTGATTGTGAGATTACATGGAGTACCGGTTTGTATTGTCTCCGATTATGACACCAGATTCTGGTCGCAATTTTGGCAGAGTCTTCAAGCTAGCTTGGGAACGAGTCTGAATATTAGCACAGCTTATCATCCATAAATAGATGGTCAGTCTGAGCGAACGATTCAGATCCTTGAAGATATGCTAAGAGCATGTATGTTAGAGGAGGATCGTGGAAAGATCACCTACATCTTGTAGAGTTTTCATACAACATCAGCTACCAGGAGAGTATTGGTATGGCATCGTTTGCAGCTCTCTACAGAAGGAAGTGTTATTCACCATTAAGTTGGGATGATATCGGAGATAGAGAACTCCTTAGACCAGAGATGATCGTGGCGACTGTAGACGTAGTTCACACGATCAAGGAAAGAATGCACATAGCCCAAGACAGATAGAAGCACTGGGCTGACGCAAAGCACCGACATCTGGAGTTCCAGCCAGAAGATCATGTGTTCTTAAAGATCTCTCCAAACCATGGAGTGATTTGTTTTGGCAAGAGGGGTAAACTCAGTCCGAGATTTATTGGACCGTTCGACATACTCGAACGAGTCGGAGAAGTAGCATACCGTTTGGCCCTTCTACCCTCATTGAAAGGAGTGCACAATGTGTTCCACATATCCCGGCTCTGAAGGTATGTGAGTGACCCCAGTCACATTCTTGATCACTCCGACCTCACTGTACAGACGGATTTATCTTATGAGCAACAACCCGTTGAAATCCTAGACAGAAAAGTGAAGTCACTACGGAACAAGGAAGTAAACTTGGTCCGAGTGATGTAGAGAAAAGACTCACCAGGAGAATTAACGTGGGAACGTGAGGACGACATGCTTGCAAGATACCCATACTTTGTAAATTAGTCCTTATATATTTGTAAATTTCGATGATGAAATTTTTGTAAGAAGGGTAGAATGTAACGACTCTAATTTCATTGTACAAAAATTTCAAGTTAATGTACAGAATAGAGTTTCAAGCCTGAGCATAAGTTATAAATTAAAATTGTTTAAGAACAGCAAGAAACAACTTGTAGCTCATTGGTAAAACCTTTCACTGGTGTGACATAACCTCTGTGTTCGAATCTCCCCAGCCACATATATTTTTACTGATTTTTCTTTTAAACTTTTTGGAAGCCCAAAATTTTACACGTGCAATACACGTAAAAATGAAAAGTCGGATTAAATAAACATGTGCAAATGGGTATTTAGACATACTAGGATACGTGGCAAACATCCAGAGCCCAACCCCTTCCAAGTGGCCGGCAAGATTGCCACTTGGACCAGCACTGCCGGGCTTCCCCGTCGAGAATGCTCCCAATTTTTGCTCACCTGACCCTTGGCCTACCCCCTTAACTCCTATTATGTTTGATTTCTCTGCAATTATCCAGAGAGTGTAATTTCACTCTTTAATTCTATTTTAAATGCATTTTTAATTCCTTTCTTCAATAATCAAAACCTTAATTTCTCCTATAAATACTACATCATATCCTAGCCTCTTCATTCTGAAATCTATTGTCAAAAATCCTCAAAATTTTCCAAGTCAAAGAAGAGTACAAGTGGAGTTAGCCCAAGGTCAAGTTCTGGCGACGATTCGAGACGATTCCGGCGATCCCGCGACTCCATGAAACTTCCAAATCCTTCCTCAACCTCCCCTCTCTCATTTCATCTAGTAATTCCCCTCTCTTCTCCTCTTTTCACATCTCAAAACTATCTCTTTTCAAATCACGTCGGTAAGTGGAGTTATACCGACTCTTAATTCTATTCTCTTTAGAATTTCAATTTTTTCTTAAGAACCACTTAACCATATCATTACATCTTACTAGTTAAACATTAACTAATATTTAGAAACAAGTTTCATTTCAAAACTCCATGTAAAACAAATTTTATTAAGCTTTTACGTTTAAATACCATAAAGTCACATAAGACATCTTTTATCACTTTTGCTTATATTACCTTTAGAAAATCTCACGAGGTAATGACCTACCTCTCACAACACGCATCATAATATAGCACGATTTCCTTTAAACAATATTTTGGGAAAAATACTACTGTTATATTAAAATAACATAAACTATTAAAAATCGTATTTTTTTAAATTTGTATTATTTACATTCCTTACAATTATGCCTCTACAACCCCTTTTTAGGAACCCGATCGTAATGGTGCGGGTTATCGCACATTCTCGGAACTAGTAGAGCGAGATGCAGACCTCCTCACGGAGCATACGATCTCGATGGAATTTTTAATGCAATTTTTAAGAAAAACATGATTTTCTATTTAATAAATAAATTTTATTTTTAATAATTATATATAATATTATCCACCCATCTATTTTAAATATACAATAAATTCCATTTTTTCCAAACAAAAGAAAAGAATCACAAATTTCAAAAAAATACCATCAAGAATCCATACAAGTCAAATTTACACAAAAATACAATATATTATTCAAACTAGGTATTATTTCACTAGAATACCTCACTTTTAAAAGTTACATCCATGAAAACCCTAAATACGATAAATAAATACTTGAGCTTTATTTTGAAAGTATACTAAAACTATTTTTCATAAAACCTCCTCGAGTTATATTAATTTACATTAAGGACCCTAGTAAATATAGGTTTAAGCGGGACCAATTCTCTTGAGTCTCAGGGAGCCGGAGAAAGTGGGTACTTGCCTATTTAAGGTAGAAAACTAAAACGGGGTTATCAATGGTAATTGTCTTGGAAAAAGTCACAAATCCTGCCGTCCATGTGCAGCAGTTCCCAATAACTCCAAAATCTAATTCAGGAATGAAATTATGTTTAAGTGTCTGACTCAATCTGAGTCTCAGTCTAATCCGAATACAATCTTAGCATGAACTCAATATAATCTTAACTCCAATACAACATGAATCCATATATACTAGAACTTGAACATGAATACCAGAATACTATCAAATATCAACATGACTTGATTTGACCGAACCATGAATATATTTTGAACTTGACTACATGAATATTTGTACATCCAATCCGTTTACATGAACAACTTATATCATGGTTTCGGCAAGTCTTATACAACAAATCAATACAATCAATACAATATGCATACGGGGTTTTAAGGTGTAGACTGGTACAGAATGTATTAGAAGTGGAATGAGACGGTCATTATAATGCACCTAACCTAAATATCCGTTGCCGTTGTCCCATGGGTTTTGACGGGGCCTTATACTCCATATGTTTTAGTCCACGGAGTAAGTTGGACTCCTCTCTTATACACTGATATATTCTGTACTAAGCTACAAATAACTATGTTAGTATAATAAAAACAAATAAATTACCAGATCCATTTCTGTTACTTGATCTCTCTCTTTTGAGACTTACCGAGCGATTGTTTGCTGACGACATTTCTTTCTTTTCTTTCTTTGAAATGTTGTCAGGAGGACCCGACTCTTAGGAGATCGAGCTCAGCAAGGACGATTTGGAGCAGTTCATTGAGGATCCCGAGCTTTAGCTTTACTTGTACATACTTTTACTTTCAGTTCATATGCCATTGTTTAGGCATTGTTTTCCAGTATTGTATTTACTTTCCAGTTGTATTGTAAAGAATGTTTAATCAATAAAAAGTTGTTGTTTATTTATATCTCGTCTTTTCTTGTGTACTTTTATTATATTGCTTATATACGCTTAACGTATTTACTTCTGAGTAAATATGTAGCGGGCCACATCATGTCTCCTTACCCGTACACTGGGAAGTGGGGCGTGATAAAACATATGAGCATTTGGGCCCAATTTCTTTTTAAATAAATATACATTAGTCTTATTGTGACTAAGATAAACTTAGCAATATTTTAAGGATCCTTAAATTTTATTAAGGTCCAACAACAGAGCATTTGGGCTCAACTGCAAGAGACTTCGCCAATTTGGGCTTATTCTACTCAGTCTCTCTTTTTTTATTCAAAATTGCTAAGCACTTATTTTGGCTCTATTTGTTCAACCCCTTTTTTATGCAAAACTGCTAAGCATTTATTTGACGCTCTGGCGCTCACATGGGTATCATGTGAAGCCTTCAGTTATGGACGCTGCCTAATCAGTGCCAAGCACTCGGTTATATATATAGTGCTAAGCACTTTTTTAGATGGCGTCCGCGTGAGGAGTACGTGCGGCGTTGGGCGTTGCCCAATCAATGATAAGCACTCAGCCGTTTTCGCTATATATGAAGTGCTAAGCACTTTTGTGTAGCTCCCACATGAGGAGCACGTGAGGCGATGTGCGCTGCCCAATCAGTGCTAAGCACTCAGCCTTTTTGATTGTATATGAAGTGCTGAGCACTTTTATTCAGCGCTCATGTGTATTTCACGTGAGGCGCTGGCTTTCTGCTTTGGGCGCCCGCGTGTTTTTCACGTGAGACGCTAGACGTTGTTGGGAGGGTGCCCACATGGGAAACGCGTGAGGCGCTAAGCTCTTTTCTGTTTTAGAGATTTAATCTCTGTTAATGCCAGTTTTGGCCATTAATGATCATCAAGATCTCCATTTTGAAGACCTTGGATCATTTTTTCTTCTTTGGAGAACTAAGTTCTTCTTTTCTTTTTATAAGAACTAAGTTCTTTATGTAGGGTTAAACCCTAATTTCGGAGGAATTAAATTCCCAAAACATGTGCTCTTTTTCTTTTTTCTTTCTTTTTTTCACGCCCCACCTTCAATACAGAGAGTATTGTCCGCTCTGGCCGAAACCGCACGGTTTTTCCCTTCGGAGCGAACCGGACCCGACCAGGGGCCACTTCCCAGGAGTTCACCCATCCCAGAACTTCCCTGGCTCAAGCACGCTTAACTACAGAGTTCTTAAGCTCATGTAGTGCCGGTTCACTTAAAAGGCGCTTCTGTATTGAAGGGTGATATCATTCCAATTATAGTACAGATCTGCCCTCTTTCGGAATGTATTCCGAAGAGTCCCCATTGTTCTACAGTGGGTCCCACGGACTCAAGAGGTGGCCCCTATGGATTCAAGAGGTGGCCCCACCCACTTAACACGACACTTGGCGTGGCACTTTGTTCCGTGTGGCACTTTGCTCCGTGAGCAAGAACCGGGTCCCGACATTCTCCCAACCTTTGAACAATGGTTCGTCCTCGAACCACAGACCTACTATTGAGGGACCAGCTCTGATACCATTCTATCACGCCCCACCTCCAATACAGAGAGTATTGTCCACTCTGGCCGAAACCGAGCGGTTTTTCCCTTCGGAGCGAAACGGACCCGACCAGGGGCCACTTCCCAGGAGGTCACCCATCCCAGAACTTCCCTGGCTCGAGCACGCTTAACTACAGAGTTCTTAAGCTCATGTAGTGCCGGTTCACTTAAAAGGCGCCTCTGTATTGAAGGGTGATATCATTCCAATTATAGTATAGATCTGCCCTCTTTCGGAATGTATTCCGAAGAGTCCCCATTGTTCTACAGTGGGTCACACGAACTCAAGAGGTGGCCCCCACGGATTCAAGAGGTGGCCCCCGCCCACTTAACACGACACTTGGCGTGGCACTTTGTTCCGTGTGACACTTTGCTCCGTGAGCAAGAACCGGGTCCCGACACTTTTTAATCTAGTTCTTTTCTGAATCTTTGCTTCTCAAGAACAAGATCTGCCCAATGAGAATTAAATTCTCAACTTATGGGAAACTTGTCTTGTGGATCTCTGATCCAGAGAAAGAACTAACTTCTTTAGGAAGGGTTAAACCCTTAGATAGGTAAAACGAGATATTTTGATCTCTGTTTTTTTTTTTTTACCTAGGGTTTTGAGAAGGCAGGTCTTCTTTTATTGAGAATTAAATTCTTTGTTGTTTTGAAAGCTTTCTGTATTTTTCAGAAGCTTATGGGGGGTTTCCTATCTATTTGGAAAAAGGAATCATTGATCGTTGGGACCCACCACCTCTCCGACGACGCTGAGGGATTACAGTGCCATATATCGAAAGTGTGGAGAGATGTACCCTTTGAAGCATGTCCCACTCATCAGGGGGAAGAACAGGCTGGAGCTTAAACACCTAACTGCTGAAAAAGGCTTCTTTGCATTCGCGCACGTGTGTCGCACATGTTGCGCACTTGGCGGGCGCATGTGGCGCATACGCATATGCGCATCATGGAAGGCAGCTAAGGCCCTAGCTTGGAGAACTAAGCTCCTATGGAGAACTAAGCTCGTTTGAGAATTGAATACTCGCACGTGGTGCGCACGTCGCGGGCACACTTGGTGCACATGTCACGGGCGCACGTGCGTTGCATATGGTGCGCACGTGGCGCTTGTGCATATGCGCATAATAGGGGGCAGCTAAAGCCCTAGCTAGGAGAACTAAACTCCTATGGAGAACTAAGATCCTTTGAGAATTGAATCATCGCACCTGGCGGGCACACGTGCGTTTCACGTGGTGCACACATGGCGGGCGCACGTGCATAACATGTGGCGCACACGGCGCTTGTGCATATGCGCATTATGGGGAGGGCAGTTAAGGCCCTAATTTGGAGAACTGAGCTCCTTTGAGGATTGAATCCCCATTTTTTCTTTGAGATATCCCCTCTTATTTATAAGAGAGTGGTAAAGAAGGGATCTCTTTTTTTCCTGATGTGGGACTAAAAATTTATCTCTCATGTGGTAGAGCATTATTTAGACTATACGTGCATAACACATTTGCTTATAATTTTTTATTCCGGAAGAGTTATGAGGCCCGTAATATATCAAATCGAAGGATTCTTCAAGACGCTTTCGATGCCATCAGAATTTACCTGATTCTCATTCAGAAGTTTGGAAAAATACAGCCTGGAAAATACTGGTTTGCATTTTTTTAAGCGTATTGCTGCCATTTGATACCGTGGGCTCTTTTGGGCAGAAATTTTTGGCGGGAACAAGGCCCTCGTGTGATTTTGGATGCACCATAATGTTATTTGTATTATTCATTTATTCAGAACGAACGGCCGGTTTGTGGTCGTCGTTGCTGCTTGATGTATATTTATTTATTGGGACACATCCAGGATGCGGACGTTGTTGTTGTTGTATATTATTTCATTACTTGTACTAGGATATCTCATGACAGAGTGTTCGGGCATCCGGATTCATGAATGCAGTGGGTGACCATCTCGTGGAGTTAAGATCGGGTCATCTCTTTCTCAGATTGGCAGGTTGCTCGCCGCACTTATAGGAGATATAGCTCTGACCCACGAATGAAAGCTCAAGTTACCGGATTCTGGAAAGCACCGGGTGATCAACTCATGATATTATGGCCGGGTTGTCCCATTTCTAGGATTGGCAGGTAGCTTGCCGCTCTCGTAGGGGTCTTAGTACGTTGTTGTTCAGGATATCTACACGACCGGGGAACGTCGCGTTTCATTTGCGGCTCAGATGAAACGCGGAGCTCCTAGTTTATCCGCTATTCCATGTTGTTTTCCGCATACCTGTGATGATTATTACCTGCTTGCGATGATGATATATATTAGATGCTTCTATATATTTTGCATTCGCGCTAGTCCTGCCTCCGTCCTGTCTTAAATTAAGTAACCTTACGGTGAAGAACCGAAGCCCCGTGGCGAATGCAGATGGCATATAAAAACATGCTATTTTGGTTGTTTCTAGTGTGACTAGGAACTTAATTAATGGGAATGTATTGATTTGGATTAATGCAAGAAAATAAAGTCAAACTGATGTTGTAGGAATCAATTTTTTCAAAAGAAACTATAGCCGTATTCTTTTACCTTGCATAGAGGTATTCGGTTAGGAATATCATGCATCTTATTCGATAAGGCAAGAGCCCTGATATTTTCACGGGCAATCCACACTTAAGCAAAAGTTTATGTTACTATAGATTTGCAAAATCACCCGGTTCCTTCGAAGATATCAAGTTCATTACATTCAGAGTTTTCATAAAAATCAGTCGTAGCCCTCCGTCATTTCCTACGAGTAGTGCTTAGTATTCGTGCTATGTTTGTTGACTAAGTTAAGGCGTAGTGTACGGTAGCTAAGTGCTGCTTATTTGTAGTATGTGATGCGATTAACTAGGACAGTCGTACGACTTTGTTGACTAAGTTAAGGGTCGTGCGGGTGGGTTTAGGGTAATCAAGATAATGACGGGTTGAACTTGACTTCCGACTTATGATTTGTTGACTAAGTTGAGGTCATAAGCAGCTTGTGGTAAAAACTATATCGGGAGTTTCAAATATAAGGGAAACTTCCAGGTACGTGTATACCTTCTGGGGTGTGGTGACTTTTTGGCTTCCATCAAGGTTATCACGCGATGATAGTTGGATCCCGATTTCCACTGACTAATAGTTACTCTTCGGGAGATTTTCATATGATTCCGGCTAGTTCTCCTTTTAAGATTTGAAGGAGAATTTAAGAAAACTGTGGGAGCCATCCTGATTAGATAAATTAACAAAGCAATCTAATCCTGATAGAGTGCATCCTAAGTGGTTCTTTTCTCTCTCATTGGCAGCGACCATGACTGACCTTAAACTAAAACTTGTAAACCAAGTTAACCGAACCTTTTTACATTTGGTTTTGGATTGTCATGATTCACGAAAAAGTATCATATGTCCCTGCTACTCCTATTTTCCCTTTGCATTTCTCCAGAACACTCCGTATCACTGCGAAGATCTATATTGCTTGAATAAGCCATCGTATGGTTACATATAAACTCGAAGAAAGTTGTTTCAGTCTGAGGATGACCACCGGTTCTGGAGAAATTGAATTAGAAAATTCTGTTGTCTCTTCTCTTTATCTTCTCTCAAGTTGCGAGCTCCTTATATTTGGAGAGTATACCAGTTATGCTTGTTGGATAGCCTTCTTCCAAAGCTTAGACGGGTGCTAACATGTAAGGAAGGATGAAAACCAACTAACCTAAATAAATTGTACAGAAGGTAAGAAGCAGAGACATATAAAAGGGATGAAAACCAACTAATCTAAATGTGGTCCCTCAGCTCGCCCCGAGCTGCCGCAAGACCAAGACTCCTCAGCCTCCTCGCTCGTCTCCGGGCTCCCGACCGAGGCCATCTTCCTCGGCCCTCCGACCAAGGCCACCGCTCACAGGCGTAACCGCCACTCCGCGAATCTCACCATGCGTAGATTCTACGCCAGCAACATCCCACATTCCACGCCATCACGATCCCCATTAATGGGCGATCCGCTCTCTGCACGGGCGTGACGTCGGGAGCGTAACTGCCGGCGAGATTCTCACTCCTGCTGCTGCGTGCCACCGCCGCTATATAAATCCCTATCACAGAGGGGTCAAGTAAGCCATTCTTCACTCTTCTAATTCGTTACTCTGCTCGGATCTCATCACTAACATCATCGTCGGAGGGTCCTTGGTGGTACCAAACCACCCCGGGACTTCTTTGCAGGTACTCGGCACCAAACTCCTCATACCCCTCTTCCACCAAAACCCATTGAGACCCACACGTAATGGAAGATAACCATCAAAGTCCACCGGGAGATCAACGGAAGACAACATCTGACGGAGACCCGAATAGGATCTCCATCAATTGGTGCCGTCTGTGGGAAAATAACTCCACAAAACACAAAGTTGGCCTTCCGATCTCCACCCAAATGGCGAGCAACCATCCTGAAGATCCCGGTACCAGCCACCGCCTTCCACTCACCGAAGGCGGGGATGAGCCTCCTCCAGCGACCGTCATCAATGCCCTCGCAAACCGGATAGATTGGCTGCAGTCCCTCATGGAGGCGCTCATCCGCGTCCAAACGGCTGGGCCTGGGCCCCAGATCGCCGCTCCACCACCTACAGAAGGTCATCCCCTGTCTGGACGGCTGACCACCGGCAGGGTGCGACTCCTCGCCACCGATCTCTCGAGCCGATGCTCCCTGAAGCCCGCTGGGCGCTCCACGGCTCCACACCAAGGTCCGCCACCAGAACGCCTCGCCTCGAGCCTCCTCACGACCTCTATCCCCCTGAGGAGATGTCAGTCACCTCGCCTATCCACAGGCATAGTCGACACCGCCACACTCGGTGGGGCCGCACAGAAGGGGTTCACCTCGGCGGCTCGAGAGCCACCTCGCCCAAGGATCTGAGGCACCTCATCGAGAGGAACCGGGGCCGCTCCCAGACGCAGGTCACCCGCAGCGGAGACCAGGGATCCCAAGGCGCTGATTCCTCAGGATATCATGGTTGGCTTGACGCCCTCGAGAAGAAAATCGACGGCATGCGCCGGGGGGCTCACCTCTTGAGCGACGGGGCTAAGTACGCCTCCGACTCGCTCACGAAGCCATTCACCGAGGAATTGCTCGCCGTCCACGTCTCCTCGCACAACAAGCCCCAAAGGTCTCTCTATTTGATTGGAAGACCGACCTGAAGGACCATTTAGATGCTTTCACCGCAGGGATGAGCTTCCAGGACCACTCCGACGCCGCCCAGTGCAGGGCCTTCCCGGCCACCCTTATCCGCACAGGTCGGGACTGGTTCCGGGGGCTCAAGCCCCGCTCGATTTTAACCTTCGACGAGCTAGCTACTCAGTTCCTCGGACATTTCGTTGGGAACTATCGACAGAAGCGCACGGTCGACTACCTCTTCACGGTTAAGAGTGGGGACAAGGAAACGTTCAAGGCCTACATTACCCGTTTCTACAACGCCCTTCTCAAGGTGCTTGAGCACCGGGACGAGACCGTCATCACGACGCTTAGATCTGGCCTAAGGCACAAGGAATGGCTGCGCTCCTTCGCTTTGGCACAACCTAAGACCATGGCCGAGGTCAAGGCGTGGACCGAGCGTGAGGTTCAGCTGGAATCCGAGGTGAACGCTAACCTCCCCCGAGCAGAAAGATCCGACCAGAAGAAGAGGGCTCGGGAGGAGAGGCCGAAGCGTCAGCAGCCCTACTACCCAAAGTTCCAAGAGTATACCCTCCTCAACGTCTCTCTCGCAGTATTGCTGGAGGAGGCCCAGAACGAGGGTTCAAGTTCCCTCCGATCTCGCGTCAAGCCGCAAAGTGAACCCGGGGCCCCTACTGCGCTTTTCACCAGGTACTGGGCCACGCCACAGAGGATTGCAAGTAACTCAGGGACTACATCGAAGAGCTCATCCGATCTGGGCACCTCGCCGCTTACTTGAGGGACAAATGGCAGGCTGACCACGAGCAAGAGCAGCATCGCCCTACCGCCGACCTGACCATCGGTCAGATCATGCTCGTTTTAGCGGACGGCCAACCCGGAACTCAGGGAGCCCCGTACCCTGTGCCAAGCGCGGTGGCCAACAGTCCTTCAAGGAGTTCGGGCCGAGCCAATAAAGTCATCTACTAGCTTGTACTTTTCTTTTAAAGCGATGTAAACTCTTCCTAGGATCTATTGTTAATTTAATAAATATTAAGGGAACATTGCGAGAAAGAAAGAAAAGCTTTGTTTATTCAAAAGGTATTATAGGCTCCTCAGCCATACACGCAAAAAGAATAGGAAATTACAACAGTAGGGGAAAGGGTGCAACGAGCACTGCTCGTGGTAATCGGTAAAGATCTCCGCCAGCCGGGGCCTGGCAAGGTCCAGCCTTTGTCCCCGGTTACCCCCGCGCGTGTCGATCCCAAGCCTCAGCTCGTAGGATTCAAGGACAAGCGCCTCTGAGCAGGCCAGCCGGTTCGCGGAGATCAGGCCGAAGTGCCTCAAAGACCGCAGCTTGCCCACGGCCTCGTCATAGAGCTGCTCGGATAGGGGGTTGTAAAGCCCCGGCGACGCCCTCCAGATGGAGTACATCAGCTGTTGCAGCAGGGAGGAGCGTTGGGGGAGCAGCCGGCCGAAGTGGTCCTCAATGCACCCATAGACCAGCTGCACCATGTCCTCGTTGCAGTTCTGGTTGTAAAGATACACGTCTTCGAAGTGGATGATGTCGGGGATGGTAAACGGGAAGTCTTGCATTCTCTGCGACCTGTTTATGAAGGATGAAAGGACCAGTCCCTCTTCAACCTTATATAGCCCACTGCGCAACTCAACAGCCACCCGCTTTCACCCAAAAGGGCGCCGGCACGCGGCGGTCATCAATCCTTCTCTGATGGAGTCGAAGCGACGCGCCCCTAGTGCTTCGCCTCCCCACGCATTCAATGCACATGCTACGCGCACTGTTGCCTCGACTGTTCCTATTCCCCATGCCTACAGCTGGACGGTCGGGCTCAACCACATCGAGATTCGACCCGGCAGCTACCCTGCTCGGTCACCCCTGGCGGATAGCTTCCCTACCGCAACGCCAGGGATCAGAAAGCCTTCCTGAAAGTAGTCGAGCCCGAGGACCCCTCGCTCGGCTATCCTCAGCGGGCAGCTTCCTTGCCGCAACGTTAGGGGATCAAAAAGCCCTCCCAGAGGCAGTCGAGCCCGAGGATCCCTCGCTCGGCTATCCCCAGCGGGCAGCTTTCCTGCCACAATGCTGGGGATCAAAAATCCCTCCCAGAGGCAGTCGAGCCCGAGAATCCCTCGCTCGGCTATCCCCAGCGGGCAGCTACCCTGCCGCAACGCTGGGGATCAAAAAGCCCTCCCAGAGGCAGTCGAGCCCGAGGATCCCTCGCTCAGCTATCCTTCAGGACAAAAGCCCTCGTCAAGAGGCACCGGGCAGTAACCCTGCCCGGCCAAGGGTCCTTGGTAGGCTTCTACATCCCCTCCCGCGCCAAGGACCAAAGTCATCCAAGAGGTAGTCGAGTCCTTGCTCGGCTATCCCCGGCTGGTAGCTTCCTACCACAACCGACAGAGATCAAAGTCCTCGCCAAGAGACACTGGGCAGTAACCCTACTCGGTCCCTGTCCTGAAGGATCAAAGCCCTCGCAAGAGGCAACCAAGCAGCTACCCTGCTCGGTCATCTCCGGCTGGTAGCTCCCTACCCATGACGCCAGGGATCGAAGCCCTCGCAAGAGGCGTCCGAGCGACTACCCTGCTCGGTCGTCCATGGCTGGTAGTTGCCTACCCGTGACGCCAGAGATCAAAGCCCTCCCAGAGGCAGTCAAGTCCTTGCTCGGCTATCCCCGGCTGGTAGCTTCCTACCACAACCGACAGGGATCAAAGCCCTCGCAAGAGGCACCGGAGCGGCTACCCCGCTCGTCCGTCCCAGGCTGGTAATTGCCTACCCTCGACGCCAGAGGTCAAAGTCCTCGCTACGAGGCGGCCGCCCAGCTTCCCTGCCCGGTCAACCTTAGTGGGCTTCTTACAGCACCCCCTAACGCTAAAGATCGAGGCCCTCGCAAGGGGCGACCGAGCAGCTTCCCTGCTCGGTCATCCCTGGCGGGTAGCTCCCCTACCACAACGCCAGGGAATAGAACCCTTGCAAGAGGCAACTGAGCAGCTACCCTGCCCAGTCACCCCCGGATGGTGGTCGATGCTTGAAGTCAAAGATGCCCTGTGGCCCGCGGAGGATCCGAGACCCCAGTGAGGGCGTCAGGTCTATCCAAGTCTAAACGATCTCCCCTCGACTCCGGGGCCTATAGGGATACCTCCTCGGAAGCGCTTGGCATGCTCGTCGGCTAGTGATTGAAGTCAACTCGACAGGCGATCGCCAGACAGATGGCCAACCTCACATGAAAACACAACGGTACAAGAAGAGATATCTTACGAGCATTCTTCACAAACAGATGGTAGAGTGTAATTCGATGGAGCCAAAGAAAAATTTTATTACTACCAAAGACAAAAGTTTTACAAAGGGTATTTTTTTAGGCTCCCCAGCCTTACAAAATTCAAAAAACAAAATAAAAGGAGGGAAACGGGGGCTCTACGCCTCGGGGCCAGGTACGACCTCGAGGTCCTCGACGGCTTCCTCGCCAGGAACCTTTTCCCCCTGCACGTCGGTCTCCATGAGGGGGAACTCGGCCCGGAGGTCTCCGTTGGCAAACTCCGGCATCCGGGCCTTAACAGCATCGAGGGCGTCATGCCAAATGCGGGTCGTAGCTACGGCCAAGTCATCGTAGAAGTCCTTCGACTTCTTATAGCTCTCCACCGCCCTCAGTTCGGCCGACTTAGCCGCCTCGGCCGCCGCCCCAAGCTCCTTCGGAGGACCTTCACCGTCCTCTTCAGGTTGTCGGCAAGCACCTGGGCGTCCTCGAGCTTGACCCCGGCAATTATTGCAGCCTCACGATGCTGGGCCACCTCCCGTTTCCCGGCCTCCACCTCGCCTTCCAAGGCGGCGACCCTCGCCGTCATCGCCTCCAGCTCCCGCTTGGAGCTTTCTTGCAGCGAGGCGAACCGGCCCGCAGCCTCCAGCGCCAGGGCTACCACCTCGGCCTCCATACGCAGGGCGAGGGCTACGTGCTGGAGAACCTGGGAAACACGGAAAAGATCAGAAAGATGAAGGAAGAACTGAATCTAACAATGAACCAAAAAACTTTCCTGCATGGACTCCTGGGCGATGGACGCCAGCTGAGCCTTGAAGGTCCCCCCGGGGACCCTACCCCCTGCCGAGGTCTCTATCTCATGCAGGAGGTTGTCCACAACGGACAGCCCCGATGGCACCGCAAACCGGAGGCCCCCTTCCTCCACCACGGTCGGCGAAGACCGGCCCCGGGAAGGTCCCCGGGAGCTCCTCTTGAGCGGCTCCGAGGGGGAGCCGATCCCCTCATCCAAGGCCGGGTCCTCCAGAATCAGGGCCCGCTTCCGGCCCGATGCTCTGCTGGGACCCGGGGCAGGATCTGCCACCGAGCGCTCGCGGGACACCGCCACCAGAGCAGTAGGAGCCGGGGCAGGCTTCGCATGAGAAGAACTAGCGCCCCCAGCCTTCGTAGGCTGCCTTGGCTGGTGTATGGAGGCTTTGAGCGAGACGAAGTCCATGGTTCCTGCACAAAATAAATACCCAACAAATCAGCGACACAAGCAAAACACAAGCCAAAAAGCAAGCCTAACTTACCGACAAACTCGACGGGGTTAAGCCCGGCCCAGCTCAAGACCCTCTCGGACAGCAGCACGTCAGGTCGGGGGATGGGCTCCCATGGCGCCACTCTCACCGCGGCGGGGTCATCGGACTGGTTTCCCGGCAAGCATTTCTCTCTCGACCACTTGGTAGGCACGGGCCAGTCCTAACCCTCGGGAGGGAAAACGAAGAAAAATTTCTTTTTCCAATCCTGAATAGAGGAGGGCAAGGCCATGACCCCAGTCCTAGCAGCGCCCCCCGGCCGCATCCTGAAAGTGAGATAAACCCATCTCGGATCGCCCGCTCGACCACCAGGGTGACTCTTGAAGACGAGAGAAGAATCGAGAAGGGAAAGGCTGAAGGGAACCGCCTGTAACTTCAGGAGGATCAAGAACCCGAGGAGGATCCTCCACGAGTTCGGCACTAACTGGCCGGGGGCCAAACCAAATAAGTTCAACGCAGCGACGACCTCAGGAGAGAAAAGCAGGCACATTCCGCCCTAAAAAGCTTCCAAATACAGGGCGATTTCCCTGCCCCGTACTTGATCTGCCCTCTCTCCCTCCTTGTCCAGTCGGAGCGTGTAGCGCGAGGGGATGTGGAAGAGAGCCCGTGCATTGGCGAGCTCGTCCTTATGCCTAACCCAGCATGAGGAGCCAGGGGCCACATCTGCCGCCTCCTCCCTGGAGGCGGCCTCCGCCTCACAATCCCGGGGAGAGGATCCAACCCCTGCTCCCCGAGGAGACTCAGACATAGCTAAAGGGACCCTAGAACCTACTCCTACAACATCTACTGATTCTATAGAGGAAGACATATAACCTTGGAAAAGAGAATCTTCAGGGGCTAAAAGCGGGAGAAAGGAAACAAGCACCGAGCAACCAAGACTTGAGAGAGGGAAATAGGAAGGAGTAAGGGCCCTAGAGCGGACCCCGTCCATGTTTATTGCTGCATACGGCCTCATCCAACGGTGCCCGTCATCTCCCGCCGAAACGGCTCCTCGCGCCCAGCGGCTCCGATCGCTCCACGTGTCAGTCCTGCGCTGGACCGCATCCCATCAGACGCCGCAGGCCTGCATACGTCGTATCAGCCAATCGACGCTTGACACGTGGGCCGTCGCTTCAGTTGCAGAGTCCACGAACCGGCGCACCTTCTTTAAATGCGGAGATCTCGCCTTGATTCGCTAGCGGAAAAGACAACCGAGGGCCCGAGGACTCGTCTCGGCAAAGCCCTAGAAAGGAGCTCACCTCGGGAGGCCCGGAAGTCCACTCCTGGCCTGACCCGCTAGCTGGTCGGGACAAGAGTGGGGGCTAATGATGATGCTCAATATTGGCAATCTCCAAGATCAAGACACGTGGCAGATAACATGTCCCAGGACTCTGAAGAAAGGGCCCGCAGGGGCCGACCAGGCTACCCTACGCCCGACCTGCAAACACGAGCCGGCCCTCCTTGGGGCCCCCAGCAAATTAGCTTCCTCAGTCCCTCATCTCGCCCTGAGCTGCCGCAAGACCAAGACTCCTCGGCCTCCCCGTTCGTCTCCGGGCTCCCGGCCGAGGCCGTCTTCCTCGACCCTCCGACCAAGGTCACCGCTCACAGTCATAACCGTCGCTCCGCGAATCTCGCCATGCACAGATTCTACGCCAACAACATCCCACATTCCACGCCATCACGATCCCCATTAATGGGCGATCCGCTCTCTGCGCGGGCGTGACGTCGGGAGCGTAACTGCCGGCGATATTCTCGCGCCTGCTGCTGCGTGCCACCGCCTCTATATAAACCCTCATCACAGAGGGGTCAAGTAAGCCATTCTTAACTCTTCTAAGCCATTACTCTGCTCGGATCTCATCACTAACTTGATCGTCGGAGGGTCCTTGGTGGTACCAAACCATCCCGGGACTTCTTTGCAGGTACTCAGCACCAAACTCCTCATACCACCTCTTCCACCAAAATCCATTGAGACCCACACGTAACGGAAGATAACCATCAAAGTCCACCGAGAGATCAACGGAAGACAACATCTGACAGAAACCCAAATAGGACCTCCATCACATAGTGTTTGACTTCTTCAAAACAACAAATGAACCTAGTAAAAAGGATGTAGGGAGTACTATCCTGGCGTTTGGATGACATACTCCAGAGAGGAAGTGATGTTCTTATACTATAATCGGTCAAACTATGGTTGTCACATATGGAAGCAGTGAAGAACATATGAGGATGTTCTTGGTGTGTGGTAATGACAGCCTACTACAGGAGGCAGTTACCGGATCTGGCATCCAAGGTGATATGGATGACAGAGTTTCTATCGCGAGTTATAAGATTACCCTTTTCTGAAGTGCAGTATGTTGGAAAGGGTTCCGGGAAGATTACCAAGGTAGAAATGGTGTTGGTTACTGATTATAACTCAGCGGAGGATACAGCCTAAGAAGTTGTTGTGTGTGTGTGTGTGTGTGTGTGTGTGTGTGTGTGTGTTCATTTATGAACATAGTTCCATCATCTATCCAGACAAATTCTAAGGCAAGTATCACTCAATTTGGGAGATAGTTGATCTCCGCGAAGTTGAGATATGGAGAGATGAAGTTAAAAACAATGTAGCGGATCGAGGCTGTTTCTCGAACACGGTAGTTTCATAAACAGGCTTTGCAAAAATTGTCAGTAGAGAAGTTGAGTACTCGATAGCACATGAGACGTGTGGGTATGCGATACCGCAATAATTGGCATTAAGTTCAAGTGGGAGATTGTTGGATATAGTGCCCTCAAAGTGATTATTGTAATTGCAGGCAGTCAATTATGATAATTGAGGGAGGACCTATACGGGTAGAACAGTCTTGCTTAAGATGATAGTATACTATCTGGTTTGTCTTTATCATTCTTGTGTATACATTTTACTTGTTATTAAGTGTCTCTAATACATAATGATAAAGCCCGTAGTATCTTTGCTTGACTACTAGTATTATGATGACGGCCATGCTTGTGGTAATTGGGTAGTCCATATGCACATCCTAGAATGCCTCTAGTCATGCGAGTATTGAAACTAGGCATTGATATTTCAGAGTAGATTAGTGTATATGTTTCTTGATCCCGACGAGAGGCGGTGGCCGGTCTCACAGCCATTGGTGTTTGACACCATAGATTGTATACATATACTCATTGGGTTATGAGTTACACTGGACGGACTCGTCGAGAACTCCTGGATGGTATTATACCTATCGTCAGATAGCAGTTCTCTGGTGACATGAGTACATGGTAGTCTATTGACCTAAGATTGTTATTTTTCTTATATGAGTTCCCACTGCACTTAGATTACTACTTTACCATGACTCTACTGAGTCGTGCAAACAGATTTTAGTTGGATACAGTTCCGAGCCACATGGAGGCAGTGAGCGGATTGAGAGAATTTATCTCTCCTGGTATAGGGAGTTGATGTCGTGCTGTGTTCGGTTGGCCATCACCATAAATCCCTGAGCAGGGTGGATGAGATCTACTGGTAAGAGATCGGTAGTTTTTCTGTTGGTGATGAGCTTGACACCAGCACGACTTATAGGGTTATTAGTTTTAACAACCCTAAACTTTCTGTGCAAAATTTTTCCAAAACACAGAAAGGAATACCTAAACCTGAGCATAAGTTACAAATTTATTTTGCTTTTGAACAGCAAGAAAGCACTTGTAGCTTATTGGTAAAGCCTTACACTGCTGTGACGTAGCCCCTGTGTTCGAATCCCCCAGCCACATATTTTTTTAATGTATTTTATTTTAATCATTTAGAAGCCCAAAGGTTTACACGTGCACTACACGTAAAATGAAAAGTCACAGATTAAACAAACATGTGGAAATTGTTATTTAAACATCCTTGGACACGTGTCACAAATCCCACACCCCACCGCACTGAATTGACCGGCGAGATATAGGCTTGGGGCCGGCGCCGCCGATCCCCCATCCCCCCACGTAGCAAATGTTACAAAAAATTTAACCCAGCACCTCTTCGCCTATCCCACTAACCCCATATTATATGTTTACTCTGAAAACATCCAGAGAGTGATAATTCCTTCATTTATTTCATATTTAATGCACATTTTAATTCCATTCTTCATTACCATAAACCCTAATTTTCCCTATAAATACCACATCACATTTCACCTCTCCTCATTCAGAATTTCATTGCAAAAACTCTATAAAAATTTTAATTCCCAAGTTGTGCAACTGGAGTAAGCAAAGGACGAAGTGCCGACGACGTTTCGAGGACCGCGAGGCCACTGTGGCTGCCGAGGTCAAGCTTGAGGACGCTCAGGCGCTCGCCGGCAATATGAAGAAGACGGTGATGTAGGGTTCCTAAGCATACTAATGAGGTCTCACAATGCATCAACCATGCCAATTTCAAAAATTTACGGTGCCGAGAAACCGTAATGCGATCGTTGACTAGAGTTTAGGCGATAACATATGCGAGCAAACGACTTTACTCTAAAAGTGAACTGAAATACAACCTTTGTAGATCCGGTCCTCCACCTCCATAGCTCCGTGATGATGTCCCCTCGCTGCGATCATCGGATCCCGGGCTCTAGCGTCGGCTTCATCGGAGAAATAGGCGGGCTAGGTCGTCGCCTTCGATGCCGAAGATAATCTACGTCGAGGCAACACAAGATCAAGCTCCAACTTCACCAAGCCATGAACTTGTGAAGAAAACACCCTATACTACTTGGCAAGTGGTAGAGGATGAAGAAATAGGAAGTGGGTTCACTTTAGAATTGGATTTCTCACTCTTTTTCTCATTTCACCATTGAAGCTAGCAAGCTTCTTTCTTCTTGAAGAAGAAGAAGAAGAAGAAGAAGAAGATGATAATATGATAAGAATTATTAGAAAATAGAAAATAAGGCGATTCTTATCATATCTCAACCATGGTCAAGTGTAGAGAATAAACTAGGGTTAGGTTTAATGGTTAGGTTTAAGGAATAAAACAAAATGGTCAAAGCTTTTTCAAAGCTTCACGAAGCTTCAACAAAATCCAAAGAAAGCCACCATTTTATCTTAAGCCAAAATGAAATAAAAAAAATAAATAAATAAAGCAAATGAAACACTAACCGTTAACTAACCATGGTTTAATCAAACATACACCCAAGTTTGCATGTATCATCAAACATGATACAAACTAGTACACAAAACTATATCATATATACAATGTGCACCTCAAGTGAGAAAATCCATCTAAAGTGAACAAATAATAGTTAATGCAAAGTAATATATCAAATATATAATTATACATTAAATCATTAAATCAACACTTGATTTAACGATCCGGTCATATCGCATATGACCGGCTAATATCCGATGTATCGACTTATCGAATCAATCCTCGATTCGATAACTAGGTTATATCGCATACAACCAATCGATACATTCATCGCGAGAATAGAATACGGTATCACATACACGCATCATTCTCGGTCCTGCACATATTTCATATGCGCTCCTATTTCGTTTCGCTTGAGCCAGGAAACCTCTGTGTAGGACTCTAAAGACTCGTCAATACGCCGGCAGCAGGTGATGATCATATCAAACACCCACAAGCCGCAAGAGGTCTGCTAAACGTAACGGCCACCCGGGTATTGAGCGATCAGAAGATCGACGAGCAAGCCCGCTCATACTCCTGTGAATCCAACCAGTAACACTTACCGTACAGTCCGGTCTGTTCGTCTGACATGTCGCATATCTCGCCTAGGGGTGGTAAACGTCAGACCCCAATAGCTCGATAAGTCGTGTCGATATGAGGTCTATAGCAGTTCGAGAAACTACTGGTAACACTTACCAGTAAATCTCA
This sequence comes from Agapanthus africanus, assembly GCA_030015575.1. Lineage (NCBI taxonomy): Eukaryota > Viridiplantae > Streptophyta > Magnoliopsida > Asparagales > Amaryllidaceae > Agapanthus > Agapanthus africanus. The sequence goes on along the minus strand of JASDDO010000024.1, from coordinate 416,345,224 downwards.
GCAACCCTGGCCAGGGATTTCCTGTTATAGCCAATCGAACACTGCGCAACATCAACTCCCTATACCGGGAGAGACGAATCCCCTCCTATCGCTCATTGCCTCCATGTGATTCCGGACTGTACCCAAAAACCACCGTTTTGCATGCCCTCTTGGACATGGTAAGGTGGAAATCAAAGCACAGTGGGTATCACACAAGACTCTATGACGATCTCGGGTCTACAGACTAACCTGTACCAGTGTCACCAGAGAACTGCCATCTGACGTAAGGTATAATACCATCTGGGAGTTCTCGGCGAGTCCGTCCAGTGTACCCAGTCTCCACTGAGCATCCATATATCATCTCCGATGTCAAACACCAATGGATATGGGATCATCCATCGCCCATCTTTATGGGTCGAGAAGGTATACGCTAGTCTACTCTGGTATATCGATGCCCCGTCTCGATACACCCACGACTAGGGACCTTGAAGGATGTACTTATGGACTACCATGTCCCCACTAGTATGATCCGCATTATAGTCCAGGTAGTCAAGTACACATCGTAAGGGCTTTACCAACATGTAACAGAGAGACAATCAGTGTACACGTTAAGGTAAAGATCAACCAGATAGCATACTATCATGTCGAGCAAGAAAGTCCTCCTTATATATGTCTAAGCATCCACTACAATATACATCCTATGTATAGTAATGGCCTCTAGGGCATACATATAACTAACAATCTCCCACTTGCACTAGGGCCATCTGATAGCAGTGGTTGTAGTATCTCATACTCAACCATCCCATAAAAGTCTCTCTCTGGAAAAAGGCCTTTGTGAGTGGATCCGCCGTGTTGTCCTCTGAGTCTACTCTCCTAACCTCGATCACCCTGGAGATCAACCATCTCCATGATCAGGTGATACTGCCTTAGAATTATATTTGGATCACTGATGGGACGGGCGTTCCTTGGCATAAGCCACAACTCTATTGTCACACAATAGCAGGAACGAAGTTCATCTCATGAACTAATATACATCCAAACAGCCTCTTTGGTAGCATCTTAAGTAGCGATGTATCCTGCCTTTATCGTCTAGTATGCCACGGTATCTAGCTTGGAACTCTTCCAACATACCGTCCCTTCACTAAGGGTAAATACAATGCCTGTGACTGACATTCAGTCGTTCTCATTACCCTGGAACACTTCCAGTGATTCTCCCCAGGATCGATTGATACCATCTCACTTCAACTAGTGAGAATCCTAACATCCATTTAGATCTATCTCATAGATCCAAAACCCAGGATTTAGTAGGTATCACTTTGATCCTATGTGGAGAATCATTGTGATAAGCGGAGATTGATCGAGCGTAGCATAGGAAACTTCTTTCTTATCAAGAGTATGTCATCTGTTGGAGATAGTGCCCTCAGAGTCAATTATTAGGTCACAGGTATGTGATTGCAATGATTGATGGAGGACCTATCCCGGTAGGACAATCTTACTCGAGATGATAGTATGCTATCTGGTTTACCTTTATCATCGTGTACTGCTTTAGGTGACCTGACAAGTTGCTATTACACGTTGATAGAGCCCCTAGGATTCTTGCTTGACCACCAGCAGTATGAGGGCGATCGTATAAGTGGGAGCTGGGGTCTATAAGCATATCCTTAAATGGTCCCTAGTCGTGTGAGTTTCGAGACAGGGCATCGATACTCCAGAGTAGACTAGTGTATACAGTCGAGACCCCGACGAGGAGCGGTGGCCGGTCTCACAAGCCACTGGTGTCAGTTGGATCACCTAAGATGTATACAGGTGCTCATTGGGTTATGAGTACACCGGACAGGACTCGCCGGGAACATGCTAGTTGGTCATATACCAGACGTCAGATGGCAGTTCCCTGGTGACATGTGTACAGGTTAGTTCATCGACCTGGGTATCGTCATTTGTCTTTTGTGAGTTCCCACTGTGCTTTGATTACTACCCTACCACGGCTCAAAGGAGTCGTGCAAACAGGTTTTAGTTGGGTACAGTCCCGAGCCACATAGAGGCAGTGAGCGTATCTTCAGGGGTTCGTCTCTCCCGGTATTGGGGGTGAGGTTGCGCTGTGTCTAGGAGAGCCATTACACGAAGCCCTCGGCCGAGGCAAGGAGATTTACTGGTAGGTATTCCAGTAGTATCTCAGGGTGTTCTGGGCTACACTCCGACACGACTTGTACCGCTTTTGGGGGTCTGACTTTTACCAACCCCCTAGGCCCGCCATGCGATACTCATAGACGAACGGACCGGACTGTACGGATATTGTCACTGACAGGCTCAGTAGGGTTGTCAGGCTGAGTTCGCTCACAGACGTCCCTTTTAGTCAATACCTGGTAGCCCGTTACGTATTGGCTTATACCTCTGACGTGTTAGTGGTTAAATCCACAACCAAGGTGTTGACGAGTCTTTAGAGCCCCCCACATTCAGTTACTCAGCTTTCGGACGAAAAGTTGTAGAGGCCGTATGGAGATATGGCAAGGTCCGATCAGATACGTACGGTATTGCACGGATCAGGATCGGACAGTTTGTACTACAAGCCGTATGGATATATGGCAGGGTTCGATCAGATACGTGCGGTATTGCACGGATCAGGATCGAATGGATAATACTAGCCGGCTTTGGTTTTAAGCCGGATCCTAGTATAGTACAGTGTAGATTTTGTCTCATTGCATTTGTATTTCGGTCGGAATACAAATGCGGGTGTGTATGCACAGTATCGGGGTTTTCCTGTAATTTATTACGGGACCAGTTTTATGGAGTTGCCAGTTTACTTTCCGTTTCGGCCAATTTCCTTTGTATCGTTCATTGGCCGAAGATTGGTGGAGGAGAGCTTATTTGCATTGTTGCAAATAAGTATTTGTGGAGGGGTTCTTTGCATATTCTTGTGTCATGATGGTTGCACCATTCCTTGACCTTGACTTCTTGACTTCTTCATGATGGCTTGACTTTTTGAAGTCATCATGCTTGATAATGGTTGTGGTGGAGTGTTGGTTTTAGCTTGTGATTATGCTTATGCATGATAGTCTTTTTCTCTCTCCCTCTTGGATTATGAGATTGGTTATCTTTTGATACATACACTCCACCCTCACACACCCCCTCTCTCTCCTCCTCCTCTAGTTATGGCCGGCCAAGCATGGAGGAGGGGTTGCCCATTTTTGTAGTGGGGATTTTTGCTCTCTTGATGCTAGAAAAATCCCCAAGTTCCTCCACAAAAGTTCATACCTCATTTTCCTCCACCAAAATGGGAATCTCCTTGAACCCCAAAGTGAGACTTGAGTACTACACATTCTACAACAAATTTTGGGCACGTCGACTAGCCAGCTTCGTGCCCGAGTTGCCTCGGCATTGAGGTGGGAGCCCGTAAAAGAAGTAGGCGATGTGGTGCACTTCCGGCGACGAGGTGGAGACCGGAGCTTCCGCAGGAGATCGGGACGACGACGAGAAGACCGGAGGACTCGGATCACTCGGTATATCTCTCTTCCCTTTCTTGTAGTTAGCTTAGATTAGTTAATGGTTCGATCCGGGTATTAGTGCGCGGCGGTTTGCCAGTTCAAGAAAAATTAAAGTTTATCACCGCTTCCGCATTTGGCCGTCGGATTGACGGCCGGGGCGCCGCCGTGCACTTACAGTGGTATCAGAGCCTCGCCATTAACTTAGTCTAGCTTTGTTTAATGTGTTTTACAATTCCGATCGAACAAAAATCCCAAAACCGCATTTTTGCTTGCATCAGTTTTCTGTTGAAAATTTTTGGTGTCGAAAAATTTTTCAGGTTGCAGAAACGTGATCTACTAGAAAAAATAAGAGATCTGTAAAAATTCGATGCAGCAACTCCACAGTAGGAGCGCGGAACCGCGGCCAAACACCCCTTTGGGCCGCGGTTCCGCTGCACACTGTTGGGTTCCCTGCACCAAATTTCTACAGTATCTTTCTGGGGTTAAAATTGGGGTTTTGGAATAATAACATTGGGCCCAGAATTTCTTGATCTGCTACAGTAATGCTTGGGGCCCACTTGTTAAAATTTGATCGATCGGATATTTTAAACACATTATTTCACAGTATTTACATTATATATGCGACCGTGAATGTCACTTGATCGGTAAATCCGGTCTAACTGCTATAGCCCGGTTAGACGGATTTGCGAATGTGACTTTCACGTTGATGTTATGTTTTTGCTGTGATGTTGCGGATCGGTCGTGGGGATAGCCTGGATGCAATGCTAGTACAGTTCTGTTGTATTATGTACTTTTGATATTGCGGGGCGAGCATCCGACATGTGGACTGCCGTCACTGCCTGTTTGTATTATTATTTTGGGGCACGGCCAGGTTGCGGTCGATGTACCCGTTGTATGTATATTTTACTTTCTGTACTAGGATTACCCCGCGGAGGGATGCACGGATAACCGGATTATAGAAGGCAACAAGTCCGCATCTCATGGCATTGAGACGGAGGGGGCTTCACTCTAGGATTGGCGGGCTATTCGCCGCACTCGTAGGGGGTACAGGTTGACCCAGGAAGGGTGCCCAAGTTACCGGATTCCGTGAAGTGCTGGGTGGTCCATTCACGTTGCTGAAGGGGGCTGCCTCGCTTCAGGTTTTGGCGGATAACTTGCCGCGCCCGTAGGGGTCTAGGTTTTCATTGCACAGGCTATCCACACGACCAGGGGAACGTCGGGTTTCAGTAGTGGCTCTGTGAAACCCGGGGATCCCAGATATCTGTATTGTTCTGTGATGCTGTACATTTCTGTGATGTTGCATTTTTTTCACGCCTTGAGCGAATATAATATATTGGTATATATATTAGTAGATGTTGTATATGTTTTACATCCGCGCTAGTCCAGTCCCCGCTCTGTCGTTAGTTAGCTAACCTAACGGGTAATGACGGGACCCAGTGGCGAATGCGGATGGCATATACGTACGTCATATTATTTTCGTTCTTTGTAGTGTGATCATTTGATGGGACTGCGTTGATTCGGATCAATGCAAGTTAAAAACAAACCTAATCTGATGTTGTTGGAACACTTTTCAAAAAGCTATTATTGCAAGGACGTTCACTTTTGTTTTCGTCGTGGTATTCAGTTAGAATATCCTGCTCCTCAGTCAACGAGGCAAGGGCCGAGATCCCTTCACCGGGAGTGACCTCTTGGACAAAAAGTTTGCGTCAGGGCAATAACTTCACTATAGCCGATTACTTTTGCTTTGCATCGTGGTATTCAGTTGGAATATCCTGCACCTCATTCTACGGGGAAAGAGCCGAGATCCCTTCACCGGGAGTGCCCTCTTTAGCAAAGGTTTTCGTCACTATATTTTCAAAAAGCTATCCGTTCCTTCAACGATATCAAGTTCATTACGTTAAAGGTTTTCGCCAGAAACCATTCGTAGCCCTCCGTCGTTTCATATGGATAGTCAATAGTATTCAAGCTGTGTTTGTTGGCCAAAGTCAAGGCACAGTGTTTGGTAGCTGTTGGTTATTCATATGCAGCAATGATAGATGCGTTGGTTTGGAACAGTCGTATAACCTTGTTGGCCAAAGCCAAGGGCTTGTGCGGGTGGATTCGAATCAACCTGGAGAATGACGGGTAGATCTTAACATGTGACTTATGATTTGTTGGCCAAAGTCAAGGTCATAAGAGCATGGGGCAGAAATCACATCGGGAGTTTCAAAAGAACTGAAACTTGCCAGATATGCGCATACCTTCTGGAGTGTGATGATGTGAGCGGATTCCGTCACGTTATCATGCGATGATAGTTGGATCCCGATTCCCACTGATGAGTTGGTTTACTCCTCGGGTGTTCCCGACTAATTCTTCTTTTAGGTTTGGAGGAGAATTTGACGGTACGGTGGGAGGTTTCCAGATTAGATAAATTGGTAACCATTCTGATCTTGGTTAGAGTGCACGCTGAGTGTTTCTTTTCTCTCTCTCTTTGGCAGCGACCATTGACCGACCCTAAGACTATGACTCAGTGACCAAATTAACCGAACCTTCTTAACACCGGCTTTTGGATTGTCAGAGTTGCAGACCTCATTGCCACTCCTACTTTTACCCTTTTCTCCAGGACACCCCGTATTACTACGAACGTCCACTTCCATTGGACAAAACCATCGTATGGTTAGATACGAACTCGAAAGAATTTATTCGAGGATGGTTTCAGGTTCTGGAGAAAACGGATAGGATTATTCAGTTGTCTTTTCCTTTTACCTTCTCTCAAGTTGTGAGTACTCCTTGGTTTAGGAGATAGTACACCTATTACGCAAATTGGATAGTCTTCTTCCAAACCTTAGGCTGGTGCCGACCGGTAGGGAATGAAGAAAACCAATTAGCATAACGATGGTGTGCAGAAGGTATTAAGTTAAGACAAAACAAGGGATTAGTAAGAGGGCAAAGTAAATTGCGACTGCTATTCACGACCAAACCAAGTATTCCTTCGCCAATCCTAAATCACCTTTGTATTTCTCCAGGACACTCCGTATCACTACGAAGATCCACAGTTTATTGGATACTCCATCGTATGGTTATATACGAACTCGAAAGGAACTTGTTCCAGTTCGGGGATGGATTCTGGTTCAGGAGAAATAGGAATAAGGTTTATTCGGTTGTCTTTTATCTTCACCTTCTCTCGCTTTGCGAGTGTTCCTAGGATTAGGACAGTACACCCATTATGCTTATTGGATAGTCTTCTTCCAAACCATAGGCTGGTGCCGAACGGTAGGGAAGGAAGAAAACCATTTGGCCTAAAGGGGTGTACAGAAGGTAATGACTAAAGACATATAAAGGGATTTGGAGAGGTGGAAAAGAAATATACAGTTATAGTTGTGAATCTGATAATGGAAGAGGCATTACTAGGAATACCGGGATACCCCATCGAAACATTTCAATGTTTCAGCTTCACTGTGTACTGTTAAAGGAAAACTGATTTCCCGATTAGATACTTACTCCAGGGTATGTATTTACCAGGTACGATTCTCACATCTGTATGGTTTTACAGATGATGAGTGGGAGTAAGTTATTGGGAATTGGGTGATCATCCTCATTATATCGGGATTCGTTGTAATCAGTGATATTTGAGGAAGTCACCTGGACTGTTTGCCAGTTGGCAAATATTTGGTTTTGAATATCCTCTGTTATGCACCAATTTCAAATTGATATATCTGTACGTCTATTTTCATAAAGTGAGATATACCTTTCTGAAATTATGTCTACGACATTTACCTATATCAGTGGATGGTTAGGTAAGGAGCATTAAATAGCGGTGTAATTCTTCTTAACCATAAGTACAGTTTTCAACCTACGTCACACAGTGAATGAGTTATCAGACTCAAGGGACTTATACAGAGTATTGTATGTTGTCCAGGATCCATCAGGACAGAGGGGTTGGTCCTCGTACTATATTCGGTTTACATATGACTTCTCTAGTTTTTAGACAGGTGTTTCGTGGAAATACGGGGTCCGAATTTTGAGAAGTTATAGGTATTTGAATAGAGTAGAGAACCAGGTGTAGCAAGTATCGGGATTTTTCAAAGAGATCGAAGATGTAGATACTTGTGAATGGTGTTCAGTTAATAGTAATGATAAAGAGATCTTGCTTCTCTTTCAGGTTACTCATAATTGGAAGCATTCCTAAGTTGAGTAACGCTGATCAGCCTCCTTCCATTTAGTTGACATGCACTGGAGACAGTTGCATGATTTGGATCTGGTTCAATAAAATCTGTGCCTCTGTTTCTATATTGGATATAGAACAGTTCATATCTTAACGATGTTAAGGTACGGGGAGTTGTTCGGTTTATGCTTAAAACCAGACACTGGACAACTCAAGGCACGTTTCTGTAATGGCTGTTTGTGGGTTGACCCAGGCTATGACGAGGGTTAACTTTCTACCATCTGGATGATCAATAGCGATATTGTTCTAGACTCGCCACAGTTTTAATAAAAATGGATTTTTTCAGAAAAACAGTAGTGGGAGTATGGTAGAACTGGAAGTGATTCCAGAACCACAAATGATTACTGAAGATTTGATAAGGAACCTAAACATTCAATCTGGATTGACATTCCTTTGGCCACTCCGCAGATACGGTGGGTAACTTCAGGCACCCGAGAGGTACTCCGGTAGCCTCAAGGACGGTGACAGGGAAGTTCTTGTTTACCCACACTTGCCATTGCTGTTGTTCCAGACTGTGAGACCCGGCAGGAGGATGAGTACAGCGTCGTTCTGAACTCGCTTCAGAAGTGTGCATGTATATGACTCTGCCAGAGAGTTGTCGTAGTCAGTGGGAGCAGCGGAAGCATTGGTGGACAGGTGGCTTGTGTCTATTTATAGACTAAAGCAGATATTGCGGAGATAGATCATCTATTTCTGACGTGACAGTCATTGGTTTGACTTCATCAGAATAGGGGATGGATCTGTTGAGAAGCTAGTAGGGTGTGATGTCCTGGTATTTGGATGACATACACAGAGTAGGAAAAGAAACTCCTATACTACAATCGGTTATACTTTGGTCGTCATACAGTGGTTTCTCCACATGGGACTTGGACATTATATCAGACATTCTGGTTACTGGATCTATGGTTTTAGATCTAGATTTGGGTAGTTTCCCAATCAGGGTACTTAGACAACATTCTAAGAGTATTGAGAATGGACGACTCCTGGCACGGTAGTGTACCTGCAGGTGATGGAGTCACCCTCTCTAAAGCTGTCTTACAAACTAAAGGGGAGAGGGATGTGCATGATTGGCAGATCACTTGCTCAGGCAATTGAGTCAATCATGAGATGTCAAGTACCACGCCAGATATTGTTCTTGCACTAGATGCAATAAGTTGATATTGATCCAATCCTGGAGAAGCAGTCGGAAGCAGTTTTAGAACATAAGTGAATGTTCTAGGGATATGATAACGACAGCCTCATGTAGGAGACAGTTATCATTCCAGGCTTCCAAGGTGACCTGGACGACAAGGAGGTTGTCAGAGTTATAGTTTTTCCTTCTGATGAGGGGCAGTATTTTGGACAGGTGGTCCAAGGCAATACTGAGGGAGGCATGGCGCAGGATACTGATTAAGTTCAGTTGACGATACAGTCTAAAAAGTTTGGATTTGGAGTTCATTTATGAGCTAGGTCCCATCAGACATCCAGACACATTCTAAGATAGGTATTGCTCATTTCGGGAGATGGGTTTCTCCGCGAACTTGAGATATAGAGAGACATAGAAAGAAATAACAAAGCGGATCCACTCACTGAGGCTATTCCTCGAACGCAATAGTTTCGCAAACAAGCTTTGTGAGACTGACTAGTAGAGGAGTTGGGTGTTCGGTATCACACGGGCTGTGAGTATGTGACATCGCAATAATTAGCCTTGAGTGCAAGTGGGAGATTGTTGGAGATAGTGCCCTCAGAGTCAATTATTAGGTCACAGGTATGTGATTGCAATGATTGATGGAGGACCTATCCCGGTAGGACAATCTTACTCGAGATGATAGTATGCTATCTGATTTACCTTTATCATCGTGTACTACTTTAGGTGACCTGACAAGTTGCTATTACACGTTGATAGAGCCCCTAGGATTCTTGCTTGATCACCAGCAGTATGAGGGCAATCATATAAGTGGGAGCTGGGGTCTATAAGCATATCCTTAAATGGTCCCTAGTCGTGTGAGTTTCGAGATAGGGTATCGATACTCCAGAGTAGACTAGTGTATACAGTCGAGACCCCGACGAGGGGCGGTGGCCGGTCTCATAAGCCACTGGTGTTAGTTGGATCACCTAAGATGTATACAGGTGCTCATTGGGTTATGAGTACACCGGACAGGACTCGCCGGGAACATGCTAGTTGGTCATATACCAGACGTCAGATGGCAGTTCCCTGGTGACATGTGTACAGGTTAGTTCATCGACCTGGGGATCGTCATTTGTCTCGTGTGAGTTCCCACTGTGCTTTGATTACTACCCTACCACGGCTCAAAGGAGTCGTGCAAACAGGTTTTAGTTGGGTACAGTCCCGAGCCACATGGAGGCAGTGAGCGTATCTTCAGGGGTTCGTCTCTCCCGGTATTGGGGGTGAGGTCGCGCTGTGTCTAGGAGAGCCATTACACGAAGCCATCGGCCGAGGCAAGGAGATTTACTGGTATGTATTCCAGTAGTATCTCAGGGTGTTCTGGGCTACACTCCGACACGACTTGTACCGCTTTTAGGGGTCTGACTTTTACCAACCCCCTAGGCCCGCCATGCGATACTCATAGACGAACGGACCGGACTGTACGGATATTGTCACTGACAGGCTCAGTAGGGTTGTCAGGCTGAGTTCGCTCACAGACGTCCCTTTTAGTCAATACCTGGTAGCCCGTTACATATTGGCTTATACCTCTGACGTGCTAGTGGTTAAATCTACAACCAAGGTGTTGACGAGTCTTTAGAGTCCCCCACATTCAGTTACTCAGCTTTCGGGCGAAAAGTTGTAGAGGCCGTATGGAGATATGGCAAGGTCCGATCAGATACGTGCGGTATTGCACGGATCAGGATCGGACAGTTTGTACTACAAGCCGTATGGATATATGGCAGGGTTCGATCAGATACGTGCGGTATTGCACGGATCAGGATCGAACGGATAATACTAGCCGGCTTTGGTTTTAAGCCAGATCCTAGTATAGTACAGTGTAGATTTTGTCTCATTGCATTTGTATTTCGGTCGGAATACAAATGCGGGTGTGTATGCACAGTATCGGGGTTTTCCTGTAATTTATTATGGGACCAGTTTTATGGAGTTGCCAGTTTGCTTTCCGTTTCGGCCAATTTCCTTTGTATCGTTCATTGGTCGAAGATTGGTGGAGGAGGGCTTATTTGCATTGTTTCAAATAAGTATTTGTGGAGGGGTTCTTTGCATATTCTTGTGTCATGATGGTTGCACCATTCCTTGACCTTGACTTCTTGACTTCTTCATGATGGCTTGACTTTTTGAAGTCATCATGCTTGATGATGGTTGTGGTGGAGTGTTGGTTTTAGCTTGTGATTATGCTTATGCATGATAGTCTTTTTCTCTCTCCCTCTTGGATTATGAGATTGGTTATCTTTTGATACATACACTCCACCCTCACACACCCCCTCTCTCTCCTCCTCCTCTAGTTATGGCCGGCCAAGCATGGAGAAGGGGTTGCCCATTTTTGTAGTGGGGATTTTTGCTCTCTTGATGCTAGAAAAATCCCCAAGTTCCTCCACAAAAGTTCATACCTCATTTTCCTCCACCAAAATAGGAATCTCCATGAACCCCAAAGTGAGACTTGAGTACTACACATTCTACAACAAATCTTGGACACGTCGACTAGCCAGCTTCGTGCCCAAGTTGCCTCGGCATTGAGGTGGGAGCCCGTAAAAGAAGTAGGCGATGTGGTACACTTCCGGCGACGAGGTGGAGACAGGAGCTTCCGCAGGAGATCGGGACGACGACGAGAAGACCGGAGGACTCGGATCACTCGGTATATCTCTCTTCCCTTTCTTGTAGTTAGCTTAGATTAGTTAATGGTTCGATCCGGGTATTAGTGTGCGGCGGTTTGCCAGTTCAAGAAAAATTAAAGTTTATCACCGCTTCCGCATTTGGCCGTCGGATTGACGGCCGGGACGCCGCCGTGCACTTACATCATCCACGTACTCTACGAGGATCGCCACCATACTCCCTACTACCTTTTGTATATACAAGGTTCATCTACCATTTTGATGAAGTCAAACTATTTGACTACTACATCAAAACAAATGTTCCAACTCCGCGATGCCTGCTTTATCCTATAAAGCATCTTGTACACGTTTCCGCTGCTCCCACTGTTTACGAAGCCCTCTGGCTGTGTACTTACAGACGCTCTCTTCTAAAACATCATTTTAGAAAAGTATTCATGACACCCAACCGCCAGATATCGTAGTCATGGTATGTAGCCGTGGCAAGTAGGATCTGGATGGACTTAAGCATAGCCACTGGAAAAGGTTTCATCATTATCCACGCCTGGTCGATGACGAAAACCTTTAACAAGTCTAGCATTGAAAGTCTCAACTTTTCCATCTACACCAAGTAATCTTCTCAAGATATACTTGCTCCTGATGGGTATTTAACCCTTCAGATATAGCAACCGAAGTCCATACTTTGTTGGTGTACATGGATTCCATCTCAGATCGCTAAGCATCCAGCCATTCTTACAGAGTCTCTACTTTCGATGGCCTGCTCGAAACTAGTTGGGTCATCATCTCATGATGCAATCCTCGCTCCCACTGTCATAGAGAAACAGAAGTATCTCTCAGGTGGGTGAGAAACCCTACAAGATCGGCGGAGAGGCTGAGGTTCGTTGGTAACTATTGAATCCTTTGGTTTTATCAAATCATCTGCTGTAGTTTGTATAGCTGGAACCTTTCCAGTTCTACATTACAGACCTTGCCTCGAGTTTGTCCGGATTTTGCTTTCAGACATAGGCCGGTCAACCCCAAATCTTAACTAACTTAAGACATGGGCTCTTCCCATACCATATCTTATATGGAGTGGTAGGCAGTGATCTGATTCGAACCTAATTCAATAGGTATGCAGCTTCTCAAGTGCATGACCCCCAAAAGGAAATAGGTAACTTAGTAGTACTCATCATAGAGCACACCTTTAGGGTGTGATTGCTCCGCCCCGATATACCATCGTGCTATGGTGTATATGGAGGAGTAATGCTGAGCGAGAATCTCATTCTCCTTTAGAATAGTCCAGGAATTCCGTGCTCAAGTATTCTCCTCCCTGATCGCATCAAAGGACATAATACTTATACCCTCATTTTGGTTCTCTACTTCTAACTTATATTCCATGAATATCTCAAAAGGTTCGGACTTGTGATTCAACAGGAACATATGTCTGAATCTTGAGAGATCATCAGAGAATGTAATCTGGGAGTCCTTTCCACTCATTGAAGATTCTATCTATAAAAAAAAGACGGGGGAGACTACAGTGAAGTACAAAGAACCGGTCTTGGTATATGTAGACAGGGGACCTTTATACATCAACATTTATCATCCCAAGAGTTCACTAACTCTTTCTCTGTTTCCAATAAACAGAGCTGGTGTCATCGTATCTTTATGACATGACCGGCAAGTTTCACAAGATGTAAATTCAAACTAACTTAAATATGCATCTAAATGTAACTTCAGCCAGTCGGGTCGCATTGATATGACCTAGTCTACAATGCCTCAAGAAGGATTCGTTCATTTCTGAACTCTTCCTCTTGTGTGTGTTCTATATACTAAGAGCTGTAGTTTGATTTAGAACATCAATGCTTTTAGATAACGTGCCTGAACCGATCAACTTTTGATATAGGAAATGTTCAAAACATTATCCAACAATACAAAATTTTATCATTTCTTTACTAACAAAGAGACTGATATGATTTTGTATATCAGGTTCGATATCTAATAACATTCGTTCAGAATCAATGTATTGGTAATAAAGGGTGACAGTGACCAACAGACTTGGCTGCAACACTTGCCCCATTTTCTGTCTTATGAAACTTATCACCCGTTCTCAGTTCTTTACCTATCTGTAGCCCATGTAACAGATTACATATGCGGGATCCTGATCCGGTATCAAATACCCAGGACGTAAAGGATACTGAGAAACAGTTCTTTGTAATGAACACACCCGAAAGAGATGCATCATATGCACTTTCTTCGTTTGGGCGGCACGGGAATTCTGGTAGTCCCCTATTTCCTGCTCTGTCTTATAACAATTATAAGTTGGAGCGGGACCAACGTTCCCCAGCTAAGTATAACAAGCGGGTTCAGTCAATACATCCGTATTATTATCTTGATTAAGGCGTGATATGGTCTCTACCTGGAGAGAGAGAGAAGAAAACACTCAGCGTGCGCTCTTGCAAGATCAGATTGGTTATTTATTTTATCTAATCAGGATGGCTCCTACTGTTTTTATCAAATCTTCCTTCAAACCCTAAAAGGAAAGACTAGCAGGGATTAATTACACGCTACAAGTTCGCCAATCTTTCAGCCAGACCAGTGTCGGTACTTTGAAGGAGGTCCCCCGTGCTTTCACACGAACCTAATTAATGTAAACCTCGTTTTCCTAGAGACGTAACCTCGTTAACACCTTTCTAGACACCTACTTGATCGGCTAATTGTAATGTGTAAAACTCTTCCAGGAGTAACTCTTACTCGCAGCGGGTATCAGGATCCAACTATCTCATAGAAGGTATGCAATCTCATTGCAAATTTCAACACTTGAAATTCCCGATAATATTTTGCCCCAAACCTCTTATGACCTTGACAAAGGCCAACAAATCATAGGCTGCTAGTCAAGTTCAACCCGTCATTTCTTGATTGAAATAAACCCACCCGCACGGCCCTTGACAAAGGCCAACAAGGTCGCACGACTACCCTAATCCAATCTGCATCATATGCATAAGCAGATAAGCACCAGTTAGCTACCGCACACTACGCCTTGACAAAGGCCAACAAACGCAGCACGAATACTAACTACTACTTATCTGAAATGACGGAGGGCTACGACAGGTTTTTCGGAAAACCTATTGCGTAATGAACTTGATATCGTTGTAGAATCAAATGATTTTGAAATGGAGTGTTTTTGATGCTTTTCTAGTTTTGCTAAAGGGGTCACTCTCGGTGAAGGGATCGTCGGCCCTTTCCTCGTCGAATGAGGTGCGGGATATATCATATATATCACTGTGCAAAGAAGAAACTATAGAAGCTATCAAAAGACAAACCGAGTGTGTAGCATCTGCCAGTTATTGCTAAAGGGGTCACTCCCGGTGAAGGGATCGTCGGCCCTTTCCTCATCGAATAAGGTGCAGGATATATCATATATACCTCTGTGCAAAGCAAGAACTGTAGCTACCTGTTTTAATTTTGAAATTCGATTCCACAACATCTTTAGGTTTCTTTTTACTTTCATTAATCATATTAATGAAGTCCCATCATTTAAGTCACCTAAACATCACAGATAAATACGACGTACACTTATGCCATCCGTGTTCGCCTCGATGTCCCTTCGTGCACCGTTAGGTTAGGTGACTAACGGCAGAGCGGGGCAGGGCTAGCGCGGGTGTAAAACATAAGTAATATCTATATAATATATCATATATACTATATACAGTATCTATCATAGAATATATCACATGATCACATCACAGATATCGCAGCAGAAGAAACATATGAAATATTGGATATACTAGGACGTCCGTGTTTTCAATACGAGCCAGTATAAAACACGGATTCCACGGTCGCAATGAATAGCCAAACCCACACCCCTAGACTCCTACGAGAGCGGCAAGCAACCCTACCAATTCTAGAGTTAGGAGACCCGGACTCGACTCCTCGAGTTGGTCTCCCACTGGACCCCAGAACCCGGTTACTTGTGCCCTCCTCCTTGGGTCTATCCTAGTGCGGAAAAGTAAATAATAAACAAAAGGTGACATCTTCCGCAACCTGGAAGTGCCCCAATAAAAGAATATTACATACAAGTTTTTACATGAATGAAAATGAAAAACACTCATCTCACATAAAACCCCCGGCTATTAAAACACGACGATCCAATATAATATATCCAGCAACACATAACATCACATGTCATCAACGTAAGTAAATATGCGCATCCCAATTGTCGTTGACATATAGCAACGAAACCGGCGATATCACATATTACACTTAGGATCACAGAAAAGAAAGTGTAAAACTACAACAGTTGGAATCCGCAACCTGCATAGACATCGCATGCCTAATCAAATGAATTCCTTAGATATCGCATGCCTAACAATTATAAACCCCGCATTTTAGTCTCATTATCGAAAACACTTTTCAATATTAAAGTCAGGCAATTCAACAAGATTCCCGATATCCTGATCGAATGCTAGTCGCAAACTTTAGTAGGCGGCCGCACCCCCGACGCCGTCGACGAGGTGCACCAAGGCGGAACACCGCTGCCGCGAGCACCCGAACGGATGCCTTCGGCGACAGGGTTCTCCTACAGTCACTTGGTCGGGGCTATGGGGCGTGGCTGTCTATTAAGTTTACCCGGCGAGTATCCGCGTACGCTACGTGATTGCGACAGACTTTTGATCACATCAAAATTCCGTGGCAACCGATCAAGTGAGACTAAAGTGCTATGCTTATAACATTCATTCAGTTATCTCATAACTACTTGTGGATTCCAAATATTGTATCGCATTCCGGATAAATAGAAAATGTCAAACTTTCCGATCGAACAATCGAACACCCAAGTTTTCCCGATACAACTCAACACATGAAATAAGTTTTAAGAACATTCACTTCATGCCACAGTAGCAACGGTCCAGCCGTAGAAGGGTCAAGCCAACGCCTCACATGTGGCACGCCGTACTGCCCCAAACCCTAAGGTTCAAAGGGCAGTTCAAGACGGTCACATAATCGAGTTAAGGTTTGTTGTCTTCTAGAGGGACCATCGTGTTACTTGCACTACTCGGAACGTTCTCAAACTACGGAAAAATCCAACAGTTGGAAATTTTCCGGTAGTGGAAAAATTGGGTATTCATATCTGGTCGAACTTTTTAACATACTCTAAAATTACCCGGAAAAACACATAGACAAAATTAGACAATCCGATCGAAACACCGAGTCCCCAATACAACCCAGAAAACTCAACTCTTGAGTGCAGATTAAAACTTCCCAGAGAACATAGGAAACAGATACGGGCATTACTGTATAAAAATTAACCTCTAATCAGTACATACGGCCGAGGAACCGCCGCTAATAGCATGGTAATGCCGCGGTTCCGCGGCGCTTTAGTGGAGTTAGGGGTTCGTTTTCTACAGTAACTCTTATAATTTCCTGCTCTATTTTCTGAGAATTTTTAATTCACAAAAATCCACAGTTTTGAAAATTGTCTAGAGAGGTTGAAAAATTAAGGTTTCGGGTTCGATCGGGTTTCTAACATCGTCTACGCATCGCCTAAGGCTCTAGTTAGGCTCTGATACCACTGTAGGGTTCCTAAGCACACTAATGAGGTCTCACAAGGCATCAACCATGCCAATTTCAAAAATTTACGGTGCCGAGAAACCCTAATGCGATCGTTGACTAGAGTTTAGGCGATAACATATGCGAGCAAACGACTTTACTCTAAAAGTGAACGGAAATACAACCTTTGTAGATCCGGTCCTCTACCTCCATAGCTCCGTGATGATGTCCCCTCGCTGCGATCATCGGATCCCGGGCTCTAGCGTCGGCTTCATCGGAGAAATGGGCGGGCTAGGTCGTCGACTTCGATGCCGAAGATGATCTACGTCGAGGCAACACAAGATCAAGCTCCAACTTCACCAAGCCATGAAACTTGTGAAGAAAACACCCTATACTACTTGGCAAGTGGTAAAGGATGAAGAAATAGGAAGTGGGTTCACTTTAGAATTGGATTTCTCACACTTTTTCTCATTTCACCATTGAAGCTAGCAAGCTTCTTTCTTCTTGAAGAAGAAGATGATAATATGATAAGAATTATTAGAAAATAGAAAATAAGGTGATTCTTATCATATCTCAACCATGGTCAAGTGTAGAGAATAAACTAGGGTTAGGTTTAAGGAATAAAACAAAATGGTCAAAGCTTTTTCAAAGCTTCACGAAGCTTCAACAAAATCCAAAGAAAGCCACCATTTTATCTTACGCCAAAATGAAATAAAAAAAATAAATAAATAAAGAAAATGAAACCCTAACAATTAACTAACCATGGTTTAATCAAACATACACCCAAATTTGCATGTATCATCAAACATGATACAAACTAGTGCACAAAACTATATCATATATACAATGTGCACTTCAAGTGAGAAAATCCATCTAAAGTGAACAAATAATAGTTAATGCAAAGTAATATATCAAATATATAATTATACATTAAATCATTAAATCAACACTTGATTTAACGATCCGGTCATATCGCATATGACCGGCTAATAACCGATGTATCGACTTATCGAATCAATCCTCGATTCGATAACTAGGTTATATCGCATACAACCAATCGATACATTCATCGCGAGAATAGAATACAGTATCACATGCACACATCATTCTCGGTCCTGCACATATCTCATATGCGCTACTATTTCATTTCGCTTGACCCAGGAAACCTCTGTGTAAGACTCTAAAGACTCGTCAATACGCCGGCAGCAGGTGATGATCATATCAAACACCCACAAGCCGCAAGCGGTCTGCTAAACGTAACGGCCACCCAGGTATTGAGCGATCAGAAGATCGACGAGCAAGCCCGCTCATACTCCTGTGAATCCAACCAGTAAAACTTACCGTACAGTCCGGTCTGTTCGTCTGATATGTCGCATATCTTGCCTAGGGGTGGTAAACGTCAGACTCCAATAGCTCGATAAGTCATGTCGATATGAGGTCTATAACAGTTCGAGAAACTACTGGTAACACTTACCAGTAAATCTCAGCAACCCTGGCCAGGGATTTCCTGTTATAGCCAATCGAACACTGCGTAACATCAACTCCCTATACCGGGAGAGACGAATCCCCTCCTATCGCTCATTGCCTCCATATGATTCGGGACTGTACCCAAAAACCACCGTTTTGCACGCCCTCTTGGACGTGGTAAAGTGAAAATCAAAGCACAGTGGGTATCACACAAGACTCTATGACGATCTCGGGTCTACAGACTAACCTGTACCAGTGTCACCAGAGAACTGCCATCTGACGTAAGGTATAATACCATCTGGGAGTTCTCGGCGAGTCCATCCAGTGTACCCAGTCTCCACTGAGCACCCGTACACCATCTTTGATGTCAAACACCGATGGATATGGGATCATCCATCGCCCATCATATGGGTCAAGATGCGTATACGCTAGTCTACTCTGGTGTATCGATGCCCCGTCTCGATACACCCACGACTAGGGACCTTGAAGGATGTACTTATGGACTACCATGTCCCCACTAGTATGATCTGCATCATAGTCCAGGTAGTCAAGTACACATCCTAAAGGCTTTACCAACATGTAACAGAGAGACAATCAGTGTACACGTTAAGGTAAAGATCAACCAGATAGCATACTATCATGTCTAGCAAGAAAGTCCTCCCTATATATGTCCAAGCATCCACTACAATATACATCCTATGTATAGTAATGGCCTCTAGGGCATACATATAACTAATAGATGAGGACCCTCCGGAAGGAGTTGGGGGAGGCGGTCGAGGCGGCGAAGCGGGCCGACCTCTCGGCGGTGAAGGCGGTGGAGGGCTACAAGAAGTCGAAGGACTTCTATAATGACTTAGCCGTGGCCACCACCCGCATCTGGCACGAGGCCCTCGACGCCGTTAAGGTCCGGATGCCGGAGTTCGTTGATGAAGAGCTCCGGGCCGAATACCCCCTCGCGGACACCGATGAGCAGGGGGAAGAGATTCCTGACGAGGAGTTGGCTGAGGACCCTGCTCGGCTCGTGGTGGATATCAAGGACCCCGAGGTCGTGCCTGGCCCCGAGGCCTAAAGCCCCCATCTTCTCCATTTTTTATTTTGTAAGCCTCCGGGTAGTCTATAAGGCTGGGGAGCCCAAAATACCCTTTGTAAAGACTTCGTTTTTGGTAGTAAAACTTTTTTGTTTCATCAGTTTGCACTTTATCTTTTGTTTGTGAAGAATTTCGTAAAATGCCTTTGCTTGCACTGTTTGGTCGGCTATTTGTCTAGCGATCGTTCGTCAAGTTGATCAATCACTTTCCAAGTGTGTCAAGCGCTGCTGAAGAGGAGGCATCTCCATGGCCCCGAAGTCGAGGGGGATCGCTCGGACTCAGATAGACCCGATGTCCCTTGTTGGTGCCTCGGATCCGCTGGATGCGATGGGCAGAAGGATGTCCGCCGTAGTTGTGCCGAGCATGGATGGGCCCAGAGGCCTCGTTATGAGGGTTACAATCCCGCAGCGTCCGTTAGGCAGGAGGATTCCTACTGGGTATGACCGAGCAGGGAAGCTGCTTGGTTGCCTCTTGGCAAGAGCTTTGATTTCTGGCGTTGCGAGTAGGCAACTACCAGCCTGGGATGAACGAGCGGGGTAGCCGTTCGGAGGCTTCTTGTGAGGGCTTTGATCTCTGGCATCATGGGTAGGGAGCTACCAGCCGGAGATGACCGAGCAAGGGTCGGGCTCGGTTACCTCTTGCGAGGGCTTTTGATCCTTCAGGACGGGGACTGAGCAGGGTTACTGCCCAGTGACACTTGGCGAGGACTTTGATCCCTGTCGGTTATGGTAGGAAGCTACCAGCCGGGGATAGCCGAGCAAGGGTCGGGCTTGACCGCCTCAAAGGAGGACTTTGGTCCTTAGCGTGGGAGGGGCAGTAAGAAGCCTACCAAGGACCCTTGGCCGGGCAAGGTTATTGCCCGATGCCTCTTGGCGAGGGCTTTTGTCCTGACGGATAGCTGAGCGAGGGTTGGGCTCGACTGCCTCTGGGAGGGATTTTGATCTCTGTCGGTCGTGGTAAGAAGCTACCAGCCGGGGATAGTGTTCATATCATAATATTGCAATTCATATTCCCCAATTCTTATTCGTTTTATAACTAAACAGGTGCTTTTGACGCATGACTGCTGCATATTACAGGATACAGGTTCTTGGAGCAAATACAGTGAAAAAGACGAAAGTTGATACAAAAAAGTGACTTTTGACAAGCAAGTTGAAGGATCCTACTCAAGCCTAGACGAAGAACAATTCACAAGGCAATGCATGGTCCGAAATGTTAAAGGAAACAGTTAAAAGACCACTACAAATTTCACTGAAATATCTAGAGAAGATCCAGAATCCAAATAGAGAAAAGTACTGAAGAAATAGAGATTAAAAGAAACCAGAATGTAGCTCAAGAAGTTTGGTGAGCTGAGCTCACCAAAGGGCCGCGGAACCGCGGCCCAAGCCAACCAATGCCGCGGTTCCGCGGCCATTAAGTGCACGTGTCGGTGTAATTTTCTCGTGTCGGTGCGTCGGTGCGAGGGTTGGGATTTTTCGTGGGCATATCTGTAAAATCGCATGCGCGAGAATCTGTAACCCTAGTTTTCCCTGTTTACTTATAAATTGTAATCACAAATTTGTAAACCCTATGCCTCTTTTCAATGAATAAAATTTCAGAATTCTTGGGAGATTAAGAGCATCACTTTTCTGTAAGTTTTTAATTTTAATTTCTGCCTTAGTGTTAATTTAATTGTTGCCCTAGCTCTCTAGTATAATTCTTGCCGTAGATTAATCATACAATTGCCCTAGTTAATTTAGTGTAGTTCTTTCAAATGCAATCGGTAAGTGCTTTCAAAATGCTATTTTTAAAAGACACCCTAATGAGCGAGTAATTTCCTCGCTTGTTAGGGTTAGGAATAAAGGAAGGATTGAGAGATGAATATCTCTCATCTCTTTCAATGCCAAATATTTTTATAAGTAGAATTTCATGCACGCATGCATGATCCGCTCCCTACGGCACCCTACCCACGAGGTAACGGTAAAACCGTAGTATAAAGGACCGGACATGCATGACGTCCATGAAGGTTATAGCAATTAGTAGGAAAGGACAGACAAGGATCAAGAGGAAGAAACTTCGTTTCTTCCCAATCATCCTAATCCTCTTTACTAATAATTGTTATGACTTCTAAAAAAGTTTTAATCGAAGGCATTGAAAGAGGTGTAAATACAAATCTTATCAAACCCTAGTTTAGACCTAACCCTAGCAAGTTCCTTAATATCATACAACTTAGTTTTTAGACTCAATCAGCAAAATCAAACCACATTTGGAATCAATTCGTAAAAACACATAAGAAAATTACACATCTCTGTGGATCGACCCGTATTCACCGGCTAGCTGCAAAGCGACGCCGTTTCTGATTACGGTTAACATATATTTTTGAATTAATCAAATGGCGCCGTTGCCGGGGATGGCGTAAAATTTCTTGTGTGTAATTTCGGGTTGATATAAATCTTAAAAATCATAAAAATCTGAAAATATAAAAAGTACAAAAAATTTATCAATTTTTATCTGTTTGAAGGGTTTGTCATTTGAATTTTGCAGGAATAGCGTAGAATTGCGGATCTGAAAATTTACAGAGGGCAAACCAGGAAATATCACATCAGAACAGAGGAGAATTGGAGAACAGGAGCTACAGAATTTTTTTCCAGAAGCTGAACTCACTACCTGACCGCGAAACCGCGGCCTAGAAGCACCCAAAACCGCGGTTCCGCGGCTCATTAAGCTCCTCTCTGTGTAAAAATTGCATAGTTAGTTTTCTCCTTCTCCCCTCTGTCAACCTCCATATATCCACTGTCAAAACTTTCTGCAGGATTTCTTTGCGCTAAAAATCTTCTCTCCCCTTCTAAATAACAGATTTTCTGCAGGTTTCTTTGTGCCGCGCTAAAAAAAATTGATTGCAAGTGAATTTAATGTTTTGCATAATTTAATCGGACTTTAAGGGGCTAATTGACCAAACTCAGATTGGGTGGGGATTTCATCACCCTTCCCAGGACCCCAGAAAACACTTAAAGCATTTGCATTGACCACAATTAATTAAAAAATACTAGACTCAGCCCTAAGGACATCGAGCTCAATAGGAAAAGGACTAGTATAGGTATCGACCGTTTATCCTAACCTGACTTTGCGGTGTCTAGGCAAGTGTGTCTAGGCTAGTGGTTATTAATTAGGCCCACTACTGTGGGTCCTTCCCACTAACCTGGCACTTACCTGGCCGCAATTGGCGGTGAAGAGGCGGTTTGAGGTCCTATTTCTAGCCCTAGTTAGGAGCTGTCTAGCAGACCTAGGTGACCCTAGATCTAGGCCTGATTGTGCATGTGTGGTTGATAGCAATTGTGTCATGAGTCTCTTTTCAAAAAATCTCTTTGCAAACATTCTCGCATAAAAAAAAATCTTTTCAAAACTTGCAACTTGTCGCTAAAGAAAACTTGCAACTCACTTACACCACTTCCCTTCATTGACGTTATCTTACCTCCACATTCTGTTTTTCAATTTTTTTCTGACTACACTACCCCTTTAGTGTATGTCACTTTGGACTAGGGATACTAACGCCCGATTAGTCCGTGTTTCGTTGGTACCGACCGACGAACCCTTCGACACCGAAGTCGACATTCCGTCCACTTTCTTACCTACACCTTCAAATTCTTCTTCCAAAGGCATGTCGGGATTCAACCCCAACGATACCTTACCAACGGGAATGATTCCACCTCTGTTAGGTGCGAATAACCCGAATCAACCGCCTGTTGAAGCGCCCGCACGAGTTGCGCTCCAGGATCTTTTCTACCCCGTCCGCACTTCTTTACCTACCTGTCTTTCACCCCCACCGGCAAATGGGGACAATTTTGAAATAAAACCACATTTCATCAATATGCTGCCAAAATTTCATGGTTTGGAATATGAAGATGCATATATCTTTATCAATAAATTCCAAAATGTGTGCGCTATGATGAAAACGACCCAATTAAGTGATGACGCTATAAGGCTAAGGGTCATTCCTTTTACCTTATGTGACCTAGCCGAGAAGTGGCTATACAGCACCGCATCACATTCTATTAGAAATTGGGACGAGTTTGTGAAAGCTTTTCTTAAAAAGTTATATCCTCATCACAAAACTACTAGAATCCGTAATGAAATAATACAATTTTCGCAGCTTCCTTCCGAACAAATTTGGAAGTGCTTCGAAAGATTTAAAGACCTACTCGTTCAATGGCCTCATCATGGGATCGAAAGTTGGCAACTTTGCCAAACATTATACGAGGGATTGAACTCGGCAACGAAGCAGTTGCTAGAAACCATATGTCAATGTCACTTTCTCTCCAAGTCTAGTGACGAAGCGTGGCAGTTTCTTGAGGATCTTAGTGAGCAAACAATTCAGTGGGAGAGTACCAAGACCATATCATCTTCTTCTAGTGGTCAATCTAGGTTAGGCATACATCAAGTAGAGATGTCGATTGCTATGAAGGCCGAGATGGCCGCTCTTACGAAAAAGCTAGAAGCGATTGAGACCAAAATCTCATCGTCTTCTCCTGCCCCTGTTGTGCCTCCACGAACTGTTTGTGCTTGTTGCTCGAGTTCTTCACATCTCACCGAAGAGTGTCCTTACAATGCATCTACTCAAGGACAGGATCAAGTCAATGCTGCCTTTCAGCAACGACAGAGAAACGATCCATACTCTTCGACATACAATCCGGGGTGGAGGAGTCACCCAAATTTCGCTTGGAACCAAAATCAACAATTCCACGGAAATAACAATTTTCAAGGACCTCCTCCACAACAACAACAAGCACCCTCACAAACTCAATTTCAACAACAACCTTTCCAACAGCAACCTTACCCTAATCAGGTGAACAATTTTGTGCCTAACACATCTTACCCGCCAAACAATTTTGTTCAACCTAATAATGACAAGGTTAGCTCGCTCGAAAGAAGTCTAGATGCGTTCCTAAAGCAATCTACACAGTCTACAGCAAGAATAGAGACTTCTATTCAATCTTTGGTGCAAAATAGTGCCTCACATGATCAAAGCATCAAATCTATTGAGGCACAAATTGCACAACTCAATGTAGCATTGAGCGAGCGAAAAAAAAGGAAAGCTCCCATCTCAACCACTGCCCAACCCCGGTCACGCACATGCTGCAAATCAACAGCAAACTCATAACGTAAACGCCGTGACCACGTTGAGATCGGGAAAAGAGTTGCAAAACAATGTGGGCATTAACAATGATACCCCTGCCGGTGGCCCTTCTTCATCTTCTTCACGTTTTCTTCACCTTCTTCTTCGTTAGAGCCTGTTCTCCATCATTCACAAGGCTCTACTCCTTCTAGCTCGAACGGACCCACTTCTCACAACACGAACATATCTACACAGGGTTCCGTTCCAACTCAACAATCTGATCTGCAAAAATTGGACTCAACAACATTTCAAAATGCTCCTTTTCCAAATCGGTTGAGATCAAATAAACCAACTCCACAAATGGAGAAGATTGTTGAGCTGTTCAAACAGGTAAGCATAAATATCCCTCTTTTGGATATAATCCAACAAGTTCCTTCATATGCAAAAATTTTAAAGGAATTGTGCACCAAAAAGAGGAAATCACAAGTACCAATGAAAGTTTTCGTCGCTAGTGCTGTTAGTGATGCTCTTGTCAATTCTTTACCCCCAAAGCAAAAGGACCCCGGTTGTCCTACTATTTCGATAACAATTGGGGACATCAATAGAGCACTATTAGATCTTGGTGCTAGTGTCAATTTGCTACCTTATTCCGTGTACGAACAATTAGGGGTTGGAGAGTTGAAACCCACTAGTTGTACTCTCCAAATGGCTGATCGATCAATCACCCATCCAAGGGGTGAGCTAGAGGATGTGTTGATCAAAGTTGGGGAGTTCATATTCCCCGTTGATTTTATTGTTATGGATACACAACCTGTTGCTAACTCACGGAACCAAATTCCGGTGATCCTCGATCGACCATTTTTGGCCACTTCCAATGCTGTAATAAACTGTCGCAATGGCTCCATGACTCTATCCTTCGGGAAGACGTCTAGTGAGTTCAATATTTACAAGTCAGGAAGTCTGCCCCCCATGCCTAATACTAGTACACGAGAAGTTTGCTCTATTCACGAAATCACGTAGGAGGACTGCGAGTTTGAAAGATTCTTGTTTGATGAGAACAGTTTTGACGCCACTAGTGCGTCCCTCCTTAAGCCTATCACAGTTGACACAACCGATATTGATTATGAAAGTTTCACTTTTTCGGATGATGACGACTCACAGACCGAATATGAGTCGTTTAAATTTTTGGATGAGTTAGTTGAACCATCCAAATCGGTTGTTTGCGGTGATTTCGAACCTGTGTTGGAGTCCTTTGAGTTTGAGGTAGATTCCCCAATGATTCTTTCGCCTCCGAAACTCGAACTCATGTCCTTGCCGCCTCACCTTAAATATGCTTGCATAGGTGAGAATAAGACTTTTCCCATTATAATATCAGCCTCTCTAATCTTCGAGCAGGAGAACGCTATTTTAAAGGTCTTACAAGATAGGCGGCAAGCTTTCAGTTGGACTATGGCGGACATCGAGGAGATTAGTTCCCATATAATTGAATATCATATGCAATTGATGGATGATGCCAAGTCAATAAAGGACCCACAGAAACATTTTGGGGGTATTGTGGTGAGTCAACCTCCTCCTTTAGAAGTTGAACCACCCCCATTTCTTTTAATAAGCTATGAGAATGCCAATATTCCACTGACTGCTAATCATTCTCATTCTCATTCTCATTTTGATTCATCACCACATCATATCTATTCACTTCCACACTTTCACTACCATCACTCCTATCTTCCCCAATTCTTTTTGGATCGGTACAACATGTTCTTCCACCAACCGACACTCTTTACAGATAAATTTTTCGACTGGTTGGTGTTGATGTTTGGTCTATGCAAAGTCTGGCAGTAATGTCTAACATTGTTTCACTGAAGTTTGGGGGGCCTTTCTGTATATATTTTTGTTTTTTCTTTTAATAATAAAATAAAAAAAATTATAAATAAATAAACAGGGGAGTGCCGATATGTTGACCCACTTGGTCCAGCATGACAGTGAGGACACTGTCCAGTGTAAGTTTGGGGGTATGCTCGGTACGTCTTCTACCTTCACATTCATTTGTACATATTTTTTGCATTCGCGTATTATTTGAAAACCCATAAAAATTGAAAAAATTTAAAAAATTTATAAAAATTATTGTATTCAATTTTGGCCATATTTAACTTGAGTTTGACAAATAGGTTAACTAGCTACGAACAACTAGATCTTAGACTTGGTAAATTAAAAAACCCTAAAAATAACCTTCTTTAAAGATTAACGATAGAAAGTATATGTCTTTGTAGTTTATTTAGAAATAGGCAAATTTTGAGTTCACTTTTTGGGCTAAGTTGAAATAAAGGAAAAATATTGATATTCTTATTAGAGTATAAGTTTGAAAAATAATTCCTGGCTTAAGTATGGATTCTGAAAATATATACCCTACAAAATGCATAATCACGCATCTTGAAACTTGGATTAGTAGAAGAGACCTTAGAATGCTCTTGTCTAAAGTCCTTAGTACAATGAAAATAAAAGAAAAAAAAGTGAATAAAAAAAATGAACACTGGTTTTGTGAGTACTTAAGGCTAAAAATAGAAAAATATATAGCGAGGGTGCTTCATCACCTAGTGCCTTAGACCAACTGGTTTGGGAGTCAATGCTAAAACCTTGGGTGTTGCAAAACTAGGACGTACGCTTTAAAACGCTAACGCATTTTGTAATCGGTCGTTGGTACCTCAAGAAGTATTAACGGTCGCATGAAGGATGTGTAAGCGAAACTCACCAATTAATAAGTACTTGGGACAACGGACAAGGGTATGATTGCTTGATTTGAATTTCCAAGTGTAGGGATGATCTATACACACACGTGGGGATATGTGATTAGAGTTTAGATAAGAGAAAGGAATGAAGAATAAAACTTATATCTTTAGTAGAGTTGATAGAAAAATTCCTAAGTTGAGATGGAACCCTAAAAGGAAAACCTAAGAAATGCCGAAAGCTGAGTGATTCTATAGAACATATATAATTTTAAGTTAAATGATGAGGAAGTGTAAAGAATATGGGTGGATAGTTTATGAGTCAATGATAATAGAATTCTGTGTTAGAAAACCTAATTGGAGAATTATTGTCAAAAGAGCCAAATTGATAGGATTTTGTGGGTGTAATCTGCTGAAAACCCTCAGGAGACAACACTCCTCCTACTAGGGACACCTAGAGGTTTAACGGCTTGTTGCACGTGCTCAGTACAATCGCGTTTCCCTGTGAAAGTGCGGTTAGGTTTTATCGAGAATAAAATAATAAGTTTGCTCGAGGACGAGCAAAAGATAAGTTTGGGGGTATTTGTTCATATCATAATATTGCAATTCATATTCCCCAATTCTTATTCGTTTTATAACTAAACAGGTGCTTTTGACGCATGACTGCTGCATATTACAGGATACAGGTTCTTAGAGCAAATACAGTGAAAAAGACGAAAGTTGATACAAAAGAGTGACTTTTGACAAGCAAGTAGAAGGATCCTACTCAAGCCTAGACAAAGAACAATTCACAAGGCAATGTATGGTCCGAAATGTTAAAGGAAACAGTTAAAAGACCACTACAAATTTAACTGAAAAATCTAGAGAAGATCCAGAATCCAAATAGAGAAAAGTACTGAAGAAATAGAGATTAAAAGACACCAGAATGCAGCGCAAGAAGTTTGGTGAGCTGAGCTCACCAAAGGGCCGCGGAACCATTAAGTGCACGTTGTTCCCCTCCGAAAGACGGCGCACAAGACTGCGATGTCCTGACGCTGAGATTCGAGGCAGATGCTAATTGGTTTTATCCGTCCACCTCTCCGAAGATACCAAGTTGATTTATGGCATCATGTATCGGAGGTTTAGAGGGATGCGGCCGATGTAGCAGACTTCGTCAGATTCCCCCTCGCTTGAGGGGTTTTTGATTGTGGGGACGCTCTTCCCTGCAGGCGCAAGCCCCTGCAGTTAATTACGCTACCGCATTGCGGTAACAACTTTCTCCTTCTCCAGAGTTTCACTTCGTGTCGTGGGTGTTTATTTTGTTTGTGGTTGCCCGTGGATTGTATACGGAGACTAGTTTATGTCGTCGCCCGTAGGACGTGGATTAGTCCAAATCCGTATTTACTTAGATTTGGGTTTGGTGTTTTTAGTTTAAGGATACGTTAGCCGTATTTGAGACTAAGATCAACTTAAACGGGATCGTTTAAATCCGACAAAAGAGCATTTGGGGGCTCTATTGTTCCAGTTTAGGGACATAGTGGTCCATTAAACATATGGTCGTCGGGACCCGTCACCTCTCTGACGACGTTGAAGGATTACAACGACAGATGTCAGAGGAGTTCAGAGATGTACCCTTGAACCAAAGTTGATTGGGGGGATCTATAGTCCAATTTGGGACTAAGGTCTGTTTGAGGGCTTAAGGATACGTTAGCCATATTTGAGGCTAAGATCAACTTAAACGGTTGTTAAGGATACGTTAGTCCAGTTTGAGACTAAGATCGACTTAACGGGATCGTTTAGATCCGACAAAAGAGCGTTTGGGCTCTATTGTTCCAGTTTAGAGACATAGTGGTCCATTTCCAGTTTAGGGACATGGTGGTCCATTACCAGTTTAGGGACATGGTGGTCCAATGGTAGTTTAAGGACGCATAAGTCCATGGGTTTAATGACCCTACAGTCCATATGGGTTTAAGGACGCGTAAGTCCATGAGTTTAAAGACCCCACAGTCCGTATTAATGTGTGGTTGTCGGGACCCGTCACCTCTCTGACGACGTTGAAGGATTACAACGACAAATATCAGAGGAGTTCAGAGATGTACCCTAAACCAATGAGTTGGTTGAAAGAGCAGATGTGCTCAGTTCAAGATGATTTGAGGACTTATGGCCAGTTTGGGCTAAGTCCAAAATATTGGCCCTCTGTTGGTCCATTGAAGGGGAGGCTTTGCCTCTGGCCGTTTAGCCAATTGGGCCAATACCTAGTGTTAAACACTAAAGACCAATCAGTGTTGAACACTGGGAACAGAGTTTTCACATTAGTGTTAATCACTAAGAAAATCAGTGTTAAACACTGCAAATAGAGTTTTCCAAATTAGTGTTAAACACTAAGAAAATCAGTGTTAAACACTGCAGATAGAGTTTTCCAATTAGTGTTAAACACTAAGGAGGGAGGGGTCACGTGCGGACACGTGAGAGCGCCCTGATTTCCCTTATTTTATTCTGCAGGTAAGTGTTTATCACTTTTAATTTCCTGGCCATCACGTGTGGGCACGTGATAGGCATCCATTCATTCGATATTAAAGGGATCCGTTAGGGGTCACGTGGGGACACGTGAGGGCGCCCTAAATGTGGAGCCAGATCTCCTTTTGGTTTATCCTCAAATCTGCGAATAAGTGTTAAGCACTTTTATTTTTATTTTATAGCATCACATATTGGCACGTGATGGGGATCTGTGCGCCAATTGTTAAAGCATTTGCTGAGGGGTCACGTGATAACACGTGAGAGCGCCCAAAGCTTTCATTTCCTTTTCTTTTTCTTTCTGCGTTTTGGGGGTCACGTGGGAGCACGTGAGGTGATGCTTTAAAGTTCTTTGCAGGGGATCTTTTCAAGGGTCACGTGGGGGCACGTAACCCTAGTTCTTTTCATGAACAGAGATCTTTTAAGAATTGAATTCTTTGTAGGGTTAAACCCTAATTATGATTTTGGAGGAATTAAATTCCTATCGTGAAAGAATTAAATTCTTATTTAGGATGAAACCCTGATTTCTTTTTAAAGGAATTAAATTCCCAGATCTGTAAAAGAATTAAATTCTTGATTAGGGTTAAACCCTAGTTTTGTTTTAGGAGGAATTAAATTCCTGAAAGTTTGGGAGAATTAAATTCTCAAAAATCAATTCCTCCTCTGTGTTTTAGATCTGCATGGTAGGATCTCAACCCAATGAGAATTAAATTCTCAGTTCATGGGGAGATGTGCACTTTGCAGATCCTCAACCAGAGAAAGAACTTAGTTATTTTCTTTATGTAAGAGTTAAACTCTTTTGAGAAATAAATTCTCTTTTGAAGCCTCTTTTTTCTTACCTAGGGTTTTTCTTTTGCAGAGAATTAAATTCTCCTCTCTCTGTTTTTCTCTCCAAAAAAGTAGATCCCTCTTCTCTTCTCTTGGCTCCTATTTATAGGAGAAGGAAGAGAATCAATTTGTTTAGCAAATCTCTCATTGAAAGATTTGATTTGTATTCGTTAGAGATTTGATTTGCATTCATCATTAATCTGGGCCTTCAGATTGTTAAGTGAATTTTATTCACCATTGGATTTTAAATCCAAAGATATCCTGTTTGTTATTTCGGTGAGATTTGGGGAGATCTTTCATGATTTGAGATTTTTCCATAAATTGGTGATTTTTAATCACCCTTGGATTTTTAATCCAACGGTTCCCCATGACCCTTTTCCATTTGGAAAGATTCAGAAACTTTTAGAATTTAATTCTATTAAATTATAATGCTTTTAAAGCCAGTCACGTGCTGGCACGTGACCTTTGGTCACGTGTGAGCACGTGACCCCCAATTGGGTTCCTTTCTCAGCCGCTTATTTATGTTTCAGTTTTAACCATCACGTGTCAACACGTGACCATTGGTCACGTGTAAGCACGTGATACCTCGTTGAGGTATTTTCTGACTCTTAGAATTAAATTCTATTCATTATTTTAGAGGCTTTAAAAGCCCATCACGTGTCTGCACATGACCCATGGTCACGTGTGAGCACGTGATGCCCCATTGGGGTCTTTTCTGAGTTTTTATTGT
This sequence comes from Agapanthus africanus, assembly GCA_030015575.1. NCBI lineage: Eukaryota > Viridiplantae > Streptophyta > Magnoliopsida > Asparagales > Amaryllidaceae > Agapanthus > Agapanthus africanus. Next base: position 416,313,844 of record JASDDO010000024.1, on the reverse strand, counting down.
ATCTTTTAACTCCTCCGGCGGGTTCTTAAAAGCCCATCACGTGTGGACACGTAATTCCTCATAACTTTTGATCCCGGACGAATTACGAGGCCCATAATATATCAAATCGAAGGGTTTTTCGAGCCGCTTTCGATACCATCAGAATTTATCTATTTCTCATTTAGGAGTTTGTCAAAAAACAGCCCGGAAGATACTGGTTCGCATTTCCTTAAGCGTATCGCTGCCATTTGATACTTTGGACTCTTTTGCGCAGAAATTTTTGGCGGGAACACACGTGTCGGTGCAATTTTCTCGTGTCGGTGCGTCGGTGCGAGGGTTGGGATTTTTCGTGGGCATATCTGTAAAATCGCATGCGCGAGAATCTGTAACCCTAGTTTTCCTTGTTTACTTATAAATTGTAATCACAAATTTGTAAACCCTATGCCTCTTTTCAATGAATAAAATTTTAGAATTCTTGGGAGATTAAGAGCATCATTTTTCTGTAAGTTTTTAATTTTAATTTCTGCCTTAGTGTTAATTTAATTGTTGCCCTAGCTCTCTAGTATAATTCTTGCCGTAGATTAATCATACAATTGCCCTAGTTAATTTAGTGTAGTTCTTTCAAATGCAATCGGTAAGTTCTTTCAAAATGCTATTTTTAAAAGACACCCTAATGAGCGAGTAATTTCCTCGCTTGTTAGGGTTAGGAATAAAGGAGGGATTGAGAGATGAATATCTCTCATCTCTTTCAATGCCAAATATTTTTATAAGTAGAATTTCATGCACGCATGCATGATCCGCTCCCTACGGCACCCTACCCACGAGGTAACGGTGAAACCGTAGTATAAAGGACCGGACATGCATGACGTCCATGAAAGTTATAGCAATTAGTAGGAAAAGACAGACAAGGATCAAGAGGAAGAAACTTCGTTTCTTCCCAATTATCCTAATCCCCTTTACTAATAATTGTTATGACTTCTAAAAAAGTTTTAATCGAAGGCATTGAAAGAGGTGCAAATACAAATCTTATCAAACCCTACTTTAGACCTAACCCTAGCAAGTTCCTTAATATCATACAACTTAGTTTTTAGACTCAATCAGCAAAATCAAACCACATTTGGAATCAATTCGTAAAAACACATAAGAAAATTACACATCTCTGTGGATCGACTCGTATTCACCGGCTAGCTGCAAAGCGACACCGTTTCTAATTACGGTTAACATATATTTTTGAATTAATCAGATAGCCGAGCAGGGTAGCTGCTGAGCTGCCTGTAAGGAGGACTTTGATCCTTAGCGTTAGAGGGGCCGTAGGAGGCCTGCTAAGGATAACCGGGCAGTGAAGCTGCGTGGTTGCCTCTTGGCGAGGGCTTTGATCCCTGGCGTTATCAGTAGGGAAGCTACCGACCAGGGGTAGCCGAGCAAGGTAGCCGCTTGGCTGCCTCTACGGAGGACTTTGATCCTTAGGGTTGAAGGTGTCGTAGTAGGCCTGTTAAGGATAACCGACCAGTGAAGTTGCGCGGTTGCCTCTCGGCGAGGGCTTTGATCCCCGGCGTTGCGTGTAGGGAAGCTACCGGCCAGGGATGACCGAGCATGGTAGATGCTTGGCCGATTCTTCATGAGGTTTCGCCCGGACCATCCCGTGGTAGGTATGGGAACAGGAACGGTCGCGACGAACGTGTGCGCAGCATGCACATTGAATACCCCATGGTGGACGCCGGGCGAAGCGCCAGAGTCGCGTCATTTCGATTCTGCCAGAGGAGGCTCAATGATTGCCGCATGGTAGCGACTTTATGGGCGAAAACGGGTGACTGTTGGGTTCCGTTGGGGCGCAGTGGGCTATATAAGGCTGAGGGAGCACTGGTCCTTCGTAAACAGGTCGTTGAGAATGGAAGACTTCCCCTTTACCATCCCTGATATCATCCACTTCGAAAACGTATATCTCTATGACCAGAACTGCACCGAGGACACGGTGTAATTGGTCTATGGGAGCATTGAAGACCACTTCGGCCGGCTGCTCACCCGGCGCTCCCCCCTGCTGCAGATGCTAATGTACTCTATCTGGAGGACGTCGCCGGGGCTTTACAACCCCCTATCTGAGCAGCTCTACAACGAGACCGTGGGCAAGCTGCAGTCTCTGAGGCGCTTCGGCGTGATCTCCGCGAGTCGGCTGACTCGCTCGGTGGCGCTCGTCCGTGAGTGCTACGAACTGAGGCTCGAGGTCAACGCGAGGGGGAATCGAGGGCTGAGGCCGGATCTCGTGAGGCCTCGGCTGGCGGAGATCTTTACTGAGTACCATGAGCAGTGCTCTCTGCACCCCCTTCCCCCACTGCTGTATTTTTTTTTCTTTTTGTATGTATGGCTGAGGAGCCCATAATACCTTTTTGAACAAATGAGACATTTCCTTCTTTTTCGCAATGTTCCATTGGTCTTTATTAAATTTACAACAGACCCTAGGAAGAGTTTACATTGCCCTAAAAAAAGTACATGCTAATAGATGACTTTATTAGCGTGGCCCGAGCTTCCTGGAGGCTTGTTGGTCTACATGCTCGGCACCGGGTACGGGACTCCCTGGTTCGCTTCGAGGCCTGACGCGGGATTGCAGGGAACTTGAAAAACCCCTCACCCTGGGCCTCCTCTAGTAACACTGTGAGGGAGACGTTGAGCAGGGTATACTCCTGGAACTTCAGGTGGTAGGGCTGCTGACGCTCCGTCCTCTCTTCCCGAGCCCTCTTCTTCTGGTCGGACCGTTCTGCTCGAGGGAGCTTCGCGTTCACCTCGGACTCCAGCTGGACCTCACGCTCGGTCCACGCCTTGACCTCGGCCATGGTTTTAGGCTGTGCCAATGCGAAGGAGCGCAATTGTAACGCCTTGAAAAGTCGTTTAGGTAATTTCCCGACAATCGGTAAATAACTGGTATTTTCCGTAAAATGTAATTATAGTTATTTTGTAATATAGGCCTAATTATACCTAATTTAGATAGGTAATTGCTAGTATTTGGTATTTAATTAGTCACTTATAAATTTCTAGTCGTTTAAATATTTTTCCCTTAATTAATTATTTTTAATATTATTTTAAGATTTTAAATATACAGTAATTAGTGTTAAATACAAATTTGAATGGGCTAATTACATACTTAAGAACCATGACAACTAAAATCTAGTTTGTAACATAAATTTTTATCATGTTATTCCAAGTTCTAGTTGTTTCTAGGGTCAAAAGAAAAAAATAAAATAAAATAAAACTTGTATGATATAACTTGCAATTATGAACTTGTGGGGGTGTTTTTAGCATGGAATTTTCTTTGCAATCACTCACACATCCTCACCCCTCCACCAAGGCCGAGCCCACCTGCAGGAAGCCCCCCTCCAATTATTCCCTTCAAATCATTTGAAATGAACTATATGAAATGAATAAAATATAGTAATTTGGGGTATGGTGTACTTTGAGGCATGGGAAGGGTTTGACTTGGAAAAAAATCCACAACACCCCACATTCTCTCCCTATCACTGCCGAAATTGCAGCCCTCCCCCTTTAGTTTCCATCTCCAAAATAAAAATCCCCAAAATACATCAAAAAATCCAATTAAAACCTCACAAATTCAAGCCAATTCTTCATCCTTTCTCCTTAGCCAAATCTTGGAGCAAAGAGACCTTTTTGGGGAGGCTAAATCACATGCTAGATCTCTAAAATTTGAGGTATAATCTTCACCCAATTGATACTTGTTGGTTAATTTCCTTAAACTAAATTGTTTAAGTGTTAAATTGGTGCTAATTTCAAGTTTGGGTTTTTAAAGATAAGGGTTTGATTTAGAACTAGGGTTTCAACCATCATCACTATGTTAACTAAGCTTAGTTTTCTATCTAATGACTATACAAACCTAATCTAAGTAGTTACCTTGCTTAAGTGGGCTTCAATTTATTCTAAGAAAGTGATTATGCAAGCAAATTGCATGATTTTTGTGTGTTTCGTGGGGGATTATTTTAAGTAGTGGAGCATGGTTTAATTTAGTTGTTTATTTGTGAATGTGGTCATTAGGTCGTTAATCCATGAATGTTTGTACCGAAATCCCATTTAAATGCTTACTAGGTTTTTGCTATAATTAGGTGTTAAATTAATTTGATGTTGTGACTAATTATATAACATCTCCTATGATAATTAGGGTATTTTGAATGAGCGATAGGTATGATCGGGTTCTAGGTTTTTTTGTTGTTTTGTATAGCAATCCTAGTGAGGTTGTGGCGATGTCGTACATATTTTTGTGCATACAAGTATAGCTTGAGGACGTTTATTCTTTGTATCATTGTCCTCGTACCTTCTCAGAGTTTTAGCTTGGTGTTTGCCTTGTGTAATTCTAGGATCAATTACGGAGACATCGGACGCGGCGCGGAAGGGAAAAGCGGTGATTGGATCCGGCTAGCTGAGACATTCCGGAGAGTAGATATACACATCTACGGGGGAAATCGTATGGATGGCGCGAGGCACCCGAAAGTTTTAAAAGTTCTAGTAGTACAGGCATTTTGCGTATAGTTCCTAGTTATCTATTTTGCTGCATTGCATGACTTTTTATATCTATATATGTGTTAGTTCATATATAGAACCATTGAACCCTTAATATGAGACATGCGACACGAGTACTATATGACTTGCTTAGTTCATCATGTAGAACTATTGAACCATTAAAAATGAGTAGCGGCACAAGTATTAATTAACTTGTTAAATCAAGAATGTGAAACTATTGCACCGTTATCATGAGTTATGCGGCACAAGTACTATTTAACTTGTTAAATTGAGAATGTGAAACTATTGCACCATTATCATGAGTTATGCGGTACAAGTACTATTTAACTTGCTAAATCGAGAATGTGAAACTATTGCACCATTATCATGAGTTATGCGGCACAAGTACTATTTAACTTGCTAAATTGGGAATGTGAAACTTTGCACCATTATCAAGAGTATGCGGTACGAGTAAAAATTAATTTGCTAAGTTGAGAAATTACAATCATTGTATCATCATTCATGTATGGTTTTCTAGCTACATATTGCAGTTCGTATTGTCAATACCATAGGTTTATTCTAGCTGACATTCGTGCTTATAGTGATTTTCTGAGAATTTCAGCACTTGAGATTTATGAGTTTTGGGGGGAAAACCGCAAGGATTTAATAACCAGATATCATTTTTAAATATTGCAAGTTGTGGTTTTCTCGTAACTGATATATGTGTCGTCCACCATTGGTTTTCTGTTAGTTTTCGAGACCCGATTCGAGGAGTAGGATGAACCGTTTCGGGTACATGGTGGGCCCGGTAAGGTACCCCGAGGCAAGAAGGTCGAGTTGTAGACGATGAGCCTGGTAAGGGCAGACTACCTACTGGTGATTTTTGGCGTGGCGGATATCCAGAGAATACCGACCGTGGTCATGAGATATTGAGATATTGAGATATTGATACTTTGAGATGGGCCAGCCGGACGACTGGGGCCCGAGATATTGTGATACCGATACTTGAGATTTTGAGATAATCGTTTGAGGTGTCGATGATGGACACGGATTTCGGTTTATTCCATTGATATTACTTCAGATACTTCACAGGAGCTTTTCTAAGATGAAAATGATGTTTTTCTCATATAAATACATTCAAATCTCGGGTTAAATTGATTCATGTTGCATACCTGCCAGTACATCATGCTATACTAGTATTGTAGAATTGATTCATGTTGCATACCTGCTAGTACATCATGCTAGACTAGTAATGTTAAATTGATTCATGTTGCATACCTGCCAGTACATCATGCTATACTAGTATTGTAGAATTGATTCATGTTGTATACCTACTAGTACATCATGCTATATCAGTATTGTTGAGTTGTGAAACTTTGCATACATGTTTACGATAGCCTTTATAAATGTTACTTATTACTCACGAGTTGGCAACTCACCCCCGTTGTGCCACAGCCTTTTTGCAGGTCCGATCCGTCAGCATTGTAGCGGCGGACGTACTTCATCCTTTTGCTCCTTTTGCTTGGATCTGAGATTTTGCTCATAGGTGGGTTGTGATATTATTTTGTTTCCACCTTCTATATTCATTGTATCTAGTGTACTCCATCTACTGTACCTGCTACTTATACTGATGTATATTGACCTTGAGACGAGACAGTGAGATTTGTGGACTAATATGTTGTTTCTCTGGGTCGAGCTCACTTGAGCCGACGTGATGCTTATTACTTGGGTTTTTACATACTTATTTTTGCACAGTAATGATTTTTATTGCGTGTGATTTTGATGCCGCTTTTGGCGAAGAGCTAGCTCCCTCTTGGGGATGCCTTACTCATGTTTTATGTATATCCTTATCTTGTACCCGTTTGGGGCCAGTTTTTACGAAAGAGACTCTGCCGAAAATTTTGGAAAAAGGTGAAGTTGTTTTTAAAGATTTTGATGTGACTTATTTGGTTTTCCTTCACTCTATTTCTTAATTGGGTTTTGATTTCTGGGCTTTGGCTTACTTAGATTACGTACACCTCGAGACGTTTCGTAATTTAAGTGCCAGTCACATTCCGTACTTTTTCGGGTCGTGACAAAGTTGATATCAGTGCGATAGGTTTTACCTTTCTGAGTGTAGGATGACCTTTGGTAAATGGAGTAAGTGACTTAAGTAGGGTAACATAACGTGTGTATGTCCGCGGTATACTTGCGATACGGTACTCCGCCTAAGTGATTTTAGGATATACTTGCTTGAAATTCCTTCTTCAATTCCGTGTATCCTATGATTCTATTGCACTGTTCTTATTATCCTGTTTCCTGTACCAGCCACCATGCCGCCAAAGGCTACGAGAGCGCAGAGCGCTGCCGCCCGAGATGATATCCGAACAGGCTCGTCCGAGATGAGGACCGATCAGGACGGCGTACCTACCCCTCAGGGATAGACTGATCCGCCTTCCTTAGGCCGCATGGATAGGCTAGAGTCAGGTGTGCACGAGTTACGACAGATGGTGGGAGGTATGCAGGAGTTACGACAGATGGTGGGATCCTTAGTCGAGGCCAGTCGTGCACGGGGATCTGAGGATGTACTTACCACTGCACATACTACGATTATACCTGCTGCCCAGACAGTTGCTCCTACTACTACGGTGGCTATTCCAGTATCACTACAGGAGTTCATGAGGCTGAGACCTCCAGTCTACACCGGCACTGATGCAGCGGAGAATCCACAGACATTCCTCGACAGATTAGCTAGGATTTGCCGTTCGCTCAGATGTTCTGACGATAGATGGGTGGAGCTTACGAGTTTTCGTCTAGAGGGCCTTGCGCGGATGTGGTGTGAGTCGGTCGAGAGAGGTCGAGCTGCAGGTCTACCTCCTATGACTTGGGACGAGTTCACATCAGTATTTCTAGCCCGTTTCCTTCCAGAGAGCGTTCGTGATGCTCGAGCTCATAGTTTTGAGGTTTTTCGCAAAACTCCAGGGATGACAGTGTCTGAGTATGATATCCAGTTTACGCAGTTGTCCAGAAATGCTCCGTACTTGGTGAACACTGAAGAGAAAAGGATAAAGAGGTTTATGCAGGGACTTGACACCCAGTTATTTCTTGCCATCGGCGCCTACCATTTTGACACTTATGCAGCTGTTATGGACACGGCCTTATGGATAGAGGCGCGCATTTCAGGGACTTCGGTCATTTCTGGGCCGAAGAGGATTCGTACCAATATACCAGCTCAGAGGCAGATGGGGAGACATCGTGACAGATTCTTTCCGAGAGATGGTGGCGGTAGAGGAGTCAGAAGGGGTTAGTTATTTAGTTCTTATCCGCAGGGCCAGCAGACGTCGCCAGGATGTTTTAGGTGCGGGAGCCCGTACCATCGTATCAGAGACTGTATGATGAGACGATAGGGAGCGGTGACAGTTCCACACGTGACTTTACCACCTTCACCGCCTCCTCAGAGAGCTCTACTTCCTACCCCCGGTGATGCCCCACGCCAGTTAGACGCCCCCAGAGGCCGTGGACGCGGCGGTCCTGTTCAGATAGGACGAGGAAGCAGAGGCCGCGGTAGAGGCCAGCCAGCTATTGGTGGGAGACAAGCCCAAGTGTTCGCGTTGACTCCACAGGATGCGCAGGCATCCAATGCCGTTGTGACAGGTACCTTGCCAGTATGTTCTTTCGACGCGCGAGTATTATTCGACCCAGGTTCCACACATTCGTATGTATCTACACACTTTGCACCGATGTTGGGCCGTGAGTCATCGTCGTTAGATCAGCCGCTTGTTGTTATTACTCCGGTAGGCGAGTCGGTTGTCTCTTGTTTTGTGTTTCGTTTGTGTTTCGTTAGTATCTGGGAGAGGGATTCATCCGTTGATTTGATTCTCCTCGATATGTTGGATTTTGATGTTCTGCTGGGCATGGACTGGCTAGCCACTTGTTATGCATCCGTGGACTGCAGTGAGAAGGCAGTCAGTTTTAGTTTTCCAGGAGAGCCAGTTCTTGTTATTCAGGGAGACCGTAGCGTCACCCTTCCCAGCTTGATTTCGTCTCTTTGCGCGGGTCAGCTGTTGAGGAAGGGATGTCGGGTATTTCTAGCATATGTTTGTGATACTAGAGCTGCAGAGGTCCCGTTGGACCAGATCCCGATTGTTTATGAATTTCCTGATGTCTTCCCTGACGAGCTTCCTGGTTTACCGCCAGAGTGTGATGTTGAGTTCTGCATCGACTTGATCCCTGGCACGGGGCCTATTTCCATACCGCCTTATCGGATGGCCCCGGTGGAGCTTAGAGAGCTGAAGGATCAGTTGCAGGATTTGTTAGATAAATGGCTTATTCGACCTAGTGTATCTCCGTGGGGTGCTCCTATCCTGTTCGTCAGGAAGAAGGACGGCAGTTTGCGCTTGTGCATTGATTACCGCCAGCTGAATAGGGTTACCATACGGAACAGATATCCCTTACCACGTATCGATGATTTGTTCATCCAGCTTCAGGGTGCGGGATACTTTTCGAGGATTGACTTGCGATCGGGTTACCAACAGTTGCGGGTGCGGCAGGAGGATATTCCGAGGACGGCTTTTCACACACGTTACGGGCACTATGAGTTTTTGGTGATGTCAGTCGGACTCACCAATGCACCAGCCGCGTTTATGGATTTGATGAACCGCATTTTCAGGCCGTATCTTGATCTGTTCATCATCGTGTTTATTAATGACATTTTGGTGTATTCCCGGAGCCGAGAGGAGCACGAGCAGCACCTGCGGATCACATTACAGACCTAGAAGGAGCACCAGCTGTTCGCGAAATTCTCCAAGTGAGCGTTTTGGCTTGACGGCGTTGATTTCTTGGGTCACGTGATTACGAGAGATGGCATATGCGTGGACCCGAAGAAGATCGAGGCCGTTCATCATTGGCCCAGACCAGCATCAGTTATAGAGATCCGCAGCTTTCTAGGCCTGGCTGGCTACTATCGACGATTTGTTCAGGACTTCTCCCGTATTGCTGCACCGTTGACCGGGTTGACCCGGAAAGGAGTTCCTTTTGATTGGACCGAGGCGTGCGAGCATAGCTTCCAGCAGTTGAAGACTCGTCTGATTACTGCACCAGTGTTGTCATTGCCTTCGGGATCGGGCGGATTCGTGGTTTATTGCGACGCTTCTCGAGTGGGACTAGGTTGTGTGTTGATGCAGTATGACAGGGTTATCGTGTATGCTTCTCGACAGCTGAAGACACATGAACAGAACTATCCTACGCACGATTTAGAGATGGATGCAGTGGTGTTTGCACTCAAGATCTGGAGACATTACCTATACAGAGAGTCATGCCAGATATTCACGGACCATAAGAGCCTGAAGTACATATTTCAGCAGCGAGACCTGAGTCTGAGACAGCGCTGTTGGATGGAGCTAGTGAAAGACTATAATTGCGAAATCCTTTACCATCCGGGCAAGGCGAACGTGGTGGCAGATGCTTTGAGTCGGAGGCCCGGAGGTAGTTTATCTTGTTTGAGCGCTGTGCAGAGGCAGTCGTCAGCAGATTGGCAGATTCTATGCGACAGCCGAGCAGAGTTCGAGTTCACTTTGACCGGGGGACAGCTTGCGCATATTCGTGCACGTCCGCGGTTGCTTGAATGTATTCGAGAGGCGCAGCCCAGTGATGACCGTCTTTCAGAGATCATGGAGCAGATTAGGCAGGGCAGAGATTCCGAGTTCATGATCGATGATCAGGGGGTACTGCGATTTGGGACTCGATTATGCGTACCAGATTCTGAGAGACTGCGGCGTGAAATTCTTGAGGAGGCGCATAGATCGATTTTTAGCGTTCATCCAGGTTCCACCAAGATGTACCACGATCTGAGAGATATTTATTGGTGGGACGGAATGAAGAGGGACGTCACAGACTTCGTGTCGAGATGCCTGACTTGTCAGCAAGTCAAGGCCGAGCACCAGAGGCCAGCGGAAGAGTTGCAGCCTTTACCCATTCCGGAGTGGAAATGGGAGCAGATTTCTATGGACTTCATCATGGGTCTACCCAGGACCAGTCGAGGGTATGACTCCATTTGGGTGATCGTGGATCGATTGACGAAAGTGGCTCACTTCCTGCCAGTAAAGACCACTTTCGGATTTGCTCAGTATGCCCAGATTTACATCAACGAGATCATATGGTTGCATGGCGTCCCGACGTGTATTGTGTCCGACCGAGGCACCCAGTTTACTAGCCGACTATGGCAGAGGCTTCAGGAGGCTTTGGGCACCCACTTGAGTTTTAGCACAGAATTTCATCCGCGGACCGACGGCCAGTCAGAGCGGACTATTCAGACTCTCGAGGACATGCTCCGAACGTGCGTTTTAGACTTCGGTGGTAGCTGGGATCATCATTTACCCTTAGTGGAGTTCTCCTACAACAATAGCTTTCAGGATACTATTCAGATGGCACCTTTCGAGGCCTTGTAAGAGAGGAGATGTAGATCGCCCGTCTGTTGGACAGAGCTCAGCGAGAGCAGTATTTTAGGGCCGCAGATCGTGCAGGAAACGACCGAGAAAATACAGTTGATTCGAGATCAGATGAGAGCGGCTCATAGAAGGCAGAAATCGTATGCGGACAGACGTCGTCGCAGACTAGAGTTCACAGTTGGCGATCATGTTTTTCTGAGGGTCTCTCCGATGAAGGGCGTGATGAGATTTTGACGAAAAGGAAAGCTTAGTCCCAGATTTATGGGTCCCTTCGAGATCCTCGAGCGTGTCGGCGCAATTGCATATCGTTTGGCTCTTCCACCCAGCTTTTCAGATGTTCACCCCGTATTCCATGTGTCGATGCTTCGCAGATATCTTCATGACCCTTCTCATACGATTCAGCACCCGATGGTCCATGTAACGCCTTAGATTTCGGTTAGTGTCCGTTTAGACGATAATTCGGGTTTACTGTAAAGAGTTTACCAATTTGGGTTCCTCACATTTTATAACATTTAATTAATAATTTATTATTATTTATTATAAGCATGCACGCACGTGTGCAGGTAAATGTGAGTTTTGTTTGTGCTAATCTAGTCTTAGCAACCTTGACCCTTAACCTAATTCTTGATTGAATCCACCCTTTTTCATTTACCCTTAATCTTTTGTGTGAGAGAGAGAGAGAGAATTGTTTTGGAATAATGAGGTATGGAGCATTAAATATGAGGCATGGTTAGCAATTAATGCATGGATACACTCACTCTCCTTCTCACCTTACACTCACCTCCCTCTCTCATTTCCTCACACCTTGTCTCTTTTTCTCTATCTCATTTATTCCTTCTTCTTCTTCTCTCTCAACAAATTCTGAACACTCTCTCTCACCCCATCTCAAATCCATCACAAATTCACCAAAACTTCATCAAAATCACATCTTTGCTCACATTTTTCCTCTTGGATGCCATGGATCATGCAAAGCTAGGATCTTTGAGTTCTTTTGTGTAGGTAATGTTCTCTTTCTGTTGTTTATGATGTTTTTGTGTTGTGTAGCTAGTTAGTTTCAGTTTAGATAGTGTAAAGTTTAGTTTTGTACGAAATATCGTATTTTAGTGTCGATTTGTGATATATGCAATCTGCTGTGACCCGGAATGTGTACTAGATCACCAAACAATATGGTTGTGTTGTACCTGTGAACCTAAGACCCCACCTGAGACACGAGACCCACCCCACCGGCCAGGGTCGGCGACATATGAAGGGGATTCCGGCGACCTCGGCTCAGGGAAAGAGTTGGGGTATGGGTTTTTGAGGGTAGGTCTATGCTGTGGTTTGGGTGCTTTTGGTCTTGTTCGATTGTTGAGTTTTCTCTGTATACGAAAAACTTGGATCACTTAGGTAGTTGGTAGTGTTTCGTTTAAGCGCGATACGTTATTCGACACGGATCATGCACTTTGTTTGGTTTTGCTCTTGGGATTAGTTTCGTCGTGTCGCTACGCACGTTAGCCACAATACGAACACTTGAGAGTATGTTGTGTGTTGTTGTGTCGGTCTAATTTAGTTTGTAAGTATTTTAGGTCTATTATTAATATATATACTTGTTTTATTGTTTTAATGTTGCAGGTTCGCAGGCGGGGACTTCGAACACTGCTACAAGGGGAAAACAGGTGGTTGACTTCACTTAGCTTAGAGCGTTGGTGAGTAGATTTAACATCTACAAGGGAATCGCCCGCATGGCGTTATGCGTCTGGGCTAGAAATGTTAATACTTGTCGCATATTCTATGTCATATTTAGAATTGCGCATTTACCCTATTACTTAGATATTGTTGTGCTTGGACTAGTAGCCTTAGGACCTGCACATTTTATTGACGATTCATGTTGCACGAGCACTGATTGTATGCTACACACACCGTCAATAATTGCCATATCACACACAAACCACTTATAGTTAGGATATTGCTTGGTTAGGGACATTGTGACATGGATTCATATTTCATATCGCATATGACATATAGCATACCTGTATATCTGCATGCTTACATATATGCCTTCATATACTTATATGCTAGATACTCGTATACCTATAGAGTATTGTACCATTAGTGATAGGTGCATACACACTTTACGACATAGCTACAGGTATACCTTGCACATATTTCACTTATACCCAGGGGGTATATTACATCATTACTTATAGGTAGATACATATATCTTGCTATACCTTTATGTTTACACATACAACAGTTATAGCTACATATTTACCTTTACTTGATGTTATTTAGAATTGGATAAAATAGGAACCGCATGATATTTTATATTAACTTGTTGCAGTTAATTTGCGGCTTTTCCTTTATATGCTTACATTTCGGCTTAAGATGCATATATCATATTCATGGATTTTCGCATTGTTATATGGATTTTTTATGATGTTTTCTGGATTTGTAGACCGTGGGAGTTCATGAAATTATGCATTATTTGAAAAACTCGGTTTCCCTTGATATGATATTTCAGCATCCGCCATAAGTTTTATCGGTTCTGATATATATATATACCCCTACGAGAAGGAGTCGAGGCCGTATGAGGATACATGGTGGGGCCCGGAGGTATCCGGGGTAAGAAAGGGATGTCGATGTACCACACCGATGAGCCCGGCAGGGAAACCATACACTTCGGTGACATTACCAACGACTCGGCGGTTATCATGGGGATACCGACGAGAGTCATGTACGTATAGATACGTCGAAAGGCGAGGGTCAGAGATAGGCACTCGTGCTTTCGGTATAGCGTATGATACGTACCTATCAGGGTGCCAGTCTTGGTGACAGCACCTGATAGATCAGCATTTCTGTATCGATGCTTGATACATTGGTTTCATGATATTTCTTTTTACTCCTTTGTATATATAACAGGGGATTAGGACGCTGTTATATCTGCCCTTACACTAATATTAGTGGAATGGGACGCTAATATATGTGTATTGACATTAATTTTATATACATCATATTTATTCATACAAATATACCTAGGTTATAAGAGATTCACTTGATATTGGATTTAGGACATATGACATTTACTTGATATTGTACATAAAGGATATATGAGATTCGCTTGATTTTATACATTTAGGATATAGGAGATTTATTCGATATTGAACATTAAGGATTTGTGGGACTTATATGATATGAGAGCCAATTTGGGGGCTGATTTGAGGAATTGGAATTTGGATTGTCTTGATGGATTGTGATCCTACCACGATGTCAGGATTCCGTGGCAATGACATATTTCATTCCATACTCCACATTTATTGTGTATGCACTGTTTCATGTATTAGTAGTACCTGTTAGTGTACCTTCCATGATTGTTGCATATGCACATTTTCAAATCATTATTGCATGATTATTGCATATTGATTGTCCTATTATTGCTTCATGTATTCATTATACCTGCTAGTGTACTTTTCATGATTATTGCATTCATATGACCTGTTATTGCTATTAATTACATATATTAGATTCACGTTGTATGTGCATACTTGCGATTACCTGCATATGTTATTTACTATTCACGAGTTAGCAACTCACCCCCGTTGTGCCACAGTTTTTTGCAAGGTGTTTCCCAGAGTAGTCGAGGCTGGCTATTCGTCTATCTGATCATCTTTTGCTACGGGTACCGCTTCAGCTCATAGTGTGCAATTTTGCTTAGGTGGGTTTTGTTGTTATCCGTATTGTTGTATTGTATATTCGTTGTATCCTTGTACTCTCCATCTACTATTATTTTGTTGACTTAGAGACTTGGTGAGGACGATATTGTATATTATTTGTGACTTGTTTGTCTTTTATACAGCTTTCTTTCTATCGTCTTTTATTTCTTCGCTTCATCGTCGTATATTTGTTGTGGTGGTTGTTTTCCTCCTTTGGGCGTGTTTTTGCTCCCGTTTAGGGATGTTTTACTTTTATTTATGTTGTACCCATTTTTTGGGCCAGTTTTTACAAAGGAGGTGCTGCCAAAATTTTAAAGGGAATAAGTTGGGCTTTTAAAGAATTTGGGTTGTGATTTCAAATGTTTCAAAACTTCTATTATCTTTTCTTTTCTTTTTTTAATGGTTTAGATTTCTGGGTTTTGGCTTCCTTTTACTGCGTTACGCCTGTAGATGTTGCATAGTATTAGGGCCGTCGCGTGCCAAATTTCGGGTCGTGACAAAGTTGGTATCAAAACCAGGTTTTACCTTTCGGTGTGTAGGATGACCTTGGTATGATGGAGTAGCTAACTTAAGCAGAGTAACGTAGTGTGTGTATTTCTGCAGCATACTCACGATGCGGTACTTCGCCTAAAGTGAGCTAAGTACATTGCTTGAAATTCCTTCTTTGATGATTCGTATCCTTGTGATTCGATTTTCGTGTTCTTATCGAATCTTATTTCCATTTATAGCCTTGTCGCCGATGACTATGGGGACTCAGAGCGATGCAGCGAGGGCCGAGGTCAGAGTTGGTTCGGGTGAGACGAGCACTGACCAGGATGGCACGCTAGTTGCACAGGGGCAGACGAATCCTCCTTCGACAGATCAGCTCGCTAAGCTTGTGGCAGAGATGCAGGACTTGCGCCAGACGATGAGCTCATTGGTTGAGACCATTCGGGCGCAGCGACAGGAGGTTGTCACCCCTGTTACCCAGTTGTTCCTTGCGATCAGCATGCAGCAGTCCGTCACCTACATAGCACCAGTAGATGCAGCCCCAATTTACGAGACACATCTTCCAGAGACTTTGAGAGTTCCAGAACAGTGGAGGACTCGTACCGGTATACCAGCCCAGAGATAGAAGCTTAGTCATCGATTTCGTGACCGTCACGGGAGTAACAGAGGCTTTGGACGAGGACAGTCATCCAGCTCTCAACCCGAGGAGGGTCAGCAGCGTTATTCTGGATGCTATCGGTGCGGGAGCTTTCATCACCACATCAGGAGTTGTTCCCTAACACCGTGTCAGGGTCGTATTCAGAGAGGTCATGGACGTAGAAGGTTCGCTCAGAGGGGACAGGTTGGCAGAGGAGGAGTTCAGCCAGTTGCGGGTAGAGGGCAGACACGAGAGTTTGTTTCTACTCATCGGGACGCGAGGGCGTCCAATGCAGAGTTTTTAGGTATCCTTAATTTGTATGTTCTATTGATGTATTTGTTGTTTTTCACACTTGTGCCATGGTTGGGACGAGAGTCGTGTTAGGTAGATCAGCCGTTTGTCGTGTTAATTTCTATCAGCGATTCTTTTGTTGCGCAACACGTATTTCAGTTGTGTGCCAATCGGTTAGGAGATTCATCCGTCACTTGATCCTTCTAGAGATGTTGGACTTGGCATTCTCCTGGGCACGGACTGGTTAGCTACGTGCTAGGCATCTGTGGACTACCGTGAGGAAACAGTCAAGTTTTTTTCCCCGGCGAGCCAGTTCTTGTTGTGCAGGTGAATAGTTGTGCCGCCTCTCACAGCTCGAATTCAGCCTTTTTCGCTAGTCGGCTTTTGAGGAGAGGATGTCTTGGATTCTTGGCATTCATTCGTGGTACAGGAGCCACAGTTGGTTTGTTGGACCGGGTTCCTTTCGTGCGAGAGTTTTCCGACGTTGTTCCTGATGAGCCGGCGAAGCTTAAAGGAGCTTAAGGATCAGCTGCAGAGTTGTTGTTGGGGGGTTTATGCGTCTGAGTGTTTCGCATTAGGGAGCTCCTATTTCTGTTCGTCAAGGAGAAAGACGGTAGATTGAGGTTGTGTATTGATTGATCGTTAATTAAACCGTCTTACGGTGCGGATAGGTATTCTTTACCTCGTATTGACGATTTCTTCGATCAGCTCCAGAGTGCGAGACATTTTCTAAGTTTGCTCGGGATCAGGTCATCATTGTTGTGGGTTCGGAATGAGGACATTCCGAAGACTGCCTTGTGCGTGCTACGGGCTCTGTGTGTATTGTTGTGTCATTGGATTCACCAATGCCCTAACAGCATTCGTAGATGTGATGAACCAGATTTCTTCGGGCCGTTCCTCGACCAGTTATTGTTGTATTATTTACGATATTCTGGTCTATTTAATGTGTCTTGAGGGACATGAGTAGCACTTGAGGATTTGTTTTGCAGACATTGGGAAAGCCCCAGCGGTTTGCTAGATTCTCGGAGTGTTCCTTCAGGCTTGTTTGTATTGACTCCTAGGTCTTGTAGTTATGGGAGACGGTTTTGTATGGTCCCGAGGAAGATCGTGGCCGTACAGCTTAGGCCCAGACTTGTGTACAGGATGGAGGTCCGCAGATTTTTAGACTTAGCAGATTTTTGCCGCCGTTTCGTGCAGAATTGCTAGTGTAGTGCTGCACCGTTGACTGAACTGACAGGAAAGGAGGTTTCTTTTCTTTGGACTAAGGCATGTGTGCGGAGTTTTCGGAAGTTGAAGATTCGGTTAACAACTGCATCAGTTCTTTCTTTGGTTCTGGTTCGGGCGACTTTGTTGTTTAACTGTAATGTTTTGCGAGTGTGGCTTGATTGTGTATTGAGGTAACACTATAAAGATTATCGCTTTTGCTTCCCTACATCTGGAGGAAATACTAGCATGATATCCCACTCATGATCTGGAGATGGCCGCGGTGGTCTTGCGTTGGAGATTTGGAGACACTACTTGTTCGAGAGTCGTGTCAGATTTTCACGGACCACCAGAGCTTAATGTACATCTTCCTGCAGCGGGTGTTGATTGTTGAGACAGTCTTCTGTAGATTTACAGTTCTTGTGCGATCGTTGAGTACAACTTGTGTTCGCCTCTACTGAGAGGACAGCTTGCTCATGTTTGCGCCCGACCACTTTTCCTTAATCGCTTTCGCGAGGCACTGCCCGCCGATGCTCGTTCGTCAGAGATACTTGAGCATACTCGGCTGGGTAATGATTCGGAGTCCTTGATTTGTGACTGGGTGTGCTAAGTTTAGGGACGCGTTTGTGTACCTGATATTATTGGGTAGAGACGTGAAATCCTAGAGCAGGCACATTTGTCAACTCTCTGTACTCATTCAAGTTCCACCAACATTTGACGTGACTTGTGAGATAGTTACGGGTGGACAGGGATGTAAAGAGAAGTTACGGATTTCGTTTCAAGGTGTTTGTCTTGTTGTGTGTTTTGGTTGAGCATCTGAGACCAGCTGGAGATTTGCAACCTTTAACCGTTCCGAAGTGGGAGTGGGAGCAGGTCTCCACGAATTTCGTTATGGTGTCTACCCAAGTTTAGTCAAAGTGTGACTCCATTCGGATGCTTGTTGTCCGGTTTTACTCAGTTTGCTCAGTTGTCCTTTGTTAAGTTGTGCGTACGTATTAATTGTTGTCAGCAGTTGGGGATCGTCACTCGCCATTGTTAGGCTTCTCCTTCGATAGCTGTTATCAGGAGGCACTCCAATTAGCAACCTTTAGGTTTAGGGGTTAGGTCGTGTCGATCGCCAATCTGTTTTTCTGACTCTCCGTTGTAGGATTTTTGGACCCCAGCTAGTCTAGAGACTTCAGAGATGATCCAGTTGTTTTAGGTCAGGATGAGAATTATTCATTGCGGACAGAGTTCTTATGCCGACCGAGATGATCGCAGGCTTGAGTTCGCAATGGGAGATCATGTATTCCTACGGATTTTTCCGATTAATGATATGTTGAGTTTTGGGAAGCTTATCCCAGGATTTTAGGTCCTTTTTAGATCCTTAAAGCGAGTTAGTTTCGTTGCCTTTAATTTGGCACTTCCGCCCAGATTATTGAGTATTCACCATGTATTCCTTGTGTTGATACTTTGCAATTACCTTCATGACCCTTCTCACATGATTCAGCACCAGACCATTTAGCTTGGACGCGATCTTTCGTTCACCAGCAGCCAATTGTGTTAATGGCTCGGCAGGCGGAGAAACTTTGGTCCAGGGTCTTGCCATCTGTGAAGGGTTTTCTTGGACGTAGCCGTATAATGAGGTAATCACTTGAGAGGCTGCGAGCGAGATATGGGAGTTTGTAATCTTCTCTTTGAAGGTACGCTTAGTAAGATTTTTAAATTCGGGGACGAAAATTTTTTAAGGGGGGAGATTGTAACGCCTTAGAATTCTGTTAGTGTCCATTTAGATGATAATGCGGGTTTACTGTAAAGAGTTTACCAATTCGGGTTCCTCACATTTTATAACATTTAATTAATAATTTATTATTATGTGTTATAAGCATGCACGCACGTGTGCACATAAATGTTAGTTTTGTTTGTGCTAATCTAGTCTTAGCAACCTTGACCCTTAACCTAATTCTTGATTGAATCCACCCTTTTTCATTTACCCTTAATCTTTTGTGAGAGAGAGAGAGAGATAATTGTTTTGGAATGATGAGGTATGGAGCATTAAATGTGAGGCATGGTTAGCAATTAATGCATGGATACACTCACTCTCCTTCTCACCCTACACTCACCTCCTTCTCTCATTTCCTCACACCCTCTCTCTTTTTCTCTATCTCATTTGTTCCTTCTTCTTCTTCTCTCTCAACAAATTCTGAACACTCTCTCTCACCCCATCTCAAATCCATCATAAATTCACCAAAACTTCATCACATCTTTGCATACATTTTTCCTCTTGGATGCCATGGATCATGCAAAGTTAGGATCTTTGAGTTCTTTTGTGTAGTTAATGTTCTCTTTCTGTTGTTTATGATGTTTTTGTATTGTGTAGCTAGTTAGTTTCAGTTTAGATAGTGTAAAGTTTAGTTTTGTGCAAAATATCGTATTTTAGTGTCGATTTGTGATATATGTAATCTGCTGTGACCCGGAATGTGTACAAGAGCACCAAACAATGTGGTTGTGTTGTACCTGTTAACCTAAGACCCTACCTGAGACACGAGACCCAGCCCACCGTCCAGGGCCGGCGACATATGAAGGGGATTCCAGCGACCTCGGCTCGGGGAAAGAGTTGGGGTGTGGGTTTTTGAGGGTAGGTCTATGCTGTGGTTTGGGTGTTTTCGGTCTTGTCTGATTGTTGAGTTTTCTCTGTATACGAAATCTGGGATCACTTAGGTAGTTGGTAGTGTTTCGTTTAAGCGTGATACGTTATTCGACACGGATCGTGCACTTTGTTTAGTTTCGCTCTTGGGATTAGTTTCGTCATGTCGCTACGCACGTTAGCCACAATACGAACACTTGAGAGTATGTTGTGTGTTGTTGTGTCGGTCTAATTTAGTTTGTAAGTATTTTAGGTCTATTATTGTAACGAACCTAAAATTCCATATCATAGTATTACTTTTTTTTAAATAAAATACTATATGTAATTGTTGTATTTTCCATATATTTTGTTTAAATAAAGTATATTATTTTATTTAATCTATTTTATCCTTCAATTTATTTTCCTAATATTTTCCCTAATCCCTGTAACCCAAACCTATCCATTTCTTTTCTTTTCTTTTCTTCATTCTTTTTTCTTTTTTTTCTTTACTCAAGCCCATGACCTAAATGCCTCAATCTATTGTCCCTATATTTTTTTTTGTAGAGAGAAAAGCCCAAACCCAAACTCTTTCTTTCTTTTCTTTCTTTCTTTTGCCAACCTGCAGCCCACTTCCCATACAAAACCCAAAACCCTTTAAGCACAGTTCTCCTTTCTATTGACCAATTTAATTAAGGCCAATCAATTTGTTTACCTGGCCTATTGAATTTGAACAAATCAGGTTGTTGTTCATTATTGCCCATTCATGGCAATAATTACATTTAATTTACTAAATTCTCTCTCTCTCCCTTCCACTCTGTTTCTACATATCTCCTCTCTCTTTCAATTCCTCTTCTATTTTTTTCAAACCACAATACCCACAACCCATCATCATCACCACCGACACACCATCACCCATGGCCGGCGACCCTTTCTTGGACGAGCATCCCTAGCTCCACTCGATCATCAACAGTACCCCCGTCTCCGTTGTCGGCCGCAACGTCAACAACCGCAGCAGAACCGCTGTCGAGCCTATCGTGAGAATTGAACTCTCGACATTCAACAAGTCCGTGCGACGTGGCCGACCCGTGAACTGAGACTCCAAGGTCGGGGCCGAGACCGCATGAATGCCACGATCGTTTCGCCACCTCCGGATCTCCGTTACGTCAACGTTTCGGTTTCGTGTGCGCCGTGTTCGATTATATGCCTCAATGAAAACTTCCATCATTTTCTTATGTTCCAATCGCACGTAAGTCCCATCCTTTCTCTCTTCCCTTTCTCACTATTTGAATTTTTACCTCCTATCATGTCAACTTGTGTTATTGGTAAATATAAGATAAAATTGTTTTCTGTATAGAATTAAAATGTTAGATATAATGTTGAAAAGTGTGTAAACACATTTGACACATACACATAAAATGAATAATAGCATGTACAGGATAATTAGTTAATATTAAATGGTTTGAAAATAATCTGCAGATAAGTAACATGTGGTTTATATGATAATGATGATAAGTTAGTATTATTTTATCCATTGATTTGATTATTTATGATATGTTCTTAGATATTAAATCACAAAGCACATTTTCATATCATTATACATTATAAATACTTGTAATACTTTTTAAAGTGGTGACAGATATTAGGTTCTCATTGATGTTATATTTATGGAATAAATCATTAAAATCTGTAGAAATCTTAAAAACTATAAATCACAACATATAAGATATGATAATATTTTAAATGTTTTATCCTTATCGGACGAAGCTAGGTTTTATCTTAAGCATGGCTAAACTTTTAAAAAAAATTTACAAATAAAAATAAATGTGAACTAATTAACTACAGCGTGCACTGCTGCAAGCATGCATGTCTACAACTATTGAAAATGTTTTTTTTGGAGTAGTTATCTATGGGGGCTATTCTCAATTTGCTCCTGAATTCTGATTCAAACCACCAAAAAGCCATATTTTCATATACACCCTCTAAGTTTGAAATTTAAATTAACCTACCTTCTTTTCCTTTACGAAATCATCTCCACAACCGTCGTTAGGGGAACCCATTTGTAGATAGTGCGGATTATCTCACATCCTTGGGATAGTGGAGTGAGATGCAGAACTCATCACGGAGAATTCGGTCTCGAAATGAAAATATGTTTTTTTTTAAAAACAAAATAAAGAATTTCTATAAAAATTAAAATAAAAGAAAAGAAAAGACAACAAATTAGCTGAATTTAGAGTTATCACTATCTATAATTTCTAATTAGTTAAAGGAAAACAAAATGTTAAATTAGAGAATTCAATAAAATACCTTAATTCTAGAAAGACTAGTTTTTACTAAAATATCCTAAATTTTAAAAGTTAGGTTTTCCACT
This sequence comes from Agapanthus africanus, assembly GCA_030015575.1. Classification (NCBI taxonomy): domain Eukaryota; kingdom Viridiplantae; phylum Streptophyta; class Magnoliopsida; order Asparagales; family Amaryllidaceae; genus Agapanthus; species Agapanthus africanus. Next base: position 416,291,658 of record JASDDO010000024.1, on the reverse strand, counting down.
AAAATACCATAATTTACCAAAAGTATAATTTATCAGAACACCCTTGACTTTCTAAATAATATTTTCATTAAAACATTCTCAAGATTTTAAAATATAACATTTTATATAAAACCCATCGAGAATTAAATGGTTTATTTTATATAAATACCATGAAGTTCTAAATAACCTATATACCCCTGTACATGATACCTTATATGACTAAGCATTGCACACATGAATACTTGACATGTTTACATGACCACTTGATATGACTTCTACTAAACTATCATGCTTGATTTAGCTTGACTCGAAACATGAATACAATTAACATGACTTCTTCTTGACATGACTACATGATTCTTGACATGAACTTAATCTTGAAAACCTGATACTATACACTACCTTTTGTATTCATGAATTCGATCAAGACTCGTAACTTTAACCATAGATTGATATACACGGGGTGTTAGGGTAGTTTAAGTATGAATCCAAAGAAATCTCATGAGTCCCATTATATAAAATAACGTTGCTGTGGTACCGGGCTGAAACGGTACAAATAATGTTGCTGTGGTACCGGGCTGAAACGGTACATCACGAATTCATGAATGAGGGCCCGTGTTTCCAAGCCCCTGGATGATAGCCTGTTGGGTTTGGAATACTTCGATAACAATTGAAGTCCCGCTGATTTGGGCCCGTGATTCCTTACCCCTGGGCGATAGCCTTGGGTTCGAGAATACTCTTGAGATTGGTTGAAATTCGCATTTAAACTCACGTTAGCTACTTTACCCTTTTAGAGACCTTTTAGGACACTTACTTTCATTGCATATTCATTAAACCTACGCTCCACGGCCATGCTATACTTGTTTTCTGTGCTCATGTTACATTTCCATGCTGATATAGTTTCCATATATATTACTATACTTGTTCACATATTACAATTCCTACTTATACTATATTATATATCATCTTGCACTCAATATATATATTACTCATCTCTATTGGGACTTACCGAGCGCAAGTTCGCTGACGGGCATTCCACCACCTTTTGTTTCTTGGAATATTCGTCAGGTGACTTAGGATCAGAGAAGGTAGAAGCGATTGCAGAGAATTACAATCAGTTCGCACCTGAAGCAGATTATCAGTTTTCTTTCCAGCTTTTCTTTTAGTAAGTTCATGTTTAAACATTTTTTATGTTCAGGCTTCTTGTATCAGTTAAATTCTGTAAAGTTGAGAATGTAAATATACAAAATGGTTGGATTCTTTTTCCACTTGTCTATTCTTGTCATTGTTATATTGCTTATATTACGCTTAGCGTATTTATTTCGAGAAATGACCTTCTCGGAATAAATACATCGCGGGCTTGCCATATCACCGTTTCCATCTACTGGGAAGCGGGCATGACAGGTTTTGTTGGTGGCCCATGCAGGTCTCGTTCTGCATGAAGTCGTAAGCAATATGATACAAGAAAGATAAAATCCGACTAGTTTTACATTCCTTACCTTTCAATTCCTTTGAATCTATCCTAATCCATCTTTTCTATCCAAGGTGATGGCTTCCCTTGAACCGATCAACAACAACGGCGAAACACCAGCACCATCTATTGCTGCACCTCCCCTCACTGAACAGACGGTGATTCTCGAGGCTATCAAGAGCCTATTGGAGGGTCAGCAGCAGCTCTTGAACCGTCCCAAGGCTGAAGCACCTGGGGTGAAGCAATTTAGAGTTTTACATCCCAAACAGTTCTCAGGAAAGGGGAGCCCACTGGAAGCTGAAGAATGGGCTCAAAGTATCGAAGATGACCTGGCTGCAGCCCAAGTTCCAGAAGAAGCTTGGGTTCGAGTAGCAAAACTTTAACTCACTGACAATGCCAGAGTCTGGTGGAAGGCCGAAGAGAGCCGACTTGAATAGCCAATCGAGTGGAAGACTTTTCGTGATCTTTTTGACGCCAAGTACCTTCCTGAGACTGCCCGTTTTGAGATGGAGCAACGATTTATCCACCTACAACAAGGATCCATGTGGGACAAGTCAGTAGATGAATATGACGCCGATTTCACTATGCTCAGCAGGTTCGCTGCCCATCTGATTCCTACTGCCGAGATCCGCGCCAGACGTTTTCAGCAGGGTTTAGACCTCGACATCCAGGCTGCTCTAGCAACGGGAGATTTTCCGACTTATGAAGCAGCTTTGAAGGCAGCCCGTCGTTATGAAGCTGTCATCAAGAAGAAGGGAAGACCACAATCGGCCGGAGAAAAACGCCCGGTTAGCCAAATTACTGGAGAAGCCTCCTCGATGCCAGAATCTATAGCGCCACCTAAGAGATCAAGAGGGTCGTTTTACAGCTATGGATCAAAAATCTGCAATTACTGCAAGAGGTCGGGGCACCTGGCAAAAGATTGCAAAGTAGCTAACGGTCTTTGTATGATTTGTGGATCGCCTATGCACATTTTAAGAGATTGCCCATAGTACAGATCTGGCGCAGCCTACGCACCTAAACCGACTGTTCAAGCTCCCGCTCCTCGTTTAGATCTTCCTGCACCAACTCAGCATGGGAAACCCTTACCCCCTCAGCAACAAGTGTACCATCGGGCACAAAGGAATATGCCGAGACTCTAGGCTTTCAATATGTCAGCTGTCGAGGCCGAAGTCATGAATCAGGTTGTCCCTGGTAATTTCTTTCCATCCTTTTCAGCCATTTCAAATCCTTGCATTCTTTTGTTTCTTCTTTTACTTGAATTTTCCACACAACGTAGGTGTACAAATAGTAGTTCTTAACCTAACCTATACAACTATTATAAATCATTAAGGTGTTGCAACGTATTTCTCGATAGAATTGCGCGGACGAAATTCTTTTAAGAAGTATAGACGGTAACGACTGTATTCTTGAATTATATTCCCTTGAATCCCTTTTTGTTTTCCCTCGTCTCAACGCAACGGAATGAAATGTATAAACCTTTCATCGCCATCTCGACCTTTTAACCATTTTGTTTATTTGTTCGGTTGCATCATCCTTCTTAGGTAATTTCGAGGACGAAATTATTTCTAAGGAGGGTAGGATATAACGAACCTAAAATTCCATATCATAGTATTACTTTTTTTTAAATAAAATACTATATGTAATTGTTGTATTTTCCATATATTTTGTTTAAATAAAGTATATTATTTTATTTAATCTATTTTATCCTTCAATTTATTTTCCTAATATTTTCCCTAATCCCTGTAACCCAAACCTATCCATTTCTTTTCTTTTCTTCATTCCTTTTCTTTTTTTTTCTTTACTCAAGCCCATGACCTAAATGCCTCAATCTATTTTCCCTATATTTTTTTTTGTAGAGATAAAAGCCCAAACCCAAACTCTTTCTTTCTTTTCTTTCTTTCTTTTGCCAACCTGCAGCTCACTTTCCATACAAAACCCAAAACCCTTTAAGCACAGTTCTCCTCTTTATTGACCAATTTAATTAAGGCCAATCAATTTGTTTACCTGACCCATTGAATTTGAACAAATCAGGTTGTTGTTCATTATTGCCCATTCATGGCAATAATTATATTTAATTTACTAAATTCTCTCTCTCTCTCTTCCACTATGTTTCTCCATATCTCCTCTCTCTTTCAATTCCTCTTCTATTTTTTTCAAACCACAATACCCACAACCGATCATCATCACCGCCGACACACCATCACACATGGCCGGCGACCTTTTCTTGGCCGAGCATCGCTAGCCCCACTCGATCATCAACAGTACCCCCGTCTCCGTTGTCGGCCGCAACGTCAACAACCGCAGCAGAACCGCTGTCGAGCCTATCGTGAGAATTAAACTCTTGACATTCAACAAGTCCGTGCGACGTGGCCGACCAGTGAACTGAGACTCCAAGGTCGGGTCCGAGACCGCGTGAATGCCACGATCGTTTCGCCACCTCCGGATCTCCGTTACGTAAACGTTTCGGTTTCGTATGCGCCGTGTTCGATTATATGCCTCAATGAAAACTTCCATCATTTTCTTATGTTCCAATCGCACGTAAGTCCCATCCTTTCTCTCTTCCCTTTCTCACTATTTGAATTTTTACCTCCTATCATGTCAACTTGTGTTATCGGTAAATATAAGATAAAATTGTTTTCTGTATAGAATTAAAATGTTAGATATAATGTTGAAAAGTGTGTAAACACATTTGACACATACGCATAAAATGAATAATAGCATGTACAGGATAATTAGTTAATATTAAATGGTTTGAAAATAATCTGCAGGTAAGTAACATGTGGTTTATATGATAATGATGATAAGTTAGTATTATTTTATCCATTGATTTGATTATTTATGATATGTTCTTAGATATTAAATCACAAAGCACATTTTCATATCATTATACATTATAAATACTTGTAATACTTTTTAAAGTGGTGACAGATATTAGGTTCTCATTGATGTTATATTTATGGAATAAATCATTAAAATCTGTAGAAATCTTAAAAACTATAAATCACAACATATAAGATATGATAATATTTTAAATGTTTTATCCTTATCGGACGAAGCTAGGTTTTATCTTAAGCATGGCTAAACATTAAAAAAAATTTACAAATAAAAATAAATGTGAACTAATTAACTACAGCGTGCACTGCTGCAAGCCTGCATGTCTACAACTATTGAAAATGTTTTTTTTGGAGTAGTTATCTTTGGGGGCTATTCTCAATTTGCTCCTAAATCCTGATTCAAACCACCAAAAAGCCATATTTTCATATACACCCTCTAAGTTTGAAATTTAAATTAACCTACCTTCTTTTCCTTTACGAAATCATCTCCACAACCGTCGTTAGGGGAACCCATTTGTGGATAGTGCGGATTATCGCACATCCTTGGGATAGTGGAGTGAGATGCAGAACTCCTCACGGAGAATTCGGTCTCGAAATGAAAATACGTTTTTTTTTTAAAACAAAATAAAGAATTTCTATAAAAATTAAAATAAAAGAAAAGAAAAGACAACAAATTAGCTTAATTTTAGGTTATCACTATCTATAATTTCTAATTAGTTAAAGGAAAACAAAATGTTAAATTAGAGATTTCAATAAAATACCTTAATTCTAGAAAGACTAGTTTTTACTAAAATATCCTAAAATTTTAAAAGTTAGGTTTTCCACTAAAATACCATAATTTACCAAAAGTATAATTTATCAGAACACCCTTGACTTTCTAAATAATATTTTCATTAAAACATTCTCAAGATTTTAAAATATAACATTTTACATAAAACCCATCGAGAATTAAATGGTTTATTTTATATAAATACCATGAAGTTCTAAATAACCTGTATACACCTGTACATGATACCTTATATGACTAAGCATTGCACACATGAATACTGGACATGTTTACATGACCACTTGATATGACTTCTACTAAACTAGCATGCTTGATTTAGCTTGACTCGAAACATGAATACAATTAACATGACTTCTTCTTGACATGACTACATGATTCTTGACATGAACTTAATCTTGAAAACCTGATACTATACACTACCTTTTGTATTCATGGATTCGATCAAGACTCGTAACTTTAACCATAGATTGATATACACGGGGTGTTGGGGTTGTTTAAGTATGAATCCAACGAAATCTCATGAGTCTCATTATAACAAATAACGTTGCTGTGGTACCGGGCTGAAACGGTACAAATAATGTTGCTATGGTACCAGGCTGAAACGGTACATCACGAATTCATGAATGAGGGCCCGTGTTTCCAAGCCCCTGGATGATAGCCTGTGGGGTTTGGAATACTTCAATAACAATTGAAGTCCCGCTGTTTTGGACCCGTGATTCCTTACCCCTGGGCGATAGCCTTGGGTTAGAGAATACTCTTGAGATTGGTTGAAATTCGCATTTAAACTCACGTTAGCTACTTTACCCTTTTAGAGACCTTTTAGGACACTTACTTTCATTGCATATTCATTATACATACACTCCACGGCCATGCTATACTTGTTTTCTGTGCTCATGTTACATTTCCATGCTGATATAGTTTCCATATACATTACCATACTTGTTCACATATTACAATTCCTATTTATATTATATTATATATCATCTTGCACTCAATCTATATATTACTCATCTCTATTGGGACTTACCGAGCGCAAGTTCGCTGACGAGCATTCCACCACCTTTTGTTTCTTGGAATATTCGTCAGGTGACTTAGGATCAGAGGAAGTGGAAGAGATTGCAGAGAATTACAATCAGTTCGCACCTGAAGCAGATTATCAGTTTTCTTTCCAGCTTTTCTTTTAGTAAGTTCATGTTTAAACATTTTTTATGTTCAGACTTCTTGTATCAGTTAAATTCTGTAAAGTTGAGAACGTAAATATATAAAATGGTTGGATTCTATTTCCACTTGTCTATTCTTGTCATTGTTACATTGCTTATATTACGCTTAGCCTATTTATTTCGAGAAATGACCTTCTCGGAATAAATACGTCGCGGGCTTGCCACGTCACCGTTTCCATCTACTGGGAAGTGGGGCGTGACAATTATTAATATATATACCTGTTTTATTGTTTTAATATTGCAGGTTCGCAGGCGGGGACTTCGAATACTTCTACAAGGGAAAAACAGGTGGTAGACTTCACCTAGCTTGGAGCGTTGGTGAGTAGATTTAATATCTACAGGGGAATCGCCCGTATGGCCTTATGCGTCTGGGCTAGAAATGTTAATGCTTGTTGCATATTCTATGTCATATTTAGAATTGCGCATTTACCCTATTACTTAGATGTTGTTGTGCTTGGACTAGTAGCCTTAGGACACTGCACATATTATTGACGATTCATGTTTCACGAGCACTGATTGTATGCTACACATACCGTCAATAATTGCCATGTCACACACAAACCACTTATAGTTAGGATATTGCTTGGTTAAGGACATTGTGACATGGATTCATATTTCTTATCGTATATGACATATAGCATACATGTATATCTACATGCTTACACATATGTCTTCATATACTTATATGTTAGATACCCGTATACCTATAGAGTATTGTATCATTAGTGATAGGTGCATACACACTTTACGACATAGCTACAGGTATACCTTGCATATATTTCACTTATACCTAGGGGGTATATTACATCATTACTTATAGGTAGATACATATATCTTGCTATACCTTTATGTTTACACATACAACAGTTATAGCTACATATTTACCTTTACTTGATGTTATTTAGAATTGGATAAAATAGGAACCGCGTGATATTTTATATTAACTTGTTGCAGTTAATTTGCGACTTTTCTTTTATATGCTTACATTTCAGCTTACGATGCATATATCATATTCATGGATTTTCGCATTGTTATAAGGATTTTTCATGATGTTTTCTGGATTTGGGGACCGTGGGAGTTCATGAAATTATGCATTATTTGAAAAATCCGGTTTCCCTTGATATGATATTTCAGCATCCAACATGAGTTTTATCGGTTCTGATATATATATACCCCTACGAAGAGGAGTCGAGGCCGTATGAGGGTACATGGTGGGGCCCGGAGGTACCCGGCGCAAGAAAGGGATATCGATGTACCACGCCGACGAGCCCGGCAGGGGAACCATACACTCCGGTGACATTACCAATGACTCGGCGGTTATCATGGGGATACCGACGGGTGTCATGTACGTATAGATACGTCGAAAGGAGAGGGTCAGAGCTAGGCACCCGTGCTTTCGGTATAGCGTATGATACGTACCTATCAGGATGCCAGTCTTGGTGATAGCACCTGATAGATCAGCATTTCTGTGTCGATGCTTGACACATTGGTTTCATGATATTTCTTTTTACTCCTTTGTGTATATAACAGGAGATTAGGACGTTGTTATATATGCCCTTACACCAATATTAGTGGAATGGGACGCTAATTTATGTGTATTGACATTAATTTTATATACATCATATTTATTCATACAAATATACCTAGGTTATAAGAGATTCACTTGATATTGGATTTAGGACATATGACATTTACTTGATATTGTACATAAAGGATATATGAGATTCACTTGATTTTGTACATTTAGGATATAGGAGATTTATTCGATATTGTACATTAAGGATTTGTGAGACTTATATGATATGAGAGCCAATTTGGGGGCTGATTTGAGAAATTGGAATTTGGATTGTCTTGATGGATTGTGACTCTACCACGATGTCAGGATTCCGTGGCAATGACATATTTTATTCCATACTCCACATTTATTGTTTATGCACTGTTTCATGTATTAGTAGTACCTGTTAGTGTACCTTCCATGATTGTTGCATATGCACATTTTCATATCATTATTGCATAATTATTGCATAGTGATTGTCCTATTATTGCTTCATGTATTCATTGTACCTGCTAGTGTACTTTTCATGATTGTTGCATTCATATGACATGTTATTGCTATTAATTACATATATTAGATTCACGTTGTACGTGCATACTTTCGATTACCTGTATATGTTATTTACTATTCATGAGTTGGCAACTCACCCCCGTTGTGCCACAGTTGTTTTGCAGGGTGTTTCCCAGAGTAGTTGAGGCTGGCTATTCATCTATCTGATCATCTTTCGCTACGGATACCGCTTCAGCTCATAGTGTGCAGTTTTGCTTAGGTAGGTTTTGTGGTTATCCGTATTATTGTATTGTATATTCGTTGTATTCTTGTACTCTCCATCTACTATTATTTTGTTGACTTAGAGACTTAGTGAGGACGATATTGTATATTATTTGTGACTTGTTTGTTTTTTATACAGCTTTCTTTCTATCGTCTTTTATTTCTTCGCTACGGCATCGTATATTTGTTATGGTGGTTGTTTTCCGCCTTTGGACGTGTTTTTGCTCCCGTTTAGGGATGCTTTACTTTTATTTATGTTGTACCCATTTTTGGGGCCAGTTTTTACAAAGGAGGTGCTGCCAAAATTTTAAAGGGAATAAGTTGGGCTTTTAAAGAATTTGGGTTGTGATTTCAAATGTTTCAAAACTTCTATTATCTTTTCTTGTCTTTTTTTAATGGTTTAGATTTCTGAGTTTTGGCTTTCTTTTATTGCGTTACGCCTGTAGACGTTGCGTAGTATTAGGGACGTCACGTGCTAAATTTCGGGTCGTGACAGTCCAACTAGAGGGCGACCTTTCCTTTGCAGAGCAGCCGGTGGTCATCCTGGATCGGCAGGTCAAGAAATTGAAGTCAAGGGTTATACCATCCGCAAAGGTCCTTTGGCGTGACCCGAGCAGCGAGGAGGTCATCTTGGAGACCGAGGACGAGATGAGGAAGAAATATCCCCATCTCTTCGAAGGTACGCGTAACCAGATTTTTTTTAATTCGGGAACCGAATTTCTTTAAGATGGGAAGATTGTAATGCCTTGAAAAGTCATTTAGGTAATTTCCCGATAATCGGTAAATAACTGGTATTTTCCGTAAAATGTAATTATAGTTATTTTGCAATATAGGCCTAATTATAACTAATTTAGATAGATAATTGCTAGTATTTGGTATTTAATTAGTCACTTATAAATTTCTAGTCGTTTAAATATTTTCTCTTATTTAATTATTTTTATATTATTTTAAGCTTTTAAATATACAGTAATTAGTGTTAAATACAAATTTGAATAGGCTAATTACATACTTAAGAACCATGACAACTAAAATCTAGTTTGTAACATAAATTTTTATCATGTTATTCCAAGTTCTAGTTGTTTCTAGGGTCAAAAGAAAAAAATAAAATAAAATAAAACTTGTATGATATAACTTGCAATTATGAACTTGTGGGGGTGTTTTTAGCATGGAATTTTCTTTGCAATCACTCACACATCCTCACCACTCCACCAAGGCCGAGCCCACCTGCAGGAAGCCCCCCCTCCAATTATTCCCTTCAACTCATTTGAAATGAACTATATGAAATGAATAAAATATAGTAATTTGGGGTATGGTGTACTTTGAGGCTGGGAGGGGTTTGACTTGGAGAAAAATCCACAACACCCCACATTCTCTCCCTATTTCCCTCACTGCCGAAACTGCAGCCCTCCCCCTTTAGTTTCCATCTCCTTTACATCTCCAAAAAAAATCCCCAAAATACATCAAAATAATCCAATAAAAACCTCACAAATTCAAGCTAATTCATCATCCTTTCTCCTTAGCCAAATCTTGCATGAATCTTGGAGCAAGGAGACCTTTTTGGAGAGGATAAATCACATGCTATATCTTTAAAATTTGAGGTATAATTTTCACCCAATTGATACTCGTTGGTTAATTTCCTTAAACTAAATTGTTTAAGTGTTAAATTAGTGCTAATTTCAAGTTTGGGTTTTTAAAGATGAGGGTTTGAGTTAGAACTAGGGTTTCAACCATCATCACTATGTTAACTAAACTTAGTTTTCTATCTAGTGACTATACAAACCTAATCTAAGTAGTTACCTTGCCTATGTGGGCTTCAATTTATTCTAAGCAAGTGATTATGCAAGCAAATTGCATCATTTTTGTGTGTTTTGTAGGGGATTATTTGAAGTACTGGAGCATGGCTTAGTTTAGTTGTTTATTTGTGAATGTGGCCATTAGGTCGTTAATCCATGAATATTTGCACCGAAATCCCATTTGAATGCTTACTAGGTTTTTGCTATAATTAGGTGTTGATTTAATTTGATGTTGTCACTAATTATACAACATCTCCTATGATAATTAGGGTATTTTGAATAAGCGATAGGTATGATCAGGTTCTAGGTTTAGTTGTTATTTCGTATAGCAATCCTAGTGAGGTTGTGGCGATGTCGTACATATTTTTGTGCATACAAGTATAGCTTGAGGACGTTTATTCTTTATATCGTTGTTCTCGTACCTTCTCAGAGTTTTATCTTGATGTTTGCCTTGTGTAATTCTAGGATCGATCACGGAGACATCAGACGAGGCGCGGAAGGGAAAAGCGGTGATTGGATCCGGCTAGCTGGGACATTCCGGTGAGTAGATGTACACATCTACGGGGGAAATCGTATTGATGGCGCGAAGCGTCCGATAGTTTTAAAACTTCTAATAGTACAGGCATTTTGCATATAGTTCCTAGTTATCTATTTTTCTGTATTGCATGACTTTTTATATCCATATATGTGTTAGTTCATCATATAGAACCATTGAACCCTTAATATGAGACAAGCGACACGAGTACTATATGACTTGCTTAGTTCATCATGTAGAACCATTGAACCATTAAAAATGAGTATGCGGCATAAGTATTAATTAACTTGTTAAATCGAGAATGTGAAACTATTGCACCATTATCATGAGTTATGCGGCACAAGTACTATTTTACTTGCTAAATCGAGAATGTGAAACTATTGCACCATTATTATGAGTTATGCGGCATAAGTACTATTTAACTTGTTAAATCGAGAATGTGAAACTATTGCACCATTATCATGAGTTAAGTGGCACAAGTACTATTTAACTTGCTAAATCGGGAATGTGAAACTATTGCACCATTATCATGAGTATGCGGCACGAGTACAAATTAACTTGCTAAATTGAAAAATTACAATCATTGTATCATCATTCATGTACAGTTTTCTCGCTACATATTGCAGTTCGTATTGTCAATACCATAGGTTCATTCTCGCTGACATGCGTGCTTATGGTGATTTTCTGAGAATTTCTGCACTTGAGATTTATGAGTTTTTGGAGGAAAACCGCAAGGATTTAATAAACCAGATATCATTTTTAAATATTGCAAGTTGCAGTTTTCTCGTAACTATATATGTGTCGTCCACCATGGGTTTTCTGTTAGTTTTCGAGACCCGGTTCGAGGAGTAGGATGAACCATTTCGGTTACATGGTGGGCCCGGTAAGGTACCCTGGGGCAAGAAGATCGAGTTGTAGACGATGAGCCTGGCAGGGGCAGACTACCTACCGGTGATTGTTGGCGCGGCAGATATCCAGAGAATACAGACCGTGGTCGTGAGATATTGAGATATTATACTTTGAGATGGGCCAGCCGGACGGCTGGGGCCCGAGATATTATGATACCGATACTTGAGATTTTGAGATAGTCATTTAAGGTGTCGATGCTAGACACGGATTTCTTTTGATTCCATTGATATTACTTCAGATACTTCACAGGAGCTTTTCTAAGATGAAAATGATGTTTTTCTCATATAAATACATTCAGATCTCGGGTTAAATTGATTCATGTTGCATACCTGCCAGTACATCATGCTATATTAGTATTGTAAAATTGATTCATGTTGCATACCTGCTTGTACATCATGCTAGACTAGTATTGTTAAATTGATTCATGTTGCATACCTACCAGTACATCATGCTATACTAGTATTGTAGAATTGATTCATGTTGCATACCTGCTAGTATATCATGCTATATCAGTATTGTTGAGTTATGACACTTTGCGTACATGTTTACGATAGCCTTTATAGATGTTACTTATTACTCACGAGTTGGCAACTCACCCCCATTGTGCCACAGCCTTTTTATAGGTCCGATCCGTCAGCACTGTAGCGGCGGATGTACTTCATCCTTTTGCTCATTTTGCTTGGATCTGAGATTTTTCTCGTAGGTAGGTTGTGATATTATTTTGCTTCCACCTTGTATATTCATTGTATCTAGTGTACTCCATCTACTGTACCTGCTACTTATACTGATGTATATTGACCTTGAGACAAGACAGTGAGATTTGTGGACTAATATGTTGTTTCTCTGGGTCGAGCTCACTTGAGCCGGCGTGATGCTTATTACTTGGGTTTTTGCATGCTTATTTTTGCACAGTAATGATTTTTATTGCGTGTGATATTGAGACCGCTTTTGGCGAAGAGCTAGCTCCCGCTTGGGGATTCCTTATTCATGTTTTATCTATATCCTTGTCTTGTACCCGTTTGGGGCCAGTTTTTGAAAAGGAGACTCTGCCAAAAATTTTGGAAAAAGGTGAAGTGTTTAAAGATTTTGATGTGACTTATTTGGTTTTCCTTCACTCTATTTCTTAATTGGGTTTTGATTTCTGGGCTTTGGCTTACTTAGATTACTTACGCCTCGAGACGTTTCGTAATTTAAGTGCCAGTCACATTCCGTACCTTTTCGGGTCGTGACAGCAACCACTCCTTATGCCTAAGACCAGATTTGAAGGTCGTGATGACGGTTTCATCCCGGTGCTCGGGGACCTCGAGGAGGGTGTTGTAGAAGCGGGTGACGTAAGCTTTGAACGTCTCCTTGTCCCCGCTCTTAATTGTGAAGAGGTAGTCGACCGTGCGCTTCTGCCGACGGTTCCCGACAAAATGGCCGAGGAACTGAGTAGCCAGCTCGTCAAAGGTCGAGATTGAGCGAGGCCCGAGTCCTCAGAACCAGTCCCGACCAGAGCGGATGAGGGTGGCTGGGAAGGCCCTGCATTGGGCGGCGTCGTAATGGTCCTGGAAACTCATCCCCACAGTGAAAGCATCCAAATTATCTTTCGGGTCGGTTTTCCCATCGAACAGAGAGACCTTCGGGGGTTTGTTGCGCGAGGAGACGTGGACAGCGAGCAGTTCCTTAGTAAATGGATTGGTGAGCGATTCGGCGACGTACTTAGCCCCGTCGCCCGAGAGGTGACCTTCTCGGCGCATGCCCTCGATCTTTTTCTCGAGGGCGTCGAGTCGGCAGTGGTACCCCGAGGATTCGGCGCATTGCGATCCCGGGCTCTGCTATGGGAGATCTGTGTCTGGGCGCGGCCCTGGTTCCTTTCGATGAGGTTCCTCAGATCCTCGGGCGAGTTAGCCCTTGAGCAGCCGTGGCGAGCCCCTTCTGTGCGACTGTCACAACCCGAAGGTACGGAACGTGACCGGCACTTAAATTACGAAACGTCTAGAAGCGTAACGTAATCTAAGCAAGCCGAAGCCCAGAAATCTAAACCCTTTAAAAGAAGAAGTGTAGGAAAACAAGTTTTAAAAACAATATCAAATTTCTCAAAAATTTCGGCAGAGTCTCCTTTGTAAAAACTGGCCCCAAATGGGTACAAATAAGAATATATACATATGCAATAATAAAAAAGCATCCCCAAGCGGAAGCTAGCTCTATGCCAAATAGCGGAAACAACCACATAATGCACCATAATATACAACGCCGAAGGACGAGGCTCAAAACTCAAAAGAAAACCAAATCCACCAGAAAACCATAATAATACAAGCGCGACTCCAAGGTCGAAATAAAAACAACTGGTCTTCTAAATCTATCAAGTAATACAAGTCTGGTTGATGGAGCTTACTAGATACAAATGACATAATAAAAGTACAACGGCGGTCCTGATACAAGTGAACCAACCTACCAAGCAATTCACCCTGAATGAAATGATGTACCAGCAAGCTGCCAAGAAAACCTGTACATCGAAACCTGTAAGAAAATTTGGCACAATGGGGGTGAGTTGCCAACTCGTGAGTAGAAGACATCTGCGAGTAGAAATCGCATGCACGACGCTCTCCTAGGTCATAATAATATACTTAATATAGCACTGGTCATCTAGTAGTGGCAGGGTAATAATCTATGCATAAGTGAAATGTTCAGTGCTCGTGTCAGTGCCTCAAGTAGTAACGTGTCATGTGTATGAGTATGCATGCACCATGAATGTAAAACAATCCACCATGAAATCTGGTTATCTGTTTAAGAAATCTTTAACTTTTATCATAGTAAAATTTGTATGGTAATCTGAAACATCATCAATGAAATCCATGGAAATCCGTGTCAAGTATCAACACAAAATATGTAAATCTTAAAATCTCAATACCTCATAATCTCAATATCTCATAGTCTCAATATCTCGGGCTCCGTCAGTCCGGATCGGTCCATATCATCAAATCTCATGACAACGGTCGGTATCCTCCGGATATCCGTCGCGCCAGACATCACCGGTAGGTAGTCTTCTCCTGCCAGGCTCATCGTCTACAACTCGAGCTTCTTGCCCCGGGGTACCATACCGGGTCCACCATGTACCCGAGACGGTTCATCCACTCCTCGAATCGGGTCTCGAAATCCAATAGAAAACATGAAATCTCATTGTGGACGACACATACATCACGAGAAAACGGCAACTTGTATTTTAAAATGAGAGGGAGAGAGAAAGAAGTTTTTATATATATTCTTGCGGTTTTTCCCAAAATCCAGAAATCTCATAGAAATCCAAAATCCCAAAATCATGAGTAAGTAATTAATGAGTATTGGCATAAGCCCCAAAATACTGCATGATAACATGAAAATGTGAATGCATGAAGTGTCTAAGTAATAAATGCAATATCTAAACTAGCACATGAGAGTAATCACACAATATTATATTGATCTAGCCTTTAGCTGATTCTATCAATAAAAGATAATATGTTCTAAAGTGTATGTGACATGGCAATTACCGATGATGATGTGTATGAGCCGGCAAATAAGTGTCTGTGGATCATGCGCATCATCGGTAATGGTGCTGGTGTCCTAACAGGCAGAGTTTCATATTAGCTAAAGAAACATTTGTATGAACATGCAATGCGATGATTACAATCTGAATATAAGGGTGAATGTGTATTAACCACTCATTTAGAATATACATATCTAACTACAAACTATATGACTCGAGCCTAAACTAGTATCTATCTAACCCACTAAGGAACTAAACTAAAGAAACTAGTCGATAGGAAATAAGAATCCTCCTAAAATCTGAGTCGATATCTCTAGTAGTCAGCGATCCAGCCTTAATAGCGTCACGTACATAGTACGACTTGCTCGAGTCAAGAGTGCGGATCAATCATCACATCTATGCCTCGTACGGTAAAATCCATCGTACGGCATCCCAAAATCGGGGTACGGGTCAACTATCATATATACACATCATCGTTCATATAATATCATCATCAAACGATATCTTAATCAAGGATACTGTACTACAATCACATGCATCCCAATATCATCAAACATATATCATCGTCTGTGTAATTATCCATCGTCAAATGATCCACTAAAATATCATGTCATATATCATCTCGTGATTAAATCACATATTACAATCCAGGTTCTATTCTAGAATCTCGTACATTTTAATGTCATCATCACCTATTATCATTTATGTATAAATATACATTTCTCATTTTCCAACGATCCGCTAATATCATAATACATCTCATATCATAATACGATCGTATATCCAATAGATCACGGCATCAAGCCCAGTCATATCGACTCATCCCCATGTATCATATAACATCCTTATATCACATGTATATGTTGTGTATGTGTGTGTGTGTACCTGCACACATTCCTATATATATACATACACACACATATACACCAAGTCAAATTTATGTGTGTGCGTGTGTGTGTGTCTACAGAAAACCTACGAATTTCCTCCAAGGCAGTCATCCTCTGGTTAAGTCTTTCTAAATCAGTCTAGTCCATCCTAAAGTCTTCAATAGGACCCTACTCGCCAAGAATCTAAGGTCACTTCCTATTTCCTAATAACAGTACCTAATATCCCTATTCTACGTTTTCTAGGGTGCTATACGCCATCCACCCGACTTCCCCCGTAAATATACATCTACTCACCTGGTCCTTGTCTGCCAACGTCGATACCGCCATCCTCTTCTTCATCGTCCGAAGTCCACGTGAGTGGTACCTATACGCAAACATATATAATATCGTAAACCAAAATTGCGGATAAAATCCAAAACAGCGCACGAAACGCGCATAGGTTAAAACCTATGACCCGCTCATGCAAAATAACCAAATATCCCCCGATATCGGCGTACAAACGCCGATTGATCGAAATAAAACACAAACGTACAAATCGTAGTTCCAAAACTCACTTATTATAATATAAATAGGGTTTAAATTTTCAAAACCTTAAAATTAATCAAATCGTTTTATTTCGCAAAAACCTAAAAATCACTAAATTTTCGTTTTAATTCGAAACTTGATATTTTAACGAAACTAATGGCCATAATATTCACTAAATATCATAACTAAGTCATACAAACCATCACCATAATTTAATCTCATCAATTTGTATTAAATTGAAAATTCTAGTTTGCAAAAATAACCAATTTAAACACTTTTTAAAGCGAAATTCACAATTCAACAACTAAGCTTGGTTTTTTATGATCTAAATTATTAAACTACAATTTAAAATGTTTATAATGTCATGAATACCCTAATTATATTTTTATCTTAATTATTTAATCAATTTCTAAAAATCTAGTTAGCAAAAATTAGCATAATTAGCATAATTTTAAACAAACAATTTGAAACTAGTAACTAGATTTGGTTTTGCATTCCATTAACATGTTAATCTGCTCACTAAAACCATAATCTTATGATAAAAACCCTCACTAGAATTTTATCTCATATATATATATATATATATATATATATATATATATATATATATATATATATATATATATATATTTTACAAAAACCTAGTTTGCAATAATTAAGCAATTTGGACAAATTAATTGTAACAATTTACAATTTAGCTTCTAGATTAGGTTTAACATTACCTAACATGTTAAACTACACATTAAGATCAATATCCAATGATGAAAACCCTAATTTGATTTAATAACCCATTCTTGAATTTTGAATCACAAAAATTAAAACCATAATTACACTTCTAATTAGCTTAATTTGAAGTATTATAGCAACAATTAAACACTTGGTTAGGATTATACCTCCACTACAAGAAACCCAACATGCAACCTAGTCTCCAAAGTGCTAATTTTGATCTAAGATCCAAGCTTGATAGGTCAATGGAAAATGGATAGAGATTTGATTAGCAATTTGTGAGGTTTTTGTTTTAATTTTGGATGAATTTTTGAAGAGTTTTTGAGAGGAAGTAAAGTGGGGAATTGGAGAATTGAGGGGAGGAAAATTTTGGCCAGAAATGATGAGGGGGAGAGAGTGAGAGAAGGGTGTGAAGATGTGTAGAAACTTCATAAATAAATGCCTCTTTTTAGTCTTTTCTTAAATTATCTTATTATTTCATTTTCTAACCTAGAAAACTCTAGAATTTTGGAAACAAATTAAGAAGAGAGAAGCATGCTACACACTAAATTCTAAGATGTCATGGTTCACTTTTGTAAAATTAACCCACTCCAATTTGTAATTTGCACTAATTTAATGTATAATTAAAAGCTTATATTAATATTTGAATTTAATTAATTACGGAAAATATTTTAGTAAACTAATAATTTATAAGTCACTAAATAAACACCATTTACTAGTAATTATATAGTTAAAATAGGCGTATTTAAATTTATATTGAAAAATAATTATACTTGAGTTTTACGGAAAATACGGTTTATTTTACCGATTATCAGAAAATTCACCTAAAGGATTTTATTTCTTTAATTATTTATTTATTTATTTATTTTTAAAACGTTACAATCTTCCCCTCTTAAAGAAATTCGGTCCCCGAATTTAAATTGAAACCCCCCCCCCAAATATATACTAAAACATATAGCAAAATACTCAAAACGTCGGGGCTCCGAAATCATCAATACATAAAACACATCTTAGCGCAATGCATGCGCATGAAAAACAAGTACATAACTCAAATCAAAACTCCGTCAAGCATAACACAATCATCGGAGTTATGGTGAGAATACAATATCAAAGTCCAATACGAAAACCAACATGATATACATCAAAATCCTAGGTACTGTCCTCAGAACAGTCCTGCTCGGCTACTAAACCAAATTAAATATCATAAAAACGTACTGCTCAAAATGATATCAATCTCAAATACAGTATACAAGGTACCACGTGCGTCCGGTGCGCACTAAAATCGAAACCAATTACAGAAGCCACGAATATGCACAGAAACAAAACTGAGCGCAACGAGGGTGCACCAAAAACATCTGTCAAGTACAACGGGCGTGCACGACAACAATATCAGGTGTATCTAATCTGCAAAAAATCCCGATTTAGTGCATCTGGTGTGCACAAAATCGCATCAAGTGCGCCAAATATGCGTAAGAATCTCAATCAAGTGAACATGGCGCACGAAAACATATATCGAATATCAAAATCGAAATCACAGTACGAAAAGTGCATGAAAACTATGCCGAAGCATACGTCAAAATCATGTGCAACCCATATGCACGAAATCAAATCAATATCTCAAAATGTATAAAACCAAATCGAGTGCACTGGATATGCACAAAACAATATCAATACAACTGATATATGAAACACAAATAGAGTGTAATGAATGTACACATAGGAAATACCAACCATAAAACGAAATCATCAAAATACCAGAATCCAAACAACGGAAATGTGATATTTGAATCACCAATCGTAAATCGTAACACCGACGTTGATGTGCTCCTCTCCCCTCTGGTGTCGACTGATTCGAACTCGTCTCTTCGTAGCTGTATGAACGGCGCTAAAAACTGTTATACTCATATCTAGAGTCTCCCACGTAATCTATCCCTTCACTTGATATCCGAACTACGTTAAACTTTTCGATCGATTCATCAAAGTCCCATAATTTCCCGAGAGTTCAACACTCAAGTACAGTTTAAAAATATCCAGTACATGCCTCAGCATCTGCGGACCAGCCGTAGAAGGGCAAACCCAAGCCTCACTAATGGCACCGCGGAACTGCCGTAAACCCTAAGGTTCAAAGGCGTTCACATGGTCATTATGTCGAGTTAGGGTTTCATTCTTCTAGAGGGTCCATAGAAATAGCCGCATGCTCTTCCGAATACCTTAAACTTGGGAAAATGGGTTTCTGACAATCGTTCGAACCTTTTAACTTTGTCTGGACGACATGTGAATACCCTTCGTCCGCACGCTAAACAATACCTCAATCCTCAAGAATAGACGATACCCTTCGGTCATCGCATTCTAGCCGCAGCTTTCTCTGCCCGTGCGACCGTGATAACAGAAACAACCATCCGATATCGACGAAGATAGATCAAAGGAACGAATAGAATACGGTGCAAAGAAATGTACATCCTAAGGTTTCTTAAGCAGAGTAGCGTATCGTAAGTATGCCGCGGATCATACCCACGGTACGTCACTCTACCTAAGTCACCTACTCCATCAACCAAGATCAACCTAGACTCAGACAAAGGTTAAACCTAGCGCTCTGATAGCAACTTTGTCATGACCCGAAGGTACGGAACGTAACCGGCACTTAAATTACGAAACGCCTAGAGGCGTAACGTAATCTAAGCAAGCCAAAGCCCAGAAATCTAAACCCTTTAAAAGAAGAAGTGTAAGAAAACAAGTTTTAAAAACAACATCAAATTTCTCAAAAATTTCGGCAGAGTCTCCTTTGTAAAAACTGGCCCCAAACGGGTACAAATAAGAATATATACATATGCAATAATAAAATGGCATCCCCAAGCGGAAGGTAGCTCTACGCCAAATGGCGGAAACAACCACATAATGCACCATAATATACAACTCCGAAGGGCGAGGCTCAAAACTCAAAAGAAAACTAAATCCACCAGAAAACCATAATAATACAAGCGCGACTCTAAGGTCGAAATAAAAACAACTGGTCTTCTAAATCTATCAAGTAATACAAGTCTGGTTGATAGAGCTTACTAGATACAAATGAAATAATAAAAGTACAACGGCGGTTCTGATATAAGTGAACCAACCTACCAAGCAATTCACCCTGAATGAAATGATGTGCCAGCAAGCTGCCAAGAAAATCTGTACATCGAAACCTATAAGAAAATTTGGCACAACGGAGGTGAGTTGCCAACTCGTGAGTAGAAGACATCTGCGAGTAGAAATCGCATGCACGACGCTCTCCTAGGTCATAATAATATACTTAATATAACACTGGCCATCTTGTAGTGGCAGGGTAATAATTTATGCATAAGTGAAATGCTCACTGCTCATGTAAGTGCCTCAAGTAGTAACATGTCATGTGTATGAGTATGCATGCACCATGAATATAAAACAATCCACCATGAAATCTGGTTATCTATATAAGAAATCTTTAATTTTTATCATAGTAAAATTTGTATGGTAATCTGAAACATCATCAATGAAATCCATGGAAATCCGTGTCAAGCATCGACACAAAACATGTAAATCTCAAAATCTCAATACCTCATAGTCTCAATATCTCATAGTCTCAATATCTTGGGCTCCGTCAGTCCGGATCGGCCCATATCAACAAATCTCACAAGAACGGTCGGTATCCTCCAGATATCCGACGTGCCAGACATCACCGGTAGGTAGTCTTCCCCTACCAGGCTCATCGTCTACAACTCGAGCTTCTTGCCCCGGGGTACCATACCGGGCCCACCATGTACCCGAGACGGTTCATCCACTCCTCGAATCGGGTCTCGAAATCCAATAGAAAACATGAAATCTCATTGTGGACGACACATACATCACGAGAAAACTGCAACTTGTATTTTAAAATGAGAGGGAGAGAGAAAGAAGTTTTTATATATATTCTTGCGGTTTTTCCCAAAATCCAGAAATCTCATAGAAATCCAAAATCCCAAAATCATGAGTAAGTAAATAATGAGTATCGGCATAAGCCCCACAATACTGCATGATAACATGAAAATGTGAATGCATGAAGTGTCTAAGTAATAAATGCAATGTCTAAACTAGCACATGAGAGTAATCACACAATATTATATTTATCTAGCCTTTAGCTGATTCTATCAATAAAAGATAATATGTTCTAAAGTGTATGTGACATGGCAATTACCGATGATGACGTGTGTGAGCCGGCAAATAAGTGTACGTGGATCATGCGCATCATCGGTAATGGTGCTGGTGTCCTAACAGGCAGAGTTTCATATTAGCTAAAGAAACATATGTATGAACATGCAATGCGATAATTACAATCTGAATATAAGGGTGAATGTGTATTAACCGCTCATTTAGAATATACATATCTAACTACAAACTATATGACTCGAGTCTAAACCAGTATCTATCTAACCCACTAAGGAACTAAACTAAAGAAACTAGTCGATAGGAAATAAAAATCCGCCTAAAGTCTGAGTCGATATCTCTAGTAGTCGGCGATCCAGCCTCAATAGCGTCACGTACATAGTACGACTTTCTTGAGTCAAGAGTGCAGATCAATCATCACATCTATACCTCATACGGTAAAATCCATCGTACGGTATCCCAAAATCGGGGTACGGGCCAACTATCATATATACACATCATCGTTCGTATAGTATCATCATCAAACAATATCATGATCAAGGGTACTGTACTATAATCGCATACATACCAATATCATCAAACATATATCATCATCTGTGTAATTATCCATCGTCAAATGATCCACTAAAATATCATGTCATATATCATCTCGTGATTAAATCACATATTACAATCCAGGTTCTATTCTAGAATCTCGTACATTTCAATACCATCATCACCTATTATCGTTTATGTATAAATATACATTTCTCATTTTCCAACGATCCGCTAATATCATAATACATCTCATATCATAACACTATCGTATATCCAATAGATCACGGTATCAAGCCCAGTCATATCGACTCATCCCCATGTATCATATAACATCCTTATATCACATGTGTGTGTGTATACACACACACACACATATACACCAAGTCAAGTGTATGTGTGTGCGTGTGTGTGTCTACAGGAAACCTACGAATTTCCTCCAAGGCAGTCATCCTCTGGTTAAGTCTTTCTAAATCAATCTAGTACATCCTAAAGTCTTCAATAGGGCCCTACTCGCCAAGAATCTAAGGTCACGTCCTATTTCCTAATAACAGTACGTAATATCTCTATTCTAAGTTTGCTGGGGTGCTATACGCCATCCACCGGACTTCCCCCGTAGATATGCATCTACTCACCTGGTCTTTGTCTGCCGAAGTCGATGCCGCCATCCACTTCTTCATCGTCCGAAGTCCACGTAAGGGATACCTATACGCAAACATATATAATATCGTAAACCGAAATTGCGGATAAAAACCAAAACGGCGCACGAAACACGTATAGGTTAAAACCTATAACCCGCTCATGAAAAGAACCAAATATCTCTCGATATCGGCGTACAAACACCGATTGATCGAGATAAAACACAAACGTATAAATCTTAGTTCCAAAACTCACTAATTATAATATAAATAGGGTTTAAATTATCAAAACCTTAAAATTAATCAAATCGTTTTATTTCGCAAAAACCTAGAAAGCACTAAATTTTCGTTTTAATTCGAAACTTGATATTTTAATGAAACTAATGGCCATAATATTCACTAAATATTATAACTAAGCCATACAAACCATCACCATAATTTAATCTCATCAATTTGTATTAAATTGAAAATTCTAGTTTGCAAAAATAACCAATTTAAACACTTTTTAAAGCAAAATTCACAATTCAACAACTAAGCTTGGTTTTGCATGATCTAAATTATTAAACTACAATTTAAAATGTTAATAATGTCATGAATACCCTAATTTTATTTTTATCTTAATTATTTAATCAATTTCTAAAAATCTAGTTAGCAAAAATTAGCATAATTAGCATAATTTTAAACTAACAATTTGAAACCAGTAAGTAGATTTGGTTTTGCATTCTATTAACATGTTAATCTGCTCACTAAAACCATAATCTAATGATAAAAACCCTCACTAGAATTTTATCTCTCTCTCTCTCTCTCTCTCTCTCTCTCACACACACACACACACAGATATATATATATATATATATATATATATATATATATATATATATATATATATATATTACAAAAACCTAGTTTGCAATAATTAAGCAATTTGGACAAATTAAATGTAACAATTTATAATTTAGCTTCTAGATTAGGTTTAACATTACCTAACATATTAAACTACACATTAAGATCAATATCCAATGATGAAAACCCTAATTTGATTTAATAACCCATTCTTGAATTTTGAATCACAAAAATTAAAACCATAATTACACTTCTAATTAGCTTAATTTGAAGTATTATAGCAACAATTAAACACTTGGTTAGGATTATACCTCCACTACAGAAACCCAACATGCAACCTAGTCTCCAAAGTGCTAACTTTGATCTAAGATCCAAGCTTGATAGGTCAATGGAAAATGGATAGAGATTGGATTAGCAATTTGTGAGGTTTTTGTTTTAATTTTGGATGAATTTTTAAAGAGTTTTTGAGAGGAAATAAAGTGGGGAATTGGAGAAATGAGGGGAGGAAAATTTTAGCTAGAAATGATGAGGAAGAGAGAGAGAAGGGGGTGGAGATGTGTAGAAACTTCATAAATAAATGCCTCTTTTTAGTTTTTTCTTTAATTATCTTATTATTTCATTTTCTAACCTAGAAAACTCTAGAATTTTGGAAACAAATTAAGAAGAGAGAAGCATGCTACACACTAAATTCTAAGATGTCATGGTTCACTTTTGTAAAATTAATCCACTCCAATTTATAATTTGCACTAATTTAATGTATAATTAAAAGCTTATATTAATATTTGAATTTAATTAATTACGGAAAATATTTTAGTAAACTAATAATTTATAAGTCACTAAATAAACACCATTTACTAGTAATTACATAATTAAAATAGGTGTATTTAAATTTATATTGAAAAATAATTGTAGTTGAGTTTTACGGAAAATGCGGTTTATTTTACCGATTATCAGAAAATTCACCTAAAGGATTTTATTTATTTAATTATTTATTTATATATTTATTTTTAAAACGTTACAGCGACCCCGTCGGGGGAGGGGGTGTCGGTCATGCCTGGGGACAGGCGGGGTGACCGACATCTTCTTAGGGGGTGAGGGTCGCGAGGAGGCTCGAGACGAGCCGCTCTGGCGGCGGATCTTGGTGTGGAGCTGTGGGCGCCCAGCGGGCCTTAGAGGGTATCGGCCCGTGTGATCTATGGCCATAGGTCGTAACCTGCCGGTGGTCAGCCGTGCCGACGATGGCAGAGTCTTCTAGAGGCGGAGGAGCGGCGATCTGGGGCCCTGGCCCGGCCGTTTAGACGCGGACGAGTGCCTCCACGAGAGACTGCAGTCGATCTATTCGGCCGGCGAGGGCATTGATGACGGTCGCCGGAGGAGGTTCATCTGCGCCTCCGATGGGGGGCGACGGCTAGTACCTGGATCTTCAGGGTGATCGCTTTCCATGTGGATGAAGATCGGAAGGCCAACTTTGTTTTTTTGTGGAGTTTCGTTCCCACAAACGGCGCCAACTGATAGAGATCCTTTTCGGGTCTCCGTCAGATGTTGTCTTCTGTCGATCTCCCGGTGGATTTGGAGGTGATCTCCTGCTGCGTGTGGGTCTCAATAGGTTTTAAAGAGACTGATGGTTTGAGGAGTTTGCGCCGAGTACCTGCAAGGAAGTCCCGGAGTGGTTTGGTACCATTGAGGACCCTCCGACGATCAAGTTAGCACGAGATCCGAGCAGAATAACGGCTAAGTAGGGTGAAAAAAGCTTACTTGACCCCTCTGTGATGGGGGTTTATATAGTGGTGGCAGCACGCAGCAGCAGCAGGCGCGAGAATTTCACCGACAGTTACGCTCCCGACGTCACGCTCGCGTAATGAGCGGATCACTCATTAATGGGGATCGTGATGGCGTGGAACGTGGGATGTTGCCGGCAGAGAATCCGCGCATGGCGGGATTTGCGAAGCGGCGGTTACGCCTGCGAGTGGTGGAGTTGGTCGGTCGGAGGAACCGAAGAAGATGGCCTCGGCAGGGGAGCTCGGGAACGAGCGGGAGGGCCGAGGCCTCCTGGTCCTGTAGTAGATCGGGACGAGCTGAGAGGCCGAGGAAGCCAATTTGCAGGGGGCTCTAAGGTGAGCCAGCTTACGCTTGCAGGTCGGGTATAGGGGTGGCCTGATCGGCTCCTGCGGACCGTTTCTTCTGAGCTCTGGGACACGTCATCTGCCACGTGTCATGATCTGCGAGGTCGCCAATATAGAGCATCATCACCCACCGTGCGCACACCACCAAGCTCCCACCGTCGCCTCCTCGTCGCCATTCACCTCATCGCTGACGTCGACGTTTACATCTCCGACGAGCCATCTACCACCACCACCTCTGCCACTTCACTGCTGCCCCGAGCCCTGCACCCACGCCACCATGCCTAGCAGAGCCGAACCCAAGCCGAAGCCAACTCTAGGAGCTGCTGCGCTACTGCTGTGCTATGCTCACCGTGCATGCCATCACCGTCATCGTTGCTGCGGTGCCAACGACATATCGTCACAGGCGAGTGCTCTCCATTTGCTTACATGCTATGATAATAAATAGATTATTATTATTTTATATATTTATATATGTGTGTGTGTGTGTGTGAATCTTTTCTCATGTTTGCAAGCCTAATCTATAGACAATCAAAGTAAGCCCTCGTCTTTTCTATTGGGCTTGGACAAGTGTTATATATTTACTAAAACACAGTTTTGCTATTCTCAAGGTTTTCCACTGCGAATAAGATTAAGTGACTCATGAATAAATGAAGACTAAAGAGCAACAAGAAAAATATGTTTAATACAATGACATAAGTGTCCCATGATCAGATTGTTTTCAGGTTACATATGGAGGCTACTCAGTGCTAAGATTTTATGATTTTCAATTCATTCAATATGATATACATCCACAGTATGTATCTTATGGATAATCTAACTCTGTATATAGAGACAGAGAGAGAGAGAGACTCAGTGCTAATATTTTATGATTTTCAATTCATTCAATATGATATACATCCAATCAATATAAATCAATGTGTATCTTATGGATAATCTAACTCAGCATACACACACACAGAGATCCTAAAATACCGAAGCGTTTTAATAACAAACCATACTAATTAGATGTATTGATTTGGGGTATAATCGAGTTTAAAATCTAGTGATAACATCATATGGAAAGCATATAATCAAATAATGTTTGTTTACTTAAAAGAAACGAATGTTTCGAGTGATAACCGGACAAGATCTAGGTGTTCGATATAAAACCCTAAGAGAAAGTGATGACACCTGT
Source organism: Agapanthus africanus (assembly GCA_030015575.1). Taxonomy (NCBI): domain Eukaryota; kingdom Viridiplantae; phylum Streptophyta; class Magnoliopsida; order Asparagales; family Amaryllidaceae; genus Agapanthus; species Agapanthus africanus. The sequence continues at coordinate 416,264,688 of JASDDO010000024.1, read as the reverse complement.
AAGTGGGAATTCCTCAGATCACGACACGTAGCGGATGACGTGTCATCCGCTAAAACCCGCTAGATTTCGGAGGGCTACGGAATTGGAATAAATACAATGCATTGGGGACATTTCTCGGCATCTCGTCTCCGACCTTTTGGAGATCTCTCCGGAATACCTTCCTTATTTGCCTAGTAACCTGCCAACGGCTCGCCTCCGAGGAATTCTACAGCCGAGCTTCCACGGCCTCCTTACTTGTCTCCAAGCTGTTATAGAGCTGAGCTTTCTCGGCCTCCTCGTTTACCTCCGAGCTACCCACCGATCTGAGCTTTCTCGGCTTCCCTGTTCAATGAAGAGCACAAGCCCAAGCGTCCCCATAACGGCTCCGAGTATCTCGCCAAAACGAGATCTCCAACGCTCCATATCCCGCATCCCACGCGGGCACGTCTCTACATTAATGAGCGTATCCACCACTAATAGACATATCCCGCCACAACGCGTACGTGAGGCGGAGGCATAACGGACGGCGAGAATCTCGCACCGGTTCGCTCCATGCGACTACTAAATAAACTCTCTCTTCCAGACTACTGAGGTACGTCGAAATCATTTCCAATACACCGTTACCCTACCATTATTATTTCTCGGTACTAACTTGATCATCGGAGGGTCCTATAGTGGTTTCACACTACAGGACTTCCCTTGCAGGTAGCTTGGTGTCAACGACAACCAACAACCCATTGGGACCCACACGCTCAACCCTCACCTCAAATCTTAACCGTTCAGCCTCGCTGGCAGCAAGATCGACGGAAGACAACATCTGAGGGAGATTCCGACCTCCATCAGTTGGCACCGTCTATGGAAAATCGATTTTTCCACCTAAGAAAGTTGATCTTCCGACTTCGATTCGCTGGCTAGCGATAATCGCAACGATCCCAGCACGAGCCGTCCCATCCTCCATAATGGAGGCGGGGGCGGTTCTACTCCCTCTCCCAACATCTTTGACGCCTTATCTGCACAGATCGGTAGGCTCATGGCGATGGTGGATGCGCTCGCTTGTGTTCAAACGGCCAGCCATGCCCACCAAACCGTCGTAGCCACTCCCCGAAACGACAACACGCGTGGAGAGATGGAGGGTGCATTCGGGCCTTTGACCTCGCTCATGCCCATCTCGATGCCACGGAACACCAGCGTGCCGATTCTGGCAGTCGCGGCCCCCAGACGAGGAATGAGTCCATGACTCATTGGGCAACACCGAGATCTCGGATGTGACCAGACTACCACTTTAACTCTCACCACACTCTCTCGCCCCCTGAAGAGACGTCAGTCAGGTCACCTGGTTTCAGGCAAGACCGACGTCACCACACTCAAGGAGGCCGCATGCATGGTGAACGTCGAAGCCAACCACGAAGGGTCCACCTCGAAGATCTGAGGAATGTGATAGAATGAAACCGAAACCGCTCCGTCACACAATAGAGCGGAGATAGCAAGCACTCCGACTATGGAGAATTCTCGAGGTACCAACAGCGAATCTGATCCTTGAGAAGAAAATTGAATACATGCGGCTCGCCACCCATTCGTCCGGAGGGTCAGTGAAATACTCCGCGGATTCTCTCATGAAACCCTTCACGGAGCAGTTACTACGTGAGCGCGTCTCGTCTCGAAACAAGCCGCCCAAGGTATCCCTCTTCGATGGGAAGTCTGACCCAAAGGACCACCTGGACACGTTCACGGTGGGCATAAGCTTCTAGGATAACTCAGATGTAGCTCAATGCCGGACCTTTTCCACCACCTTTATCCGGTTCGGGCGAGATTGGTTTCGTGGTTTTGCTCCACGTTCAATCTTAACTTTTGACGAGCTAGCTACTCAGTTCCTCGGTCATTTCGTCGGCAACCGACGGCAGAAAAGGACAGTCGACTACCTGTTCACCATCAAGAGCGAGGACCGGGAATCTTTCAAAGGTTACGTCACCCGATTCTATAATGCCCTTCTGGAAGTTCCCGAGCACCGTGACGAAACGGTCATCACCGCCTTGAGATCGGGTCTTAGGCACAAAGAGTGGCTCCGCTCTTTTGCATTGGCACAACCTAAGACCATGGCCGAGATAAAAGTCTGGACCGAGCGGAAGATCCAACTCGAGTCTGAAGTGAACGCCATCCTACCCCGCGGGGACCAGACGGACCGAAAGAAACGGAACCAAGAAGAGAAGAAAATGACTGATCGACCGAAACTATATTCCCCAAGGTTTCACAAGTACACCCCCCTCAAGGTCTCTTAGGACGAGCTGCTAGAGCAAGTAAAGAGTGAGAGATTCTTCAAACTCCCTCCAATGATACAAAATCAGGGTAAGCAACCCTGCGGTCCTTATTGTGCCTTTCATCGGTCGCAGAGGCACCCGACCGAGAACTGGAAACAACTCCGTGATTATATTGAGGAGCTGATCGGGTCCGGTCACCTAGCAAAATACCTACGAGACAAATGTCAGGAAAATCAGGAGCAAACAGACCAGCCTCCACCCGGAGAATTGACGGTCGGGCAGATCATGGTCGTCTCTGTTGATTCGGCTCTGAGCAACGAGGACACCTACTGTATCCAGCCGTTCATGACCTTAGATGATCCCCTCCAAGAAATACAAGAATGTTTCTCCCATCACCTTCATTGATGAAGACCTTCATGGCATATCCCTCTTGCACAATGACCCCCTGGTGATCACGGCTTGGATAAATCAGTATGAAGTCTGGAGAATCCTAGTTGACTCAGGAAGCTCGGCGGACATCCTATTCTACGAATGTTTCTAGCGTATGAGATTAAACCCGTCGATCTCCAACCGACCTCACATGTTCTCTCTGGGTTCACGAACCACTTCGTCCGAGCCGAGGGAACGATCACCCTCCCTTTTAACATCAAGAAGGCTGGAAGAACCCGAACCATGCCGGTAAGTTTCCTCGTCGCCCAGGTTCCTTCTTCTTATAACATCCTTTTGGGTCGCCTCACATTAAACGCCTTCCAGGTTCAAATCTCGACCTACCATCTAGCCCTCAAGTTTCATCTGGGTGATGAGGGAATAGGTAGGGCCTACGGAGATCAGCAAACCGTCAGGCTTTGTCTCACTTCGACACTTCTCGAGGACAAAGAAGTTGATGTTTCTGAGGGGCCATGCGATCCTCAGGAATCTCTGGATACTCATGACGACAAAAAAGAGATCCGGGGCTCTCCAGTGGAGGCCTTGTCCGAGATTCTATTCAAGGAAGGAGACAACAGCCGAACTGTCCAAATTGGCTCCCTCTTGACCGGGGAAACTCGGGACAACCTTATCCAATTTCTCAGAAGCAACTATGATTTATTTGCTTGGACTCCTAAGGACATGCCGGGGATTGACCCCAAGGTGATCTCCCACAAGCTTGGTGTTGACTCAGAGGCCCGGCTGGTCCGACAAAAGTAAAGAAGCTTTGCGCCTGTCAAACAAAAGGCGGTTGAGGAGGAAGTGGATCGACTACTCACAGCTGGCTTCATCAGGAACCTGAACTATTCGGCTTGACTAGCCAAGTATTCATGTTCAAGAAGGCAAACGGGAAGTGGCGCATATGCGTCGAATTTACCGAGCTGAACAAGGCTTGCCGTGAGGACAACTACCCGCTCCCACGGATAAACTAGTTAGTTGACAGCTCGGCTGGTCATGAGCTGCTGAGCTTCATCGATGCATTCTTCAGTTATAAGTAAATCCGAATGAACGCAGCCGAAGAAGAGCTTACCGCCTTTACCACCGATCAAGGAGTCTACTACTACAGGTAATGCCCTGCGGCCTCAAAAACGCTGGGGCAACGTACCAGCGGCTGGTCAACAAGCTGTTCAATCCAAAAATCGGGAGAAATATGGAAGTCTGCGTCGATGACATGCTCGTGAAATCCACCCTGTCGGCCGGGCATACCGCGGATCTCGGCGATACCTTTGAGGTCCTGTGAAAGTACAAAATGAAGCGGAATCCAGCCAAGTGTGCTTTCGGCATCACGGGCAGAAAGTTCCTCAGATTCGTGGTCACACATCAAGGAATCAAGGCAAACCCGGAGAAGATCAGGACCATCATTGACATGGCGACGCCCAAAAGCAACGTTGAAATCATGCGACTCACGGGCTGGGTGGCCACTTTGAGTCGGTTCATGTCCAGGTCTGACGAAAAGTGCCTGACTTTCTTCAGAGCCTTAAGAAAAATCTCCGGGTTCGAGTTGTCTTAAGAATGTTAGGTAGCCTTCGAGCAGCTCAAGGCACATTTTACGACGCCGCCGCTTCTCACCCGACCAGTTGTAGGAGATGAGCTGCTACTATACCTGGTCATCTCCGACCAAGTCGTCAGCTCTATGCTCATCAGAGAATCTAAGGGGATACAATGACCAGTCTACTATGTCAGCCGCATTTTCAAAGATGCGGAGACCAGCCAAAGATAGTCCTAGCGCTCGTCGTCACTTCCCGGAAACTTCGACATTATTTCCATGCTCACACCATCATCGTCCTTACCAACTGACCCCTGGGGAGCATCCATGGTTCCCCCGAGTCGTCAGGCTATTTGGAGAAGTGGAGATGGGAGTTGTCGCAGTTTGACATCTAATATTGACCGAGGCAAGCCATCAAAGCCCAAGCCCTCACCGATTTCGTGGTTGAGTATACCATTCCCAATAGAGAGGAAGCACCGGCACGAGATCCCAACCCGCAACACTCAATCGAAGAAAAGTCCAGTCTAATTCCGGACTTGATACTTTATGTGGTCAGTTCCTCCACGGAGGAAGGGAGTGAGGCTGAACTGGTCATTTATGGCTCCGATAAAGACAAGATGGAATACTCTCTACGGCTCGACTTCAAGGCCTCTAACAACGCCACAGAATACGAGGCCTTATTGGTCGGTCTACGAATCACCTCGGGAGTAGGCCTAAAAAGAATTAGAATTCGCAGCGACTCCGTGTTGGTCGTTGGCCAGGTGACCGGACGATTGGAAGCCCGGGAACCCCTGATGATGAAATATTTAGCCGAGGTAAAAAGACTCCGAAGAAATTTTGATGAGGTCCAAGTGGAACAGATTCCCCGGAGCATGAACGTCGAGGCGGATGCATTGAGCAAACTCGCCTCCTCCTATTCGGCTAATCGCAAGAGGAACATCCTCTTCGATGTTCTACCATGACCCAGCGTCGTCAACAACGAAGTGATATACCGAATTTACACTACTAAGGGGAATATCCCGGATTGGAGAAGACCCAAAATGAAATTACTCAAGGACGGAATGCTCCCCGAAGACCGAAAGGAAGCACGCCGGCTCCGCATGAAAGCTCGCCACTTCATATGGAACAAAGAGAACTTATACAGAAAGTCGTACACCCAACCTCTACTCAGATGCGTCGATTCTGACGAAGCAGAGTTCGTTCTCCGAAAGATACACGAGGGGATGGGAGGAGCGCATCAAAGAGCCCGCAACCTAGTTCAAAAGACACTTCTAAAGGGTTATTACTAGCTAACTATCCACCAAGACGCAAAAAAGCTAGTCAGAAGGTACAAGATACGTCAACTCTTCGGCAGCTCCCCTCGGTTTCCCGCCATCGAGTTGACACCACTGAGTTCCCCTTGGCCATTCGTGCTGTGGGTGATGGACTGTTAGGGTTCCTAGCGCCCTGGCTATCAACCACGGCCGTTGCGGAATGAAAAGTTTTGGTGTTTAAAACTTGGCGCTAGAAACAACTACCTAAATTTGAAACCAAACATGAAACTAGCAAGCTATAGAAGTTCTAGCTACTGTGATAGAGTGTATTTCCAAAAGATCCGTGTCTTTTGGTCTTCTACTCTTTTCCTTAGCTCCTTGAGGTCTCCTTGATCAAGCTTGACCGCCAGTCTTCCTCTATCGAAGATGATCCACCCGAGAGATGTGGTTCATGGCTCTATCTCCACACTAAAAGTCTAGTGGAGCAACTAGGGATTCTAGATTGCTAATCTAGAGTATTTAGGATGTAGTAAGCTTTTCTTAGTGTATTTCTATCTCTCATCCATCCTTGGTTCTCAACACATGAGATGGTAGGGTGGAAGATCATGAAGGAGGAGGAGCTCAAGAAAGCCTAGTGAGGAGAGATGAGAAAAATTGGTGAGAACAATTTCATCCAAAAAACCAAATGAGAGAATATTATGAAGCATGGTTTTTTAAAAACATTTTTCCAATAAACATATAGCAACCATACTTGAATAGTTTGCACAAATGAATATACAATTCATTTGTCAATATTATTCAAGCATGGTTCTCACCATTCTCACCTCACTACCTTTACATCTCATTTTCCATTTAAATAAATAAATGGATAAACTAAAATGAGGTATCCACCTTCTAGAATGTTTTTCGTATAAATACGGAATACACTCAACTGTATATACATACCCGTATTCGTATCAAAATACGAATACCCAAAGAGATAGAATAACACAAAGAACATAATACTAGAATATACACATCGAAATATATATATGTAAATTATTAAATCAATATCTGATTTAATAATCCGGCTCAATCCTAAACCGGCTAGTATTATCAACAGTCCGATCGAAAGTACGGGTAATTAGTATAATCATTCGATTGGAACCCTACAAGTATCAAAATACAGCTACTACATCATTTCGCCTGAACCAGGGAAACCCTCTGTGTGGGACTCTAAAGACTCGACAGTATGCTGGCAGCGAGTTACGGGATAAATGCATAACCACAACCACGTCAGCGGCACTAGCTGTACATAACGGCTACCCAGATACCTGTCGAAAAAGAAGGCCGACGAGCAAACTCATCCGGATCCCTACTGAGCCTATCTGTGACAATCTCCGTACAGTCCGGTCTCTTCGTCTAAGAGTATCTCATATCGGGTCTAGGGGTGAATAAAGTCAGACCCCTAATAACGCAATATTTCGTGTCGGTGTGAAGCCCATCACCCACTGAGAAACTACTGATCCAAATCAGTAATTCTCGTCCACCTTGACCAAGGATTTCTGGTGATGGCCACCCGTGCACAGTGCGACATCAACCCCCAATACCGGGAGAGACAAATCCCCGACTATCCGCTCACTGCCTCTATGTGGATCGGGACTGTACCCAACTAAAACCTGTTTGCATGACTCTTTTGAGCCATGGTAGGGTAGTAATCAAAGCACAGTGGGAACTCATACGAGAAAAATGACGATCTCAGGTCGAAGGACTAACCTTTACTCATGTCACCCGAGAACTGCTATCTGACAATAGGTATAATACCATCTAGCATGTTCCCGGCGAGTCCGTCCAGTGTACTCATCCCCAGTAAGCACCTGTATACGATCTTAGGTGCGAAAGACTAATAGCTGTGGGACCAACCATCGTCCCTCGTTGGGATCAAGAAACGTATACACCAGTCTACTCCGGAATATCGATGCCTAGTCTCGATACTCTCACGACTAAGGACATTTAAGGATGTGCTTATGGACTACCCAGCCCCCATATGTATGATCGCCATCATAACGCTGGTAGTCAAGAAAGAATCCTATGGACTCTATCAACATGTAATAGTGATATGTAATACCACATAATGCATATACATGATGATAAAGACAAACCGGATAGCATACTATCATTTTGAGTAAGATTATTCTACCCATATAGGTCCTCCCTCAATCATCATAATCGCATGCCTGCGATTACAATAATTGATTTGAGGGCATTATATCTAATATGGACATGATTGGCCAACTCCCCACCGGCACGGGTAGCCACAAATACATTCTTGTCGCCGTGTACTACTTTACGAAATGGGTCGAAACCATACCGATTAGGAAACCGGATGCCGCCTGCATGGTGAAGTTCCTAGAGAACAATGTAATTGCCTGATTTAGAATTCCAAGGTGCATCATCACCGACCACGGAACCAACTTCGAGAACGACAAAGTCAGAGAATTCTGCAGCGACTATCACATATTAATGAAGTTCTCCGCTGTCGCACATCCCCAGTGCAACGGGCAAGCCGAGGTAGCAAACTGAGGTGTCATCTGGGGCCTCAGAGCCTGCCTGGAAGGAAGACAGGGCGGATGGGTCGAGGAACTGCCACAGGTGTTGTGGGCATTACGACGTCAAAGAAGACACCCACAGGGGAAATCCTGATCAATCTCTGTTACGGCACCGAGGCAGTGGTCCCCGCAGAAATTGGCATTTCCAGTTATCGAGTCGAGCACTTTGATGGTGAGTCAAATGTCTTGGCCCTTCGAAGCAATTTGGATATCCTACTGAAGAAGAGAGACCGGGCGCAAATAAGAATGGCCGCATATCAGCAACAGACCACCCAATATTACAATGTCCGCGTCAAGCACCGAGCATTCAGGACAAGAGACTTGGTCCTACGACGAAATGAGTTCGGGGACCAAAGAAGACTGCACAAATTTTCTCCGAAGTGGGGCGGACCCTTCTTCATGACCGAGGCGTTGCCCGGAGGAAGCCACCGCCTCCAAGATTCCTTGGGTTGCGACTTTCTACGGCTATATAATGCAGAAAAACTAAAATTGTATAGATGAACTTGTACCTTCTCGAATAATAAGATTTCTATTTTTATGTCAATAAAATTTATTTTCCGAGCTAAGCCCTTACGCAAGTAGATTCTTGCTCGGTTCCGAGAAGCGGCGTACAGCCCTTTGTTCGTTGACTTCATTCTCCACTCGACCAAACAGAAGTTCTACAGCCTTCTCTCGAGCCCACGAGCTGAGAGAAGGGAGGTATCCCCAGCCAGCCTCTTTCCTAGACGAATGAAAACCCGGGTGCAACTGTAGGCAGCTGACATAAGCTTCACCTCACCAATCTTACCTCGGCTCTAGGGTGAGGAACGAGTTCATAAAACAATAGAAAGTTTATTAATGGACGAAAACAAAAAAAGAGACGAAAAATTCCTTAAGCAAACGAAAGAGTTTTATTGATAAGGGGTATTCTCGGCTCCTCAGCCTTACAAAAATGCCCGGGGATCGCAAAATAAAAACTATTACAGCAAAGGGGGAAGAGGATCAAGAAAGCATTGATCATGATATTCAAAGCAGATACCCCCCAACCGAGCCTAGACGGCGTCCTATCGCTCCCTCTGCTGATGCCTGTGGACCCGAGCAGCTACGGTTCCGTCAGGCACTCCCGTCGTCACGCATGAAGCTATGATTAGCATCTACTGGAAAGCTCGGTCAAGGATATTTATCGAGCGGTCCCACATGCTCTTCGAGATCAGAACTCATGGGCCATACGCATCTTGTCAGTAGACTCCTCCAGGGCCTGCTGGGACAAAGTCCCAAAAAGGCCCAGGGAGAACCTCCACAACGTGTAGATAAGCATCTACAGAACGGAGGATCTGTTAGTTATATGTATGCCCTAGAGGCCATTGTTATACATGCAATGTATATTGTAGTGGATGCTTAGACATATATAAGGAGGACTTTCTTGCTCGACATGATAGTATGCTATCTGGTTGCACATTATCTTAACATGTTAACAAATACTGTTTTCTGATCACATGTTATAAAGCCCTTAGGATGATTACTTGACTACCAGGATTATGATGCAGATCATACTAGTGGGGACAGGATAGTCAATAAGTACATCCTTCAAATATTCCTAGTCGTGGGAGTATCGAGATATGGAATCGGTACTCCAGAGTAGACTAGTGTATGCTCTTCTTGACCCATATGATGGGCGATGGATGATCCCATATCCATTAGTGTTTGACATCAAAGAAGGCATACGGGTGCTCAGTGGAGACTGGGTACACTGGACGGACTCGCCAAAAACTCCTAGATGGTATTAAAGCTATCGTCGGATAGCAGTTCTCTGGTGACACTGGTACATGTTAATCTTAGACCCGAGATCGTCATAGAGTCTTGTGTGATTTCCACCATACCACGGTCAAGAGATCGTGCAAAAAGGTGGTTTTTGGGTACAGTCCCGAGTCACATGGAGGCAATGAGCGATAGGAGGGGTTCCGTCTCTCCCGGTATTGGGAGTTGATGTTGCGCTATGCTCGATTGGCCATAATAGGAAATCTCTGGCCAGGGTTGCTGAGATTTACTGCTAAGTGTTAGCAGTAGTTTCTCAAACCGTTATGGACCTCGTATCGGCATGACTTATCAGGCTATTGGGGTCTGATGTTATACCACCCCCAGGCTGTGATATGCGACATATCAGACGAAGAGACCGGACTGTACGGTAGTGTTACTGATTGGATTCGCAGGAGTTATAGCAGGCTTGCCTGTTGATCTTCTGATTGCTCAATACCCGAGTGGCCATTACGTTTAGCAGACCGCTTGTGGCTTGTGGGTGTTTGATATGATCACCACCTACTGCCGGCGTATTGACAAGTCTTTAGAGTCCTACACAGAGGTTTCCTGGTTCAGGCGAAATGGAGTAGGAGCACATATGTGATATGTGCGGGACCGAGATTAATACGAGTATGTGATATCGTATTCTATTCTCGCGAGATATGATATCGGTCGGGTGTATGTGATATAGCCAGGTTATCGGATCAAGTGTTGATTCGACAAGTTGATTTATTTGATATCAGTCGGTTATATGTATTATAGCCGGATTATTAAATTAAGAGTTGATTTAATAATTTAATGTATAATTATATATTTGATATATTAAATTATATTGACTAATATTAGCTCACTTAAGATTTCTTTTCTCACTTTATAATACATTGATATATATGTGATATATGTTAAATGTATTGTTTTCATTTTGCACAAAATATATATGTGATATATATTATTGTGTCATGCTAGGTTACACATGCAACATGTATGTATGAGACTCACACCATGCTAGGGTTAAGTTAGGGTTTTATTTGTATTAAGTAACTCAAACACTTGGATAATGAGTCATGGTAGAAGCTTAGAGAAGCTTGTGGAAAACATTGACTTAGTCCACTTGTTTGTCTAGCTTAAGATATTTTTCAACCCAACCCTTAACTCATAGCTATGGTTAAGTCTCTACAATGATTAGGGGATGACATACACAAAGCATGGGTGCATTTCTAACCTCATGAGTTCATTGATCTCTTCATCACTTCTTCTTCCTCACTTGAAAAAGCTTGCTAGTTTTTTCTAAATGATGATGCCTTGTGAGAAAAATTAATCTATAGTGAGCCCACTTCCTACTTCATCATCCTCTACTATTAGCCATTTAGTTTAGGATATTTGCTTCACTAATCTACACAATTAGTGAAGAGATAGCATGAGCTAGTGTCTCCTCGACGTAGATCATTTTCGGCCTCGAAGACTTCGAAAGAAGCTTGTTCGTTTCTTCATGGGAGCCTCTAAAGAGTCCGGGGATTCGTGATCGCAGCGAAGGGACTACTACACGGAGCTATTGAAGTGAAGGACCGGTCTATAAAGGTCGTATTCCTTGTTCACTTAGATGTAAAGAGCTTACATATCATGTTTAACCCTAAGTCTCTAGTTATGATCTTGGTTAGGTTTTGTTTAGCACCCCAAAAATTTTAAAGTAGCATGATTGATACTTTCTAAAACCTTGCTAAGGTGCTAAGCTAACCCTACAGTGGTATCAGAGCCAAGCTAGAGCATTAGGCATTGTCTAGACGAAATTTAAAGTCCGATCGAATTCCGAAAGCCCGAAATGACCCTCTTTTCTGGAAATTTTTCCAAAAGTTGGATTTTTTTCATTGGATTTTTTTCATGTTAAAAATACTCAGAAAATCATGCAGGGAATTCTATGGACACACCTGAAGAACGAAACCCTAACTCGTCCAAGTGACCGCGGATCTACGGCCAAAACATAGTTTTGGCGGCGGATCCGCGGCGCCGCTTGAGAGGCTTGGGTCGGACCCTTCAGCTGTTGGTCCGTAGGTACTGGGGCATGCTTCTGGGAACTTTTAATTTTGCTTATGTGTTGAACTCTCTGGGAATTTTGGGAATTCATTGATTCGATCGAATTATCTAACTTCGCCTAGCTATCTGTGATTGTGATACAATATTTGGAATCCACATAATTGGTTATGTGATAACTAGTTTGAATTTTATAAATCTTGCACTTTAGTCTCATTTAATCAGTTGCCATAGGATTTTGATGTGGATCAAAAGTCCGTCGCAATTTCATAGTGTACGCGGATACTCGTCGGGTATCCTTATTAGAGAGCCACATCCCATAGCCCCGACCAAGTGATTGTAGGAGGACCCCGTAGTCAAAAGCATCCGTTCGGGTGCTCGCGGCTGCGTTGTTCCACCTTAGTGCACTTCGTCGACGGCACCGGGGGTGCGGCCGTCTATTAAAGTTTCCGACGAGCATTCGATCATATTATCGGGAATCTTGTTGAATCACCCGACAGATTATTGGAAAGTGTTTTCAATATTGAGACTAAAATGTGGGGTTTATAATTTTTAGGCATGTGATGTCTAAGGAATTCATTTGGTTAGGCATGAAATCTAATGTATGTGATATATTGGGTTTATGATGTCTAAGGTAGTTGCGGATTCCAACTGTTGTAGTTTTTCACTTTCTTTTCTGCGACCATAAGTGTAATATGTGGTGTATCGCCGGTTTCGTTGCTATACGTCAACGACAATTGGGATACGCATATTTACTTACATTGGTGACATGTGATGTTATGTGTTGCTGTGATATGTTATATTGGATAGTCGTGTTCTGAATAGCCGGGGGTTTTTTCGTAAGATGAGAGTTTTTTTATTTTCATTCATGTAAAAGCTTGTATGTAATATTCTTTTATTGGGGCACTTCCGGATTGAGGATGATGTTACCATTGTATATTATTTACTTTTCCGCATAAGGATAGACCTAAGGCGGGGAGCACAAGTGACCGGGTTCTACGGTACAGTGGGAGACTATCTCGAGGAGTCGAGACCGGATCTCCTAACTCAAGAATTGGTAGGGTTGCTTGCCGCTCTCGTAGGAGTCTAGGGATGTGGGTTTGGCTATTCATCACGACCGTAGAATCCTCGTTTTTTCTGGCTTAAATAAAACACGGAATTCCTAGTATATCCAATATTTCATATGTGATTCTTATGCTGCCGATATTCTGCGATGTGATCATTTGATATGTTCTGGACGAATGCTTATATTATATATATGAGATATAATAAATATTGCTGCTTTCGTTTCTTATGTGATGCTTAGGAAGCATAAATAAATGGGACTTTATTAATGAGATTAATGAAATAAAAGAAACCTAAAGATGTTGTAGAAACTTGTTTAAAAACTGGTAGCTCTAGTTCTTGCTTTGCATAGCGGTATTTCTTGTAGAATATCCAGCACCTTATTCGATAAGGAAAGAGCCGAGATCCCTTCACCGGGAGTGACCTCTTTAGAGAAACTAGCAGATGCTATAAACACGGTTTGTCTTTTGATTGCTTCTATAGTTTTTTCTTTGCATGGTGGTATTTATGAAATATCCTGCACCTTATTCGATGAGGAAAGAGCCGAGATCCCTTCACAGGAGTGACCTCTTTAGCAAAACTAGTAAAAGTCTCAAAAACACTCCTTTTAAAATTCACTCGATTCTACAACGATATCAAGTTCATTACGCTCATGGTTTTCTTAAAAACCTGCGTAGCCCTCCGTCATTTTAGATAAGTACTACTTAGTATTCATGCTACGTCTGTTGACCTCCGTCAAGACGTAGTGTGCGGTACCTGACTAGTATTTATCTGCTGCATACGATGCGATTGGATTAGGGTAGTCGAGCGGCCTTGTTGACCTCCGTCAAGGGTCGTGCGGGTGGATTTGATTCAATCATGAAATGTATGGGTAGAACTTGAGTAGCAGCCTATGGTTTGTTGACCCCCGTCAAGGTCATAGGACACTAAGGGCAAAATATTATCGGGAATTTCAAGTGTTGAAATTTGCAATGAGATTGCATACCTTCTATGAGATAGTTAGATCCCGATACCCACTGCAAGTAAGAGTTACTCCTGGGAGAGTTTTACACATGACAATTAGCCGATCAAGTAGGTGTCTAGAAAGGTGTTAACGGGGTTACGCCCCTTGGAAAACGAGGTTTATTTTAATTAGGTCCGTACGAAAGCACGGGGAACCTCCCTCAAAGTACCGACACTGGCCTGGCCGAAAGATTGGCGAACTTGTAGGGTGTAATTAATCCCGGCTAGTCTTAGCTTTTAGGATTTGAAGGAAGATTTGACTAAAACAGTGGGAGCCATCCTGATTAGATATTCTGATAACCAATCTAATCTTGCAAGAGCGCATGCAGAGTATTTTCTTCTCTCTCTCTCTCCTGGTAGCAACCATGTCACGCCTTAATCAAGATAATAATATGGATGCATTAACCGAACCTGCTTATTATACTGAGCTAGGGAACGTTGGTTCTACTCTATCTTATAACTGTTATAAGTCCAAGCAGGAAATAAGGAAATATCCGGATTCCCATGCCACCCAATTCGAAGAAAGTGCATGTTGATGCATATTTTTCGGGTGTCCTTATTACCGAGAACTGTTTTTCAGTATCCTCTAATTTCTGGGTATATGATACCGGATCAGGATCCCGCATATGTAATATGTTACATGGGCTACAGATAGGTAGAGAACTGAGAATGGGTGATATGTCTCTAAGTGTTAGAGAATGGTGCAATTGTTGCAGCCAAGCCTGTTGGCAGATATCACCTTGTATTAAATACATTGATTCTGAATGAATGTTATTACATACCGAACCTGATATACAACATTACATCATGTTCTTTACTGAGTTAAAGAAGGATATAATTCTGTATTGGAGGATAATGTTGTGAACATTTTCCTGAATCAAGAGTTGATTCGATCAGGCACGTTATATAATAGCATATACGTTCTAAAATCAAACCACAGTTCAAAGTATATAGAACACAGACAAGAGGAGCAGTTCAGAAATGAACGAATCCTTCTTGAGGCTTTATAGACTGGGTCATATCAATGCGACACGACCAGCTAAGTTACATAAGGATGAATATAAGAATTCGTTCGAATTTTCATCTTATGCTACTTGCCAGTCTTGTCTCAAAGGTAATATGACCAATACTCCGTTTACTGGAAACAGAGAAAGAGTTAGTGAACTCTTGGGACAGATACATGATGATGTATATGGTCCCATGTCTACAAATACCAAGGTTAGTTCTTGGTACTTCATTATATTCACTGATCATCTCTTAGGATTTAGACATATGTTCCTGTTGAAACACAAGTCTGAAATTTTTGAGAAATTCAAAGAATATAAGCTTGAAGTTAAGAACCAAACGGGTAGAAGTATTAAAGTCCTACGATGTGATCGAGGAGGCGAATACCTGCATATTCTAAAAGGATAATGTGATTCTCTCTCGGCTTACTCCTGCGTATATACCACAGCACAACGGTGTATCGGGGCAGAGGTATCGCACCCTATGAGATATGGCGTGCTCTATGATGAGTATTGCTAAGTTACCTATTTCCTTTTGGTGTTATGCACTTAAGAAGCTGCATACCTATTGAATAGGGTTCCATCCAAATCAGTGCCTACCACTACATATGAGATATGGAATGGGAAGAAACCATATCTTAAACGAGTTAAGATGTGGGGTTGTCCGACCTATGTTGAAAAGAAAAATCCGGACAAGCTCGGGACAAGCTCGAGGCAAGGTCAGTTCTGTAAATTTGTAGGATATCCCGAACATTTGTGAGGGTATATCTTCTACCACTCTGAGGAGAAAAAGGTGTTTTGTTTCTCAGCATGACACCTTTTTAGAAAAGGAAATTCTTGTGAAGAAATTAGTGGTCATGAGATTAAACTGGAAGGAGTTCCAGCAAGACAAACTAACAGCTGATGATTTGGTAAAACCAAAGGATTCAATAGTTTCCAACGAATCTCAGCCTCTCCGCGAATCTGGTAGGGTTCCTCATCCACTTGAGAGATACTACGGTTTTCTTAGTGACAGTGGGAGCGAGGATTGCATCATGAGATGATAGCCCAATCGGGTTCAGGTAGAAGGAACGTCTGTTTTGATGTGATAGTCAAAGAGTTTGACTTCATCAAAATGGTAGATGAACCTTATATATACAAGAAGGTTGTAGAGAGTAAGGTTGTCTTCCACGTACTGTATGTAGATGACATACTCTTGATAGGAAATGGTTCCTATGCTACACTCGGTCAAGCTCCTCTTATCACAAGGATTCTCAATATAAGATCTGGATGATACCTACTACATCTTGTGGATTATGATCTATGGTGATAGATCTATGTGGATGTTGGGAGTGTCCCAAATCCAGGTACATTAACACCATACTAAAAGGGTTTAGTATGGAAGATTCTAAGCGTGGTGGTTCGCCAACTTACTCATGGATCACTCTCTCCAAGATAGATTTGGAGAGAGCTCGCGTGCAAGGGATACCCTATGCTTCGGCAGTAGGCTCTATCGGAGTGTGCGTTAGAGTGTGCGATGTTATGTACCAGACTAGATGTAAATGACTCACTAGGTGTAATGATCAGGAATCAATCGAATATTGGGAGAATCACTGGACAGCTATGAAGGACATTCTTAAATACTTGAGAAGCACTAAAAGAAAGTTCTTGGTTCCAGCTTTCAAAGTGATAAGTTCGACTGAGAGTCAGTCACAGGCATTGTCTTTACCCTCAGTGGAGGGACGGTATGTTGGAAGAGTTCCAAGCTAGATACCGTGATATACTAAACGATAAAGGCTGAATACATTGCTACCAACGATACTACCAAAGTGGTTGTTTGGACATTTCTTGTTCATGAGATGAACAAGGTTCCTACCATTGAGCGTCCAATAACTGTTATTGTGACAACAATGGAGTTTTAGCTTTGGCCTAGGTACACCGATCCCATCAGCGTTCCAGACATATTCTGAGGCAAGTATCACCTGATCAGGGAAATGGTTGATCTTCAAGGGATCGAGGTCAGGAGAGTTGACACGAAGGATGACACATCGGATCCATTCACAAAGGCCATACCCCTAGATATACTTCTCTACAATGGTTGAGTATGGGATACTACAACCACTGCTACATTGTTGGGTATTGGATACTACAACAGATGGCCTTAGTGCAAATGGGAGATTGTTAGTTATATGTATGCCCTAGAGGCCATTACTGTACATGCGATGTATATTGTAGTGCATGCTTGGACATATATAAGGAGGACTTTCTCGCTCGACATGATAGTATGCTATCTGGTTGCACTTTATCTTAACATGTTAACAAATATTGTTTTGTGATCACATGTTGATAAAGCCCTTAGGATGATTACTTGACTACCAGGATTATAATGCAGATCATACTAGTGGGGACAGGGTAGTCGATAAGTATATCCTTCAAATGTTCCTAGTCGTGGGAGTATCGAGACAGGGCATCGGTATTCCAGAGTAGACTAGCGTATCCGCTTCTTGACCCATATGATAGGCGATGGATGATCCCATATCCATTGGTGTTTGACATCAGAGAAGGCATACGGATACTCAGTGAAGACTGAGTACACTGGAAGGACTCGCCGAGAACTCCTAGATGGTATTATACCTATCGTCGGATAGCAGTTCTCTGGTGACACTGGTACAGGTTAGTCTGTAGACCCGAGATCGTCATAGAGTCTTGTGTGATTCCTACTGTGCTTTGATTTCCACCATACCACGGTCAAGAGATCGTGCAAAAAGGTGGTTTTTGGGTACAGTCCCGAGTCACATGGAGGCAATGAGCGATAGGAGGGGTTTCGTCTATCCCGGTATTGAGAGTTGATGTTGCGCTATGCTCGATTGGCCATAACAGGAAATCCCTGGCCAGGGTTGATGAGATTTACCGGTAAGTGTTACCAGTAGTTTCTCAAACCGTTATGGACCTCGTATCGGCATAACTTATCAGGCTATTGGGGTCTGACGTTATACCACCCCCAGGCTGTGACATGCGACATATCAGACGAAGAGACCGGACTGTATGGTAGTATTACTGATTGGATTCGCAGGAATTATAGTAGGCTTGCTTGTTGATCTTCTGATCGCTCAATACCTGGGTGGCCGTTACATTTAGAAGACCACTTACGGCTTGTGGGTGTTTGATATGATCATCACCTACTGCCGGCGTAATGACGAGTCTTTAGAGTCCTACACAGAGGTTTCCTGGTTCATGTGAAATGGAGTAGGAGCACATATGTGATATGTGCGGGGCCGAGATTAATACGAGTATGTGATATCGTATTCTATTCTCGCGATATGTGATATCGGTCGGGTGTATGTGATATAGTCGGGTTATCAGATCAAGTGTTGATTCGATAAGTTGATTTATTTGATATTAGTCGGTTATATGTATTATAGCCGGATTATTAAATTAAGAGTTGATAAAATAATTTAATGTATAATTATATATTTGATATATTAAATTACATTGACTAATATTAGCTCACTTAAGATTTCTTTTCTCACTTTATGATACATTGATATATATGTGATATATGTTAAATGTATTGTTTTCATTTTGCACAAAATATATATGTGATATATATTGTTGTGTCATGCTAGGTTACACATGCAACATGTATGTATGAGACTCACACCATGCTAGGGTTAAGTTTGGGTTTTATTTGTCTTAAGTAATTCAAACACTTGGATAATGAGTCATGGCAGAAGCTTGGAGAAGCTTGTGGAAAACATTGACTTAGTCCACTTGTTTGTCTAGCTTAAGATATTTTCAACCCAACCCTTAACTCATAGCTATGGTTAAGTCTCTACAATGGTTAGGGGATGACATACACAAACCATGGTTGCATTTCTAACCTCATGAGTTCATTGATCTCTTCATCACTTCTTCTTCCTCACTTGAAAAAACTTGTTAGTTTTTTCTAAGTGATGATGCCTTGTGAAAAAAATTAATCTAAAGTGAGCCCACTTCCTATTTCATCATCCTCTACTATTAGCCATTTAGTTTAGGGTGTTTACTTCACTAATCTACACAAATAGTGAAGAGATAGCATGAGCTAGTGTCTCCTCGACGTAGATCATTTTCGGTCTCGAAGACTTCGAAGCAAGATTGTTCGTTTCTTCATGGGAGCCTCTAAAGAGTCCGGGGATTTGTGATCGCAGCGAAGGGACTACTACACGAAGCTATTGAAGTGAAGGACCGGTCTACAAAAGTTGTATTCCTTGTTCACTTAGATGTAAAGAGTTTACATATCATGTTTAACCCTAAGTCTCTACTTATGATATTGGTTAAGGTTTGTTTAGCACCCCAAAAATTTTTAAGTAGCATGATTAATACTTGCCAAAACCTTGCTAAGGTGCTAAGCTAACCTTACAGGATCGGCGTGGGAGCAAACGCCCGCAATGACTCTCAAGGAGACCTATCACGGCCTCGTATGTCACCTCGGAACCGTTAAAGCCGTAATGATATACATCGTTGCGTGTCACGATGTCTCGGATGTTGTATATGTCACCGTCCATCAGCAAACTGCAGATTGCGAAAAACGGTCCAATACTTCATGGTTACTAAGAAGGGGCCAAACATACACTATTTATAGCCTCAACAGAAATCCCCTAACAATCGAGATCTTCTTACGCCACGATATGAATCACAGGATATCGCATCTCCCCGATAAGGCACCGCCATGTGGCATCCGGTCACTGGCGTCCTCCCTTTCACGTGGATCAAGGAAGATTAACTGACTCTTCAGGAGATTCGCGCGTATCTCAAGATGCTTGCCATGTACCGTGTAGCATGTATCTCCAGATGCCCGCCATGCACCACGTAGCGCTGAGAATCAAGGAAGCGCGAAATATCGGAGTCATGACAATCCAAGAATTCGTTAACCAGTCCACACGAATGAAGTCCTATCCCGAAGCCCTCACCATGAGGCGGCTAAGCAGCTTCCTACTTGGCCCATCCGAAGCGGGTAGCTTCCTGCCCAACCATACTGTGGATCCAAAGCCCTCATCATGAGGCAGCCAAGCAGTTTCCTGCTTGGCCGATCCGCAACAGGTAGCTTCCTGCCCAACAACGCTGTGGATCAAAGCCCTCATCATGAGGCGGCCAAACAGCTTCCTGCTCGGCCTATCCGCAGTGGGTAGCTTCCTTCCTAGCAACACCGTAGATCCAAAACCCTCATTATGAGGCAGCCAAGCAGCTTCCTGCTCAGCCCATCCACAGTGAGTAACTTCTTGCCCAGTAACGTTGTGGATCCAAAGCCCTCATCATGAGGTCTCCAAGAAGCTTTCTGCTCAGCCCATCCGCGGGGGTAGCTTCCTACCCAACAATGCTGTGGATCTAAAGCCCTCATCAAGAGGTGGCCAAGCAGCTTCCTACTCGGTCCATCTGCAGCGGGTAGCTTTCTGCCCAACAACGCTATGGATCCAAAGCCTTCATCGCAAGGACGATGGGCGGCTTCCTGCTCGACCTTAACGGCAGAACCTAAGGCCACACATCAAAGTCGGTAGGTCGACCATACCCGGGCATGAAGTAGATAAGCTCACCTAAGAAGATAAAGCTCGGATTCGGTCGATAACCGGCGCAACTCCAACCCTACTCGGATCCGAGGGAGCGGCCGCGCTAAGCTCTACTGAGGCCTATTTCTACTTGGTATCCTGGTGTTCGCTCGGTCTACGTCACCTCGACTCCGGGGAGAGGAGGGACACCGGTCTATTTCTACTTGGTATCCGTGTTTGGTGTTCGCTCGGTCTACATCGCCTCGACTCCGGGGTGAGGAGGGACACCGGTCTATTTCCACTTGGTATCCGTATTTGGTGTTCGCTCGGTCAACATCGCCTCGACTCCAGGGTGAGGAGGGACACCGGTCTATTTCCACTTGGTATCCGTGTTTAGTGTTCGCTCAGTCTACGTTTCCTCGACTCCAAGGTGAGGAGGAACACCGGTCTATTTCTACTTGATATCCGTGTTGGGTGTTCGCTCGGTCTACGTCACCTCGATTACGGGGTGAGGAGGGACACCGGTCTATCCACTCTTATGAAATAAATAAGGATGAAAACATTACAGCCATGCACATTATGGACGAGCTAAAAATACTTTATTGATGTTCCAAATTATATACAAGGTATTATGAACTCCTCAGCTTTACAAAATACCCGAAGGCCTACAAAAATAAAAGAAGAAAATGGGGGATAGGGGGCAGGAAGGACGGCGGCTTCAAACCGCCTTCTCAGCCGGGGCATCCACGCCATCCGCCTACTCGGCCGATCCGCCAAGGGCCTCGACCGCAACCGCCTTCTCGACGCCTCCGACCGCAGCCTCACCTCCACCCGCCAGCTCGGCGCTACTACCGGGGGGTCCTTCCTTCGCAAGGGGATACCTTGCTCGAAGCTTCCGGTCTTCAAAATAGGGCATTTCTTCCTTAACGGCATCGAGGGTATTGTGCCACCCAACGGCCGCGGAATCGGCTAGGTTGACATAAAATTGGTCGGACGCCTTGTAGTCTTCCACGGTCTTTTCCACTCTACCCTTGACCCACTTCACCGCCTCATGGGTCGCCCAGGTATCTCTCTTAAATGAGTCCATCTGCCTCTTCATGGCATGATAGAACTCATTAATCTCATCGACCCGAGCCTAAAGGTCCTGGTTAGATTCGGTCAGGGCCCTGTGAGACTCCTTCAGCCTTGCGACCATTAGGCCCTCCGCGACCAGTCTCGAGTCCAGGGAGGCTGCATTGTCCTCCACCTCCTTTAGTTTGGCGAGAAGCTCTTCCTCATGCGAGGATGACTCTCCGGAATTTTTCATCGTCATGGCCACCTCCTCAGCCTCTATGGCTGCAAGGAGGGCATAATGCTGAAGAACCTGGACAAAAATATGAACAGTTTTCATCAGAAGAAAAACAGAGAAAAAAGTACTTGGAAATTTTTTAGAATATTACCGACCTGGATTACCTCCTGGGCTATTGCCGCCACTTGGGACTTCATGGTGCCCTGGGGAATTTTGGCCCCCGCTGCTTTCTCTATGTCCGCCAGCAAGCTTCCGGCCATAGAGAGCCCCAACAGCACCTCAATGCAGAAGCCGCCCTCTTGCACCTGTATCTCGGCCGAGGGTGGCCGGGAAACCATTCTCTTGAGTGTCTTGGCCGAAGACTCGGCGGAGGGCGGCGTCTCCGTCCTGGCCCGGGGAGCCAGATCCCAGGCGTGCTTCTGCCCTCCACTCCAACGTTCTTCCGAAATGGGAGGAGCAACAGCTACATTAGCAAGAGGAGCTTGCCAGGGGACCGCGCCGGGTGCGGGCTTGGACAAACTAGCACCGCTGCCCTTCCTCTCCCGCATCTTGGCAGCCATGATCTTCGATCAATCTATTGGCTCTGCGAAAGAAAACGAAGGAAAAGGTCAGTAGCATGAATGACAAAACTATGCTAAGCCTAAATTAATCGGAGAAGTCCTAATTTACCCCTGAAGTGTGCAGGATTGAGTCCCGCCCAGCTCAAGGACTGCTCAGAAAGCAGAATATCGGCCCGTTGGATCAGCTCACACTGCGACACTATCCCTGCTTCGGGGCATCTGACTGCTTTACCCTTGGGAAATCCGCCCTATGCTATTTGGTGGGCACTGATCAATCCTCTCCCTCCGGAGGATCGACGAAAATAAACTTCTCCTTCCACTCGTAGATAGAAGAAGAGATGACCACTACCCCTGACCCGGCCGCCCTACCCTTATGTCTTTTGAAAGAAAGGTAAACCCAGCTTGGCTCGTTCTTTCGAATGCCAGGATGATTTTTGTAGCAAAAGAAGGTGGCTCACATCGAAGGGGATCCGATCAATCTTCAACCAAACCAGGAACCCGAGGAAAGTTCTCCGCGAGTTCGACGCTAGCTGGCCCGGGGCAAGCCGGAAGCAATGGAGAACAGCACAAACCTTGATGAGAAGGGCAGATGCATTCCCGCTTGAAAAGTTTCCAGGTACAGTGCAATCTCATTGCCCTATACCTGGTCTTCCCGTTCACCCTCTCTGGCCAGATGAAGTGAATAGCCAGGGGGATGTAAAAACGAGCCCGGATATCGGAACGATCATCCAATCGATTCAACATCGAAGGCGCATCGTGGGTATTTTCGATGCATGCCTTGGAGGCCCTCTTTGCCACCCGACAACAAAGAACAAGGGTGTCGCCACCCCTAAGGGGCAAGCCCGGCGCAGAAGAAGAAGACGTAGAAGAAGAGGAACTTTCTCGGCTATCGGAAGCCGAGGAAGAAGATGATCCGCTGGACTCGGCTTCAGAAGCTGAAATGTCATTGCTCGACTCAACCCTAACTGTATCAACGGAAACTTCAAAAGAAGGCATCTAACCCGATTCAAGGAAAGATCGGCTGAAGATGGATTTTGGCTGAAGATCTGACCTAAATGATGGAGCGCCGGGCAATCTTCAAACAAGGGAGACAACTAAAGCAAAAGTATTTCCTAAGTAAAGGCCTCCCATATTTATACGCTCAGCAAAAGCCATCCAACGGTCCAAATCTGCTCCCGCTAAAATGAAGCGTCACACCCCACGTCCCCAATGACACCATGTGGCAACCGACCATTAGACGTCTCCTCGGATCCGACTGGTGGCATCTCGTAGTCCACCATAATAGTGGCAAGTAGCACGAAGATCAACTGCCTAAGCGAGCGAAGCGACGTCTCCTTTATAGCGCAATCATTTCATTGATCCGCTGACGTCATCAAGGATACGCATGTAAACCTAGACACACCGTAAATCGCCGTGTGGATCCGAAGATCGAAGAGACATAGCCGCCAAACGCCATATCGTTCCCAGACAATCCACCACGAAAATTCCTCGGCACCAAGTTGAACGAAGAAAACCGAGCAGACCACGCTCAACCCGACCCATAAATAGGTCGGAACAAGAGTAGGGGAAATGATGATATCCGTAAGTGGGAATTCCGCAGATCATGACACGTAACGGATGACGTGTCATCCGCTGAAGCCCGCTAGATTCCTGGAGGCTACGGACCAGGAATAAGTACGATACATTAGGGACATTTCTCGGCACCTCGTCTTCGAGGTTGCATCCGACCTTTTGGAGACCTCCGCGGAGTACCTTCCCTATTTGCCTAGCAACCTGCCAACGGCTCACCTCCGAGCAATCCTACAGCCGAGCTTCCACAGCCTCCTTGCTCATCTCTGAGCTGTTACAGAGCTGAGCTTCATCGGCCTCCGAGCTACCCACCGATCTGAGCTTTCTCGGCTTTCCTGTTCAACCGAGAGCACGGAGCCCAAGCGCCCTCATAACGGCTCCGAGTATCTCGTCAAAACGAGATCTCCGCCGCTCCACGTCCCGCATCCCACGCGGATGTGTCTCTCTATTAATGAGCGTATCCCGCCATTAATAAACGTACCCTGTCAATAACGCGAACGTGAGGCGGGAGCATAACGGACGGCGAGAATCTCGTGACGGTTCGCTCCATGCGACCGCTATATAAACCCTCTTTTCCATACGACAGAGATGCGTCAAACTCATTTCCAATACGTCGCTACTCTGCCATTATTATTCCTTGGTACTTACTTGATCGTCGAAGGGTTCTACCGTGGTTTCCCAGCCAGGGAATTCCTTTGCAGGTAGCTCGGTGTCAACGACAAACAACAACCCATTGAAACCCACACACTCAACTCTCACTTCAAATCTCAACCGTTCAGCCTCGCTGGCAGCAAGATCGACGGAGGACAATATCTGAGGGAGATTTCGACCTCTATCAGAAAGATTATTTTAAAATGAAAGAACTTGTGTTTAATAAACCCCTTTACTAGTTATGGATATCGTGTAGAAATTGGATGTAAAATAATGAGATTTTGCACATAAAAATGATAATCCCGAGAACCGACATGAAATCTGAAATTTACTGCATATCTCACCGTATTGAATTCTTAGTAAATCGTATGAAAACCGTATCATGGCATGCTTTAGTCTCGTTACGAAGCAGACTAAATAATCTATGAATCTATGAAGATGGTTACTGAAAATTCTTACGTTTCGATAATGCAAACTGAAAAGAATTATGGAACTGGACTGTATTCCAGAGTAGAAATCTCTGCAAATACATGTTTTTAAACTACTATTTATCTCTGTTTAAATGCGCAAATGTACGGAACCTATCGATGTGTAGGAAATTGGCTCTGGACTGTAGTACAGAGCAAAAATCTCTGCTGATACCTATTTTTAAACCACTATTTATCTCTGTTTAAATGCGTAAATGTGCCGAACAATATATCGATGTGTAGGAAATTGAGTTAGATTTCATATACCACTGATTTCACTAAATTTCATCGCTGTTTGATATTTATAACATATTTTATGTTGTCAATATGTACGGCTGATTATTACAGTATCAGTTTATACGTAGTGATACTAAACTAAACATAACTCTAAGAACACGAAGGAAATTACTGATCTGACTTTTGCGTTGAAACCCTAACTGACAACCCTAAATAACATTGAACTGTATAAACGTCTAATTATGAGTGTAACTAATGGAAAAATATGTTTGAAGGTGGACTTTCAGTTCAGAAACTGAAATTCCAGCAGTGAACGTCCGTTTTGAAACAATCGTATCTTCTTGACCAGAACCCCAATTGGTATGAAACCAATTTTGTTAACTAGATAATTGAGTTTACTATTTATGACTTCTGTATTTTTCTCTTGTTTCTGCACGTGTGAATAACCGTTAATTTTACAAACTGAATGGCACTGGCTGCCCATCTTCTATTTATAGCAGATTTCATTGCATTTCTATCATATTGCATGACTGTTATACCCTTAGTGATTAATGAAAGTTAGCATTGACACCCTAGTGATTATAGCATGTTGTCGAGCGGTAGTAGTATCAATTGATTTTGTCAAGTACGCCAGTGAAATTGATCGAATGGTGAAAGTGGTTGAACAGCAACAATGATGCATGCTTGTATACAACCAGTTCGATGCATGAACATATACTCAAACCTGGGGAAATGGCGAAATCGAACTTGGATTTAGTAAGGTTTACTATTTTAGAGGACGATCATTCGATATTAGCGATATATGCTGATTGGGTAGTTGTGCCTAGCGGCACGGCTGACAGGGTTATGCCTCGGGCACAGTTTTAACCGTAATCTCGGTTATGCACGTGACCCTTGTTAAACATGAGAACACATTCTACCGACCGATTTCAAACGACATAAAGACTTTTAGATTAGTGACATGCATATTACATTTGACATTACTGTAGTTCACATGTTACACTGTCAGCTAGTTACGTTATCTCACTTATTCTTGTTATTGTTTTATACCTATGGCCACATGTTAGTATTATTATATTAGTTATATTGTGTCGTCCTGACGACCTGAGTATGCATGCTCAGAGTGAGAAGTGGACTTAGTCCAGATCAGAACCTACCCTATTTCGAGGATATTGCGGAATCTAGACTAGCGACGCCAGTTTTATCGTTCCCTTGTCATCATTTTAGTTTGTTGTTTCATTTACTATTAAAAACTTATATCTATTGAACTCCTTCATTTAAAAGTAGTAACTGCTATATCTCGTTATCTGTGTTTGATTACTGCTTACCGTGTACTGCTAGAATCCGAAGTGTGACTACGGCAGGATTATTTTTTGACCATAGGAGTATGGCTGGCCTAGTCATCTCTCGTATTCCATATTTTGGGAAGCGGGACATCACAGCTAGCCGGACTTTTCAGAATGCCAGATTATTAAATTAATTTTTGATTATATATATATATATATATATATATATATATATATATATATATATATATATATTAGCTAGTATTATGTTCTCCTTAAATATCCTTTTATTTTTGCCCAAACCTTAAATATATTTTTATTTTTGCCCTTGGAAGCAAATGAGAATTAATATGTTTGTTTGCATATTAGTTTCCTTTTCTCTTTTTATTTTTTCTAAAGAGCTTGCATGTGCTTGCATGTGGGCTAGGGTATACACCCACCCACTTCTTGATGACAGATAGAGAAGAGAGAGAAAAAGGATTAAGAGAGTGGGATCTCTACTTATTTTGATGGGGGCTTGCTCATTTGAGGTTCTCCTCTTCTCTCTCCTCTTCTCCATTCTCTTCCTCCTTTCATCAAGAGCTCTCTAGATATTTAAAAAAGAGAAAATGATATATTTATAAATTATGAGTGCTAATCTACTTCTCTAACACCCACTACCCAGCAAGTCTTGAGTGTTAATTACTTCACTTATGGTTCTTGGTGTGAAACTAAAACTTGAGTTAGTTTTCTCGAGCGGATCCATCTTTTTGACAAGGAAGGTCTTTACCAAATTTGTTCCCTACAACCTAAGAAGCCTAACTAGAGTTCAAGTTCATCTTAGAAGCATATGAAGATATTTCAAAGATTATAATTGTTAAACTCTTCTTGTAGTGCTCTCTTTTGCTTGCTAGTTCATGTGTTTGGATTGATTGCTAAATTGTGGATGCTAGTGAATGCTATGAAAATTTTTGTTTCCCATCATGCTTCCGCTTCCGCTACGCACTAGCATCCCTACAGTGTGCGTGGATGTGTTGTATGTTAAGGCTTACGGGCCAATGCCAAAAAATAGAATAAATTAGAGTTCAAGTATTTGTTTGTTTGCATATGAGATTTGAGCTCACGCACGTGAAGTCTTCTTTTTCCACATGCATTGTACGTGAGAGGGAGTGTTGAGAATATGGTTAACATGTTCCCACATTGGAAAAACTATACGATACATATAGATATAAGATATAAGATGGGATAAAACTTCATAAGGCTTGAGTCTTTTTGATAGAGTCCCACTATATTTAAGGCCTTTGTGCATTCATGTGTGGCCTATGTATTGTGGGTCCAAACCGAGTTTTACAAATAATTAATGCAAATAATTATTGATTTAGGGCCTGCTTGGTTGGGCTGTTGCGAAAAGAGCTTTCAACAAAAGTGCTGTTGAAGAAAACTCTTTAGGCAAAAGTGCTGGTTGGTTCTAAATACTGTTAGGATTTGCAGAAGTATTGTTGATTGTTTAAATGACCATAAAGGGCATTATTTTTCTTAATATTTGAGAGAAATCAATGGAAAAAACATCAATTTTTTATTTGCAATTTACTTTCAAAATATTCACAAAAATATCCGCAGAAAAATACTTGAGATCTATCCTCTCGATCTATGGATTCTTCATCAAAGTCGAGAGACTTCGATCGCCTAATGCATAAAGCTCAAAACTTGGATCTCGTCGATCAACCTCTCGATGATTACGTCGAGCTCGGAGGCCTCGATCGTCAAGGGTTCTTCTTCTTCATCATCTTTTGGGGCTTCGATCTTAGAGCCTTGGTCGTTCTGGGAGCTCGATCCCCTCAATCGCCTATGGCTTCGAACTAGGATGATGATGAGAAGAGAAATCAAGTGTAAGGGTCAGACTGGGATGATGAGAAAGAGAAGATAATAGGAATAAAAAAAATTAGGAAAAATCTTTTCCCAAAAATTACTATTTTAGTTTCTTGAAAAAAAAAAGATTTTCTTCTTTTTCTTCAACTCTAAAAGAGCTTTTGGGCAAATGGTTTGTTTGATATTTTTCTTCAAACGTGTTATTTTTAGTTTACAAAGAGGTTTTTGGGAGCTCAAAACCAAAAGGGACCTTAGTTTTCAAGTTCGAATTGAGAAAATAATAAACCTCTTTGCAAAAGTCCAAATTTATTTTTGATGCAAGGAACTTAACATAACTTAGGATGATGCCATTATAATTGAAAGTGCTCTGGTAAACCAATGTTACAATAATGATTATCGATTTATTTGCTTATTTGATTGATTGTATTAGGTTCGAGTTTGTTATATGAAAATAGCAAAAATAAAAATAAAATTCTGGAGCCATGGAAATTAAGGAAATAGAGATTTGGGATTCCTGAAATTAATTTTGGACATCGAAATTAAGTAAAGTTGTTGTCCGCTCAATCCACCATTAATCCACGACGTCTAGGAATTTTCTAGAGTGAGCTTTTTTTTTCTTTTTTTTTCAATTGCATCAAAACTGCAGATTGCTTGTAATATTTTAAGTATAAAAGCCATGGAGAGATTCCAAAGAGGAACAGGGTTTCTCAAAGAGTAGAGACAAAGAAAAAATGAAGGCCGGCCAAGAGAATTAGAAAACGCTACAACTTTTGTTCCATTGATTTTGATGTTTCTAAAATTGATTAATTATCTCTTAATTTTTCACGGTTTCTGCACTTCAATATCTTAATTCTTATAATTTTTTTTCCCTCAACACCTTTAGATTTTTTAAAGATTGTTTTTTCCCCGAAAGAAGCTGTGATCTGAAACTATTTGGTCGATAGCTCAATTGATTTGATAAGGCATTGGTTCTATAGTTTGATGCTTTCGGGGCAATAACGTAGGATCTCTGGATGTGTGTGAATTGTGTGCGAGGGTGAGGCTTAGGGGCCAGTTCAGAAAACAAAAATCTGGCATCATGACCGAACAAAAATGAACTTGAATTTTCTTTTAGCAGCACTGGAAATAGAAAGATAGCTTTACATATAGTCTGAAGAAACGCTATTTTATATAATATAGTTTTTTGTCTTGATCATGTTTATTTTTAAAAAAATTATGCTGTCTCCTAAAATGTTCTTGTTTTGTATATATCATGATTCGGACTTTCTAATGAAACTTATTAAGTGGGTGTTGTGGTCTAAATTCTTGCTTCATAAATCATAAAATGGACTTAAGTTTTTTACTACTTTATAATATTTTGTTCTTTTAATGTTTTACTATTTCTTTAGCTTGAGATATATAACTGCGTCTTTCTTAGAAAGGGTACAAAATTATAAAATGAAAAGTCATGTTACTATCATGATCAACATGTTTACTATGATGGAATCGTATCGTTATTATGAAAAATCATCTCCATTGTTATTATTATTAATTGTTTATATTCAAAATATAAAGCTGAATAATTTAACCACCCAAGAAAACCGCAGGCTTTTGTATGGCATGTAATCTATATGCTTAATGTTGACATACATTCTAGCTCAATATAATAATTTTGTAATTTCATGGTAATATGAAAATTTGTAGTAAAAATTTTCAAATGTGTTAATTAAGATATTGGAGGTGGCCAATGATTACATTTATAAGAAACTATATTGTAACGGATGAATATAGAAGAGTTACAGTTGTTGATAAACCATTGGAATAGAATACCTCAGTTCAAAAAAAAATCCAATTTTCATATATTATTACATTTATTATGAATATGAGTTTATAGAAGTGATAGCCAATGTGTTTCAGCATAAGAAACATATAATGAATTAATCACTATCATTTTTCCTATACAGCATCAACGCTATACTCTAATCATCTCCCACACAAAACCCTTTGTGTTGCAACCATTTACACTTGCTTGGCATCATCTCCATTGCCATCGATGTTCTTGTATCATTGTTGCCACTGTCCTAATGTTTATAGGGTTTTTTTTTTTAAATAGGACGTTTTAAATAATTAATTATTAAAATATGGTGGTTGTAATTAAAATTAGAGAAATAGGACGGTTTGCGCCCCAACCCTCCCCCCACCCCAGTATAGAAGACGGGTTCTGGGAACCTCCCTCTATGTTATTATAGAGAGGGCGGGTTCTGGAAACCCGCCCTCTATGTTATTATATAGGGGGCGGGTTCTAGGAACCCGCCCCCTATATAAATATAATTATAATTATTTTTAAAAAATTTAAAAATAAATAAACGGAAAAAATATTTGAATAAAATAATAAAATTTTATTATATCAATGTTTTGTACATAATGAATCCGTCAAATTTACAATACAAAAAAATCCTATCCGATTTCTATCTCGACGGTCAAATTTATAATATCAAAATGAATCCATCAAATTTACAATATAAAAAAATCCTATCTGTTTATAAAATGTAAATTCTATATCGACGGTCAAATTTATAATAACAAAATGAATCCGTCATATTTATAATACAAAAAAATCTTCCGGTGCACTTGTCACGATCTCGAAGGTCCCGTCCCTGATGACTGTCCTAAACATCTAGTCCTATAATGGCCTGGTTGTTTGCATAGGCTACATCTGGCGTGCCTTTGCTGAGGATCAGCATCCATTGCCATTCGATCTCGACGCACCTTAGATCTTCCGGGCCTTATATTTTTTTCCGGCGGTAATACAGTCGGTATTTGTCTGTTCCCAGTATAATAGTTCAAATAGCGACTGTCCGGTATAGAATGAAATTTTGGATCGTATGCTCCTTGGTAATTGGAAACTGTATAGTAATGGAAAGCAAAATTGTAATGTGAGTTATGCATGCTGCTCGCAGCAGCAATTGCGTGGGCACAAGGTAAATGTTGTTGCTAGAAAACACCATATGTACACGAAGAAAGCCCTTCATCTCTAAAGTTCACGATATATTGATTCCCATTACTGCCCGTTACTTGAAACTCCGCCGTGTCAAACCTTTCGGATCTGTAGTATTGTGCTCTGCGCTCTCTTTTCCGGAATATATCTTCGTAATACGCAGTGAGCGGAGTCTCCATCGCCAAGGACTTTTCTCTTCTTTGCACAAAGTAAGTATTCATCCGGAAAAATGTTCAAACAATCAACCCCTGTATCGGTAAGCCTCTAACACGTTTAAGGATCCCGTTGAAGCTTTCAGATATATTAGTGGTCATTAGTAGATATATGCACCCATTATCATGTGCTTGTGACCACATGCGTACTGAATACTCATCTAACCACTCTTTCGCGGCTTGACTCATCTCCCCAATTTTCGTCATGTACATGTCATGAACATTAGGGTCAGGCAATTTACCGGCTTTGTACATAAGCTTATGTAAATCCGAATTTTTAAATTTTCTATCAAAATTTTGCCTGAAGTGTCGTAGGCAAAACCTATGTGGGGTCGTCGGAAATACAGATCTCATTGCAGCTAGTATTCCTAGATGTCTATCAGATATGATGCATAAATCTGTTTTATCAATAACAGATGGGATATTTTTGAGTTGACGGAAAAACCATGACCAGGATGATGTATTTTCACTCTCGACAATAGAAAATCCCAACGGAAATATACCGTTATTAGTATCAACACCTGTAGCAATTAACATGTAGCCTCTGTACTTACCGTATAGATACGTCCTATCAACGCACAATACCGGCCGACGGTGTGTGAAACCAGTCGCACATGGACCGAAGCACTAGAAAATTCTTTGAAACCTGACAGAGCCGTCAACATCTGTTTCTGTGGTTTTTAACCGGTATGCGGTCCCCGGATTTAATGCTTTCATGGCTTCCATAAAAGGGACTAGTGAGTTGTACGAGCTTTCCCAGTCCCCAAATATCTTGCATAAAGCCTTTCTACGAGCATCCCATGCCTTCACATACGAAATCTGAATTTTGTGCTCTCCGCTAACCAAGAGCCATATCTCTCGGGAAGTCATCGCCACATCTGTACGGATTAGTGGCATGATTAGCGGGCAAATATAAGATAAAGTGCAATTCCGGTGATCTTGTAACATAATAGAATTGATGCAAGTATGTTCTTGGTTGTATTTCGCGACCTTCCAAGTTTTGGCTCTTTTGGAACAACATGCATGCAATCTCCACTTACATTCAGGAGCTTTCGTACATACCACGGTATAGTACGTCTTATTTGACTCTTCGGTTTTAAATATAACGTTTTGCTGAATAGACCACGACTTCAGCTTACAAATAAGATCTCCTTTTTCCTGAAACAAATCCCCGACACTGAAGCAATCTTCGCTTGCTGCTGTCGCTTCCAAATAGGGTGTCGTATTTACTTCTGCCACGGCTAAGCCTACCCAACTATCATCTTCCAGCGGATCGAGACCGGGATCTTCTAGTTCGACAAAATCATTATTCGCAACCATACCATCAAAGAATGCTACCTCATTCAATCCAGCGGCATATTCCACGCTATCCTCCCCTTGATGACCTTCACCGATTTCATTATCATCACTGCCACACATATCAATGTCACCCGTAGCAACATAAGGCTCGGGTGCAATATATGATGGTTGTGGTCAGTGTAATGTGGATGGTTCGGGGTGAGAAGACCGGAAAGATGTGGACGGACATACTTGGAATGCGCTACTTGGATCGTGTTGGAATGATGCGGAGGTGTGGGAAAATCTGCGTTTAGTATATAAATTGTTATTATAATATTATTCCTTAATATTTTCGTAAATAAATCACCACTTGTTTCATATTTATTTACCTGTGGAAGGTTGTGTATGGTAATCTTTGTTGTTCTTCTGGGGTGCATGTAACTGCAGCAGTCGATTGGGAGAACCTGTATTCAATATATAAAACATATTAGTATCTTGGTATTACTAAAATGTTTGAATATAGATTTATAAAATGTTTACCCATGAGTTTGAAGGTTTGAAAAATGTTGTGTATAGTCATATCCACCAAGACTGACGGTATCATCATTAACCATGCGACCGTACCCCCAGAAACTACCTCCAGCATTACTATCAAAATTACCCGTTGGAAGGACATCTGATACTTCCAATTGTCCCTTCTGAACCAAAAGTTCAAAAGAATGCTGGGTGTTTGACAGACCGAAATCTATCATCGAAGATATTGATGCATCGTCTATAATTTCAATCAACGCATTTCCACTAAACATAGGCCATATACAACTTAACTTAACCCTAATTTCACAGGGATCGTATTTCGTGATTTTGAACACTTTATTCTCGAGTTCATTATAAGTCGTTGATGGTTCTAATCGCATGATTCTTGCGGACCCGCCCATATACTCGGGACCTTGTGCACTTGTGATAATCCGGCCATCGTATTTACATACAACAAATAAACTTGAACTTGCCATAATCTGCATCAAACAATATCAAGCCAACAATAAAAAAAAGCGTTAACAACTTCATACAATCACAGTCAAAACATGCACAATCATACCTAGAGCTATGGTCTTCAAAGTCCACTAAACTGCTCTTAACTGTTCCAAAGTGATAAGTTGTGAGATAACCCTCAAATCGCCTCTTCACTGCCAATTGTGGCCAGGTAAGCACAATGAGGGAAGGAGGGATCCGCTCAAAAATCACCGTGAGACGGGCCTTTTAAAATTACCTTTCTCACTTGTCTAGCCTAGGCACCACAAAGTCAAGTTTAGATAAACGATCGAATGCCCACAACCTTCCTCTGTCCTATTGAGCACGACAGTTCTTAGTTGGCTGAGTCTAGATATTTTTTAATTAAACTCGAGGGTAATGCGTATGCTTTTAGTGATTTTTGGGGTCTTAGGAAGGGTGATGAAATCCCCACCCAATCTGAATTGGTGTTATAGCCCCTTAAAGTCCTTATTATTTATGCAAAACAGTAACAAATATAAATCGAAAACACTTGCAAACAACTTATTTGGCGGCGGCGCAAAGAATCCTGCACAAAAACAGTTTTATTGGAGAGAGAAAGAGAGTTTGTGCAAAGAAGAAACTTGTAATAAGCTTGCATTGACTTATATATATTCAGTTTTACGAACTATATTTTTTATGTTGTGTTGAAACAACCATTTTATAATACAAAATAATAAATATCAAACTAAACAAGATATTGGTACATATAGAAAATATAATTCATAAGATTAACAACCTTACGCCCTGTTAAAAGTAATTGGAGTCCATTATGGAGAACAAAAATTGTTTAAGTAAAATTATGTTATTGTAAATCATATATACGAGAAAAAGAATCATTTCGAGGCAAAAATTGATATTTCAAGTAGTTATAGGTTCATAAATTAGTGTTGTAAAGTACACAATTTTTTCAATATGATGGATGTTTCAGATCAATTTGGTTTTTGATTGTCAAGTTAAGGTTTTCACTCTCATTTCTTACATTAAAATTGGGGTTTTTTATCTTCAATCTTTAATATCAATTTTGGGTTTTTACTATGATTTGAAGCGTATCGTTGTTCAGTTGACAATGAAATGTTGTGGAAAGGATCAGTTGGAGCTTGAGAATTTGATTTTCCAGCATCTTTCTTTGGCTCCAAAAAACGAAAAAGAAAAAACAACACCCTTTGAAGTACTTATGCCGCCTATACGATTATTTTCCTTTGTATTGTCCCTTCTTTTTGCTATTGTAGATCTTCGCAGGTACCAAAAAAGCATTTGTGAGTACAAGATGAGCCTTAACTGTACTTCATAATGCAAGTGTGTGTGAATGTAAGTGTGTGTGCGTGTGTGTGTTTGTTTTTTGACAGGGGGCGGTTGGGGTTAGGGGAGTTGGGGAAAGAGGGAGAGAAGCAAGAGAATGGAGAGTTTGAGAAAGGAAGAAGACATTGTAATATCAAACTCACACGTTTGTGCATATGCATATTTGTTGATTACAACATACGACTTTTAAGCATATATGAAAAATCTTTAATAGTGATATTTGAGTTACAAGTCATTTCTATGAACAAGAATTAAAATTACTAATAATTCCATTTCCAAATTGTAATTATAAAGTGAAAAAATAATGAATAATAATTAAATGTTAACTGAAATTAAGATGATAATAATATTTAGAAAATAAATTTAAAAAATGAACCTTCAAAAATGAACCTTCAATATACGTCTCTTCTTCCTGTTTAAAGCCCCTGAACCTTGGTTTGGTCACAGAATTTGCTCCAGAAATTTACAGCAAGCCGTGGTTCCGTCTTGATCCTATCCAGTAGCTCCTCCCGACTATGGTACTGAACTTGATCTTCTTCCTAAACTCCGCACTTGCACAAAATAAGGGTAAATGGATAGTTGTGTATAGCAGAAAGCGTAAATGGATAGTTGTTGTATAGCAGAGAGCTATTTATAGGAACACGGTGCATTCTATTAATAATATGAGGGCGAGTTCCTGAAACACGCCCTCATATAATTATTGAAGAGGGCGGGTTCTAAGAACTCGCAAACACAAAAAAAACTGATGTGACACCACAAACAAACGGAATATATGATGGCCTCATATAATTATTGAAGATGGCGGGTTCTAATAACCCGCCATCTTTCTTCTGCAATCACACAATATAAAAAAAACTGATGTGACAACACAAGATGTGACACTACAGAATATTTGAGGGCGGGTTTCTGAAACACGCCCTCATATAATTATTGAATAGGGCGGGTTCTAATAAATCGCCCTCTTCCTTCTGCAAACACACGACAAATCAAAAAACTGATGCGACAACACAATATAAAAAAAAACTGATGTGACATCACAAACAAACGGAATATCATATAATTATTGAAGAGGGCGGGTTCTAATAACCCGCCTTCCTCTTTGTTCTGGAAACATGACAAAAACAAAAAACTAATGTGACAACACAATATAAAAAAACTGATGCGACACCACAAACAAACGGAATATATGATGGCCTCATATAATTATTGAAGAGGGCGGGTTCTAATAACCCGCCCTCTTTGTTCTGCATGACAACACAATATAAAAACACAATATAAAAAAAACTGATGTGACAACACAAACAAATAATTATTGAAGAAGGCGAGTTCTAATAACCCGCCCTCTTTGTTCTGCAAATACGACAAATACAAAAAACTGATGTGACAACACAATATAAAAAAAACTGATGTGACAACACTAATCGTTAAAGAGGGCGGGTTCCTGGAACCCGCCCTCCTTTCCCTATAAAACCCACCTTCCAATGCCTCCAGTGTGCCTTTCATCAAATTAACTCTTTCGTCAAATTAACTCTGTCCCTTCTCATATCTAAAATCGTCTCAATCGAGAATCAACTATTCGACAAATCTCTGCTCATTCATCAAAACGAAAACAGATCTTTTAATATATTACACGGAGAGAAAATATTCTAAACTTAGTAATTTTTAATTACCCTTTTCTTTTAATTCTAATAGTTGAAAATAATATTATTTAATTTTGCAGGATGGAGATAATCTCACCGTCGTCACTCATAGTTCTGACAAGTGGATAGTTACCGACCAGCGAATAACCCAGCGGATTCGACGGGCCGGATTTTATGAAGCTTCAATACTTCGTCATATCCAAATCGACCACGCCCTCGTTACCTCTCTAGTTGAGCGCTGGATAAAAGAGACCCACACTTTTCATCTAAGATAAGGTGAGACCACTATCACACTTCAGGATATTGGCCTCTTACTCGGTTTACGGGTCAATTGGCTTGGATTGGTCAGAGGAAAAATTACTGGTCCAGATATCGACCACCCATACTGGGATACATATGCCGAGTCTGCTCTCGGACAGGTAAAAAATTTCATTTTGTTTCCCCTCTTTAGTATACCTATTGCATGTTGTACATTATTTCTGGCTTTAATATTTCACAAAAAATGCTAATATCAGGCACCAGGAGGCTACAGTAAGGGGTATAAGATCAGTTTAAACTGGCTAAAAGATACATTTAGTAATATCCCTGATGAAACCACCGATGAAGTCTTGGATAGATATACACGTGCCTACATTCTGTACATGATCGGTTCTTGGTTGATGCCGGACCAATCGGCAACGCATGTCCATCCGTTATACCTTGGCTTTCTTACGGATTTTGATGTGCGTGGCCAATATGCTTGGGGAGTAGGGGTTCTAGCCTTTCTTTATAAGGAACTCGATAAGGCATGTGCTCCAACGAAGAATAAAATTTGTGGATGCATTACATTACTTCAGGTAAATACCTTGTTTTTCACAGCTAAAAATTTGCAAAATTGTAATATTGGTTTTCTCTCTTATCATCTGAAACTTTATTTATAAATTTGGTCATGAGAGCATATGTATATGGGAAGACTGGATCGAGTTAAAATAACTGGCTTGGATACTCCTTGAAAGCCGTTCGGTTCTTGATGGAATGGCACGAAAGCGTATAAGGCTCCTCGTCGAGTACTTAGATACTATAGAGATGAGTTGGATCGCATGGAGGCGACTCAGGTAACCATAACTTAGGTAATTAAGTTTGTTTTAAAATTTTGAAATACCTTCATCACAATTTTTGTACTATATTATTTGCGCAGTTCATGTAGACGCCTTATACAACAGATCGTCTGCAAAGATTACCTGGCATCTGTATCGAAGGAGAGACGGTTTGGCGGGATCGATGCCCACTCCTCTGCATTAATGTCGTTTTCATGCACCTCCCAGACCGGGTGTTGCGACAGTTTAATAGATCGCAACATATTCCTATCCCGCCGCCTTCGCCTATGACAATAGAGGGAGACATGCGAGGAGGAAATGCAGAGCATGATTGGAGGGAGTATCATCATCAATATTTGCTGAGATGGGAGGATAGGCAGCGTAATATTGCCTTACAGCAAATAGGTGACCAAACAGTCACTGACGCTACCGAAGCATATGTACAGTGGTATAAGCGTGTCACCATAAGATATCTTTCTGCTCCCCCTAACAACTTCCCAAACATCTCGCGGTACGAGCCTAGAGTCCACGTGGAACGAGATTTGGTAAGTTGAATTCTTTATATTATATTACTTTTTAACATCCGGCGGTATGGGTCAATACTTATTTCTTATTTCTAATGTAACGACAGGCTCGTGAGTTGCATCTTATACAAACAATGGTGCAGGATCCATGCCCGACTGATGCTGGTCCGGAAACTCGGGCTCTATTTTCAAGTGCAGACCAATTAATTGGTGGTGTATTCGGTTCATATAATATTCTTCAACATTTATCGCCGGCACCAGAGCAGCAGTATGAGCCGACACCGGAGCCGCAGTATGAACCGGCACCAGAGCCGCAGCATGAGCCGGCACCAGAGCCGCAGCATCACGGAGATCCAGCGCAGGAGGATCAGTGGTTCAGATCACCATACCGTCAGCAGCAACCTTGGCATACCGGACAAGCGCAATAACACCAGTCTTGGGGGTCAGGTTTTGCAGAACAGCCGTCTTGGGGGTCAGGTTTTGCGCAACAGCAGCAACCTTGGGGGTCGGGATTTGCGCAACAAGAGCAAGCTTGGGGGTCAGGATTTGCGCGGCCATGGGGCCCGGGTTTTGTGCAACAGCAGCCGCATGAAACCGGGACAGGTTCTTCGCTACAACTGCCCAGTTGAGACACGGATTTATCGTCCTACGTACAGTTGTTGGGAGGCAGCACATATCCGACACATGTCCCACATTCAGGATTTGCGGAACAACAACATGTCCAAGACGCTGCTAAAGACGAAACTGAAGCCGAAGCCGAAGCCGAAGCAGAATAGCAGACGCCGCCGCCGCCATCTACCCAAGAAACGGGTGGGTCCTCCAGTCATCTCAGGAGGTATAGGCTTATGTCAAGCCTCCTCGGATTTCATAAGGGAAAAGGAAAAGGAAAACGATAATTATTTACTTTTTACAATCATATAGGATTTTTTGGTATTATAAATTTGACGGATTTATTTTGTTATTATAAATTTGACCGTCGAGATAGAATTTACATTTTACAAACAAATAGGATTTTTTTTTGTATTGTAAATTTGACGGATTCATTCTGTACAAAACATTGATATAATAAAATTTTATTATTTTATTCAAATATTTTTTCCGTTTATTTATTTTAAAATTTTTTTTAAATAATTATAATTATATTTATATAGGGGACGGGTTCCTAGAACCCGCCCCTATATAATAATATAGAGGGCGGGTTCCCATAATAGAGAGGGCGGGTTCCCAGAACCCGCCCTCTATATTATTATATAGGGGGCGGGTTCTAAGAACCCGCCCCTATACTGGGGTGGGGGTGGGGTGGGGGCGCAAACCACCCTATTTCTCTAATTTTAATTACAACCATCCTATTTTAATAATTAATTATTTAAAGAGTCCTATTTCAAAAAAAAACCAATGTTTATATCCAATTCCAGCATGTATCTAGCCGTATTCCACCACTGCCTAAGTCTCTAATGCCATCGACACCCTTGTCATTTACTCTCCATATGTCTTTCACTACTAAAGTGTTGGTTGGGTCATTGTCGTAATTTCTTCAACTCTTCATCAAAATCCATGTCCATGTCTATTGATGTTATTATGTTATAACATCCTGATTGAAGGGTTATGCTGTTACTCTGCTGCCATAATTAAAAAAAATTTAAGATGATAAATGGGATAAATTAGTCATCCCTCATGAAAAGGAGACGAGCTCGATCCAGGGTCCTCCTAATGGGCTGCTCCAAGCCCCCCACCAATGGGCTACTTCAAGCCGCTCGCCATAATTATCCTTTCTTTTGAAAATTATATCCTTTTTTTAAAGGAGAAAAAGCAGAGAATAAATAATGATATAATAACAAATATAAACAAAAGTACAGGTAACACTCATGTCCATGAATCCTTTTTAACTTATAAAAACACAAAATGTTATATTATGGAAATATTTAAATTATTAATCAACTAGTGGCAACCTGTATTTTTGTAAATAACTGGCTAATGTTGCTTTTGGAGTATAGCCCTAGATCAGCACATTTATTGCATAATTTTTACTATATTTTTCCTATCTTTTGTTAATTAATAAATGCCATTAATTATAATTTAAGAACATTTAGAGATTTATCTGTCGAAAACACATTTATATGTATCTTAAATAATAAATGAAATATTTGTGAGTTAATTGGTCTAAATATTCTCCTAAATAAAATAGATATTTCTAAAGATTTGTTTTGAGATAGTTTGCAGCTTTAAATTTAGCAAAATCAATTCAAGATCGCTAAATAATATCAGTCTAATATGGTAACTAATGAAGGATAAACGCAACTGCAGAGAAATTACAAGATATTCAAAATATCATGCAAGAAAAACTAACTAGGAGATCACAAACAAAATTGGAGCGCAAAAAAACGAAATATCACCGCTAAAACGCGGCCAATAAAATGGTCAAGACCGCTAAATCGCAGCCAAACTTCAAGATCCTCCGTTGATTTTTCACGTGCAGTTTCGATTTATTTTAGAGTTAAGGTTTCTATTGTAAATCAATAAATATTATTTTTACATAGCGTAAAAAGGCTCTCGCCAATTTTATTCTCTATTTAAAACCATAGTTTTTTTTGGATACTTGGTGGAGAGCAATATAGATTTTGGATATGTTTTAGTAAGTTTTCTTTAGTTTAATAATTTTCCATGTTTCCATATTATGTTTTCTTTTATTTTATACAGATTTTCTTTCATTATTATGAGTAGATAAATTTCTAGACGGTATTTAGAAAGTGTCGCGTCCCGCTTCCCAGTGTACAGAGAAGTAGAAGTAACGAGCCGCGACGTATTTACTCAGAAGTAAATACGCTAACCGTAAATAAGCAATATATAAATAAAAGCATAAGAATGACAAGCGATGTAATATAAACAGCAAATTTTGTTAATATTCATATTTACAATACAACTGCTTTTGAAAAGAAAAATACAATGATGGGAAGCAATGCTTAAACAGTGGCATATGAACTAAATTAAGTACAAGTAAAAGCTAGAAGTCGTGATACTCGGTGATCTGCTCCAAGTACTCCTGGCTGGGCTCGGTCTCCTCAGAGTCGAGTCCTCCTGACAAACAT
Organism: Agapanthus africanus; assembly: GCA_030015575.1. Lineage (NCBI taxonomy): Eukaryota > Viridiplantae > Streptophyta > Magnoliopsida > Asparagales > Amaryllidaceae > Agapanthus > Agapanthus africanus. The sequence goes on along the minus strand of JASDDO010000024.1, from coordinate 416,223,238 downwards.
TCTAAAGAAAGAAAGAAATAGAAATGTCGTCAGCAAACTAGCGCTCGATAAGTCCCAAAATAGAGATAGGAATAGTTCAAATAAAAGGAATAGAACTGGTAATTGGTACAAGTATATATGTTTGTTATACTAAAATAGTTGTTTGTAGTTTGGTACAGAATGTATCGGTGTATACGAGAAGAGTCCAATTATCCCGTGGACTATGGGAAACAGAAAGTACAAGGCCCCATCAAAACCTACGAGACAACAGCAATTGATGTTCATCTACGTCTTTTAGTGTCCATCATCATACCACTTTTAATACATTCCATACCAATCTACCCCGTTAAAACTCTGCAATGTATATTGTATAAATTGTAGTTATCAGACTTGCCAAGACCATAGATATAATTTGTTCATGTAAACAGTTTCAGGATGTATCAAGTAATCATGTAATCAAGTCAAGATATAGCCATGGTTCGGTCAAGTCAAGTCATGTTGATATGTTGATATTGTTCTGGTATTTAGGTTCAGGTTCAAATATACATGTTGGATTCCTGTTAGATTTGGATTCATGTTTGGATTGGGTTCAGATTAGACTTAGACTCAGACTTGAATCAGACACTTTAAACAGAATTTTGATCCTAAATTATACGGCAGGATTTGTGTCTTTTTCCAAGACAATCACCATTGATAACACTGTTTTAGTTTTCTACCTGCAAACACTCACTTTCTCCGGCTTCCTAAGGCTTAAGAGAATTGGTCCCGCTTAAACCTATATTTACTAAAGTCCTTAATGTAATTTTATATAACTCGAGGGGTTTTATGAAAAATATTTTTAATATATAGTTTCAAAAATAAGCTCGAAAAATTATTTATGTTATTTAGGGTTTTCATGGATGTGAATTTTAAAGAGTGAGATATATTAGTGATTATTTACATACCTTGAATAGTTCAAGATATTTTAGTGAAAGACTTGTCTTGTATTGATACTTGATGGTATTTTAGTGAAACTTGTTATTCTTTTATTTTCTAGAAAACATGGAATTTTATTTTATCTAGAAAATGTGTGGTTTGATAATATTTATATAATTACTAAAACTAATTTTATTACTAATTAGAAAATCTCGTTTTTCTTAAAAATCGTATTAAAAATCTTTCAAGACCGAATGCTCCGTGAAGAGGTCTGCATCTCGCTCTACTAGCCCGAGGATGTGCGATAATCCGCACCATCCAATATCGGATTCCCCAAAATGGGTTGTAGAAGCATAATCGCAAAGAATTTTTGATAATACAATTCAAAGAAAACCGGGCTTTTATAGTTCATGGTAGTTTAATGAAAAGTTGTAATCGCCACAAAAATATATTTCAAAGAGAATCGTGCTATGCAATCATGTGTGTATGTGAGCGTTAGGTCATTACCCCGTGAAGTTTCTAAAGGTAATAATTATCAAAAGAACTAAAAGATGAATATATGAAGTTCATGATATTTTCATGTAAAACCTAAGTTAAAGTTATATAACATGACGTTTTAAAATGAAAATTGTTTCTAATTATTAGTTTTCATGATTAACCATTAAGGTGTAAAATATGAATGAGTAATGCTTAAGAAATGATATATTTTCAAGGGTTTTAGAATCAAATGTCGGTATAACTCCACCTACCGACATATTTTGGAAAAAAAGATCATTCTAAGAAAAAAGAGTAGAATGGGGAGGGACTTACTAGCTAGAAAGAGGGAGGGGGCAGAAGAATAGGTGGTAGCCTTCGTGATGTCGTGAGGTCGCCGGAACTTGCGTAAATCCTTGCCGGAAGTTGACTTTGGGCCAACTCCACTTCTACTCCATTTGTACTTAGAAAAATTTGATAATTTTGATTAGGGATTTCAGAATGAGGAGGAGCTAGGGTATGGGGTTTGTATTTATAGTGTGGAATTAGGATTTTGGAATCGAAACAATGAATTAAAATGCATTAAAAATGGATTTAAAGATGAAATTGAATTCTGTTAAATTACAGAGAAAACAAACAATGCAGGGTAATGGAGGTAGGCTAAGAGTCAAGTGTGCAGAGTATGGGAACTTTTCCCCTACGGGCAACCGTCGGCGCCGGCCCCAGGCAACATCTTGCCGGCCATTTTCTTGAGGTGATCCGTCGGATTGGTGTCACGTGTTTTCCTCAGTATAAATATCATTTTATACATGTTTGTTTTTCCTAACTGTTCATTTTTACGTGTAGGGCACGTGTAAACTTTTGGGCTTTCAAAAAGTTTAAAAGAAAAATCAGGAAAAAATAATATGTGGCTGATGGGATTCGAACACAATGGCTACGTAACAACAGTGTAAAGATTTTACTAATGAGCTACAAATGCTTTTTTACTATTATTAAACAAGAATAACTTTTAAATTGTGCTTAGACTTGCAAACTCCTTTCTGTACATTAAAAATTTTGTACATAAAATTCAGGGTCGTTACAGAAAGATGAATCTAGATTTAATATGGCAATATGATTCTTAAACTATTTCCTTATGTGCTTAATTAAATATATATATACTCTATTTTTCTTAAATTCTTGTAAGACTTTGATAGGTTATTGAATTTTGGTTCATGATCTATACTTCGTTAATTATAAGATTAAGGTCAATAGGGTAGGATTTATAGAAGTAGATTTCTATTGTGTTTTTCTTAAACTCTTATAGGGCTTTTGATAGATTATAGAATATTATTCATGGTCTATGCTTAGGTACTGTAAGATTAAGATCAATAAAATAAGATCTATAATATTAAAAATTACGACTTTTAGTAATTATGAAAGGAAGAATTTGATAGGTTAACATTGTTAGCAATTTAATCTATGCTTATTAATATTCTTATTATAATTATTTATTAGTTAGATTTAAAAAAAGAAAATAAATAGATTTATGGGTTCACTTGCACATATTAGATCTAGGGGATTCAACCTAAACAATTTTCTCATAAAAGTCTTTTCTTAAATTAAATTAAAAACTAGATTTTCAATTTTTTAGCCTTAAATTAAAAAAACTCTGTCATATTATGATTGAATAGTGAAGAAAATTATAAATTACACGTTATCTCACTAGATCGACCCGTAAACGTATCCTACAACAAACCGTGCGCTTGCGGTAATTAAAATTTATCACAACAGCGCCTTTTAGCTATCATTTACGTTACAAATTATAAAAAATAAAAATAAAAGGCAAGAAACATTAATGCATCAAGATGGGCTCCTTCTAGAGCCTTGCTCTTTTCTCAACAAAAAAAAATCTATAAACCACCAAAATCAAGAATTATGAAATTACCTTTTTGATTGTTCACATAATTTATCTAGAGAAAATATCACAAAGTCAAACCAAAATTTGTATTTAGTTCGAACAAATATAACAAAGAAGACAGTAAAGAAAATCTAACATAAAGGAAAAAATATAAAAGCAAAATATAGTTGCGAAATGATTCAAATTTGATTTGATCTCAACTCAACCCCAACAATCAAACTATCATAACAACCCATATCTAAACAATCAGAACTTTTATGATCCGACCCAATATCATATCCGACCTGACCCGACCCAAAAAAATCCTGAGATTTTGCATGATTATATTAGTTATCTAAGCTTATCAAATTACTCTAAAGCTCAAGATAAATCCAACACAAAATCAAATTTTGATGAATTTTTTTTGTTCTTTTAGAGAAAGAGAGAGATTGAAGAGAACCCAAGAATTTTCCTCCTTTCATTGTAAATTTGCAGGGTACGTTAAATTTGTCTCTAAATTTTTAAGAGTTTCTTTTGATTTTACTAAAGGGATCTAATGCAATATTGATTTTTTTATTTTTATTTTCAATAATATTATCATATCAAGTTGTGATTTGTTTGATAAGATTTTTGGGTACTTCCTTTGTTTTAATATATATGCATACAAAAATGCTATTTTTATCCACTTCATAAGAAAGAAAAAATTAGGGATTTAATTAGTTTTCAAGTAGGAATTAATAAAATACCGCTGTGCGGAAGTCCAAATTTTGAGCCAAGGAATTTAATATAACCTCGGATTTTGTTGGGCATGAAATTTTGTAATGATGCCATTATAATTGAAGGTGCTTTAGCAAATCAATGTTACAATAACAATTATTGATTTATTTGCTTATTTAATTTGATTGATTGTACAGCTGAAAAACTAAATATCGAGGGAGATGCAAGGGAAGAAAATGTCCAGGTATCTTATTCATCACAGCAAGCGCCTTGCGTTCTTGAGTTCCACCGTTAGAAAATGCAAATCTCCATTCAAACTCCTTGAAGGAAAGCGCGTGACGCCAAATGAGGAAGAGGTCGTAATTGAGGAAGACGGACGTGATAATCGACAAGCTTTAGAGAATGCTGATTTGATATTTTCAGGGAACCAAATCGTTTACTGGAGAAAATCAACTGATAGCTCGGAAGAATGGATCCTTGACAAATCCCAAAAATGTGAGGTTAAGAAGGAAGCCGGAGACATTTTTTATGACTGTGATGAAGAGTTAAGTGTCGACGAGGAGTTTCAAATGGATCACTCGGATCTAGAGGCAAATGATGATTCGAACAACTCCCCAAGTAAGAATTCACATGAAGGAACTGAAATGATCGATGCAGAGAACTCCTCTCACGAAGAAATATGTAGTGATCATGAGAAAGATATAGGCATTGATAATGGTGAAAGGGTAAATATTTATTTATTTCATCGACAATATGTTAGATATTGATAATGAGAGAAAACCGGCCACTATAAATTTTCTTTATACATTTAATCCAATCAGGAGAATAATCATTTAGAGGACTCCTCATGCAAGCAAGGATTTACATCAAGGAAGCGATATCATCGAGTTCTTTCATCGATAAAGAAACATGTGTTGATAATGAAGATACGCGCTTTGATGATAAAGGCGAAAGGGTAAGCGTTCATTTTACAAATGCTTGATTAACCATCTTTTGTACATTAGTGCTTCTCTACTTTTTCCGTCGACACTGGTAGCTCAAAGCTTTATAGAATAGAACAAGAAAGAAAATGTTGATGCAATTAGTTAGTAATGCGGTGTGCACATATCTTAAAAGCTTAAACGATATGTCATGCATCGCCAACATTTATTCTATAGAAATTCACAATTTATATATCTAGAATGTGTGTATATATTCTTCGAATCTCTGAAAGAATCGCATGACCGGAACTTTGAATTTATGTGATTCTGTCATTATAATTCACTATCGTTGTATTTTTATCTCAGAAGGTAATTAATTATCCAAAGATCATTGATTTGAAAAGAAAACGGGTAAAATTCATTCTGTAAACCCTTGTGATGTTATCTACAATATATACACAAACGGTAATTCCCCGGCTTTTTTATTATAGGGGAAGGAAATTTTCTAGGTAATATGTCTTGTTAAGTTGTTAGCCATTGGGCCCAATCTGGCCCAATATCCCATACCCTATATATTCATATATAGGAGTTTATGGTTTCATATATAAGTCATATGTCATATGCAATATATGATAATACATAGAAAGTTTTTCTAAAGAGTAAAACTTGGGTGCCGTCATCCTCTTCTACTTTGGAGTTGGTTTGCGGGGTGATCAAGTGGGGGATTCTCGCTTCTATAAAATATGGTTTCCCTCCAGTCGTTGCTCGGAGGCGATAAAAATCAATTTTTTTACGTGACGTGGACAAGAAACGATCTAACCAGTCGAATCAAACTTTTAGGGTAAGTACATGTATTTCTGCTGTGCTTAATTGCTTTTTATGTATATAAGTCACCTAAAGTGAACATTGGTATCAGATCCATACATCCCACGTTCATAGAATTATAGATCTGTGATATTTAAAATATTTGCAAGTCAAAACTTTGGGTTTTTTTTTATCTAAACCCGGATCAATTTTTATTTTTTTATTTTTTAATGATAGATCTATGATATTAGGGTTATCGTTTTGATGGATTTTCATATATCTATCGATTTTGCATCATATTGTCACCATAAATTAGATCTATTTTTATAATGCTTTGATATAATTTTTTAGTTCGTTGATGTGAAATAACCTGTGGAACAAAGGTGGGATAATTTTTTGTAAAGATTGGATATTTTGTGTGTGAAGAAAATTTTAATTTTTTCCCCTCTCTTTTGGTGAGCATTAATGGCGGCAAGGTCGTATATTTTTTTAAACCCTAACCCTATTTTTTTTATGAAAGAAAACTTGCGCGATATATTTTTTGGGAGTTTGGTTTGACCAATTTTTTTTTAAATTTTTGGTTGGACCAAAAAAAAAGATTTTTGTATTTTGGTTTGGACCCAAATATTTTTTTTGGATTTTGGTATGGAACCAAATATTTTTTGGATTTTTGGTATGGAACCAAATATATTTTTTTTTGGATTTTTGGTATGGAACCAAATATATTTTTTTTTGGAATTTTGGTTTGGAACAAAAAATGTTTTTCTTAGGATTTTGATTGGGAACTAATTTTTTTTTTTTATGATTGTGGTAGTGAGCCAAATTTTTTTTTTAACAAAAGAAAATAATTTCTGGAAATTTTATTTTTTCGGATTTTTTTAGAAAAAGAAAAGAAAAATTCAATTTTTTAATAAAAAATTAGGAAGGGCCAGCCACCAGGCCCGAGTTGGGCTCGGACAGGCCAGGCCCTTGGCCCGAGCCGGGCCGGGCGGCTCGAGCCGAGCCGGGCCGGGCGGCTCGAGCCGAGCCGAGCCGAGAACCGTGTTTATGTTTTATTTTAAAAAAATTCCAGAATAATCCAAGAAAATTCAGAAAAATTCAAGAAAATGCAGAAAAATTCTAGATAATTAAGAAAATTATTTTTTGAGTTTTCTTATATTTGAGGAGTTTCCTACTCAAGTTTTGGGTTAGTTATGGGTTTTGCTGTTAACTCTGTGAGTTATATATTTTTTCCAAAAATTTTGTTTGCTCTCCAAAAGTTTTAAATTTTTTACTTTCACATAAAATCTTGGAGATTTTATGGGTAGTTGTTCTAGTGGGAGCATCTGGGGCGCATGTTAATTTCACGAAAAAAACGAAAACCCTAATAAAACGGACAAAATTATATAGGGTAGTTAAATGGAAATAAAATCTGTCAGATTAATTATTGTATTTTGTGTTGTGTATGGTATATTATATATACAAAAACGTATACTGCATTGATCTGAAAATTTTCAAGTGGGAGATTTCGAAAGAAGACGGTAGAAAGCTGGGAGGGTCGCTTTCTTGCTAATAGATTCAACAACCCAATCTATCCCGTTTTTAGGAAATCTGTGTTCTGTTGTTCAATCATTTTAATAATATTTTAAATTTAATACTTTTGAAGGATGTGGTTGGGATCATAGGCTTTCCTTCTTTTTCTTCAGGTAGTACGTTTATTATTTTTGTTAAGATTGGTTGAAGACAAAGCGTTCTTTGGGAAAGAACGGTACTCCATTATGTGTTGTAGTTTTAACACATTCATAATAAAGTCAATTATCATCAGTCTCACCAGGGATGAGATGATAAATGACGATAACATAATTAAATAAAAGCGTTAGTTTAATATTATATGAACAAGCTAAAAGAATTGGACACTGGTGACAAGGTGGCAGCGATGTAGTAAGGTTACATGACGCGGTACTATCGAGGTGACAGCAATGTAGCGGGGCTACACGGCGCTGCTCCATCGAAATGCAGCGATCTACAGAGGATTGGCGCATCTGGGATTGCTCTATACATTGGACGTGATGAAGAGCGATATCATTTGTGCTCATATGTTTTATTACCGAGCACTCGCAGTTTATATTGAGTGGTAGTTATAAGGTATATACGCACCAAGAGATAAGCAGTGCGATGATTACGGGGTAATCAATGCGACGTAGCAATGTCACATTATTTCTTGGTTTGGCCTTATTTTCATATAAAGAGTCGAATCATGTAATGTGGATACATTTAAACGTTATATCTTTATTGATCCGGGATATGAAGAGTACTGCTCCAGTTAAACTGTAAAGCGACAGCAGCAGACGGTTAAATGTTTTCTACTCGATATATGAAGCAGTTAGTTATGTGGAAAGTGAATGTGTTGACGCTTGCTAGTATATTTGAGTAACTGAGACTTAAGGTTTAATCGCCAGGGACGATAGAATCAAGAGCACTACTGATATATTGACAAGGTCAACAGTGCGCAAGGATGGGTGTTCTAACGCAAGAAGAGTTCAATCAAGCTGCGTAAACAGGAATAACGGGCCAACAACTTAAGTGATCTGACATGGAGAAATGTGCTGGCAATAATGGATATAATAAGCCCAACGCTTGACTGTGGGAATTTGAAATGCTTCACTCGTCAGGATACTGAGTGGAAATAGACTTTCTGCTGGAAGTAGAAAAGTTTGTGGAAGCAAACCATGTGTCGAGAACATATAAGTCTATTCAGCATCGGGGATGCACGTAGCTATCCATAAATTATTTTCCCGTCAGTTACAGTTTCAGTTGAGGTTTAGCATATTTGGATAGCTTAACGGGACAATCTGTTTTATGTGTTTTTTATAGTTTTGAGAATTAACCCTTTTATAAATATCATAAATAGTATGGTAGATTAGATCAATCAAATAGATGGGATGATTTATCCACCTGGGGTAGATGAGTTGACATTTGAGCCAAAATCAAAACATTTACTTGTGAGAGTTACTTTAGAGGAAAAACTATCAGAGTAAAACCATTTGGATATCCATTACAGATAATTCACTCCGATAGATACGGACCAATAAATATGTACACACGTGGTGGAGTTTCTTAATTCAACGCCGTTATTAATAACTACTCAATATGGCTATTGATCTCATACGGAACTAAAGCGTTAATTTGTATCAAACGTGGTATTAGTGAAGTGAAGAGTCAGTTCACGCAAACAGTGTTGTGCGTGTTTCACAGAGCAGTTCTGGGAACTGTAAGCAAGCCATGAGTATTTATTTTAGCAGTTCAAGGAACTAAATGAAGGAAAAAGAGTCATCAGATAGCTGATAATACCGTAAACTCTGCAACAAAATGGTGTTGTAGAAAGAAAGATCAAGAAATCCTAGATATGATAAAGAATATGATGGTAAGGGCCAATCTTACATATTGTTTGGGAGATGCGTTTTTGGCAGCGGTTTATGTTCTTGGTCATGTGTTTTCAAATTTAGTGCAGTCAACACTCTATGTATAGTGGACGAATGAGAGACCTATGAGATCACTTGTGTTCATGAGTCCGTCATAAGACTTTGACTGATATTTAATCATGCGACGTTGATTTCCTCAGAACGAAAACAACAAATAATTTCCTCGGGGAGGAATTTACTCAAAAGGCAGAAATAGATCAGGATTTGGGATTCTACAAGATTGAGAAGTCTCTTAGTCGGTCAGCGGTGCAGAAAGAATTAGTTCCTTCAATGGCTGGTGGCAGTGGGAGCGATATTTCAAGGCTCGGAGCCAATCACGGATCCTCAAGAGACTTGTAGATAGTTCTGTAGATTAACACCCCGATGATATTGCGATATCAAAGAGGAGACGTAAATAGTAATTCCGCATTGGTTGCGGAATCCAAGTCAATTGTGGATACTATTTCTGGGCCTACTGCGAAAGAGTGAATAAAAACAATGGAAGAGTTGTAAGAGTCAACAATAAAATGATTAAGTCTAGAATTTGATCGATTATCCTGCCGGACACAAGATTGGTGATAAAAAAAACTGGGTTTTTCGAGATCTTGCGAATGGAGGACGATACTGTAGAGAGATACAACGCATACTTGTTGGCGAAGGGATTCACCTAGCGTAGATGGAAAATGAAGACACTTTTCATCTGGGGTGATGATTACATCCATTTCACTTTTTCTAACAAATCGTTACACTTAAAGATCTTAAATTAATCCTGGGGACTTAGATCATATTTTCGATGGAGATTTAGATAAGGAGATCTGAGAGATCTGTATAAGGGTTTCAAAACCAAGAGAACTCGAGTTGACTCAAAAAGCCCATTTATGGCTTGAAAAACTTATCCAAGTAGTTGTTGGTTCGATATCATCGATCTATATTGGATATGGACTGACGATGATTGAATGCGATAACTGTAAGTTAAGAGATCTTATTGCAAACGATCTTGTAATGACCAAAAATGACTTGGAGATAATGAATGCTATTTGGAGTGGCTGTTCTCACTGTAGAAGACACATGAGATGTTGAGTTTATGCTTAGAAATTGGATCCATGAAGAGTCGTTTCAAGATCATCTTATATTTGTCTTCGAAGACTCACATGAGATGTGTCTTAAAACGGTTCCGCCCGCACAGTCACTCTCTAGTTTATTACCCCAGTCACTAATAGACATGTTTTTAGCCTTAATCTTTACTATATGACTTTTGGCACAGAGAGACAGATTTTGTGGGTTCCTTTTTGCATAGTCAGTAGTCAAATGTATGCATGGGGTGTACTTGACCAGACATATAATTCTTACCGATTGAACTTGATATTAGGGTCTGCTTGTTAGGATGAAGTGATGAGAATTTTTAACTATTTATGTGGGACGACCCACAATATATAGTGCTATGAGGAATCAGGTTTGCATTCATGTGGACTTACAAATGCCGACTAGGCCATCAATATGGGTATGTGTATATCCACATCTGCACGTGCTTTCTTGGATAATAACAGGGCCATCACTCAGAGTAGTAGTAAGAAGTAGGGGTGTAGCCTTTTCACCACGGGGGTGGAATATGCGACTATCTCAGTAGCACCAAAGGGGCTGCTAGGCTGAAGTGATTTCTCGGAAGTTTGCGCGTCATTTCGGTCGCAAGAGAAACATGGTTTCTCTTTATCGTGACATCAGGTCAACGATAGCATATTCAAACAATCCCATATATATAGCAAGTTGAAGCACTTACAGATTTAAGGACGCTTCATTAAGAAATAAGTGGCATGAGAAAGTGGTCTAAGCTACAGGGTTTTTCCTTCAGGCCAGACGATCGGGGATCCAATGACGAAGGAAATAGCTGAGTAACGCTATGTGCGTTTGGACTTCGTCCTGAGTGATGTATTGCATTTCAGATAGTTTGATAGGCCATACTCTTATTTTTGACGTTATTATTATGGGTGATGACTTTATAGATGCATATTTTAATATTAATGGTTTATAGTTTTCTTTTTTTATCATCTAGGATGTATATTTCTATATTTTGTTTGACCATTTCAGGCCTGAAGTACAAGTGTACAGGATACACGAAGCGTGCAGGGCACACATTTAATAAGGATACGTTAGCAGGTAAGAATTCTCACTCACACGAGAGATCCCTTTTATGTTAGGGAAGTATACGAAGGTGAGACTAAGTGCTAGACGTCAGCTGCTCAGAGCAGTGACCGTGGTGTTGTATACTGGGTATGGCGACAGTAAGAGCACTTAATAGAGTCGTCCTGACCGGATCAGGATGAGATTGCTATGTGCTGTAGGCCGAACGACCGAAGTGGTTATCCAATGGCCACTTTTACCTGTTTACATATAGCCGGATTAGAGGTCTGACTCGTCGTATAGGATGCGAGCTTGTCGGGAGATCTCAAGCATATGCAGGGTGATATGGTCGGGCAAGTCAATTACAGAGTAATTGGACTTGGGTTCCGTACATTATAACTTTAATGGCGTACGCTTTCAAGGAGAGAATTTTATACCGTAGCACGTTGACATATGATGTGCGCTTGGATCGTGCATATAAGGAGATTGAGGGATGGATTCCATCTCTCTCACTGTGTGAGCCTTTATGACGACCTACGGGCAATCTATACCCTTAGCGACACTGGGTTGTCTGGATAGGCATGTTATGAGCGTCTGCTACTTTGGCTACTATTTCCTGCTGCGATGACAATATATCGTACATACGGGGTATTGTCAGGAAAGCGGGTGAATAGCAGACCTAACTATTCAGAGCCAGAGAAAGATCCATTGGAATATTTCCTGATTGCATCGTATGTCCGACTCTTATTGACGCCATGGTGGTAAAGTTTAAGAGTGCGATGAATTGAATTGTACACCTAGGTGTTCAAATATGCTTCTGAGAAGGATCAAAAGTACTTGAGCAGACATGTCTGATCGGATCTGGGATATGAGATTTCGCAAGCCTAACATATTTTCAGTTTATGTTGTTTTCTCTTAGGAAGATCCTTGTGTCGGTCCTAACAGATCTGGCTGCAAGGCTACCCGTTTGCAGGTTCTCAATAGTCCATGCCGCACCAACATATATATGTTTGGGTATAAATAAGGAAAAGAAAGAGGAGATTCTCAGAAAGATAATTGATTCAGGGAATTAATGATTCAGGAAACCAGCTCAGGGAGCTTTGGACAGCACCCACTCGAATGTGCGAGTGGAAGTATGTTAGCCATTGGATTCGATCCGGCCCAATATCCGTCCATATAAGTAGGTATCCTATATATTCATATATAGTAGGCTAGGGTTTCATATATGAGACATATGAGATATATGATAATACATAGAGAGTTTTTCTCGAAAGAAAAACTAGGGTGCCGTCGTCTCCTTCCTCATCGTCTTCTATTTTAGGTTGGCTTACGAGATGATCAAGTTGGGGATTCTCACTTTTACAAAGTGTGGTTTCCCTCCGGCTGTTGTTTGGAACCGAAAAAAGATCAGATCTTTTATGTGACGTGGGCAACATACGATTCAACCAATCGGATCAAGTATATCGTAAACGTTTAGAGTAGATATGTGTATTTCCGCTGTGCTTGATTGCTTGTTATGTATCTACGTCACCTAAAGTGAACAAGATGGTACCGAGAAAAAGAAATGATCCAATTACATTTGTATTGCTTATAATTATTGCAATGCTTGGCATGTTAGCGACGATCGTATCATTTAAGTACTTCTGCTTCATCTTTTCCTTTCTTATGAAAAGTTCATCGTCTTCACTTTCCGTTTATCATCTGTGTACTAAGAATAGATTGCAACTATTCCTTAATTTATTGATGTATTTTCTATCTCAGATATGATCAAAGATAAACTTATATTGGATGACGGTGGCATGTCGTAAGCTGCTTGTTCGAAGAACAGAACCATGGTGGAGTTTCATACTTTCATCGTTTTCTTAATGCGTAGATCTATTTTCTGAGTTTATTTTCTTACAGGAATTTTCCTTTATTATTTGGTTTACTTTGATATTGATAAAATTATGATATTGAAGATAGTATTGATTAGGCATTTTGAAACGATTTTCTTCCCTGGACACAAAATTAATGGAACTATTGTTATACTGAAGTATAACATTAGGCAAAAATGGATCGGTGCATGCCACAACCAGCTTGGCTATGAACCATATTCATAGCCTCAGGAGATGGGTCCCTTCTCAACTTCAACCTGGGACCTACCTCCCTCGTGCTTTCTCCTTTTGTTCGCAGCTAATGGGGTTGTGCACGTTCACAACCCCGTTAAGCTCATAACATTAATAGTAACTTGTTTGTTTCATATAGGATCTCCTACAAGCAGATAAATACATGCATGTATAATAATTATGAGGAATCGACTGATCAAACAAGGAAACCAAGTCTGCAGTACTACATAGATTAACAAAAGAAAACACACATGGGATTAAGGAGGCATATATGTAATTAGCATCTATGCAGGTCTCTCTCGTTTGTTACATCGATCCCCGAGTATTTTGAGCCGCTTCACTGATCGGATGAACGCCCTGTAACAAAATTCTCAGGCTTATCAGTATGATTATGGTAATTATTAACAGTCTATTCATGATTGTCGTAATGGTAATTCTCCGGCTTATCACTAATCCATGCGTTTTACTTACCGCTAAGGTGCATGAATTCAGAACTCCTAGGTAGAGCCCCTAAATATATTTCTGCTCTTGAAAAATGAATGCAATATTTACTACTGAACTAAATTTTTTTAGTAAAGTTTTTCTTATTATTAAAATGCTGGAAAATTTATAAAATTTTAAAGTACAAGGCATGGCAAGTACGAATATATGGCCGAAAACAAACTATAAAAATAAAATAAAATTCAATGGAACATACTCCCAAGGGACATCTCCAACAAGCATCCAGTCACCTTCTTCATCCTCGTAAGTAACCGCGTAATCGTGTTGATCCGGGCTTCGATTGGGGAACATTCGGCTAATTTTGCAGTGAAGAGCTTGATAAGAATTGAGGAGTGAGATGTCTAGCTTCCTCCCTATTGCCACACCCTCCATCTTCACTTTCACGAGCTTATTATTCCTCTGAAAGCCGCCGTTTTCGCCTTCATCCTTATCTTTCTTCCTGCATTTGATCGGCGGCCAACCTATCAATGCCCTCTGCAATCTGTGATCATTTTCAAAGAAACCCATCTGTTAAATATCATTTCGATGAAACATATTTCCTCGGGTGCAAGTCTTACTTGTTAAGGCCATGCGGATTCTGAAGATTTATGCTGCATTCATCGTCCTCCTTGTCATCATCTCCATCCCCAAACACGAATGCCTTACCGAAGCTTCTCTTATTCGGATAGGCGATATGGTTATTGAGGTCGAACTCTTTGACGGCCAAGCTGGCTGTGTTATGGAGAGCAAGGCCTAACTCTAGCTCCATCGTGGCTCTTCTCACACTTGTAAAATTTTCTTTGTTAGATAGATTTAGTCATAGGATGGAGTTGGAGTTTGAATATTTAAAGGATGAAAGCGCGCATATATAGATAGAGGGAGGGGGGGGGGGGGGACAAGGAATCAAAGGTTGCTAGGGTTTGGGGGGGGACATGGAGAAATTATAAGAGAAGATCCTGAGACAAAGTCTCATTCTTTATTTGGTGATTGTCTAGTGTTAATTTATTAAACTGTTTCGTGATTGAGAGATTTGTTTGGGTGAAGGACAATTTTTAAAAATAAAAAATCTTATTTTAATAAATCCTTAGAAAATAGACTCATCTAAATTTATTTATCAAAATAGAGATCTTTCTGCCGCATAAGCAATTAAGATAAATATTTGCCCACATGGCATTTCTATGTGGCAATAACGATATCTATTTCTCTAAATAAATTTCATTGAGGTCCATTCTTAAAATTATGTATTAAAATAAGTTTTTTTCGAAAATAAATCTTCTTAAATATTAAAATATTTTTTAAATAATAAATCCATGGATTATTTTTATCAATTCTTTATTACCATTTATTGAAATGGTTTTTATAAAAATTGTCCTTTCAATGAAAGGAGTAATTGAAGTCCAGGTGGGGGATCACATTTTCACAAATTTCTCAACCACCAACCTACTGGCAGATGAAGAATTTATGGAGTATTTTTCTTTTAAAATGATTTTATTAGTTTCAATTTTTCAGAGTCAATCCCTGATTTTTATTCGGTTGCATATCTCGAAGGAATTCTTACATTTTGTCGATTCTTCTATTATTATAAAGATGCACTGATTTTAATGACCTTTTCTTGGAGGCCAGCCTCATGGGATTTGAACCGCTAACATTTGAGTTTGGAAAGGAAATTATTATCAAGAGGCTATTGTTTTAGTACTAATAATAGTATTGATGACTCTTTTAATATAAGCTATGATGGCATATTGATTCTTCATTTAGTAGCTTTGGAAAGAAGAAAATAAAATATGTAATCATGTAGCAGTCATAAGAAGAATTTTGTAAATGTTGTGCCGTTTACCTTCGCCAAGCTCTAAAACATTAATTTGAAAATTTGTTTACATTAATTTCCTTTGCCGGTTTCCGAACCAAGATTCAAAACAGAAAGAAAAAAAACACTGTTGTTTATAGGAAATGTTGTCGACATAAAATTGTGACCTCATATGGTTGTTTGCTTGATAGTATTGGAAATAGTTCTCGGAATAGGGAAGAAAAATATTGTTTATAGGAATATTGTCGACCCAGAATTCTAGTTTCCCAAACATATTCATATCAAACAAAATGTGAGCACAACTAGAAAATAAAAATGAAAATGCTGTACGATACTTTTAATTACGATTTTCCGATTCCACGAACCAATCGACCTTTTAGCAAGTTTGATTCGTTCACACACAAACCATCAATACTATGCCAGGGGTCTTGTTGAACTAAAACCTCATTAATGTCTTTGTCTACACGAGAGGGGACACGCCTGGACAAACTGGGTTTTTCGGCGCCCTTGCCCCGTGAGCGTTTTCTTGCTTGCTGCCTTTTTTCTTTCCAAAAGAAAAGCCTTCCAATTTTTTATTAATTTGAATTTTCCTCGTCTTAGTGGGACCCACCAACTGCTGTCCAATTGGACATTTTAGATTAGTTTTTTCTTGGGTTGATGGCACATGATGTGATCTTTGCTCGTACGAATTGGAATGGTAAACGGCTACCATGCATGTGCTCATAAATAACGCACATCCCCTCATCAAAATGGTGTGTGTGGTTGCAAAATGCAAATTGGGTCCTATGACAAATTAAGGGGCTTTTCTGGGGTCCCCTCTTGAGTTGATAAGTCCGTTGTTTGCTTGATGAGGTTTGAAAATACCGAGTTGGTGCGTTTTTAATTTCATGTTTGTTTTACATAAATTAAGTCTTGATTTGAGCTTTCATGAGTTGGTATACTACCATTGGGTGAACATATAAATCTCCTCCACACAAAAGAACAAGAATTATCATATAATGAGCTCATCCCCGCCCCATCAGCAATACTATAGCAAAAAGTTATGCCACATTTGCCCGAAGGCTGAAAAAGAATTCAGAGCTCTTGCCTTTGATTTCACCCAGAAAATGCAAGAAATAATAATAGGAAAAATGATCAAGTATGATATGTTATTCCTGAATGGTTTACAATGGAACCAAAGTTAAATAAAATATTAATAATAAACAATAAATTACATAATAAATTGTAACACAAAAATAGATGGTGAAGTCGTCGACCGAGGCACGAGTATCTTGCTTTCTTTAAGACAATTCGTGCCACCGCAGTGAGAAGCTAGTGGTTCTTTACGGATACAGCGAGTCTCGACACGTTGCTCCTAAAATACAACAGCGAACGAATCTCACCGTTTCGTTCTTCATTCCTACACAGAGTAAAGAGCAAGCGCTCTGCCCACACCTTTTTCTTTACCCATATTTTATGAACAATATATTGTATGAAAAAAATGTCATATATATAAAAATGAGATAGAAATATATGTATGTATACATTGAGGTTCAAATTGTTACCTATGTTGAGAAAATAAAAGAAGAATAATTGGCCAAATAAAGTTACCATTAAACACCTCATTAAACACCAATTACTAGTATCATTCGGATGCTAATAAATCAATTAAGACGGTCCGTTAAAATGGCCATCATAAACTCATTTAATATCAACATTCATGCATAGTCAAAAAGGCTATTAAGATAATGGCCTAATTTTCAAAATTCAACATTTAATCACTCAAATAATGGCCTAATTATTAAACCCAATAAAACATAGATTAAATATCCATGACAAAGGATTTATTTTAAGAGTCTCACTCCATAAACCTCAAAAATCCATACACTAATTAGTTACAACAAAATTTCATTGAAATTATTTTATTAAAATTTCCAACAATCCTACACTAATTTTAATAAAAACAAAAAATGATAAATTATGCAAATAATAAAAGTAACAATAATATGGAAATTATGAAAATCATAATGGTGGGTAGAAATAGACTTCTATGCATCGTGAAGCTATGCCATCTATTGCACCTTTCACTTAGCACGTCATAACTTTCATTTTAGAGTCATGGTAAACCCGACCTTGAACTATAACCGCTTACCGGGAGAGTCTTGTATTCACCTAAGTAAGCATACTCACTAGTAAAATAGGGGGTTGCCCCTACGGATGGAAATATCCGTAGGGGCAGATTTTACTTGGCCCTACGGATTAATCCGTAGGGCTAAAAGGTTGCCCCTACGGGCACAGACGTCCAAGAATAAAAATATTAATTCTTAATTTGGTGTTTGCCCCTACGGAGCCGCAAACAAAGGACCTACGGGTATATCCGTAGGGGCAAGTAAATATCTATTTAACAAAATCCCAGATCGATCGCCTACACTCACTTTCTCTCTCTCTCTCAATCGCGCGCGAGAAAAAACCCCAAATCGCCTCCGTCGTCGCCACCGTCGCCTCCGTCGTCGCCACCGCCGGTTTCGTCGCCAGCGCCTGTTTCGTCGCCGCCGGTTTCGTCGCCAAATCGCCACCGTCGTCGCTCCAGCCCACCAGCAGCCGTTCAGGTATAAATCGAGGTAAATTAAAGCATTTTTTGATTATTTTGGGCTTAGGGTTCATGGCTGGGTCTGGGTTGCGCGCGTGAGGGTTGGGGTTGGGCAGGGGTCGCGGTGGCGGTCGGGGTCGGGGTTGGGGTAGGGTTAGGGTTGGGGTTCGGCTGCTGCTGGGGTAGGGCTGGGGTTAGGGTTACGGTGGGGCTGGGGTTAGGGTTACGGTAGTGGGGCTGGGGTTAGGGTTACGGTAGTGGGGCTGGTTGAATGGCTCTTCTGATTAGTTGACAAATACAATGTTAATCATAATTTACTCGACACAGATGGTAGAAAATCAGAAAAAGATCAAGAAAAAAATAATCGATTTTGATTTTAACATGCAGGGTGTTGATGCAAGATGTAATATCTAGTAGCAGATGCTAGGTATATAGACTAAAGAATAGTTGTAAATGAACCGCTAGCAAGAAAATCCTATAATTATACGTACACATCGCTTGACGCATGAAGCCTGAAGCTCTTTCTTTTAGGGGATAAAACTAGTTATATTCCTGCATTGCCTAGAAATAGCAGTGAGTTGGTTAAAACTTTTCAAACACAACCCCCACCCCCCAAAAAAAAGAAAGAAAGAAAGGGCAAGGGAAAAAAAAGAATAGCAACAAGCAATACAAGCTAGCAACCGTAAATAACTGCTGAGATTATGTCTACCTTGGCAATTTGAATAATGATGGTCTTGTCTGGATTGTTAAGATCCACTTTATGGGGGTGAGGAACACATTTTGCAACAGTATTTATGATTTTCATTCTGTCAAGTGTTGAAATAAAAATAAACACTTGACAATCAATCCAAGATGCTCAATAACTTGCTTCAAAACCATAATCTAATCTTGATGATGCTCAATATTAGCGATTTCCATGATCACGACACGTGGCAGATGGCGTGTCTCATAACGCTTTATGATATCAGTATCCTATATTTGTAGTTTTAATTGTTGATTGTTATAGATGTATACCATTGCAATAATAGTTTTTGGTTGATGAATGCTATTGCAATGTAGGATGATCAGTTCTATCAATCTTGATCTCAATGGTTTAAAATCATGTTACACATACAACATGAATGCACAACAAACGCATAATTAGAGAGCGACTCGAGATATTCAGATTAAAACCAATATATGATACTCGATGATAATATGAAACCTTCATATTCCCATCGATACCCATATATGAAACTAAAAGCGTCACTTAGTCCCCGTCTATCGGTTAACATACGTGCGATGCTCGTCGTGACCTAGAACTATACGAAGGTTGTTAAATATCGGACAGTATAGCTCGATACTAACAACCGTCGTATAGCCTACGCGACGAGAAAATTCAATCGTATGGTAACCCATAGATTTGTCCCGTGTGGACAAGTTAAGAATGTATAAAGCAAACGCCTTCATTCACTTGTGTTTTCATCCGTTTCGAGATATTTCGTCGGTATCTTTCCGCTGGTTCTCCGTGTACAAAGATAGATTAGATGTTCATTTCAACGTTGTTTCACAGCTTTGAAATGATTATCTATTCTATTACAGTGTACTCGGAGAACAGCGGGGAGGTGCTGTCGAAATTTACTCGAAACGGTTGAAAGTACAAGTGATGGGCGTTCGCTCTATACATTCTTAATGGGATAGAAGCCTACCCCCGACAGCCGGAACACATACATACAAACGCATAATCAGAGAGCGATTCGAGATGTTCGGGTTAAAACCAATATATGATACTCGATGATAATATGAAACCTTCATATTCCCATCGATACCCATATATGAAACTAAAAGCGCCACTTAGTCCCCGTCTATCGGTTAACATACGTGCGATGCTCGTCGTGACCTAGAACTATACAAAGGTTGTTAAATATCGGACAGTATAGCTCGATACTAACAACCGTCGTATAGTCTACGCGACGAGAAAATTCAATCGTATGGTAACCCATAGATTTGTCCCGTGTGGACAAGTTAAGAATGTATAAAGCAAACGCCTTCATTCACTTGTGTTTTCATCCGTTTCGAGATATTTCGTCGGTATCTTTCCGCTGGTTCTCCGTGTACAAAGATAGATTAGATGTTCATTTCAACGTTGTTTCACAGCTTTGAAATGATTATCTATTCTATTACAGTGTACTCGGAGAACAGCGGGGAGATGCTGCCGAAATTTACTCGAAACGGTTGAAAGCACAAGTGATGGGCGTTCGCTCTATACATTCTTAATGGGATAGAAGCCTACCCCCGACAGCCGGAACACATACATACAAACGCATAATCAGAGAGCGATTCGAGATGTTCGGGTTAAAACCAATATATGATAATATGAAACCTTCATATTCCCATCGATACCCATATATGAAACTAAAAGCGCCACTTAGTCCCCGTCTATCGGTCAACATAACGTGCGATAATTTATTCTTTTCAACGACAAACGCACACACAAAGCATATACACGGATTTTCTCCTTTGTCAGTAACTATCCCGTTCTTATATTTCTCAATATAGTCAGCATAATCTACAATTTATATGTTATTCAGTCTAACATGGCCCATGAGTACGTCAGAGTTAAGGACTGGATGTATGTGGATTGGAAATAACGTATGCAACCTAAGTTTGTCGCAGGAGTTGCTGCTTTCCTTGAATTTGCACGAGCACATAATAAGATCATAATAGAGAAGATTCTATGTCCGTGCGATAGATGTGGCAATAAGTACTGGAAGAAGGTAGAATTGGCAGAGCTTCATATTGTAAAACATGGGTTTACTAGACTTTATTCAACTTGGAAATATCACGGGGAAGGAGAAGAATGCAGTACTGCGGTAGAAGAAGAAGGAGAACACGATAATGCGGCAGGAGAAGAAGAAGAATTCGGTAATACGGCAGGATACGGAAATTTATTTCCATCAGAAGAAATGGAGGATATGGTAGAGGCTGCCCTAGGTGAATCTATTCGTACCGAAGATGACATTCCTTCCGGTCAAGGACCGCGTGCGGATAAATATGAAAATTTCATGAATGATGCTAGGAAACCAATTTATGAGAATGCGAAGTATTCCACCCTCTCATGGTCGTCCAACTTTTCCAAATTAAGTGCCTAAATGGATGGAGCAACAAGTCATTCACAATGCTTCTTTCGTTCTTGAAAGATTCTATGCCTCCGGGAAATAATGTGCCCGAAAGCTGGTACGAAGCCCAGAAAATGATGTCTGATTTGGGTCTAAAGTGCGAGAAGATTCAAGCATGTCCTAAAAATTGCGTGTTGTACCGAAAAGAGAATTCAGATTTGAAAGAGTGTCCAACATGCGGAGAGGCCAGGTATAAGCCGAAAGATTCTGATAAGAAGCCTGATATACCTGTGAAGATAGCACGATATTTTCCCATAACACAGAGGCTACAGAGGCTATTCAGGTGCAAGAAAACAGCCGAGGCAATGATTTGGCATCACCGTGCTCCTCCAAGCGAAAATGGAAAAATGAGCCATCCAAGTGATTCACCGGCATGGAAGGATTTCGATAGGAGGCACGCAATATTCAGTAGCGATCCTCGCAATGTCCGGCTCGGACTGGCTGCCGATGGCTTCTGCCCATTCAACTATATGGCTGGAAGTCACAGTACATGGCCCGTTGTAATGATAATTTATAATCTGTCGCCTTGGTTGGCTATGGACCAATCATACTTTATGATGCATCTTCTTATCGACGGACCAAACTCACCGGGGAACAATATCGACGTCTATCTCCGACCTCTGATCGAGGAGCTGAAAACTTTGTTCATTGATGGTGTAGAGACATATGATTCAAACACAAATACAACCTTCATACTGCGTGCGGCTTTAATGTGGACAATTAATGACTTTCCTGCGTATGGAATGCTATCAGGTTGGTCCGTACATGGTCACAAAGCATGTCCTTATTGCCATGAACACACAACATCAAAATTTTTGAATTTTAGCAGGAAGGTTTGTTATTGCGGCCATCGACGTTTTCTGCCTCCAGACCACCCCTATAGGTTAGACACGGTTCACTTTGATGGTCATCAGGAGCTTCTTGGGCCTCCATCCCCATTGTCCGGAGAGGACGTAACTGCTAAATGGGATGGTTACAATAACGTGACCTTCGGGATGGATCCGACGAGACAGGTCAAACCACAATATTGGAACAAGTTAAGCATTTTCTTCGAGCTTCCGTACTGGTCTACAAATTCAGTGCGTCATTGTCTGGACGTCATGCATATAGAGAAGGGAGTATCAGAGCACATACTTAACTTGCTTTTGTGTAAAGACGGGAAATCGAAAGACAACATGAATGCCCGGATGGATCTACAAGAGTGGAGAATAAGAAGTGAACTGCACCCTAAACCGGTAGCGGGTAAACCGGGCAAGTTTGTACTTCCCAATGCCGCTTATCATATGTCACAACCGGAGAAGAAAAGATTCCTGCAGGTGTTGCATGATTTGAAAATCCCCACAGGTTTCTCAGGATCATTCAGCAAGAAAATAAAAATTGTGAAGGGCAAGATCGATGGGCTGAAAAGTCATGATCACCATGTTATCGTGGAGCACCTTCTTCCATTAGCCCTCAGGACTTCTCTCCCCGACTCGGTTGGTTTAGTAATCAACGACCTATGTTGTTTTTTCAGGGAGTTGTGTGCTAAAACGCTGGAGGTTGCGACGCTGGATAAACTAGAAAATTCTATTGCGTTGATACTTTGCAAGTTTGAGCGTATTTTCCCACCGTCATTCTTCGATATCATAATACACTTGACGGTTCATCTTGCAACTGAGGCGAAGTTAGCCGGACCGGTACAATATCGATGGATGTATCCCGTCGAGAGGTACGTGTAATTTTTCGTTTCGCGCAATTTATAAATTTATTTTTGTCCTGTATGCCCGTGTTTATTTATTCAACATATTCTCATTAGGTACCTTTACACTCTTAAGAAGTATATACGCAATAAAAATCGACCAGAGGGTTCTATCATGCAAGGTTATCTTCTTGATGAAGCAACCACATTTTGTTCCCGCTATCTGGACGAGAACATTGAGACAAGGCTTAACCGACCACGAAGAATTCAAGACGGGCCATATGGTAAAGCCGAGTATAAGAGGGTAGACACTATGTTTATCAACAAGATATACCGGTTTATCTTGCTTAATTGCGCATGTCTTGAACAAATTAGAGAGTAAGTTCTTTTGGATTAATTGTTATATCTGTGTTTGTGTGTGTATGAAATGACATAATATTAATGTCACAATTATTTGTCGAAAACAGAACTCATTTTAACGAGGTACGTGAGGGGCATCCTGATTGGAACGAAGAGCGTTTGGAAAAATACCATCAGGATAATTTTTGTGATTGGGTCACAGAGCATGTAAGTTATTCGAATTACATTTTATTGCTATCAGTTTTAATCTAAACTTGTATCGTTATGTATTTATCGTAAAATTTATTTTGTTAGATCCACGATCCGAACTTGTCTGCATCATTTGAGAGTGATTCAAGATGTTTAGCTCAATTTCCTAGTATGGAAGTTGCATATTACAAAGGATTTGGTGTCCTTGGATACAAATTCGAAGTTAAGGACATAAAAACATCTAGAACCACTCAGAATAGTGGGATTATGACGGTAGGATCGGACGGTGTGATTTACTATGGGTACTTAAATTGTATATTCGGCATCCACTATCCCGGACGATCAGAACCCTTTTATATATTCCACTGTACTTGGTACGATCCGCGAACCGATACAAACAGGTGGAGAAGCAGTCTTGGGACTTGGAAAGATGAATATGGATTGACCAGTGTGAATACACTTCGATTTTACGGTCAGGACGATCCGTTTATCTTTCCGAACCAAGCGTTCCAAGTATATTATTCACAGTGTTTGAAGCATCCGGGGTGGAGTGTTGTATGCCAATGGAAACCTAGAGATGTCTACGATGTCCCAGAATACGAGGACAGCGATGAGGACGAAGAAGAGAGAAGGCTTAAAGTGCTCCGACCGTCTGTTTCGAAGGAAGGGTTGTCTTCGACCGATCATGAAGTTACGTGGGTTAGAAATGACATCGACGATGAAATCCAAGTAGATATGTATGATGCGCCCACGAAACGAAAAAGGTTATCAGTAATGTTATATTATTACTTCACATTTTACGCTCTAGATCATATATAGTCAATATTTTTAATGATTGTCTAATGCGTCCACGAACCGTTTATCTAGCTTTGATGACGATGTCGGGAGCAGCGAGGGGCGGCAGGAGCTCCAGCCGCGGCAGAGGCAGAGGCAGAGGCAGAGCGGTTCTGCCGCCCGGAGAGCTCCGTAGGGAGCTTCAGAGGGCCGGTCTTGCACCCAGATCGGAGACCCCTTCGGATGCCTCCTTCCGTGTGGATTTTGCCACACCTCCAGGTATACTGCACGCATATCCATTTTCAATGTAATATTACAGATATTCATGCATGTTTATGTCAAAATTACTTATATTGTCAATGTTTGATTGTCTAGTTGTTGGTGATGCGTCCACATCTGGGACAGAGGCCACCCCCGCTCCTCCAGGTATGTTTATATATCATATAGTGTATGTATATTGATTTAGAATGCTATATCATAAATATACACATTCCTTTTGCTCTTACTTAGCAATTTTTATTATTGTCTAGCTGTAGGTGGTGACACCACCGCACCTGCGGGTATGTTTATATGTCCTATAGTGCATGCATATTGATTTAGAACGTTATATTATTGATCTACACATTCTTTTTGCAATTACTTATATAATCTATTTTTAATTGTCTAATTATAGGTGGTGCGTCCACACCTTCCACAGGGGCCACTCCTGCCGCTTCCATACCCTCCGCATCGTCTACAGGTTAGTATGAATAAATTTAAAATATTTATTTATTTTACATATGCTCTATAGAATAAATATGAACTTCATGGAGATTTAGCGTCGATGTTTATTTTATAGTTGGAGGGGATGGGTCCGGGTCCGGGACCCCGGTTGTTCCTCACCGGAGGAACTATCGTCCCGCTCGTGCTGCTGCTCGGGCCCAGGCTCGTGCGCTAATCACCGGAGGTATATATCACACTTGAATTTTTGTTTAACCTTTGATTTCTTAATACAACTTTGTCTTATTATTGATTGTCTTGATATTTCGTGCAGACGCAGGGCCTCTCCATCCCCAGAGGGAGACTCGAGGCCCGAATCAGTCCCATAGGCTGAGGCCTGATAGAGCTAGGGGGGAGGCAGCATTCCCCCTATTTTTTACCCTTGACTATCGCTATATCGGTCCTCATGCCGAGAGGTTCGGCCGGTATTTGGGGGACGAGAGCCTGATCGTGAAGAATTATCCACTTCACGTTGAGTGGGGCGAGCAGCACCAGCGCTCATTCGCCCTCTTCTTTGATCAGGCTCGGGTATGTATTAATATATATTTTCATTTGATCTATCCAATATATTTATTATTAACACTTGCAATCTAATAACAATGTTTTTTTTGTATTTTCAGTTGGATTACGATTTTCAGCCTGTAGTCGACCCTGATCACCCGGGGAGGGTGCTCGACCTTCATGCTCTGTACAGTGGCCTGATGAAGAACATGCAGGTCAAGGTCCGATACAACAGGAATGAGCTGAAGGCCGACTGCTACTCCCTGTGGATAGCGACCCCCGAGGCAGAGAGAGCGGCCCTCCTATCTACTCCGGCGTTTGCGAGAGTCGACGTAGAGACATGGCCTCTATTGTGCGCTTATTTCGACTCCCAACACAAACAGGTATGTATTTTAAATTTAATTCATTATTTATGATATAATTTATTTCTTTGTGTTTCTTAATTAGAAAACTAAATGTTAATGCGTTGTGCAGAAACAGGCCGCTCAGAATACGGAGAACAGGAAGCCGGCGAAGAGGGGTCGCCCCACTTACACAGGTGGCTCGAGGAACATTACTCGAGCCATGGAGTTATCGGTAAATTAAGAGTTATTCTCTAATATTCTGCAATATTAAGAGTTATTCTCTAATATTTCTAATATTAAGAGTTACTTTCTAATATTGCAGACATCTCGGACCGTGGCGTCAGGTGGTACACCGAGCGTGCTGTCCGCATATCTTGCCGTCCACGGTACCTCGACAGATCCCGCCACGGGCGAGCTTCGATGTCCCGACGTCGCTACCCAGGAGTACTGCGTAAGTGTTAATATTTTTTCTACCCAAATTTGAAATTTTAGTTTTGGAAGGTTCAAGTTTAAATTTTATACTTATACTTTACTGCTTAATGTGGGTGTAGGAGCGGGTGGTTGAGCAGGCCCAGGCCTCGGGGATCGATTTTACCGGACAGAACGATCCGAGGCTGCTGACCCCAGTTCTGAACGCCGCACACGGAGGGCACCACGGAGGTTGGGAGAGAGGCCGGGGATTGGGCCCTAGCAGGGCCCATATGAGGTTGGACTCCACCCCGGCGGTTACTTCCTCCGTCTCCAGTGACCGGCATGTCCATCAGGAACTGGATAGCTTGAGGGCCACCGTTCAGGAGTTGAAGGAGATGCTGGTTACTTTATAGTAAAATATCATTTCATATTATATACATATCAACATATCTATAATTAGTACGTAGCTTGAGCTTATTTGGTTTTAGACTTAAGTTTGATTAATCATACATACATATGTAATTAAAATAAACAACGCTTTTCCAAACTAGATATCCAAACAGGGTTTCGAAATAACTTAATAATGAAACGAATTCGAATAATACACAGTTCTTACACGCTTCTTACACACGTTATGTCCAGACGCGACAGGGTAGATCGGCCGAGCCTCCACATGCATCTCCTTCGGCTGCGGCTCCGCAAGCCACTACATCGGCTGCGGTTCCGAGACAGCTCCTGTAGCTCCACCGCCTACTCAGACTCCCGCAGCCGCGGCTCCGCAAGAGACTACCTCGACGGCGGCTGCGCAGACCACATCGCCAGCTCCACATGCCGCTCAGACTCCCTTATATGTAGCATTGCAGAGTGTATTGACCGAGGAGCAGGCGCGCGTTATTCTAACGTTATTCAGAGGTGGAGCTGGACCGAACTAGGGTAGCTTTTTGGTTCTTATTTTTTCAAACATGTATTTATATCACATTGTACTACATTTTGAAACGATATTGATATTGGTTTGTATTTATATCATATTCAGTTTTTGGGTTTCTTTTGTATATTATATATATGCGTGAGATGTGATTATGAATACTGCAATATATGATTTGATTGATGTATATAGTATTGTGCACAGGGCGGGAAAAAATCTAGCAGCCCATTTTAAAAAAAAATACAGACAATATGTACCTACGGATTAATCCGTAGGTATATATGTTGCCCCTGCCGATAAATCCGTAGGGGCAAACTATCAGGAGACCTGATATTTTCCCACCTGATATCAGTGCAGGGTGTTGGGAGTGCCCCTACGGATATGCCCGTATGGGCCACTGTTTATCCCCTACGAATTTATCCGTAGGGGCAAAATATCAGGTTTCCTGATATTTTCCCCAGTGATCTCAGTGCAGGGTGTTGGGAGTGCCCCTACGGACATGGCCGTAGGGGCCACTTTCTATCCCCTACGGACATATCCGTAGGGGTAGAAAAAGGACCTACGGAGTTATCCGCAGGTATATACAATTTATTCAAAAAAAAAATACATATATGATTTGATTACCCCTACGGAGTACTCCGTAGGGGCTCTAACACCTACAGATATATCCGTAGGGGCAAGAATTTGCCCGTAGGGACAAGTTCAGGGCCTCAACTTGCACCTCTGGCCTTTGCACCTACGGGGTCTTTTTTCGCCCCTACGCACATGTCCGTAGGGGCAGTGAGTTGCCCCTACGGATAAATCCGTAGGGGCAACCCTTATTTGTAGTAGTGACTTAAGGTGAGACGGCAGAGGCTTGAGTTCGAGCGTCGGTGAAGAAACAACGGAAGGTGAGATCGGAGAATATGTCTCGAACTCAATGGATTCTAAGAGGGGATCAAAGTGAGTATAGGCAACAAAGTCGGATGGTTCAATTAACTCATCTACAAATTCGAAGGATTCCAACTCGGGTGGAGACATGTCAGGAGTATCCGAAAAAGTGAAACAGTTGTATTCTCTCATTGTCCCGGAAGCAATCAGATAAAAAAGATACACACTAGTGGTGTCGAGATAATCCGGATCAACAAGAAATTTCTCAAACTTGTAAGATTCCGGATCGATTTCTTGGCTAGAACAGATATCCAGAATATTAGCACTCGGGTTGGAAGATTAATTTCCCAACCTAAAAATGTTGAGCTCAATTGTCATTTTTCCGAATGATAGGTTCATGGAACTATTGCGACAATTGATTACAGCATTTGAGGTGGCCAGAAATGGACGGCCGAAGATCACTGGAATTTGATTCCAGGGTTTAGCTATAGGCTGTGTGTCTAAGACTATAAAGTCCACGGGGAAAATGAAGTCCCCGACTTTAATCAACACATCCTCTAACTCACTCCTACGATGGGTGATGAATCAATCAGCCATTTGTAGCGTACAATATGTGGGTTTCAGTTCCCCTACACCGAGTTGCTCGTAAACTGAATATGGAAGCAAGTTAACACTGGCACCAAGGTCTAGAAGAGCGCGATTGGTATTCTTATCCCCGATAGTAATTGAGATTGTAGGACAACCAGGGTCTTTCATTTATTCGGCAAATCAAGGGTAAGAACATCACTCACATTACTAGCCAAGAAAACCTTCTTCGGTACCTGAGATTTTCTCTTTTTAGTGCACAAGTCCTTAAGAATTTTTGCATACGAAGGAACTTGTTGGATGACATCTAAAAGAAGGATGCTGATGTTAACTTGTTTGAATAGTTCCACAACCTTCTCCATCTGTGGACTAGGCTTATTGGGTCTCAACCGGTTTGGAAAAGGAGCTTTGTTAAAAATGGTTGAGTCCAATACCCGTATGGAAGTTTGTGGAGACGGAATGGATCCCAAAACTGGAGTTTGAGTTGAGTGAGATGTGGGTCCATTGAAAACAGCAGGCTTGTGAGAAGAACTCGGTGAATTATAGAGAACGAGTTCAGAAGAATAAAAAGAAGAAAGTAGGATGGAAGAAAGAGCAGCCAGGGTGTCATCATCAGCAATTGGGGTATCAACATGGTTGTTTAGCAGCCTTCCTGATCTCAACATAGCCACGGCACTCACATTATGGTTCTGTTGTTCGAGAGCAACATGTGCATTATGTGAGGGACGAGGATTGGGTAATGGTTGAGACAGAAGTTTTCCTCTCTCTCGCTTGCTCAATGTCGCGTTCAGCTGTGCAATCTGGATCTCAATGGTTTTGATGCTCTGTCCATGAGGAGCTGTGTGTTGCACAAGTGATTGAATAGAAGATTGGATGTTTGCAGTAGATTGAGTAGATTGCTTCACAAAAACATTAGGACTCCGTTCTAATAAGGAAATCTTATCGGTACCGGACGCAGTAAAGTTATTGTTCGGAGGGAACGAATTGTTGTACAAAGCAACATGGTTCGTCATGTTTTGAAAAGGTTGCGGTTGGAAAGCTTGCTGAAATTATTGCTGCTGTGGTTGTTGTTATGGAGGGGCCCTCTGATAGTTATTTTGGCCTTAGAACTGGTTTTAGTTCTGGTTTCAGGAAAAATTAGGGTGGTTCCTCTAACCGGAATTATATGTGGAAGAGTATGGATCGTTCCTTAGAATTTGCTGAAATGCAGTATTAATCGGATCCTGTCCTTAAGATGGTGGATTATAAGGACACTCTCCCGTCAAGTGTGACAGATCCGAACAACAAGCATAAATGATGCGGAGTGGAGCAACAGGGCTAGGGACAGGGGATGAAAATTTGCTCTCAATTGCTTCAAGTTTCTGCGTGATTGAGGCTGGTTTGGCTTTCATCGTAATTGAGATGTCCAGATGGTGAACTCCTGCCCTAGGTTGACCGGAAGAAGATGTAGAAGATAAAACGGTTGGTCGGGTGCTTTCCCATTGCAGAGTTTTCTCAGCAAGATCTTCCAAGAATGGCCAGATTTCCTCTTCGGATTTAGATAGGAAGTGACCTTGACAAATGGTTTTCAGTAACTGTCTAATTTCTGGAAGCAGCCCTTTATATAAAGTGTGGCAAAGTTGTTGTTTTTCAAAACCATGATCCCGCACAAGAAGATCCTAGTACCATTCAAAACACTTCCAAAATAGTTCATTAGGAAGTTGAGTGAATTGATTGATTTCAGTTCTGATGCGCGCAGTCTTATGATTTGGGTAGAAAAATTTAAATAGGTTTCCACAAACTCATTCCAACTAGATATGGAATGAGATGCAGTGAAATAAAACCATTTTTCCGCTAAATCGCAAAGGGTGAAAGGGATCATCCTTAAGTGGATCGCATCATCAGAATGTTGAGTCGTTTTCATCATCTGGTACACTTGCTGAAATTTGTTGATGAAGACGTACGGGTCATCGGAATCATGCCTGTAGAATTTTGGAAGAATATTGAGAAAATAGGGCTTAATCTCAAAATTATCCCCATTGGTTGGTGGTACAGAAAGGCAGCTGGGAAGAGCTATACGGATAGGATTGCATCGGTCTTGTAACGCGATGTGTGGCGGTGCTCCTATGGGAGGTGGTAGATTAATCGTACTAAGAAGAGGTAGAATCATTCCCTGAGGAGGTGGATTATTCACACCAAGAGGTGGTGGAATCAAGTTGGAAAGTGTGGGATTGGTCTGGTGGAGAAAAGGTGGGGGTCCCAACATTTCATGAGAAGATGTACGGGATAAAGAAGGTGAAGATTTGTGAACAGAATCTCGGTCAAGCTTGGTGTTGACTGGTAAATGTAAGGTGTGTGTAGGGAAAGATGAATTGACTTCGGAGTCGATTGCGTAGTCGATAAGGACTAGCATAATACGGACTAATCGATCATTAGTATCCCGAGTCTAAGTGAACATACACTAAATGCATTTAGTGTTGTCAAAGCGTGTTCGTAGAATGTGATGGTAAGAAAAAAATTATAAGAAATGTTGGTGAAAGGTAGGTGGAATGAAAATTTGGTGGCAAATGGCAAGTTTTTATGAAAGTTCTTGGGTTATATATATATATATGTATGTATATATATATATATATATATATATATATATATATATATATATATATATATATAGAGAGAGAGAGAGAGAGAGAGAGAGAGTTTTGAAAAAATATATACGGAATTAAGAATACAACTTTAAACAATCACAGTCATAAAATGCACAATCACACCCAGAGCTATGGTCCTCAAAATCCAACTAGACTGCTCCTAACTGTTCTAAAGCGATAAGTTATGAGATAACTCTCGAATAGCCTCTTCACTGCCAATTATGCTCAGGTAAGCACAAGTGAGGTAAGGAGGGTTTCGCTAATGAATCACCGTGAGACGGGCCTTTTAAAATTACCTCCTCACTTGTCTAGCCTAGGCACCACAAAGTCAAATTTAGATAAACGACAGAATGCCCACAACCTTTCTCTGTCCTATTGAACACGACAAGTCCTTAATTGGCTGAGTCTAGATATTTTTAAATTAAGTTCAATGGTAATGCGTATACTTTTTGTGATTTTTGTGGTCTTAGGAAGGGTGATGAAATTTCCACCCAATCTGAATTGGTGTTATAACCCCTTATATTCTGTATTATTTATGCAAAATAATAACAAAAAAAATCTAAAACATTTGTAAGAATTTTATTTGGCGGCGGCGCAAAAAAACCTGCACAAAAACTGTTTATTGGAAAGGGGGAGAGAATTTATGCAAAGAATACTGCAGAAAAAGTAATTCAGTGGAATTAAGATGGGGTTTTGGAAGAAAGAAATACTCACAAAAATTTTTGGGCCCTGAAGAAATGTTTTGACCGCGGAACTGCGGTCAAACCCATTGATTGGCCGCGGAAGGGCGGTGTAGTAGGAGACTTGGACCTTCAAATTTCTTCTGTGTACTAAATTTGATCTCCTCTTCTAGTTTTTGGTCTCTGGATCTTGATTTGGTCACTGAATTTGCTCCAGATTTTGGTACAGTTAGCCAATGTTTCGTCTTGATCCGCCGCGTTATAACCGCGAGATGTGGGTCTATCTTCCTACGACTTTGGCACTGAACTTGTTCTTCTCCCTATTCTGCACACTCGCACAAAAGGAATCAAAGAATAACAAGATGATTTTTATGATTTTGTTGTTTTTTTATATTCACAAATTAACTCGAAACTACAAAAATAAATAAACTACCGTCTCCACGGCAATAGCGCCATTTGATTAAAAAGGTTTTCCACCCTAGTTTTTAAAGTCTTATTCCGCAATCAGGATGGGTTCACTCGGTAGCTAACTGGTTGAGTACGGGTCGATCCACGGAGAGATAGAGAGATGTGAGTCTTTTTTTAATGTTTTAACGAGTTAAGTCAAATTTGTCCAAATTTATTCGATACTAACTATTTGTATCGATATGTATATTAATGGAAGCTTGTTAGGGTTAGGATTAGGTTAGTTTGAGTTGGGAGTTCTCTCACTTCGTTCATTTGCCTCTCTGGATATTGTTATTACGGTAATCGGCAATAACGGGGATGAGCATGACTAGGAAGGATACTTGCGAGTATAAACTAGGCTTTCCAACGCTTAGTTCCTTCCTCTTGATCCTTATCTGTCCGTTCTTGGCTCTTAGCCATAACCTCCAGTCAATCCAACCACAACCGATCTCACTAGGGTGTCACCACTATCATAGAGGATATGGTGCCGTAGGGAGCGGATTGTAGATGCCTTGACGGGATTCAATTCAAACTGTTAGGCAAAAGAAAGAGTGAGGGAAAATTTCTTCTCTCAAACTTCTCTTACCCTACCCTAACAAGTGAGAAAACTACTCACACATTATATAAAAAAAGAAAAATAAAAACAAGTAGAGAAGATAGAAAGAAATTAGGAAGAAGATGGCCACTAACTATTTGGGATTTCATCTAAGCAAGAATCACACTTGAGTATCATGGTTGTAATGATAAACAAAAAAAGAAAAAGAAAAAGAAGAAATGAAAAACGATAAATAACAATTTATACTACTAAGAAAAATAAGGGCAATTAAGTAAAACTAGTTAACAATTGAGCAAGACATGAACATACAAATTCTCAACTTCATTAATTATCCACTCAAAAAGCTCACACAATTTTTAATGGAGGAAAGATGAAGTGAAAGAAGAAGTTACACTAAATTATAACTAGAACTAGATAAAAATATGCATCCATTGCTTGTCCTTGAACTGGAGTATTTATAGGCAGTGAAGTGAAGCCCTAAGGTCTTTTTCTGAACCCAAATATAATGACCAAAACACCCCTAAAATTTTGTCACGAGACAGCATGATGAGGCCGCGGTTCCGCCGCCCAAACCCCTTAATTTTCGCGCATTCACGGTCGAATTTGTGAATTGGTGCATCATTTTTCTTGGGTTTTCTTATGTTGCTTTATTCTTCTTCTTGGTATACTTGTATTTGCAGAATCATTCCAAATTACACCCAGATTTACAATAGTCCCAAAAATGAAAATGAATGGACTTTTTGCCTTGATTTTCCTCGAGCTCCGTGTTGCCTTCTTGATCGTTGTGCGGCTACCCTCGTGCTTTGTGCTTGTCTCTTATACCGGTAAGCGGCATGTAATACCCAGCCCCTTTTTATACCAAAATCAGTATTTTATTACTCTAGAATTCCATTTATTCTTATTTACAATTTTATTCATTTTACTTATAATTTATTTATTTTATTTATAAATTTATTTCATTCTAAACCCCATTTTCTTCATCAATAAAACCGAAAACCAATCCCTCAGCCCACACTCTTCTCCCACCATTTTTCCTTTTCATTTCACCGAGCCCAGAAGCCCGGCCCCCTCTTCCAATATTCATAATCCTTTTCTTGTGATGAACCCAAACCATATTCTTTTATACCCTATATTTTCTTTACCCCAAGCCCACCCATTTATTTAATTAATTCATTCAAATTCACTCAGCCCATCTCCCTTATTAATTATTCTTTGATTTTTTTCGCTGGCCCAAGCCCGCCAGTCCAAATTTTCTCGGCCCGGCACTCAATTTAATTTCCCTTCACAATTCCCTTATTGTTTCTTGGCCCAGCCCGTTTTCTTTTCTATAATTTATTTAAAATATTTCCAGGCCCGGCCCTTCCCCTTCAGCCCATGCCGCACCCGCTTCCCGACCCGACCCGCCTTGCCTCATCATCTTCTCCAACGGCTACCTCCTTATTTCCCGCTCACGACCCTTTCCTCCGCCGCAGCCCACGCCGCTTCCTCCGCCCACGATCGCGAGCCATTACCCCCACGACGCGTGACCCCTCGCACTCCCTGTCTCCAACTCATTCTCAGATCTCTCTCTCTCTCGCAAACCCAACCTCAACCCACAGCCTCCAAGCTACAGCCACTCCCCTCGACGACGACGTCGAACCTCCTCCTCCTTCATCGCCTCACCCTAACCTCCTCCTAAAATCCTCACCTTCACCTCCTCCAACCACCACAGAACCCTCTCCTGCACAACGAACCCCCTGCCCACCGAGCTCAGCCACCGAGCTTCCCCGCCGCCGGTACCCACAACGTCGGCAAGCGCTCCACTATATCTCGTCGTCATCCCTCTCACCATCTCTTCCCACTGCACTCTCTCTCCCTCTCTCATCCCTCTCTCCCTCTCTCTTCCTCAGTACTCTTTCTCTCTCTGTTCTCTATTTCACTCTCTGCTTCTCTCTCTAACTCTAATTCTCTCCATCTAACTCTCTACCTCTGTCTCTCTGGCTCTCTCTTTCACTCCCTCTCTCTGCTCCTCTCAATCTCTCTCTACAACTCCAATTCTTTCCTTTCACTCTTCTATCAACCGAGCCTGTGCCACCCAGTTCAAGCCGAGGCCAAATCTTAACGTCGTCGCTCGCGCGTGTGTCATTACCGTGCCATAAGTGTGTCGTTGCCGCTGCCGTGTGCCCCAACGTCTCCAGGCAAGTACCCACTTGCTACATGCTACCTATTATTAAGTACAAATTATAATCGTGTATATATTCCATGCTTTACTTTCTGTTACACTAAACGACTCAACTGTTCGATACGTGTTCCCTATGGGAATTCTCACTTAAATTGACAGCACTCACTTGTATAGTTTGTCCCGTAAGCCTATGATTCTAGTGTGTGAATTTCATTAGAAAATACGACCGTTAAAGATTAAAATGACTACCCCCAAATTTACTAGTAAAACTGGAATTTTATTGTACCTGAAAACCGTTAAAATCACCATAAATATTATACATACTGGAATGATGCGTTCTAGGGTTCAAATTGAAGCCAACTCGATGAACTTTAACCCTATTCTAGTTTCCAGATATTCCTGTACTTAAACTGTGGCGATATTTGGATCGGAGTGCGACTCTGGACTGCAGTCCAGAGCGACTCCAATGGTTGCTTACTGTTTCGTATTGAACACCACCCTGTTTCCTAAACTTGTAGGTTGTGGAACTCCACTGTATAATATAGGTGAATCTGTTAGATAGACAACACAAGTGGTTTCATCCTGTTCCGTCATCATTTGCTATTTAATCTGTAATTTAAAAGATCGGGACGCATAACAGTCCCAACAGAATCAGAATTGACATACTAGTATTAAACAGTGTATAACTCCTGACATGCAGATGCGATTGAAGTTCCGTCTGTTGCGTTGAAAAGCCTACTGAAAACCCTAGATTTCATATAACTGTAGGGTCACTAAAATCTGATCCTAATTGGGATTAAAATGCGTTGCGAAACGGACTTCTGATTCTGAAACCGGATTTCCAGCCGCGAGCGCTTAAAATGAAATGGCTATAATTAATGATCCTGGAAATCCGATTGGCATGAAACTAAATTCAATGGTTAGATAACTGAACATACTATTTATTCCCCGTTCATTGTTTCATTAAACTGTAAACATATGACTTATGATAAATCGTGCAAGTGGTAGAATACTGTTTCATAACATCCTAATCATGCTTATATACTGTTCACGCATCATATCATACCCATATCATTGCATTGATAACCTAGTGATATCGTGCATTTACCCAGTATTAGATTTTAGTGATGATTGTGGCAAGTACGTCAGTATTCGTGTATCCGTGAATAAGTGAAAGTGATACGTACTTGTGCACAATTAGTGACCCTATTATTCTATTGCATTGTCGACGTCTGTGGGATGCGTGTACGTGTGACTATAAGTGGTATGGGACACTTATGGAAGCGCTTGCACGGGTGTCACAGATAAGGCATCAGACACTGCCATTTATCTTAGGTATTAGTCGGGATGTGCTTGATGGAGGTCCTGCCTCCAGTTCTCGCGCAGACATGTCACCAACCGATTGGTATTTAGGGTTATGGTTAGCGTTTGATGTAGACCACGGGATGTGGGATAGTTTAAGTGTGAGTTCAACAGAATCTCGGGAGTCCCATGCCAGCTTATATATTTAGGGAGATATATAGAGATTTACAGGGTATGTGATTATCACCGTGATATACATGTTGGGCCCGTGGTCCCTTACCCTTGGGTTCTACCCTTGGGTGGAGGACACTCGCGAGTGGTTGACTCTCACACTTGTACTGACGATAGGCTTAGTGACTTGTACAGTGAGACTTAGAGACTGATAGGGATACTGGCATTGAGATATCTTACTTACTGTGTTGACATACGTGGCATATCGTTCTACCGCTTTTACTGTTCCGCTGCATTGATTACTGCACATTCATATTCATGTTATCATTGATTTACTGTTATACATATCTATTACCACTGTTAGAATTGTCATTTGATTTTATATATATTATATTGCTGTTGTGTCGATCTGACGACCTGAGTATGCATGCTCAGTGTGAGGAGAAGATTTAGCCTGGACCAGAACTAGACGTGTGTCACAGACATCTTGACTTGCTATTCAGAGTTACATTCATTTGTTTCCCATCAGGTCAGTTTCTATTACTGTTTGTTCCAGTTACTACATTTCTCATTACCTGCGCATCATTTACTGTTTACCATGAAAAACTAGAAGCCGAAGTGTGACTACGGCAGGACATTTGCTCGACCGTAGGAGCATGGCTGGCCTTGTCTACACCTCGTATTCCGTATTTTGGGAAGCGGGGCGTGACACGGCACCTGATGGATAGTGATCGGAACCCGTATTTTCATCCATTTGTTGGCAGTTGTCCTGAATTTGTCGTGATCGTTCTTGATTTGTATTGTTTTGAATTGAGAACTGATAACCAGCAAGTATGTAGTAAATATGGATCAAAAGCACCTACCTATATGCAATGCGATTAAAAATGGATGGTATAAAATTGCAAAATTCTGATATGAACACTAAGCATCCCCGCCACCTCCTTCGACCGCCGGGGCACTGACGGCCACCACGACGCCACCTCCTCCTCTCCTCTAAGTACTTCGACAACACCCTCCTCATCCTCTCCCACCGCCCGAGCTCACCACGCCGGAAAACCCCACCATCAACGCCGACAAGCCCTCGCTGCCATCTCAGACCACAACCAACCACCAACACTTCCTCATTATCAACCTCCACCGAGAACCCACTCCCTCTCTCGAGCCCCCATCTCTTGCCATCACCAACGTCAACTGCCGGTGCTTGCTTGAACCTCATGCCGACGAGTTCACCCGCTGCGACCTCCTCGACACCACCGCAGCACCACCATCTTCCCAGTCCCATGAGCCCCATCCGTTGCCAAACCTAGAACCCCATAGCTGAGCCCAAGCTTGTGGTCATCGTGTCGTGCTTGTGTGATCCGTCGCCGCTATCATTGCTGTTGTTTCGTCAAGAGGCAAGTGAAACCCCTTTTCCCTTGCAAAATCATGCTACTATAGTTTATAAGATTATATGAAATTGTTAGATAATTGGAGGTATATACATATGAGGGTAATCGTGCATAGATATATCAATACCTATATAGCGTTAAGTTTAATCAAACACTTATACCTTGAGCCACCGTGTTTGGTTTTATTGGATCGAACCCATCTTGGGTTTATTGATCATATGCATGTCATTTAGGATTTTACATGAATTAATTGGTTTCGATCGACACTCATGTACACCGGTCAAGTGCTCGATGCGAAACCTTAACCTCGAACTCATCTAAAAATGGCGGAATCTATGACTAACAGATTTTTTTAGAGATAAGGAACGACACGTAGAAAGTTGGGTAAAAAATACAGGCTTTAACACCATGAAATGACACCCACATTTAGATCCGTCAAATCTGAAATTTTCTAGCACACGTGGCTTGTGAAAATCATGGTAAATTAGATACCTACCGGAATGTTGTGTTCGAGGTCTTGTATCAAAGCCTACTCGACAATCTAGAACCCTCTATATTTTTTATTTCGATACAGCTATAACACAATGATGAAAACTGATTGGAAGCACGGCTCTGGACTACAGTTCAGAGCAGTACTTCTTATTGACACCTGAATCAAGTTGTTTGTATAACTCTGTATGGAAATGAAAATATATGGAACCCTATACCGTTACGAATATAATCCTGTTATCTACCTATAAGAGATGGTTTCGTTTGATTTGACTGT
This sequence comes from Agapanthus africanus, assembly GCA_030015575.1. Taxonomy (NCBI): domain Eukaryota; kingdom Viridiplantae; phylum Streptophyta; class Magnoliopsida; order Asparagales; family Amaryllidaceae; genus Agapanthus; species Agapanthus africanus. The sequence goes on along the minus strand of JASDDO010000024.1, from coordinate 416,184,382 downwards.
CGTTTGGTATTTTAAATGTATTTTAAACAGTTGATAGGTACTGTAATTCCGTACAGGGAGAGAATGTATACCTTAGCCTTAAACAGTGCATATCTCCCAGTACATATAGGATATTGTCGATCTGTTGGATTCTTTGGAAACATAATTGATAGAACTAAACATTACTTAACTGTATCATTGCCTAATTATGATCCCAACAAGGAGTAAAATGTTTTACGAAATGGACTTTCAGTTTAGGAACTGAATTTTCAGCAGAGAACACTTAAAATGGAATGACCGCAGTTCGCAAACCCGAAACCCGATTGATCTGAAACTAATTTCGTTGGATTTCTATTTAGGTTTACTTTCACCTGTTTTGTATTATTTTTCCTAATTACGATCGTACGATTTAATATGTTTTTCTGAACTCGAATTGTATGCTGTGATTCATTTCGTACATGACTTGATATGTGGATCATTCTCGTATTTATCAGACCGTGATACCTTTAGTGATAGCGAACGTTTATAGTGATTCTTAGAGAATTTTGCACCGTTGAACGTGAGTGGTATTGGAATAGTTGTGTCAAGTACGCTTGTGTCAAGTACGCCAGTGATAAGTGATTGATTCGTGAAAGTGAACGATGCAGTGAAAAGTGAATAAAACCATGTTATTAGTGCGTACTTGTACACAACTAGCCCCATACACATAGTTATTGAAACCCGAGAAAAAAGGGAAATCGATGTGGAATGGAACTTGTATTTAGCGAGGTTAGCGATTTAGAAGATGATCATTCGAACAACGGCTCTTTTATATACTTTAGTTTATGGACTTAGAGGTCTGGCTGACAGGGTTATGTCTCGGGCAACAGCGGGCCGTAGTCTCGGACATGCACGAGACCCTCGTTAAACATGATCACTATTTTCCACAGTTCGATTTCAAATTGACCTAGCGACCAATAGGGACATGGATCATATACTATATTAATTGTTGATACACTAATTACCTGCATACACTGTCTCCACTATTATTACCTTCAGTTTCATGCTTTATATATATATATATTGTCACGACTCGAAGGTACGGAACGTGACCGACACTTAAATTACGAAGCGTCGAGAGACGCGATGTAATCTAAGTAAGCCGAAGCCCAGAAATCTAAACCATTTAAAGAAGAAGTAAAGGAAAACATGTAGGAAAACAATTTTAAAAGCAACATCAAATTTTCTCAAAAATTTCGGCAGAGTCTCCTTTGTAAAAGCTGGCCCCAAACGGGTACAAACAAGAATAATATATATAAACAATAAAAAGGCATCCCAAGCGGGAGTTAGCTCTACGCCAAATGGCGGAACAACCACACAATGCACTATAATATACAACGCCAAAGGGCGAGACTCAAAACTCAAAAGAAAACCAAATCCACCAGAAACCATAATAATACAAGCGCGACTCTAAGATCGAAATAAAAATAACTGGTCTTCTAAACTATCAAGAATACAAGTCTGGTTGATGGAGCTTACTAGATACAATTGAAATAATCAAAGTACAACGACGGTCCTGATACAATGAACCAACCTACCAAGCAAATCACCTTGAATGAAATGATGTGCCAGCAAGATACCAAGGAAAACCTGTACATCGAAACCTGTAAGAAAATTTGGCACAACGGGGATGAGTTGCCAACTCGTGAGTAGAAGACATCTGCGAGAAGAAATCGAATGCACGACGATGTCCTAGGTCATAATAATATACTTAATATATCACTAGTCATCTAGTAGCGGCAGGTAATAATCTATACGTGAGTGCAATGCTCAGTGCTCGTGTCAGTGCCTCAAGTAGTAATATGTCATGTGTATGAGTATGCAAGCACCATGAATGTAAAACAATAAACCAAGAAATCTGATTATATCTGTATAAGAAATCTTTAACTCTATCATAGTAAAATTTGTATAGTAATCTGAACAGCAATGAAATCCATGGAAATCCGTATCAAGCATCGACACTAAACATGTAAATCTCAATGTCTCAATAACCCATAGTCTCAATATCTCGGGCTCCGTCAGTTCGGATCGGCCCATATCATCAAATCTCATGACAACGGTCGGTATCCTCCGAATATCCGCCGTACCAGACATCACCAATAGATAGTCTTCCCATGCCAGGCTCATCGTCTACAACTCGATCTTCTTGCCCCGGGATACCATACCGGGCCCACCATGTACCCGAGACGGTTCATCCACTCCTCGAATCGGGTCTCGAAATCCAACAGAAAACATGAAATCTCATGGTGGACGACACATACATCACGAGAAAACCACAACTTATATTTTAAAAAGAGAGGGAGAGAGAGAGAGAGGTTTTTATATATATTCTTGCAGTTTTCCCCAAAATCCAGAAATCTCATAGATATCCAAAATCCCAAAATCATGAGTAAGTAAATAATAAGTATCGGCATAAGCCCCACAATACTGCATGATAACATGAAAATGTGAATGCATGAAATGTTTAAGTAATAAATGCAAGGTCTAGACTAACACCTGAGAGTAATCACAATATTATGTTGATCTAGCCTTTAGCTGATTCTATCAATAAAAGATAATATGTTCTAGAGTGTACGTGACATAGCAATTACCGATGATGATGTGTGTGAGCCGGCAAATAAGTGTACGTGGAATATGCGCATCATCGGTAATGGTGCTGGTGTCCTAACAGGCAGAGTTTTATTTTAACTAAAGAAACATATGTATGAACATGCAACGTGATGATTACAATCTGAATATAAAGATGAACGTGTACTAACCACTCATTTGGAATATACATTTCTAACCACAGCTATATGAGTCGAGCCTAAACTAGTATCTATCTACCCCCCTAAGGAACTAAACTAAAGAAACTAGTCGATAGGAAATAAGAATCCACCTAAGGTTTGAGTCCGTATCTCTAATAGTTGGCGATCCAGCCTCAATAGCGTCACGTACGTAGTACGACTTTCTCGAATCAAGAGTGCGGATCAATCATCACATCTATACCTCGTACAGTAAAATCCATCGTACGGCATCCCAAAATCGGGGTACGGGTTAAGTATCACCTATGTACGTCATTATTCGTATAATATCATCATCAGACAATATCATGATCAAGGGTACTGTTCTATAATCGCATACATCCCAATATCATCAAACACATATCATTGTCTGTGTAAATATACATCGTCAATTGGTCCTCAGAAATATCATGTTACATATATCATATCGTGATTAAGTCACATATATCATGTCGTGATTAAGTCACATATATCATGTCGTGATTAAGTCACATATATCATATCGTAATCAAGTCACACATATATCATATCGTGATTCAGTCACCTATTACAGTCCGGGTTCTATTCTAGAGTCTCGTATATCTCAATGTCATCATCACCTATTATCGTTTATGTATACATATCCATTTTCTCATTTTCCAACGATCCGCTAACATCATAATACGACTGTATAACCAAGAGATCACGGCATCAAGTCCAGTTATATCGTCTCATCCCCATGTATCATATAACATCCTTATGAAATATATATTTGTTGTGTGTGTGTGTGTCTACACACACACACACACACACACACACACACACACACACACACACACACATTCCTAGACACACACACACACACATACACATATACACCAAGTCAAGTTTCTGTGTGTGTGTGTGTGTGTGTGTGTGTGTCTCTACCTGAAACCTACGAATTCCCTCCAAGGCATTCATCCTCTAGTAAAGTCTTTCTAAATCAGTCTAGTCCAACCTAAAGTCTTTAATAGGGTCCGACTCGCCAAGAATCTAAGGTCACGTCCGACTTCCTAATGACAATAAGTAATATTCCTATTCTACGTTTGCGGGGGTGCTAAACGCCATCCACCCGATTTCCCCCTTAGATATACATCTACTCACCTGGTCCTTGTCTGCCGAAGACGATGTCGCCCTCCTCTTCTTCCTCGTCCGAAGTCCACGTGAGGGGTACCTATAGTCAAACATATATAATATCGTAAACTGAATCACGGACAGAACCAAAACGACGCACGAAACGCGCATAGGTTAAAACCTATGACCCGCTCATGCAAAAGAACCAAATATCGCTCGATATCGGCGAATAAACGCCGATTGATCGAGATAAAACACCAACAAACAACTCATAGTTCCAAAACTCATTATTTATAATATAAAACATGGTTTAAATTATCGAAAACCTAAAATCGATCAAATCGTCCTATTTCGCAAAAACCTAGAAAACGTCAATTTACCGTTTTACTTCAAAACTTGATGTTTAAATGAAACTAATGGTCATAATATTCACTAAATAACATAACTAAAGTATATAAACCATTACTATATTTTTATCACACTAATTTGTCTTAAATTGAAAATTTTAGTTTGCAATTTAGCCAAATTTAACGCCTTTTAAGCCAAAATTCACAATTCCACAACTAAATTTGATTTTGCATGAATTAAATTATTAAACTACAATTTATGATGTTCATAATGTCATGAAACCATAATTAGATTTTAAATCTCAATTACTCAAGAAATTTCTAAAACCTAGTTAGTAAAATAGCATATTTATCACATTTTATTAACTAACAATTTGAAACTAATAATTAGATTAGGTTTTTCATTCCTTTAACATGTTAATATTCTCATTAAAACCACAATCTAATGATAACAACCTTAATTAGAATTTATATCACCAATATATATATTTTATAAAAACCTAGTTAGCAAAATTGTTCAATTTAAACAATTTTAAATGAACAATTTATAATACATCAACCATGCTAGATTTTCCATTTATAAAAATGTTAAACTACTTATTATAACTCCACTCAATTAATAAAAACCCTAACTTTATTTTAAAACCCTCTCTTGAATTTTTAAACTTGCAAATAGAATCAATTAAGAAAAATCTAAATATGCTAGATTAAAGCATTTAACCACAATTAATCATTGGGATAAGAATTATACCTCCACAACATGAGATCCAAACATGAAAATATGCCTCCAAAAGAATGGTTTCCTACTCCAAAATCCATGCTAAATAGGTCAAAGGAAAATGGTAGAGATTGAATATTGATTTTGAGGTTTATTTTTGGAATTTTTGTTGAATTTTTTGATGATTTTCAAAGCAAGAATGATGGGGGGAGAATTTGGGGGCTGCCCATAGAGGAGGCCGGCCACAACATGAGAGGAAAAGAGAGAGAGTGAAATGAGTGGTGAATGGTGTAGTACCTTCATGAATAAACCCTCACTTTAAGTCTTTTCATTAAAAGATTATTTTGTTTATTTCCTTTTCTAAACTACTCCTAGAAAAGTCTAGAACCATGCAAAAAATTTGAGAAAGAATTTTTGCATGCTACATACTAAATTCTAAGATGTCATGGTTCACTTTGTCAAATTAACCCATTTCAAATTTATAATTTACACTAATTTAATGTATATTTAAAAGCTTATGTTAATTTTTAAAATAATTAATTAAGGAAAAATATTTAAGTAAAATAATAATTTATAAGTCACTAAATAAACACCATTTACTAGTAATTACATAATTAAAATAGGCCTTTTTAAATTTATAATGAAAATAATTTATAGTTAAGTTTAAGGGAAAATACGGTTTATTTTACCGAAAATCAGAAAATTCACCTAAAGAATTTTATTTATTTATTTATTTTTAAAACGCTACAATCTTCCCCCCTTAAAGAAATTCGGTCCCCGAATTTAAATTAAACTCCCTCCAAATACTAAAACATTCAGCCAAAACACTCAAATCGTCGGGGCTCCGAAATCATCAATACGTAAAACACATCTTAGCGCAATGCATGCACATGAAAAACGAGTACATAACTCAAACTCAAAACTCCGTCAAACATAATGCAATCATTGGAGTTATGGTGAAAATACCATGTCAAAATCCAATACGAAAACCAACATGAAATTCATCAAAACTATAACTTGTATATAGGGCGCATCATAGTAAAATCGTCTAAACATCTTAATAAAGAAGCATGCAAAACCCCTTTTTAAAATCGCCGTGCGATGCGCATGTCACGGCATAAGTAGCGGACATTTATTTTAAAAAAAATAGCTATACATATATATCTTTTATTTAACATACGCGTCCCGCCTGGTTACTAAACCAAATAGTAATTATTATAAAAATATACTGCTCAAAATGAAATCAATCCCAATCACATCATAAAAATATCATGTGCGTCCGGTGCGCACTAAAATCAAAACCAAATACAGATGCCACGAATACGCAGAAACAAAACTGAGTGCAACGGGTGTGCACCAAAAACATCTGTCAACTGCAACGGGCGTGCATGACAATAATATCAGGTGCATCCAATCTGCACAAAACCCCGATTTAGTGTATCTGGTGTGCACAAAATCGTATCAAGTGCGCCAAGTGTGCGCAAGAATCTCAATCAAGTGCACATGGTACACGAAAACATATACCGAATATCAAAATCGAAATCACAGTACAAAAAGTGCATGAAAATTATGTCAAAGCATACGTCAAAATCATGTGCAACCCATATACACGAAATCAAATCAATATCTCAAAATGTATAAAACCAAATCGAGTGCACTGGGTATGTACAAAATAATATCAATACAACTGATATATGAAATACGAATAGAGTGTAATGAATGTACATATAAGAAATACCAATCGTAGAAAAAAATCCTCAAAATACCAAAATCCAAACAACGGAAATATGAAATTCAAATCACCAAATCGCAACCGTAAACACTACCGTCAATGTGAGCCTCCTTCCTCTGGTGTCGACTGATTCGAACTCGTCTCTTCGTAGCTGTGTTGACTGCGCTACAAACGGCAATACTTATATCTAGAGTCTCCCATGTAATCTATCCCTTCACCTGATATCCGGACTACGTTAAACTTTTCGACCGATTCATCAAATCCCGTAATTTCCCTAGAGCTTGACACTCAAGTACAGTTTAAAAATATCCAGTACATGCCCCAGCATCTGCGGACCAGCCGTAGAAGGGCAAACCCAAGTCTCATTAATGGCACTACGGAACTGCCGTAAATCCTAAGTTTTAAAGGCGTTCTCGTGGTCATTATGTCAAGTTAGGGTTTCATTCTTCTAGAGGGTCCATAGAAATACCTACATGTTCTTCCGAATACCTTAAACTTGGGAAAATGGGTTTCTGACAATCGTTCGAACCTTTTAACTTCGTCTGGACGACATGTGAATACCCTTCATCCGCACGCTAAACAATACTTCAATCCTCAAGAATAAACGATACCCTAATGGTCATCACATTCGAGCCGCAGCTCCCTCTGCCCGTGCGACCGTGGTAACAGAAACCACCATCCGATATCGACGAAGATAGATTAAAGGAACGAATAGAATACGGTGCAAAGAAATGTACATCCTAAGGCTTCTTAAGCAGAGCAGTGTATCGTAAGTATGCCGCGGATCATACCCACGGTACGTCATTCTACCTAAGTCACCTGCTCCATCAACCAAGGTCAACCTAGACTTAGACAAGGATTAAACCTAGCGCTCTGATACCAACTTTGTCACGACCCGAAAGTACGGAACGTGACCGGCACTTAAATTACGAAGCGTCTAGAGGCGCGACGTAATCTAAGTAAACCGAAGCCCAGAAATCTAAACCATTTAAAGAAGAAGTAAAGGAAAACGTGTAGGAAAACAAGTTTAAAAGCAACATCAAATTTTCTCAAAAATTTCGGCAGAGTCTCCTTTGTAAAAGCTGGCCCCAAACAGGTACAAACAACAATAATATATACAAACAATAAAAAGGCATCCCAAGCGGGAGCTAGCTCTACGCCAAATGGCGGAACAACCACACAATGCACTATAATATACAACGCCAAAGGGCGAGGCTCAAAACTCAAAAGAAAACCAAATCCACCAGAAACCATAATAATACAAGCGCGACTCTAAGGTCGAAATAAAAACAACTGGTTTTCTAAAGTATTAAGAATACAAGTTTGGTTGATAGAGCTTACTAGATACAATTGAAATAATCAAAGTACAATGGCGGTCCTGATACAATGAACCAACCTACCAAGCAAATCACTCTGAATGAAATGATATGCCAGTAAGCTACCAAGGAAAATCTGTACATCGAAACCTGTAAGAAAATTTGGCACAACGGGGGTGAGTTGCCAACTCGTGAGCAGAAGACATCTGCGAGAAGAAATTGAATAAACGACGCTGTCCTAGGTCATAATATTATACTTAATATATCACTAATCATTTAGTAGCGACAGGTAATAATCTATATGTGAGTGCAATGCTCAGAGCTCATGTCAGTGCCTCAAATAGTAATATGTCATGTGTATGAGTATGCATGCACAATGAATGTAAAACAATAAACCATGAAATCTGATTATATCTGTATAAGAAATCTTTAACTCTATCATAGTAAATTTTGTATGGTAATCTGAACAGCAATGAAATCCATGGAAATCTGTGTCAAGTATCGATACTAAACATGTAAATCTCAATGTCTCAATAACTCATAGTCTCAATATCTCGGGCTCCGTCAGTCCGGATCGGCCCATATCATCAAATCTCACGACAACGGTCGGTATCCTCCGGATATCCGCCGTGCCAGACATCACCGGTAGGTAGTCTTCCCCTGCTAGGCTCATCGTCTACAACTCGATTTTCTTGCCCCGGGATACCATACCGGGCCCACCATGTACCCGAAACGGTTCATCCACTCCTCGAATCGGGTTTTGAAATCCAATAGAAAATAAGAAATCTCATGGTGGATGATACATACATCACGAGAAAACCGCAACTTATATTTTAAAAAGAGAGGGAGAGAGAGAGAGGTTTTTATATATATTCTTGCGGTTTTTCCCAAAATCCAGAAATCTCATAGATATCCAAAATCCCAAAATCATGAGTAAGTAAATAATAAGTATCGGCATATGCCCCACAATACTGCATGATAACATGAAAATGTGAATGCATGAAATGTTTAAGTAATAAATGCAATCTCTAGACTAACACCTGAGAGTAATCACAATATTATGTTGATCTAGCCTTTAGCTGATTCTATCAATAAAAGATAATATGTTCTAGAGTGTACGTGACATAGCAATTACCGATGATGATGTGTGTGAGCCGGCAAATAAGTGTACGTGGAATATGCGCATCATCGGTAATGGTGCTGGTGTCCTAACAGGCAGAGTTTTATTTTAACTAAAGAAACATATGTATGAATATGCAACGTGATGATTACAATCTGAATATAAAGATGAACGTGTACTAACCACTCATTTGGAATATACATTTCTAACTATAACTATATGAGTCGAGCCTAAACTAGTATCTATCTAACCCCCCTAAGGAACTAAACTAAAGAAACTAGTCGATAGGAAATAAGAATCCACCTAAGGTTTGAGTCCATATCTCTAATAGTCGGCGATCCAGTCTCAATAGCGTCACGTACGTAGTACGACTTTCTCGAATCAAGAGTACGGATCAATCATCACATCTATGCCTCGTACGGTAAAATCCATCGTACGGCATCCCAAGATCGGGGTACGGGTCAAGTATTACCTATGTACGTCATTATTCGTATAATATCATCATCAGACAATATCATGATCAAGGGTACTGTTCTATAATCGAATACATCCCAATATCATCAAACACATATCATTGTCTGTGTAAATATACATCGCCAATTGGTCCTCGCCAATTGGTCCTCAGAAATATCATGTCACATATATCATATCCTGATTAAGTCACATATATCATATCATGATTAAGTCACATATATCATGTCGTGATTAAGTCACATATATCATATCGTAATCAAGTCACACATATATCATATCGTGATTCAGTCACATATTACAGTCTGGGTTCTATTCTAGAGTCTCGTATATCTCAATATCATCATCACCTATTATCGTTTATGTATACATATCCATTTTCTCATTTTCCAACGATCCGCTAATATCATAATACGACTGCATAGCCAAAAGATCACGGCATCAAGCCCAGTTATATCGTCTCATCCCCATGTATCATATAACATCCTTATAACACATATACATGTTGTGTGTGTGTATATATATACCTACACACATTCATATATATATATATATATATATATATATATATATATAACACATACACATATACACCAAGTCAAGTTTCTGTGTGTGTGTGTGTGTCTACCTGAAACCAACGAATTCCCTCCAAGACATTCATCCTCTGGTAAAGTCTTTCTAAATCGGTCTAGTCCAACCTAAAGTCTTTAATAGGGTCCTTCTTGCCAAGAATCTAAGGTCACGTCCGACTTCCTAATGACAATAAGTAATATTCCTGTTCTACGTTTGCGGGGGTGCTAAACGCCATCCACCCGATTTCCCCCGTAGATTTACATCTATTCATCTGGTCCTTGTCTGCCGAAGATGATGTCGCCCTCCTTTTCTTTCTCGTCCGAAGTCCACGTGAGGGGTATCTATACGCAAACATATATAATATCGTAAACTGAATCACGGAAAAAACCCAAACGACGCATGAAATACGCATAGGTTAAAACCTATGACCCGCTCATGCAAAAAAACCAAATATCGCTCGATATCGGCGTACAAACGCCGATTGATTGAGATAAAACACGAACAAACAACTCGTAGTTCCAAAACTCATTATTTATAATATAAAACATGGTTTAAATCATCGAAAACTTAAAATCGATCAAATCGTCCTATTTCGCAAAACCCTAGAAAACGTCAATTTACCGTTTTACTTCACAACTTGATGTTTAAATGAAACTAATGGTCATAATATTCACTAAATAACATAACTAGAGTATATAAACCATTACTATATTTTTATCACACTAATTTGTCTTAAATTGAAAATTCTAGTTTGCAATTTAGCCAAATTTAACGCCTTTTAAGCCAAAATTCACAATTCCACAACTAAATTTGAATTTGCATGAATTAAATTATTAATTACAATTTATGATGTTCATAATGTCATGAAACCATAATTAGATTTTAAATCTCAATTACTTAAGAAATTTCTAAAACCTAGTTAGCAAAATAGCATATTTATCGTATTTTATTAACTAACAATTTGAAACTAATAATTAGATTAGGTTTTTCATTCCTTTAACATGTTAATATTCTCATTAAAAACACAATTTAATGATAACAACCTTAATTAGAATTTATATCACCAATATATATATTTTATAAAAACCTAGTTAGCAAAATTGTTCAATTTAAACAATTTTGAATGAACAATTTATAATACATCAATCATGCTAGATTTTCCATTTCTAAAAATATTAAACTACTTATTATAACTCCACTCAATTAATAAAAACCCTAACTTTATTTTAAAACCCTCTCTTGAATTTTTAAATTTGCAAATAGAATCAATTAAGAAAAATCTAAATATACTAGATTAAAGCATTTAATCACAATTAATCATTGGGATAAGAATTATACCTCCACAACATGAGATCCAAACATGAAAATATGCTTCCAAAAGAATGGTTTCCTACTCCAAAATCCATGCTAAATAGGTCAAAGTAAAATGGGAGAGATTGAATATTGATTTTGAGGTTTATTTTTGAAATTTTTGTTGAATTTTTTGATGATTTTTAATGCAAGAATGATGGGGGTGGGGGGGTGGGGGAATTTGGGGACTGCCCATGGAGGAGGCCGGACACAACATGAGAGGAAAATAGAGAGAGTGAAATGAGTGGTGAATGGTGTAGAAGCTTCATGAATAAACCCTCACTTTAAGTCTTTTCATTAAAAGATTATTTTGTTTATTTCCTTTTCTAAACTATTCCTAGAAAAGTCTAGAACCATGCAAAAAATTTGAGAAACAATTTTTGCACGCTACACACTAAATTCTAAGATGTCATAGTTCATTTTGTCAAATTAACCCATTTCAAATTTGTAATTTACACTAATTTAATGTATATTTAAAAGCTTATGTTAATTTTTAAAATAATTAATTAAGGAAAAATATTTAAGTAAAATAATAATTTATAAGTCACTAAATAAACACCATTTACTAGTAATTACATAATTAAAATAGGCCTTTTTAAATTTATAATGAAAATAATTTATAGTTAAGTTTTACGGAAAATACGGTTTATTTTACCGAAAATCAGAAAATTCACCTAAAAGATTTTATTTATTTAATTCATTAATTATTTATTTTTAAAATGCTACATATATATTACGATTATATTACTGCTATTGTGTCGTCCTGACGACCTGAGTATGCATGCTCAGAGCTTGGAGAGGACGCCGCTCAGGAGTCAGATCTACTGTTCGAGCTTGCAGAGATCTAAACAGCTTTACTTTCAGCACTTTTATTGCCTTTCCTAAAGCAACCTTGTATTTGGCACTTGGTTAGTATTCTTCCTTTTATATTGAACTATTGTAAATCGTGAACAATGAGAGTTGATGTAGTGTACTAAGTGATGTGTTTCCTTTTCTTCTGTGCTGTGTTTACTGATTAACATGTAATGATAGATGCCGAAGTGTGAATACAGTGGGATTATTCCTTGACTGTAGGAGTATGGCTGGCCAAGTCACCTCCCGTATTCCGTATTTTGGGAAGCGGGGTGTGACATGTTTTTGTTGGTATCAGAGCGCCAGATTTAGTATAAAAGGATAACATTACCTACGCTTTATTATATTGTTTTCACTTCACTATCTTTTACTTTCATCTTTATATCTAATCATATTCTTTCATCTATCTTTTAGCAATATTATCTTCCCGAACGACCTCTCTTCGGACTCTAGTTCCTAAGATAGCACAAAGAGGGTCCTAAACGCACTGACGACTTTTGTGGAAGCCCAAGAGAGAGAGAATGGCCTTCTTACCGAGGGTCTCAGGGCAATTACTGCATTGGAAAGATCTTCAGCTCTCATTACCGCCCCCGAGGGCCCTGCTGCACCGGTTACATCTGCCAGAGCTGGCACTATATCGGATTTCCGGAGGCTGCACCCGGCTGTGTTTGCAAGGTTAGCCAAACCTCTTGAGGCTGAGCAATGGCTTGTCGATGTGGAGAACCTGTTGATGGCCACACGGGTTCCCGATGATAAGGAAGTGAATATGATAAATATTCAGCTGAAAGACGACGCCCGTACTTGGTGGTCCGTCGAAAAGAGCAGACTCGATGAGCCGATTGAATGGAGCAAGTTCAAAGAATGATTCTTGGACCACTACTTCCCCTCCACCTCCAATGCAGAAATGGAGGAAATTTTTATCTTGCTGAAGCAGAACAGCCATCCCGTTGATGTGTATGCGGCTTAATTCAACCGTCTGAGCCGATTCACTCCTTATATGGTCATTTCAGAGGTCACCAGGGCTAGAAGTTTCTTATAGAGACTGGACTTTGAGCTGCAGCAGTTGATTGCGTCTCTCGAGGTGCAAACTTTCGTGCAAGTGCTCAACGCTGCACGAATTCAGAAAAAGCTGATCAATAAATTCAAAGGCCCCAGCTCAAGTGACAGGAGGCCCCCAGTTATCCCGACTTGTACTCATGCATCGACCCGAGAGGTCATACCAGTTCACAGGCCAGGAATGATGCAGATGAAGCGCCCCTCCATTCCCCAGCAGTAACAACAGAAGAAAGTTTTGGTCTGCGGTTACTGTTACAGGAACGGGCATACTCAGAAGGACTGTCTCCATACCAAGGGACGGTGTTTGCTTTGCGGGTCCAGTCAGCACAGGGTTAGTGGTTGCTCTCAGCGAACAGAGCTACAAGGAGGATTTGGACCGCAGCAACAGAGATCGTTGAAGCAGAGGCAGTCAACACAGGTCGCGGTCAGGGACGGGATTTCACCCTGATTACCGAGTAGGCAGAGGCCTCGGGTGCAGTTGTTACAAGTACTCTACTCGTTCATTCTATTCCAGCTAAAGTACTATTTGATTCATGAATATCACATTGTTTCATATCTGCACATTTCGTTGACATTCACACCATACCACATAAACCATTAACCAAGAGTTGGGAAATACATGCTGTTCCCATGTAAAAAGGGAGAGAAAAGAGAAGAGAATTCCTCACGACTCAAGCCTCACGTGTTAAACACGTGAGCGCTTATATACAGAGCATATAAGCGCTGCAACCAAATAATTAAAGACTACATAGGCCTCACATGTTAAACACGTGAGTGCCTATGTGTAAAGCATACAAGCACTAAAAAAGAAAACCATTGGGGTCACATGTTAAACACATGAGAACACTCTTTTGAAGCACTAGCTTCAAATAGAGTTAAACTCTATGCATAGAATTAAATTCTATTTTGTATGCAAAGCATATGAGCATTAAGAGTAAGTGGTCAAAGGCCAAGTTGACCCCACGTGTTAAACACGTGAGCGTCTATATGTAAGGCATATGGGCGCCAAATGAAAAAAGCTAAATAAACCTCACGTGTTAAGCACGTGAGGGCACCTCCTTATGTAGAATTAAATTCTACACTTGGGAAATACCTCTCAGGATTTTTCTAAAAGATAAAGATACTCCTTGTTAAACAGAGACCGTTGGATCAAAAATCCAAGGGTGATTAAAAAAGTCACTAAATATAGAATTAAATTCTATTTGGGGGAATTATATCCCCAATCTCTCTAAATGAGAAGGATATTTTCTGTTAAACAGAAAATGGTTAGAATAAAGATCCAATGAAATGGGAATATATTTTCTCAATTTTTCTAAATAAAAAAAGATTGTGCTCTGTGATACCGAGCACCCTTGGATTAAAAATTCAATGGTGTTTAAAAATCATCGTTTGACAGAATAAATTCTGTATATGGGAAAATATTTCCCCAATCTTGCTAAAAACAAGAAAACATATTCTGTAAAACAGAAACACTTGGATCAAAGATCCAATGGTGGGTAAAATTCCCCAAATCAATTTTAAGACCAATTAAATCAATTGAAATCTCTCAATGAGAAATTTTCCCAAAACTAATTAACAATTTTCCTTCACTATATAAAGGATCCGAGACTTCAAGTCTCATATAGAGTTAACCCTCCCATAAGCTTCTGAAAAATACAGAAAGTTTTCAAAACAACAGAGAATTCAATTCTCAATAAAAGAAGAAGACTTTCCTTCTCAAAACCCTAGGTAAAGAAAACACAGAGATCAAAATATTTCTTTTTACCTATCTAAAGGTTTGACCCTTCTCAAAAAACTCAATTCATTCTCTGGATTAGAGATCCACAAGACAAGTCTCCCACGAGTTGAGAATTTAATTCTCAACGGGAAGATCTTGTTCTTGAGAATCAAAAATTCAGAAAAGAACTAAATTAAAAAGATAGAAAGATAGAAAAAAAGAAAAAGAACATGTGTTCTGGAAATTTAATTCTTCCGAAATTAGGGTTTAACCCTAAATAAAGAACTTAGTTCTTATAAAAAGAAAAGAAGAACTTAGTCCTCCAATGAAGAAAAAACAATCCAAGGTCTTCAAAATAGAGATCTTGATGATCATTAAAGACCAAAATGGCATTAACAGAGATTTAATCTCTAAAAAATAGAAGAGATTAGCGCCTCACGTGTTTCCCACGCAGGCGCCCTCCCAATAGCGCCCGGCGCCCTCCCAATAGCAAAAGGCTAGTGCCCCACACACGGACGCCCAAAGCAGAAGGCTAGCGCCTCACGTGAAATACACGTGAACGCTGAATAAAAGTGCTTATCACTTCATATACAACGAAAACGGATGAGTGCTTAGCAGTAATTGGGCAGCGCCTAGCACCTCACGTAGACACCACACAAAAATGCTTAGCACTTCATATACAGGCAAAACATCTGAATACTTAGCACTAATTGGGCAGCGCCCAGCGTCTCGCGTGCTCCTCACGTGGATGCCTCACAAAAGTGCTTAGCACTTCATATACAGCCAAAACAGCTGAGTGCTTAACACTAATTGGGCAACGCTCAGCACCGCACGTGCTCCTCACATGGATGCAAAAAAGTTCTTAGCACTATCTATATATAATTGAGTGCTTAACACTGATTGGCAGTGCCCATAACTGAAGACTTCACATGATACCCATGTGAGTGCCAGAGCGTCAAACAAATGCTTAGCACTTTTGCATAAAAAAGAGAGGGCTGAACAAACAGAGCCCAAATAAGTGCTTAGCACTTTTGAAAAAAAAAATGGACTAAGCAGACTAAGCCCAAATTGGCTAAGTCACTAAAGTTTTTTAGCTGAGCCAAACTGTTCTGGATCTTAATAAAAATTTAATGATCCTTAAAATATTGTTAAGTTTATCTTAGTCTCAAATATGACTACCATATCTTTAGTTAAAAATAAATTGGGCCTAAATGCTTATATATTTAAGTTGATCTTAATCTCAAACTAGATTAACGGTCCTTAAAAAAACAAAATATTTTTGAACTAAAGAAATATATAACCTAAGTTCAAAACCCAATCCCAACTCTAAAATATACGGATTTGAACTAATCCGCGCCCTACGGACGACGACATAAACTAGTCTCCATATTCAATCCACGGACAACCAAAATAAACAAAAATACACACAACACGAAGTGAACTGCTAGAGCAGGAGAAAGTGGTTATTGCAACATGATAAAGTAATTAACTACAGGGGCTTGCGCCTGCAGGGAAGAGCGTCCCCACAATCAAAACCCCTTCACAAATGAGGTGGGATCTGATAAAGTCTACTACAACGATCGCATCTATCCAAACCTCCGATATATGATACCATAAATCAACTTGGTATCTTCGGAGAGGTGGATGGAGAAGTCCAAATAGTATCTACCCCCAAATTCAGGCTAGATGTCCCAACGTCTCGGTTTCTGTCTTTAGGCGGTAAACAGATTCTGGCACGCCCGGTGGGACCTTTTTCTCTTTCCACTCCACACTTCCTTTGTCGTGTTTCGCGAACAAAATCGCAGTTTGTTATGGTTGCCCTTGGATACAAGGTACTAAAACTTGGTGTCTTTTTCTTGTCTAGGAAAATCAATGGCTTCTCAATGCACCGCATATAACAGCAACTCTCGCTCCACCCCAACTGGAAGAGTGACCTATGGGCCCAACGCGGCCTCTATTTTCTCAATGCCAGCGGGGCAAGTCACACAAGGCACTACTGGATTGTTCTTCGGGACCATACTTCCACCTGTGAGTTTCGGTGCCTCGACGCTGCAAGAACTCCTAGAAGGTCGGTTTTTGATCGACGGTCCCCATCAACGGTCCGTCCAAATCTGACGTCTCAGTCTTCAACAAGCTGAGCAAGAACCCAAGCGGGCCCGCAAAGAGGCTCGTGATACCTGAAGGGGCTACCCCAAAACAGATAGCTCTCCCAACTCCTCCTACAGGCGAAGCCGTCAAAGGCTCTTCCCCTACAAAATGGTCGGTTTTCGAAAGGCTGGTTGCTTCCCCTCAAACTTTAACAAGGACGCCAGTCTTCAACAGGCTGACACTGATTGAAGCTCCTCAGCAAAATCAAGGGCATGATGAAACCGCTTCCAAAATTGAGACGGTCCCTTCTGTGAGGCACGCTCGACGTCTCCACTAGCGCCGAGTGAGAGAAGCTAGGGGCAACTCCCTCTCTGGACTCACCCCACCAGCTCCAATGGTGGAACTCAACGCTGCTATTCTAACTGTAATACCTTAGTTCATTTATACCAATTCTATTTTTGGGTATTTCTTTATTGATGGCTATTTCTTGATTTATTGCTGTTTGGGTGTGAATAGTATAATTGGCATCTGTATTTGCATCTGACCCGGCCCGCTTGCTGAAAATCCGTCTTGATTCCTGTTTATGGTTTATCTCTGCTTGTGTGGAGGATCCGTGCATTTTCATGTTGTATATCCTGTATATCTGCATTATATCTGACATCTGCATTTTTTTTAATAATACAGTTATAGTCAAATAAAATATTTTAAAAATATCTAGCATGGTCTGTATCATACCCCCTGACCTTGTGGTAGCATCCGTACATCGTGTTCTTGTCCCGTTTAGTGAAACGGATCTGTTTGGACCGCTACGTGCACGCTACGTGCATCCGATCTTGGGAGTATGCATTTTCGTTACCTGGTTATTCTATTTTGGTTTTGGTTGATATGTATATTATCCGTATTTTCAAACCATAATTTTAGACCCGACTCGGACGTATTTTGGAGTAAATTTGTACTAGCCAAAAAACTCAAATTTAACTAATATTATATTCATATAATAGTATACTATTATTAAAATATATTTATTTTCAAAATCCTAACCCAGTGATTCTCACACTCTCTCTCTCTACCCCACACACACACACACACACACACACACACACACACACACATATATATATATATATATATATATAACTAAAATATATTTTTAAATCAAATCCTAACTTAACACCAGACTCTCTCTTCCTCTCTCCTCTCTTTATATCCAATTCTTTTAATTTTTTTTAACAAAAATCTCACACCCCCTCTCTCTCTGCACACTTATATATTTTTTTGTTCTTTAAAATTCTTAACACATACCCATTTAAACCCACGTTCTTCTCTCTCTCTTCTTCATTTTCGTCCCGCCGCCTCACCTCACGAAACCCAAGCCCTAACCCACGCCACGCGCTCGCCCGACGCCGCTGACCACCTCGTCGGCCTCGCCACCATCCCCTCGAACTCCTCTCCTCTCCTTCCTCGAGCATCCCTTTTCTCTTCCCGACCCTACAACCCTCGCTGGACCCTCACCCACGTCGCCGCTGGCAATCTCTCATCCTCGCGGCCACCCTCTCCTCTCTCTCTCTCTGCTCGAGAATCTGGACCGTGGTCCCGGGCATGCACGGGATACTATTGAGTTATATCGACAATTCATTAAATTGATTTCAAAGACTTGAGAGTAATTAACCCAGTAGCACAGATTACTCACCGCATGCACATACACTTCACTGTTCTATATTCGTGTTACCGTTATACACTCATTACTGTTCATACTCATGCTTGCATATCTTGTTACCTCCTGATTATATTTTTATTGTTTGATATTATGACGCACTGACGTCTGGGTTTTGCATGGCCCAGATCCTCTGTCTCTTTCGCAGGCTGATCAGGAGTATTTCCGCCGTTAGGCCGAGCAGTGAGAATCCTGTTAGTATCTAGTTTAGTTTAGTTTTATTTCCGTACTTTCATTTCTTGATGTGAGCTCGTATTTGGACATACTTTCCAGATGTTATTGTTTATTGGATTTATTGCTTCCGCATATTATTTCTTGACTCGTTTATTCTGGCATATGGACATGTACTAGATAGTTTATTTTCTATTTTACTGTTCTTGATATCTTATAGACAGCCGTAATGTGACTGTAGAGGGATATTTCCTAACCACAGGTAGCATGGTTGGCTCTGTCATGTGCCGATCTTAGCGCACTCTGGGAAGCGGGACGTGACAGGGTTTGTTTGGTATCAGAGAATAAGTCTAGGTTAATCGGGTTTGATTCTTTTATAGTTGGGTATTGGACCCAATACACGAATCAGAAAATCCGTGATTCGGAACATGTCCTGCCACATTGTTATCGTGATTCTTGAATCATATCTTCTCATGACCCTTGTCTTGACGATATGCAAACAACTTTGCATCTCGGCTTGAAACCTTTTGGTTCCCTATTGTTTCTCCCTACTTATTCTTTCGATTCTGATACTAGAATTTGGGCAACTTGAACGGAGTTATGTGATTGTAATTATGAACTGGAGTATGGTTACAATGCGGTACTCTATTTAAGTAAATTTGAGTCCTAGTCTTGATTCACTTTCTTGATTTATGGCCGTGATATTATCTTGCTTCCTTCGGCTTCATTACTTACCAGTTTATGTTTTATCGCAAGCTTGAATCCTATTTACCTTGCTTATCTTCTTCAGTATTTGGCGTCAGATGAAGTCGTTTTCGGTATCCTACTTATTCATAATTTTCCCGCATTAGCATTATTCGATTCAGGTACATCCCATTGTTTTATGTCGTCCAAGTTTATTGCTGCACACTCGATTTCTTACACGACCCTGTCTTGTTGGGACGTACACATTGGGAATGGGAAGATTATATCTTGTAGTGAATGCAAGGATTGTTCGGTTGTTATCTGCGGACGAGAGTTATTCACGGATTTCTTGGTGATCGATACCGGCAGTTATGATATTGTCTTGGGAATGGATTTTCTCGGCACTTTCTACGCTCACATTGATTGTAGGTCAAAGAAAGTGATTTTCCAGATTTCCGGACATCCGAAGTTTGTATTTGCTGGAGGTAGCAGTTCTGTCGGGCCAATCGTGTTTAGGGCTAGGTCGACAAACACCGTTCTTTTGTCGATGGAATTTGATAGGGAGGAAGCGCCAGCTGTAGTTCGTGTTGGGCCACGGCAGAGCTCCGGCCGTCAAACCGACGCCAAATGCAGAACAAAAACTTTTTACAAAACCGGACGCTACCGCAACCAAATACCCGGATCGTTCCATTAACCGTTAACTAGCTAACTACAAAGTGAGTTTAGAGATTATACCGATCGATCCGTATCCTTCGGTCTTCAATCCCCTCCCCTAACTCGTTGCGGCTGTTCCGGTGAAATCCACTCTCCGATCTCGCTCGTTGAGGAGGCACCACGTCGAAAAATCTTTATACAGGCTCCCGCTTCAAACCGAAGCAACTCAGACATGAAGTTTTCTAGCCGACATGTTCAAGAAGGAAGTAGAGAGAGTGTAGAATGTTTTGTCTCAAGGCACCCAAGTGTTTGGGTGAAGCTAAATGAAATTGCCATGGAAATTGTGTGCAAAAATTTTTGGCTAAAAAACTTGCTGGGAAAAAATTCACTCACTGGAATGTGTTGGGCTCGGCCAGCATGAGAATGGTGTGCTCTGGGGATTTTATTTTGGGTGATGAGGTGAGAGTAACCAAAAAAAGAGAGGTGAGTGTAACCTTTAAAACAACACCCAAAAATAATCAACAGCACACACATTCATCATACACCAAAAAAATCCTAACCACTCCAATACAAAAAAGATGAGTCACCAATCACTATACACATGCCCATCCCCTGCCAAAAAAAAAAGATGGCTACGAAATATGGTTCACTGCCAAAAAAAGATTGCTAACAAAACTTCATGCACACAAAAATTTCCATTACAAACATTTTCCATATTAAAAATATTAAACTAAATATTTAAAAATGGAAGAATAGAAAATGGCAACTTCAAAAAGTAATCCTGTAACGGATCACAAGAAAACCCCTCGTCTGTATATACATACCCGCATTCGTATTCGACCGAATACGGATACAACGAGACTAAAATATTCCAACACAATACAATACTAGGATCCGGTTTAAACCAAAAACCCACTAGTATTATCTGTCCGAACTACGACACGTGCACAGGTGCACGTGCATGTTCAAACCCTGCCATAAAACCATACGGCCTCTACAATATTTCGCCCGAACTTGGGAAACTTTCTGTTGGGGACTCTAATGACTCATCAATACACTGGCATTGGGTTTAACCACAAGCACGTCAGTGGTACTAGCTGTACGTAACGGTTGCCCATGTATTGACCGGAAGGGAAGCTGACGGGCGAACTCATCCAGAAACCATACTGAGCCTGACAGTGACAATATCCGTACAGTCCGGTCTGTTCGTCTATGAGTATCGCATATTGAGTCTAGGGAGGTAGATAAAGTCAGACCCCTACTAACGCGATAATTCGTGTCGGTATGAAACCCATCACCACTTGAGAAACTACTGATCCGAATCAGTAATTCTCGACTAGCTTGGCCAAGGATTTCTGGTGATGGCCACCCGTGCACTGTGCGACATCAACCCCAATACCGGGAGAGACGAATCACTGACGATCCGCTCACTACCTCCATGTGACTCGGGACTGTACCCAACTAAAACCTATTTGCACGGCTCCTTTGAGCCGTGGTAGGGTAGTAATCAAAGTACAGTGGGAAGTCACACGAGGCAAATGACGATCTCAGGTCGACAGACTAACCTGTACACATGTCACCTGGGAACTGCTATCTGACAATAGGTATAATACCAACTGGCAGGTTCCCGGCGAGTCCTGTCCGGTGTACTCATAACCGAATGAGCACATGTATACATCTTAGGTGAACTAACTGACACCAGTGGCTTGTGAGACCGGCCACCGTCTCTCGTCGGGGTCTCGAACTGTATA
Organism: Agapanthus africanus; assembly: GCA_030015575.1. Classification (NCBI taxonomy): domain Eukaryota; kingdom Viridiplantae; phylum Streptophyta; class Magnoliopsida; order Asparagales; family Amaryllidaceae; genus Agapanthus; species Agapanthus africanus. Next base: position 416,162,175 of record JASDDO010000024.1, on the reverse strand, counting down.
CACTAGTCTACTCTGAAGTATTGATACCCTGTCTCGAAACTCCTACGACTAGGGACACATTAAGGATGTGCTTATAGACTCCAGCTCCCACGTATATGATCACCATCATACTGCTGGATATCAAGCAAGAATCGTATGGGCTCTATCAATATATACATGATGATAAAGACATACCAGATAGCATACTATCATCTCGAGTAAGACTGTCCTACCGGTATAGGTCCTCTCTCAATCATTGCAATCACGTACCCGCAATCCAATAATTGACTTTGAGGGCACTACATCCAACAGTTCGAGAATTCATGGATGTGTTCGAGGACATTTCGGATTTACCGTCAAAACGAGATGTGGAGTTCGCGATCGATCTTGTTTCTGGTGCAGCGCCAATTTCAAGGGCATACTATCCGATGGCACTAATGGGGTTGGAAGAAGTAAAGAAGCAGGTTACCGAATTGCTAGAGAAGGGTTGGATTCACAGTAGCAATTCATCTTAGGAAGCTCCAGTTCTTCTAATCAAGAAGAAAGATGACACAAGGAGGATGTGCATCGACTATTGAAAATTAAACCGGATGACTATTAAGAACAAGTACCTGATCTCTCGCATTGGCGAATTATTCGAGCAACTTAGTGGTGCGAGAGTATTCTCGAAACTAAATTTGCGGTCCAAATATCATCAAGTTCGAGTTAAATCAGAAGATATTTGCAAGACTGCGTTCCGAACTCGATATGGACATTACGAGTATTTAGTGATGCCATTCGGAGTCATGAATGCACCGGCGATATTTATGGACTTGATGAACCGAATCTTTTCACCGTTTTTGGACCAGTTTATAGTGGTGTTCATCGATAATATTCCGGTCTACTCGAGGAGCCTAGAAGAGCATGTAGAATACTTGAAGATCGCACTGCAGACGTTGAGGCAAGAAAGATTATATGCGAAGATTAGCAAGTGTGAATTTTGGTTTGAAGAAGTAAAGTTTTTGGGGCATGTCGTATCCGGAGATGGAATTGCCGTTGATCCCGAAAAGATTGCAGCAGTTCATGATTAGCTGATTCCAAGAGCGTAGCGGAGATCCGAAGTTTTCTTGGGCTTACTGGATATTATAGAAGGTTCATAGAGAATTTTGCTCGTTTGGCTGAGCTTTTGACCAAGCTTATGCGGAAAGAGGTACCGTTCATTTGGACGGATAGTTGTGCGTCAGCTTTTGAGGCGTTAAACCAAAGATTGTCAACCGCTCCTATTTTGACCGTGCCAGACGGTTCCGGAGGATTGGTTATCTACAGCGAAGCATCTGGGAAAGGCTTGGGATGTGTTCTTATGCATCATGGGAAGGTTATAACCTACGTATCGAGACAGTTGAAGACCCATGAGAAGAATTATCCAACTCATGATTTGGAGCTTGCGGCAGTGATTTTCGCTTTGAAGATTTGGAGACACTACTTATTGGGCGAAAGGGTCGAAGTATTCACCGATCACAAAAGCCTAAAGTACGTGTTCACGCAGAAAGAGCTCAACATGAGGCAACGTAGATGGTTGGAGCTGATGGCTGACTATGATATCGATCTCAAATACCATCCGGGGAAGGTTAATGTAGTGCCGGATGCGCTTAGTCGGTTGCCAGCAATTCAGATGTTGACTACACAGAAGGAGCTTATCAATAATTTTCGAAGATTCGATTTGGAGATCGTGTTACCGCATTCTTCAGGACAGTTGATGCAGCTACAAGTACAGTCATCATTGATTGATAATATTAAAGAAGCGCAGTCGCACGATCTAAGATTGCAGAAATTTCGAGAATAGGTTGAAGCGGGACTTCGAACAGACTTGTTGATTCATGAAGATGGTTCGTTGCGATATGGTAGCCGTTTGTGTGTGCCGAAAGGAAACATTCATGAAGAAATTATGAAGGAGACGCACAGTTCCGCATATTCCGTATATCCAGGAGGCACGAAGATATACCGTGATCTACGACAGCATTTCTGGTAGAAAAGCATGAAAAGGGAGATTGTCCGCTTTGTAGCGAAGTGCTTGGTGTGTCAGCAAGTTAAGGCTGAATATCAAATGGTGGATGGTTTATTGCAACCACTTCCGGTTTCTCAGTGGAAGTGGGAACATATAACCATGGATTTCGTGACAGCTTTACCGCAGAATCCAAAGGGCAATAATGCAGTTTGGGTGATTGTTAATCGATTGACTAAGGCAGCTCATTTCATACCGTTTCGAGTTGGTCAGTCGACGGAAGCGTTAGTAGAACGGTACATGCAGGAGATTGTGAGATTGCATAGAGTACATGTAAGCATCGTTTCCGATCGTGATACCCGATTCTTATCACACTTCTAAAGGAGTTTACAGGAAAGTTTGGGGACGCGATTGAAGTTTAGCACCGCTTATCATCCTCAGACAGATGGCCAGTCGGAGAGAACGATCCAAACTCTTGAAGATATGTTGAGAGCTTGCATGTTAGACTTCAAGGGTTCATGGGAGGATCATCTACACCTGGTGGAGTTTTCTTACAATAACAGCTTTCAGGTGACTATTCAGATGGCTCCATTCGAAGCATTGTATGGTCCCAAGTGTCGCTCACCCGTTTGTTAGGACGATATTGGAGAACGAAAATTGTTGGGACCAGATTTGATTATGCAAACAGTAGAGAAGGTTAATACTATCCGGAATCACATGAAGGCAGCACAGGATCGACAGAAGAGTTGGGCCGATACATCGAGAAGACCTCTAGAGTTCGTTGTTGGTGATCTGGTATTCTTGAAGATATCACCGACTAGAGAAGTGATTCGTTTTGGGAGTCGAGGCAAGCTTAGTCCTCGATTCGTCGGGCCTTTCGAGATTATGGAGCGTGTTGGAGAAGTGGCTTATCGATTGGCTTTACCACCATCTTTGGCGAGTGTTCATGATATGTTTCATGTATCTTAACTCCGTAAGTATGTTCGAGATGAAACGCACGTGCTTGATCATTCGGAGCTGACAGTAAGGGAAGACTTGACATATGAAGAACGACCGAAATCGATTGTTGATCGAAGAGAAAAGGTTCTTGAGAACAAGCTTATCCTCTCTCATACTTGTTTCATGGGGGAATCGCTCGCACGGAGAATCGACTTGGGAACGAGAAAACGAGATTCGACAGAAGTTTCCACACATCTTCTCGTAGATTCATGTTTATTTGTCTTTTCTTGTTCCGGGAATTTCGAGGACGAAATTTTTTTTGTAGTTGGATATAATGTAACACCCTAGTTCATCTATATCATTTCTATTTTTGGGTATTTCTTTACTGATGGCTATTTCTTAATTTATTGTTGTTTGGGTGTGAATAGTATAATTGGCATCTGTATTTGCATCTGCCTGACCCACTTGCTGAAAACCCGTCTTGATTCCTGTTTATGGTTTATCTCTGCTTGTGCGGAGGATCCGTGCATTTTCATGTTGTATATCCTGTATATCTGCATTATATCTGGCATCTGCATTTTTTTAGTAATACAGTTATAGTCAAATAAAATATTTTAAAAATATCTAGCATGGCCTGTATCATACTCCTGACCCTGTGGTAACATCCGTACATCGTGTTCTCGTCCCGCTCAGTGAAACGGACCTGTTTGGATCGCTACGTGCACGCTACGTGCATCCGTTCTTGGGGGTATGCATTTTAGTTACCCGGTTATCCTATTTTGGTTTTGGTTGATACGTATATTATCCGTATTTTCAAACCGTAATTTTAGACCCGATCCGGACGTATTTTGGAGTAAGTTTGTATTAGCCAAAAAACTCAAATTTAACTAATATTATATTCATATAATAGTATACTATTATTAAAATATATTCGTTATATTTTACCAGTTAAAATATATTTTACCAGTTAAAATATTTTCAAAATCCTAACCCACTGATTCACTCTCACTCACTCTCTCTCTCTCTCTGTGTGTGTGTGTATATATAAATTTATAACTAAAATATATTTTTAAATCAAATCCTAACTTAACACCAGACTCTCTCTTCCTCTCTCCTTTCTTTATATCTAATTCTTTTTTTTTAACAAAAATCTCACACTCCCCTCTCTGCACACTTATATATTTTTTTGTTCTTTAAAATTCTAAACCCATACCCATTTAAACCCATGTTCTTCTCTCTCTCTTCTTCATTTTCATCTCGCCGCCTCACCTCATGAAACCCAAGCCCTAACCCACGCCTCGCGCTTGCCCGACGCCGTTGACCACCTCGTCGGCCTCATCACCATCCCCTCGAACTCCTCTCCTCTCCTCCCTCGAGCATCACTCTTCTCTTCCTGACCCTACAACCCTCGCTGGACCCTCGCCCACCTCGCCGCTGGCGATCTCTCGTCCTCACAGCCATCCTCTCCTCTCTCTCTCTCTGCTCGACTTCTCTTCTCCCCCTCTCTTTTCCCTGCACACCCCGACACCACTGCAAACCGACCCTAAGAAACCCAAGAACCCGATCTTCGAACCCGACCTCGCCTGTAGTCCTCGTCTCCGCCGAACATCCTCGTCAGCCTCCCCTCGTCACCAGCACCGCCTCCATCTCCTCAACCAAACCCACTGCCACTGTCACCCTCACGTCGCCGGAGCTCTGACCCCGTCGGCCTCACCCCATCACCACGACCTCCTCTTACCCGAGACAACCCCATTGAAAAACCACCACAGCCTCTTCTTCTTCCTTCTTCTACTTCTTCTTCTTCTCTTTTCTTGGTTCTTGATTCCGGTGATCGCCACCGAAGCCGTGCCCGTCGCTGACGATCCGGACTACTCAGTGGACGTTCCCAGCCAGCGTGGTCACCTTCTTGCTTTGCCTGGTCCTGTCCCGTGTGCGCGTGTGTATATTGCGACGTTTACCCGACGTCGGACGCGGCGTACGCACCCCGTCGTGAGATCCGTTCAGGCAAGTTTACCTTGCTACATGCTATGATACTTATTTTGCATCCATATCATTAATTACATATCTGGTTGCATGCAAGTTAGCTTGATACATGCTATATTATTATACTTGCATCTATATTAATAAAAATATTGCATATTTATTGTATTGTGCATCCATGTTACAGTTTTACCGTTTTCCCGATATCTGTTTGCATCCGTACAATTTATTATACATCTAGTTACATGCCAGATCATATCATTTCATGTTACTGTTATACTAGCACCCCATGCTTGATAATGTGCATCATGCGTAGTTATGAAGTTGTAGCTGTATTCCCTGATAGATATCTGTGCATCCGTACTTTTATCGTGCATCCGTGCTTGCTACAGTTTTATTATGAGCATCCGTTTGATATATGTGCACTACCTGGTATGACCTGATACACCACTGCTTGACCTGTTACTTGATCCTGTTACTAATGCCGACAATCCTGACTTGTTGTCCCGACGGACATATCATGTTGTCTATTCAGACAAAACCTGTGCCTGCTTAATCCTGTGTTGGCATTAGCTCCAGATTTATCAATACCTGACTTGAACACATAACCTTGGGGGTAAGGGGAAATCAATGATGAAACCTGACTTGTAACTCAACAGTTTGACGCTTATACTTATCAGTTATACGGGCTAGGCCAACCCCGGGATGCTGCTGCCGACATCATTCATCTGTATATGTTTCCTGTTTAATGCCTAGCGGCATGTCTCGGTTTCAGCCCGAGAATCTGGACCGTGGTCCCGGCATGCACGGGATACTATTGAGTTACATCGACAATTTATTAAATTGATTTCAAAGACTTGAGAGTAATTAACCCAGTAGCACAGATTACTCACCGCATGCACATACACTTCACTGTTCTATATTCGTATTACTGTTATACACTCATTACTGTTCATACTCATACCTGCATATCTTGTTACCTCCTAATTATATTTTTATTGTTTGATATTATGACGCACTGACGTCTGGGTTTTGCATGGCCCAGATCCTCTGTCTCTTTCGCATGCTGATCAGGAGTATTTCCGCCGTTAGGCCGAACAGTGAGGATCCTGTTAGTATCTAGTTTAGTTTAGTTTTATTTCCGTACTTTCATTTCCTGATATAAGCCCGTATTTGGGACGTACTTTTCAGATGTTATTGTTTATTGGATTTATTGCTTCCGCATATTATTTCTTGACTCGTTTATTCTGGCATATGGACATGTACTAGATAGTTTATTTTCTATTTTACTGTTCTTGATATCTTATAGACAGCCGTAATGTGACTGTGGAGGAATGTTTCCTAGCCACAGGTAGCATGGTTGGCTCTGTCACGTGCCGATCTTAGCGCACTCTAGGAAGCGGGGCATGACACTAACCGGGAATAGTTTTGTTCCGCTCAGGAGGGTACGGAAGAACTCCCCGACAGCGGTGCTGAAGAAATCACCTCTGCCAGTAGAGGTCTCTGTGCAGGCAAAGCCGGAACGGCCTCATTAGCGGCTTTCCTCGCAAATTCATAGGGTCTGGCGAAAAGTTCTGGTCTCTGTGATTGACCAGAACTACTCTCGTCGACCGAAAAAATCGAAGGCTCGACAAGAAAAGGACTACTCTTCCGCCATACAACGGAGGACTTCTCCTAAGCAGGTGCCTGTCATAACGGCTCCTTCAACTCCAATTTCTCATAAAAGAACGAGGCTGGAGAAAACTCTACCGCCCGCGGCAAATTCCAAAGGCGATGACATAAACGCCTCAAGGCCGGGGGCATAACAAAACATACGGTCTATATGGCTTCAGGAAAAGAAGAAAGCCATGCTTCGGTGGTTCACCGACCGCAAACTCGGTCGCTAACTAAGGCTCAGGAGCAACAACAAAAGCTCTAGGAAATGCTGACCAAAATGGCAGCACTTACCGGACAGAAAGAAAGTCCGGACAAAGAGGCCGAACAACGCCAAGAGCAGGAAACCGATACAGATTTACTGCGAAGGGTGCTCGAGAGAAAGGACAAGGAAGCCGCTGAGCAAGCTGCCAATATAAAGTAGATGGCTCCCTTGTTCCAAGACATGGTTGGAATGATGATCCAACCAGAACCCCGGCCAAGGATCCGCCGATAATCATCGAGGATGACAGGGAGGAAACATCAAACCCTCCTCCGGCCTTATCAGCGGCCAAACAAGAAACGATCTACAAGGCTGTCCTTGATGATTATATTACTCAACAAATAAGAGCTCATCAAGATAATGAGGCCGCTAGCCAAACTGTCAGAACTGGACAACCATATCCAGGCTAGTGTGATCAAATTAAATACCCATCGGGATATACGGTCCCTAAGTTTCATGTTTACAAAGGAACAGGAAACCCTCACTAGCACGTTGCTCAATTCAGAGCTCTATGCGGCAACACTGGAGGCAATGACAAACTGTTGCTTCGTCAGTTCGTTGGCAGCCTGTCAGAAACAGCCATCGAATGGTACTCGGAGCTCCCAAATGACTCCGTGAAAACATTCGCAGAGATGGAACTGCTGTTCACATAGCGTTTCGCCAGCACAAGCGAACATACTCCAATCACGGCATTAATCAATGCTAGGGTAAAGTCGAGAGAAACATGGGTCCAATATGCGATCCGGTGGCGAAACATGTGGTCTAAATGCGAACATCGCATTGAAGAATCCCCTACCGTGGGCATGTTCATCGGGACCCTTGATCCTCAAACGATTGTATCCCAGTTCATGACATTCATCAAACCAACGACTTTTCAGGCTCTGATAGATAAACTGGCCCAAATGGACCAGATGGGCCACGGGCCTTCCTCCTCAAATAAGGACCCACGAAATACCAAGAGTAAAGAGAAAGCAGCCTTCGTTTCTAATACGCAACAACAGCCAAGTGGCCCAAAACCAGCTGTTCGCCAAAACAACTAGCGTCCGTGCCCAACCTTGGAGGAAAGACTAGGACGCGCTTACTCGTTTCCCCACGACAAGACGAAGAGACTGTTTGAATTGGCAATGCGTAATAAACTCAACAACCCTAATTACTGCTCCTATCACAGAATGGTGAGCAACTCAATTGAAGATTGCTAGGTCTTCAAGAACTGGGTCGAAGACCGGTATCAACAGGGGAAATTCACGCTGTCTGATAACTGGAGAGTAAACCCATCCCAGAAGCACACTCCTAAGAAGATGGATGCACAGGGGGTATCATACTCACTCATGGAAGAAACTCCGTGGGAAATCGTTCTTTCAGAAAAAAACTAAAAGAATACTGAAGGATCTACAGGCATGTCCAGCAGTCAGGTGGAAAAGCCCACTTGAACCCGAAATAATCAAGGGGGTGTTAAAACCTCATCCCATACCAAAAATGGTTGACGAGACGAAAACCCCCAAGTCAAGCTTTCAAAGTTTTCAAAGAAAAAGAAGAAGACTAAGAAGCTCGTGCAGCCTGCCGAGTATGACGACAAGCGCACAGAATTACAAAAATATATTGACGAGCTGGAGGAGTACAACCAGAAGGCGCGGACACCGGTCACGCTCAAAAAATTCCTCAAGCATATTCTTGAGGATGAAAATAGTGACAATGATGAGGAAAATGACTCATCAAAAGACACCGAAGACCGTATAGCAAATTGCCACATGGTCTCCCATTCGTCGTTATATGACGAAGAAGCTCATTCAGTGTCAGAAAATAATGCAGAGGAACTGGGGGCAGAATCGGCGTTAAAATCCCCGGAACTGCTGGAAGACCTTATCGATAGGCTGTTAAACGAACCCTTTCAAAAAAGCAAAGTTGACCGAGAACGCGAGACAGCCATATACGAAAAGGCTAAGTATCAGCGTCAGGACAAAGAAGCCGCGGTAAGGATGAGTCGTAAAGTACTCCAACCAAAGCAAAGTATACCTGGTACAAATAAGAGTAAAATCAAAACAGAGAAGCGGTTCGCCAAAACCCTCTCAATGGGGTTGAAGCCGCCACCTCTCATGAGGAATACTCCCGAGGCCATATGTCTCGATGGAGAAGATGCATGTCCAAACTACTACCTATATCACCGGAGGGTCATCCATCCCACCGAAGAATATAGTGCCTTCAAGAAGTGGTGGTAAGGATATATTGTCCATCAAAAACACTTTAAGAGAATGAAGCTCGTGCTCGTCGACGGAAAAGTAGTGAAATGAACACCCATGGAGAAACGACTGATAACTGTTATATGGTTGGTACCAGTTAAGGTTAAAATTTGCGTGCTTCTAAGATATTTTTGGCGACGACAAAGAAAGAGGTTGTTTGCAATAATGAATTAATTGAGATGCTATGCATGCTATAAGGGGGAAAATACTGCTGCTTTTTTTTTTGACAAACATTTTAGGACCATGATCGGGACTATAATGTTTACCGAATATAATCAAGAATGTCGGTTTTTTTTATATGGGATCATCAATTTTTTGGATGCGGATTTGGATGAGGGGTTAGCTCATGAGATTTAATTTATAAAGGGTTTCCCATGGTACAAACTATAAGCAACTTCAGGTTCAAATATAACGAGGACAAAATAAGAGATGGTTGCACAATGACAGCTGATAAAGATCTTTCTAATGTATCACTCAACTCAAGGAGGGAACAAGGTCCTTTTTCTAGTAAAACAATATGCCAATAAAAAAATAAAAAAAATTCTTGACCTTTTGAGTCTGAAAAATATGTCATCAACTGCTTTGGGCCATTGAAATAACAACATAAACCGCCAACTGGACTTGCTCATGTGCTAAGAATTTCCTCTTTGAAATCGGAAGCCACCGGTTTGGATCCCGAAAGGGTCTCGTCCGCAAAAAAAAAAACATAAATATAAACCCATTACAGCTACAACAAATTACTATCCTGTATGAATAGAAACTAAGGCTATGAAAAATGTTTAGCAAAAATCAAAATTTCATCAAAATCATAACAATAACCATCTATAACATCAAGGTCAGAATTTACTACATTACCAAAATAACTGGAGTTATATGTATTCATTAGCTTTCAATTCACTATATATGCAGCTTTCCAACCAAAAAAAGACGAAGCAGCAAGAAGCAAGAACTTATAATTAAACATATACTTAGAATGGACCCCAAAAACGCTGTCAAATGCACAAAAACGGTCCAAGAGAAATCCTGTTGAATCCTTGAGCTTGATCCGAAACCAATTCTCTCATCACCTCATGTAGCCGATCAATAACTACCTTCCTCTGATCTTATAATATGCATATAAACCAGAGCCCAAGAAACCGAGGCCCTGACCGATAATATTTAGCTGGAATATAAGGTAAAAATTAGATTTTAATATTTATATATGAACGACGGAAGAAAGATTTAAGCAAAATTTCGTGAAATCTTCCTAATTTTTCCCATATAGCAGGCGTATCCTCTGTTTGTCCCTACTTTAACATTCATTTTTCAACCTCTACGAATCTTATTCCCAAATTACCCTCAGAAAGTAATAAATACGCGATGTTTGTGAAAATCTGACTGAATATCAAAGGCATTTTGGGAATGAAAAAAGCAGACACAGAAGAAACAAATGCAGGAGTTTTCTTGCTAAATATTGAAGCATGAGATAAGAGGTCTCGATACTAACGAGATCAAAAGGAAGCCCACCAAACAATATCCAACTAAGCCCTACGGTGACAAAATTCTGTTACGAAAGAAAACAGGCAAAGTCTAATGACAAACTGAGGGATGCAAGTGATAAAGGAGAGCGCATCATGGTGGTGATCGAAATAAACGAACCTTTAAATTACCACAGATTGTTTGAGTTACCGCAGAATTAAGGGTAGTGTTCAAAAATATGAAGTAATTTAAGAAAAACGCCATAACACAGGGCAGCAACATCACCGCCTGCATGAATACGAAGTAATGATTAATTAGAATAAGGTCTAAATATAAAACTGCTTGCTAATTAAAATATTAAAATGAAATGTAAAGTAATTGCAACAATTATCACTTTGGTATCGACTATAATTACTTTATTCCACTATCCCGGGGTCCAAACAATCCAACTAGCATGGTGCAAGCTCAAAGGTACTCAAGAAATAATGTCAGGTGATTCTTAATAATAGATCAAATATTTTGTCTGTGGACATCTAAGAGTATCATGTCAGGATTTTGAAGTATCCACCAGGTTCATTATAAAAATGTTAGTGTAATCTATCTGTATTTTATCCTCCACTCTTCACCGATTTTTTTTATAAATATCCTGGTTCTGCTCCAAGGTAATGACAGATAAAATTGGACTCCATGATATTTTAATAGATATTGGTGGACACTTCAAAATCTTGATGAAAATTATGAAATGCTTCCACTAAATTAGTGCCAAGTTTTTGTGTTAATTTGTTTAATATGATGCCGGCTCCTCGTTTTGTTTTTCTATATTCATACATATATTGTGTTTGTGACACTCCATGCACACTTGTTCATGGGTTAAAATTCCAAACAAGGTTGTATTTGGAAACACAATCTACACAAATTCACTAAAGCACCTCAATTCACATTGACTCATACTTTGTAGCTCCTAAACTCTACATCCATTTTCTGTGATAAAGGGAAATACTATGCCATCGGCCAGAACCAAATAGTACCAAAAGAATGTTTTGTTATTATTTCGCTTAAGCCATTTTGAGACATGTGAAAGCCCTTCTATAGCCATGCGTGTATTCAGCCGACTCAGAGACATAAACATGCACATGCATATAAACAAGCAGTGTTCCTGCAGTAATATTCAGGAAAACAGAAGTCTGTAAAGGTTCTAAATATTTCCTTGTTACAACTCTAACCTTGTGCGCAACCACTCTTCATGCAGCATAAAACTTATTTTAGTTCACAAAAAGTCTAAGAGCTTGCTTAATAAAGAACTGGATCAAACCTGGAATCCCGGAGAGGTTAAATACAGAAAGTTAATCGGCAATTCCAAATCACCCCTAAACAACGTCCAAACGAACAGAATTGGTCCATATATCAATCCTGGAAGCGATTGCAGTATGTTAACGTTTACAGTTACTGGTATATGAGCTCTTTAATTATACTAGTATTTTGGCATGTACAACAGAAAAGGTTGGGCTTATTTTTCTATAGGACAATAGTAAATTTAATCTTACAAAAAACCTTGTAAACAATATTATATTGCTTGTAAGGTTTATATCAAAAAAGAATAATCAATAGAAGCATTTTTATATAATATAATATACTACATGGCTATTTCAACTATGCTAATAAGAATTGACATGGAAAGAGAAATATATTTCATAATTTTTTTTGTGAAGAATGCCATGTTGCCTCTAGCTATCCCCCGGCGCTTTAGGGAAGAGCAGCTTTCATCGGTTAAGGTTAAGAGCATATCTCTTGTGGTAGAGATGCTCCATATAAACTATACTAAACTGAAAGAAGAAAAGCCACGCAATTGTTATTACCGTTGCACCACATCAAACCAAAGCTATTGAGGCCTGTGGTTTTCCCTGAAAAAGAACATATCAACCAAAAGTTTACCTTAAAGTTCAAACATCAAGTCATATATTAGACGAGAAAGAAAATATACAAAGATGTAGATAGTACCTAGACGAGATATAGTTGCAAGGTATATTGCAGTTGTAAGGTTCGCTATAAGCACAATTGCAGATCCGTAGGTATCATAAGACAAGTCCCGAGCTCCCACGATAAATGCTCCAAAAACAATCAATGCCACACTGATAAAATCCTTGGTTTTGACACCGAGAAACGAAATCAGAAATTGCAAGGCTTCCCATGACAAAAAGAAATCAGCTACTATATATTTCACTAAAATACTTACAACTATCACTGTGTTTCGCCATACACATCACAGTAAGCTCCCGTGGTGTGCTACACTGAAGGGCATTTTAGTGTGCTTTGGTGGCGGGGGAGGGGGGGGTTCTCTTACAACCAAACTTTAAGGAAGTTACTGTTCAAAAGCTTCTTATAGGAATACACAAGGAAACGATACAGTTGGCCAAAACACACAATGAAAGTCAGCATCAGTTAAAGCATACCATTATAATCAACTGACATGCCATAAAAATAGGGTCAGCTATGTAACATGATCGATGTCTATATTGTAGAAAGAAGGGCTTCCAAAAAAGGATTGAGCGTACTTTTGTAGTTGACACTTATGTCAACCCTCTAAAAGACAGAAGGGAAATTGCATTGATCTTTGGGGAACAAAATAAACCGAAGAGCCGAGTGAAATTTCTATTTAATAACCTCCCAACCAGATCACAAGTAATCAAATGCAAATTTTAATATGAATGAACCTAGTTATTATCAAATGCAAATTTTTAATAACCTACAAGACTGCATCAGAAACAAACCAGATGATATAACAATGTTATTCGAAAATTGAAAACTCTATATTCAATAAATATGTTTAATAATATCTATGAAGCGCAACTAACATGCCATGAGATACTAATTTCTGACCATGTTTTTCTCAGCATGTTGTCAAGCATACCTCGTGTGTGCATGCACATGTGCGTGCACGCCCTTTTGTGTGTGCGCACGTGCTAGTGCTAGTCATAACATTATATTAGCATTGAATTCCAGCTTTCGATCATGATTCAAACTCAATACCAAATCATTTCAATTTATTTGATCAGTCCTATTTTAAACGTACTATAACAGAATTTACGAAAGAAAAGTTACCTGCCAATAATAGAATATGCGTACTTTTGCCCTGTCAAAAGATACTCCATAATCATGGTAAATACCACAGGTGTACGTCTGAGAGTGGTATACATTGGTACATTAACTCCACGCACAGACTCCATCGAAGCAAGCTTTGATCAGAAGATAATTGGTTACACATTATGTGCAAATTTATGGAATCATTTCACTTATAAATTATAGTATATGGCATGTATAGCAAATATGTTAAAGGGGAGAGTATGCAGCAACGTTCCTAATGGTACAGGAGCTGCTGAATCCATCACTGCCCAGGATTTACTGAAAGAAACGATCTTCCATCGATTCATCATATAGAGAATGGATGTTGAGGATATCATCTGCAAATTTAGTAACAATTATTTAATCAGAGGAAACTTAAACTGATATGCAAACACCACAACATACAAGTTAAATATTGAAGAAGATTATCCTGCTTCATAAGAACAGTTTTTTAAAAAAAAAACTAAGGGAAAATGGGTCTAACTCTCTAGATCCAGAAACCAATAGGAAAAACTCCTTGGTCAAAAAAATCTACTGAAAAACTCCATATATTCAAAAAGTTAAAGGTTTAAATCCCTATAGTACAACCAACCACTTTTTAATATTCCTATATGATCTTTGTCAACTTATGGCAGATAACTGCTACATTTAGCAAGTAAACCGGTATATTTAACAGATAAATGCTACATCTGCTAAATGTAGTAGTTAATATAGTAGTTTACAAGAGTAATACGGGAATATTAAAAAGTAAAAATTGGTTGGTTGTATTATAGAGACTTCAACCTGCAACTTTTAGGATCTAGAGAGTCTTTCACTAGAATTTTTTGCTCAAGGAGTTTTTCTTATTGATTTTCAAGCCTAGGGAGTTAAACTCATTTTTCCCAAAAACTAAAGAAAACCCCGTTAATTCTGAAGGTATGCTGTATTTGATGATATGCAAACAATGAGAAAAGTGTTTCAATAATTTATTTGATGTGCTTATTTTACTTTTTTAAAGTTTATGCTGAAGTTACAAGTTGATTATGTATTCAAAGGAGGAAAGTTGCTGTTAGTCAGCTCTGGATAAAATAAGTTGACAAAAAGTGTAAAAGTACATATTAGATATGCTAGGAGATAGCATCATCCTCATTCCATTCTTACAAACAAATATAAATATTTAAAATTTTATATAGTAAATGCTTACACTCCCTATTATCAGATTTTTTTTAACAATGAAATTAGACATGTTGTAAAAGCATGTCACAGAAAGTAGGCATCATAGAGAGGGGATAAGACCTGTAAAAGAGTAATGACATTAGCTGAAGGGAAATTGTATGAAGATAGCGCGGCTTTGTTGTACATGACCAGAAGGCACTGCAACATGGACCCAACCCACAAACATTAAATTCAGGAAGGAAAATAAAAATAAAAATCAAACAATAGGCCTAGCATATTAAGGACGATATTAATCTTGTCGTTCACTTTAAGGATAATTTTTTTTAAACCCATGCATAATTTCAATTAGAATAAACGGAGACATAGCTAGAGGGAGGAAACATAAAAATTAAAATAACAAATCACGAAAGTGCAATCTCAATTGCCTTAAAAAATGAGTTGTATCATAACTTCACCCCTACTAGAGTACAAATAAATGCACGAGCCATGCACACAATCTTTAGCCTAATTGTGGATTTTGATTCTACTTTGATGAATTCTCTTTTGTGGAGTGCTAGTCAAATTGAGATTCTAATCTAATTTTACAGGTTTCCTTATGATAGACCGGAACTATGATTCAATAGGTCTATATATATTTTTTATTTATATTATTTACTGAGACAAATTTGTAGATATCTTTCCATGTGTATTCTCTAATAACAATAGTATAAATATATATTAGTTTCGATAAGCGAGAACAGTGAATTGAACATATAGAATCAAATTTCTAACAGTTAGAATAACAATAGATTTTGATAAGTTTCAATCTACATGGAAATGAAAACCATAAGCTCGGTGTTTTGCGTCTTATCAACTTATTTAATTCACTACAATAAGCGACATCAGTTTTTATCTCCAAGTAAATTAATTTATAAAAGAAAGGCTAATGCAGGAAATACCCTATTTTCCCCAAACACAGTAACCACCTCGACAAATCAATTTTTTTATTATAAAAATGTATTGTATCTTGGAAACCCTAACGGTGTTTATTTTCATCAATGAGGCTCTTTTGATACCTAATATGCCCATCTATCAATTCCGAGGTTTGAGAACTCAGTTTCAGTTTGGTAAAGAATTTATTTGGTTTCGGTTTCGGTTTTCTAAGTAGTTTAATGTACAAAATATATACTCACCGGTAATACTTGCTATTTTATCATTTATACTGCCAACTTTGGAATCACAAATAATTTAAACTCCTTATTTTACTATTTTAAATGGCAAACATTTCTTGTAGAATCAAAGAAAAATTTACTGTCGATGGCTGGATATGTTTATATCGTAACTAATATTGTCTTTTTGAACATTTATGGTCCTATTTCACTATTTACATAGTAGATATTATTATTGACGGTTGGAAATATTAATATAAATGCTAATAATAACTTCTTTTTCCTAATATTTAACCTTATTTTGTGGATTTCAAAATAATTATTTACCACTGGCAACAATAAATATGGTTGTTTATACCTTTAAAGCTTTCATAAACGCTTTATAGCTATAAAAGCTTATTTCATTTCGAATTTCATATGTTTTTTCTTCTTCTTCACCTTATTATCTTTCTTCTCCCTCTTGGAGGTTCTCTTTGGAAAGGGCAACAATGTTGCCACTTGAAACTTTTAAGTGATACACCCATTTCTAGGCCTCTCTTGCTCACTTTCTTTATTTTCTTATTAAAATGTCAAGGATCGCGTCACTAGTGGGTCGTTTCCGACGACACTGAGTGTTAGAGATAATTTTCAGATCGGTCTAATTGTAAAAAAATTCAAGTTCTGGCCAAAACCTCAAACGCTAATCAATTCTAACTTACTACTTCTACTTCTTTGCCATAATACATGCTCTCTTGAACCATACTAGCTTGTTGGAAAGAAGAAAAGTATGTAAAATTGAATTGAAGATTTCGAGAAGGAATGAGAAATTTGACAGGAAAGAAGGATTAAGTTTGGAAAGTTACGAAAAATACATTAAAAAAACTAAAAGTGTTAAATTTTTGAGATAAATATTTTCCAATTTAAGAGAGTTTTCATAATTTTCGACAAAAATGACCCCTGCACATTAGCCTAAAAGGAATTAGAAAAAATTGTTTCTAAACGCGGTTTTTGTTGGTCTCACTCTATTTATGTTTTGATTATTGATAAATCCCTCATTTTATATTAGTGCTAATTATTTTTTAGGATTAACATACCACATAACAGTTAGAGGAAATTGGAGACGTTGAGCTAAATTATCATATCTATTGATGGTTGAAGGAATAAGTTGGTTCTTCATTAAACTTAAGTTGAAGATCAAGTTTGAAACCTATAAGGACCGAGACAAGCAATTTCATTTTGGGTATTTGTTTCTTGTAATTTTTTATCTCTTTTTTTAAAGAATTATTGTAAGGGGACTAAGATGCTAAAGTGCTTAACCACAGCACACAATTTCATTATAGTTTTATAGGATGAGAAAATAAATTTTATGTTTGAGTATTGGATTATTTTCTAGAGATTATAGACTCTAATTATTTTTGCAATGAGATAAATCTTAAAATAATGATCTATATTTATGAATTTTACTTGGCTTTATATCTTTTGACCAATTGATCCGTTAGAACCTAAAATAATATGGACTTTATCTTCCTTAAGACAAGCATGGGTGTTTATTATACTAGGCTGCGTAAGCACCTTAAATAATCATTTAAATTTTCTTTCTTTTAAGCCTATGTGGATCCAGTACTCATCTCTTGCTCATGTGCTAACATGAGTGGAAAAGAGAATTTATTCTACTGTTGTGTCTTTTGACTTGTGAGCCCCGCAAGTCGTAAACATGCTTTAGTCGCAGGGGCTCAAATAGATTATGACACATGCCATCTTGTTATTGGCCCACATTGCTTCTTTATTAAGCTGAACCCAAGGGCAAACAATAAGCTCTATCTTTTATCTTGTTTTATTCTCTTTTTTAACAAAAATTTCAGCTAATATTTTTTCTTCAATTTTACCCTTTATTTTAGAGCTGTTGTGAGGGTATAAAAGTCATTTTTTCAACGGCAGACGTTTTATAAAACTTCATATATATACTCATTTATTTGAAATAAACTTGAGTTTCGATTGGCAATTACTCATATAACTTTTATTTTTCTTATGTAAATTCTCAAGAACTTCAAGATAAAATTTGTTTACATCTACACATTTTATCATCCTCTCTATTAAGCTCTTAGTCCCTTATTAGTGAGTGAGAATCTTGGGCTACATTTTCTCCTATCAATTAGAAATATTTCTTAGAAAATTGTAATTGTAATCTCTTAGGAAGAGATAATTGTGAAGGTTTCCTCCTACCCAGTGAAAGAATGAAAATAATGAAAAATTAGGAAATCCTAAAGACGAGATATTTAGGAGAGGACTAGGTGAAGACATCGAACCTCCATAAATCCATGTCTGGGTTTGTCATCTTGTATCATTTAGGTTACCGCGTTCTTATTTGTTCTTACTTTTTAATTATTATCATTGTAGTGCGTGATTAATTTGATAGCTAATTAAAAAAATTATTTGCATAAAACCCTGTTCTCCCCCTCTAGGGTTGTAGTTTGGTATTGTTCCCGTCAAATTTTTTGGCCAAGAGCTATTTGTTCCTTTATCAAAAAGGGAAGAGAAGAAAGAGAAAGAATTCCCATAGTCTGGCATCACGTGTTAAACACGTGAAAGCATATAAGCGCTGAAAGTAAATAACAAAAAGACCAAACAGGCATCACGTGTCAAACACGTGAGCGCTCATATGCAAAGTATATGAACGCTGAACATAAATAACTAAAGGTCAAACAGGCCTCACGTGTTAAACACGTGAGCGCTCATATGCAAAGTACATGAGCGCTGAAAACCCACACTAGGGGTCACGTGTTAAACACGTGAGTTCTCTTGCCGCATTTTTTGGCATCGCTCACATGCAAAACATGTGAGCGCCCCAATTTAAAATGCTCTCATCTGATAAAATTAAATTCGATGTTATACAATTAAATTCTATTTGGAAAATATTTTCTCTGGTCTTTCTAATATGGAAAGAACTTTCTCTAACAGAGAATCTTGGATTTAAAATCCAATGGTGGTAAAAAAAACCCACCAATTAAATCATCTGATAGAATTAAAATCTATGTGATAGAATTAAATTCTACTTGGAAAATATTTTCCTTGATCTTTCTAATATGGAAAAATCTTTCTCTAACGGAGAATCTTGGATTTAAAATCCAATGGTGATAAAATATCACCAATTAAATCATCTGATAGAATTAAAATCTATGTGATAGAATTAAATTCTATTTGGAAAATATTTTTCTTTATCTTTCTAATATGGAAAGATCTTTCTCTAACGGAGAATCTTAGATTTAAAATCCAATAGTGATAAAATATCACCAATTAAATCATCTGATAGAATTAAAATCTATGTGATAGAATTAAATTTTATTTAGAAAATATTTTCCCTGGTCATTCTAAATGGAAAGATGTTTCTCTAACAGAGAATCTTGGATTTAAAATTCAATGGTGATAAAACATCACCAATTAAACTATGTGATAGAATTAAATTCTGTTGAGAAAATATTTTCTCAGATGTTTCTAATATGGAAAAATCTCTCTGACAGATAATCTTGGATTTAAAATCCAATGGTGACAAAATATTATCAATTAAAGTATGTGATAAAATTAAATTCTATGCGATAGAATTAAATTCTATTTGGGAAAATATTTTTCCTGATCTTTCTAATATGGAAAGATCTTTCTCTAATAGAGAATCTTGGATTTAAATCCAATTATGATAAAATATCACCAATTAAACTATCTGATAGAATTAAATTCTATATGAGAAATATTTTCCCGATTTTTCTCAAACTAGAAAGATATTCTTTATTAAACAGAGGACTCTTAGATCAAAAATCCAACGGTGATTATAAAATCACCCATCGATCATCTGATAGAATAAAATTCTATCTTAGGAAAATATTTTTCTAATCTTGATAAACAAATAAGAATGATTTTCTCTGTTAAATAGTATAAAATTCTATATTAGGAAAATATATTCCTAATCTTCTGATAGAATAAAATTCTATATTAGGAAAATATCTTCCTAACCTTGTTAAACTAACAATATATTCATATAATATAATTAAATTCTATGTTAGGAAAATATCTTCATAATCTTGTTAAATTAACAAGATATTCATATGATAGAATAAAATTCTATATAGGAAAATATTTTCCTAATTTTATTAAAATAAACAAGAAATCTACTCTGTTAAACAAAGAGCTTTTGGATTAAAAATCCAATGGTGAATAAAATTCACCAGTTGATCTAAAAGATCAATTGGATTGATTATGAAATCAATTATGATCTCAATGAGAGATTTTCGCAACAAATCGATTCTTTTCCTTCTCCTATAAATAGGAGTAAAGAGAGAAGGACTGGAAAAGAGCGAGAGGGAGGAGACCCCCAATAAGTTTATGTACAAAATACAGAAGGCTCTCAAAAGGTTTCACAAAAAACAACAGAGAATTTAATTCTCAGTAAAGAAGAAAAATCTTCCCCCTCAAAAAAGCTTGGGTAAAGAAAATATCGAGATCAAAATATCTTCTTTACCTAACATATCTAAGGGTTTAACTCTTCTTAAACTCTGAATTTGATATCCACAAGACAAGTCTTCCACAAGTTGAGAATTTAATTTTTATCGGGAAGATCTTGTTCTTGAGAATCAAAAATTCATGAAAGAACAAAGTTGAAAAGAAAGAATATGGAGTCCATAATACTCCAGGAACTTTGTTCCTTAAAATCAAAAACTTAGTTCTTTAAGAACCCGATCCAAGATCCTCAAAATAGTGATTTTGGTTATCGTTAATGGTCAAAATATCATTAACAGAGGTTTAACCTCTCTGAAAACATGAACAGAAAAACATGGATAAAAGAATATAGAGTCCATAATACTCCAGGAACTTAGTTCTTAAAAGAACCCGATCCAAGATCCTCAAAATAGTGATTTTGGTGATCATTAATGGCCAAAATACCATTAACAGAAATTTAAGTTCTCTAAAAAAATCAACAGAGATTAAATCTCCAAAAAAACTTAGCATCTCATATGAAACATACGTAAGCGCCAGACGCTCAGCGCCTCACGTGAAACACACGTGAGCGCCAGAAAACAGAAAAGTTTAGTGTTTAGCACTAGTGCAGCGCCTCACGTGAAACACACGTGAGCGCCAGACGTTCAGCGCCTCACATGAAACACACGTAGGCGCCACAAAAGACTAGTGTTTAGCACTATTTCAATGTCTCACGTGAAACACACGTGAGCGCTATATGCAACTGAGTGTTTAGCACTGCTGGGTGTTACAAAAACTCAATCTTAGCCCAAATTCGCTAAGCTTATATTCATGATATCCAAACTGAGCTTAGTCTCATACATGACTAACGATCTTCACTCCATACTTTCTAACTTAATCTTAGTCTTAAATAAGACTAACGATTCTTAGATGATCCATCATGATCTTTCCCTCAAATACGGGATTTGGTTCAAGGGTACATCTCTTCACACCTCTGATATATGTTGTTGTAATTCCTCAACGTTTTCAGAGAGGTGGCGGGTCCCGACAACCAACAGCAACTCCTCGTCCCAACTTGATGAAAGATATAAAACTTGATCAAGACAGGGAATGATACATCCCACATTTGTGCACTTCCAATTGATGTGTACACCTCATATTGATACGTATCCCATATAGATGCAAATCTCATATTGAGCCTCGGCCATATACATATACACATGTATATTTCTTAAGGAAACGCAAATGCCTTCAAATTTGATTGCACCCCAAATTAGGTGTATCCCATATCACCATCGTTCACTCCGTCACGTAACAAATACACGTACACCCAAGATGAATGTTGGACCGAGATGTCCTTAAACTAATATTCGCCTCAAACATGTCGATAATGGGCCGAAATGTCCATAAACTAGCGCATCGCCTCAAATACGGCGATAATGGACCGAAACGTTCTTAAACTAACATTCGTCTCAAATAGAGAACGTTGGACCGTGATGTCCTTAAACTAAAATAATTGAGCCCATATGCTTATTTTTTTCTAAGTTGATCTTAGTCTCAAATATGACTAACGATCCTTAGAAAACTCAAATCTCGTGAACTGATGGACCTCATTTATATGAGATCTGCGTCCTAAGTTCATTCTCGTTGGCAAACCAAATTACCAACGTGACCCCGTCAAGCAAATCCTTGACTCAAATCCAAATCTCAAATATACGGATTTGGATTGATCCGCGTCCTACGGGGGACGACATAAAATAGTCTCCGTATACAATCTACGGACAATAAAAAATAAACAAAATAACATACGACATGAAGTGAGTTACTGGAGAAGGAGAAAGTGGTTATCGCAACATGATAACGTATTTAACTGCAGAAGCTTGCGTCTGCAGGGAAGAGCGTCTCCACAATCTAAATCCCCTCACAAATGAGGTGGAATCTGATGAATTCTACTACATTAGTCGAATCTATCCAAACCTCCAATATACGGTACCATAAATCAACTTGGTATTTTCGAAGAGGTGGATGGATAAGTCCAAATAGCATCTACCCCAGATTCAGGCAAGACGATCCATCCCAGTTCGTCTCTGTTTTTTGCGGTAAACAGGTATTTCAGTCTCGAGAAGTGACTTATTCTGAAATCCACTATTTTCAAAATTGTTTTAAAATCCAACACTAAGAATTATGCATGTTTCAACCACATAATTATCATATTTGAGAATTTTTTTTAAAACTAGCACCTTTACCCTTTGCAAGCTATATATATTCTAACTTTAGTAACTTTATTGATTCAACTATAACATTATTTATCAAATCATAAAACTAATTGTCAAACCATAACATTCTTTATCAAATCATAACACTATTTACCATAATATAACTTTATTCATCAATCATAACACATATTTTATGAAATCCTAAATTGGCAATATATTCACATATACATATACAAAACAAGTTTGGTTTTAAAAGAAATATAACCTGCTTTAAGGTTTACCCACAATTTTGGAACTTTTTAGGTTTGAAAATAAATCAAGTTATGAAATTGGACCCGGAAAGAGTATCCCAAGCATTTATAGTTGCCTATTACAAATTATTAATGATGAACTGCATATTAAGTCAGCAAGTGTTTTACTTCAAATTTATAAGTTTTGCATTATTCCAACTAAGAAATCGAATTCAATTCCAAGCCAAAATCTAATCTTCAGGAGACCCAAAAAATCCAAAATTCCAAATCAACAACAAAAAGTGGAACTTTCTGTAACAAAGTGGGGGAAAGATGGAAAGGCTTGGAGTAGCCCATTGGGGAGATCCGGGAGCCTGGGGTCTCCCATTCATGAGGTGAGTATTCCATCTATTATCTCAAAAAATGTGGGAAAATGCAATTTTAATAATTACACATGGCTTAAATGAAGCAACTTTACCAGCACAGCCCATGTAGGAGAGCGCGGAGGCTTCGCCTCTTCTGGTGACGGCGGAGCCCTTGGCGGCGGCCGCGGCGGCGCCGTCGCTGCCCGGCGGCTGATCCGACACCAGCAGCGTGTGGTACGAATCCGAGGGCTTCATCGCTTAAGATCGCCGCCGAAGCTCGATTTCATCCCTCTTTATTCCTCGAATTACATGATGAAGAAGATTTGAGAAATTTTTGCGATGTCAAATTTGCATTTTTATTGTGAAAATTTATGTGTGTTAAAAAGTGAAGAGCGGAGTGGGATTTATAATTTGAGAGAAAGCGAATCAAAAGACGTGCTGAGTCAAAATTGGGCCAGGTCGGATCATGAACGGGTCAAGATCCAATTGGGTTGGATTTGGGTTTGGATTGCGAGTGGCATAAATTTGTGGGTGATAATGCTCACAAGTGGGAACTGCAGATCATGACACGTGGCAGATGACGTGTCCCGGGGCTCACGGAAACAGGGCAAGCAATATACATTGGAAGCTTTCCCCAGGCTTTCGTCCCAAGATTCGACCCGATCATCGGTGCATCCCTGAGCACTCCTATGCACGTCTTACAAATGACCATGGGCTCGTCTCCGAGCCCCCTACACGATGAGCTTCCTCAGTCCTCCCAGCTCGTCTCCGAGCTATCGCAGAACCGAGCTTCCTCGGCCTCCCGCTCTGCTTGAGCCTCCCGCCGAGCTAAGCCTCCCCGGTTCTACCGAGCAACCCAGAACGCAGATCACAAGCGCCTCCGTCACGGCTCCGCGGATCTCTCCAGACACGAGATACCCGCTGCCTCACAATCCAGCGCTCCACGCTGTCGTATCCCTCATTAACGAGCGTATCTCGTCATTAACGGGAGTATCCCGTCATTCACGCAGGCGTAACGCCAGGGGCGTAACGGGCGGCGAAGATCTCGCGCCAACTCGCTCCATGCGACCACTATAAAAAAACCCTCTCCCAGACGACTCAGGTAACGCAATTTCATTCCAATAATCCGCTACTCTGCTCAAATATCTCGGCTAACTTGATCGTCGGAGGGTCCGGGACTTCTTTTGCAGATAGCTCGGGTTCTCCTCAAAACAAGCCCATTGAGATACACACGCTCAAGGAGACAACCCTCAAAGCCAATCTCAGCCGTTCATCAACGCTCGCGACAGATCGACGGAGGACAACATCTGAAGGAGATCCATATCTCCATCAGTTGGCGCCGTCTGTGGGAAAAGATTTCTTCCACTCATCGAAAGTTGATCTTCCGCTCTTGACTTCATGGCGAGCGAACACCGTAACGATTCAAGCAAAAGCCGCCGCCTTCCCCACAACGGAGGCGCGGACGGATCCACTCCTCCCCCTAATGCCATCCATGCCCTTTCTGCACAGATCAACAGGCTCGCATCCATGGTGGATGCCCTTATCCGCGTCTAAACGGCGGGCCAAGCCCCCCAGGCCGGCGTTCCCCATCCCCGGGATCACGACCTCCGCAAAAGGGGAGATGACACTGTCTACCTGGCACCACTGAACAGCGTCTTGCTCTCCCCGCCGACCACAGGTCCCCCGCGGTGACAGATTCAATGACCCGATGGGCGCCTCACAGCTCCACGCCGAGGTCTCGTGAAAGAGCCCACCACCCTGAGGCCCATCGCGTTCCCGTCCCTCTCGAGGAGGTGTCAATCAGCTCGTCTGCTTCCAGGCATGGTCGGCACCCTCTCCCTCAACGGGGTCGCGCGAGCAGCACTCGCCGCGAAGACTCAAGCATGACCTCGCCTGGGGACCTGAGGAACCTGATAGAACGGAACCGGAGTCGCAGTCAGGCGCAGGCCATAAGCGGGAAGGGCCATAACTCCGACTACGCCAAATCCTCAGGGTACCACAGCCGTCTCGATGCCCTCGAAAAGAAAATCGAAGGTATACATCGGGAGGGTCATCCACCAAGCAAGTGGGCCAGGTATGCCGCTGACTCGCTTACGAAGCCCTTCACCGAGGAGCTGCTCACTGCACGCGTCTCATCCAGAAACAAACCTCCTAAGGTGGCCCTCTTTGACGGGAAGTCCGACCCAAAAGACCATCTGGACGCGTTCATGGCGGGCATGATCTTCCGGGACAACTCCGATGCTGCCCAATGCCGAGCGTTCCCCGCCACTCTCATCCGGGCTGGACGAGACCGGTTCCGAGGACTCACGCCACGCTCCATCTCTACCTTTGATGAGCTGGCCGCTCAGTTGCTTGGACATTTCGTCGGGAACAGACGACAGAAGCGGACTGTCGATTATCTCTTCACAATAAAGAGCGGGGACAAGGAATCCTTTAAAAGATACGTCACTCGCTTCTACAACGCTCTTCTTGAGGTTCCCGAGCACCGGGACGAAACTGTCATCACAGCTCTGAGGTCAAGTCTTAGGCACAAGGAGTGGCTCTGCTCCTTTGCATTGGCGCAACCTAAGACCATGACCGAGGTAAAAGCTTGGACCAAGCGGGAAATCCAACTCGAGTCTGAGGTCAACGCAAACCTACCCCGGGGCGACCAGGCCGACCAAAAGAAGAGGGGCAGAGAAGAGAAGAAGAAGGTCGACAGGCCAAAGCCATACTCCCCAAAGTTCCAGGAGTATACTCCACTCAACATCTTTCAGACCGAGCTGTTAGAGGAGGTGAAGGGCGAGCGATTCTCCAAGCTCCCTCCGGTCACCCATAGAGCGGTCAAACGGACTCGGGACCCATACTGTGCTTTCCATAGGTCGCAGGGACTCCCGACCGAGAACTGTAAACAACTCCGCGACTATATCGTGGAGTTGATTCACTCGGGCCACCTGGCGAAATACCTGCGGGAAAAGTGACAGGCAGACCGGGAATAAGAAAACCATCCCCCTCCCGGCGAATTAATGATCGGCCAAATCATGGTCATTTTTTCGGGGTGTGCACATAGAGCCGGCGAGATTCGCCGCCTCCTACCCGTCGAGGGAACCGGCGACCAGCCCTGGAAGAAATGCAAGGCCGCTGAGCCCATCACCTTCACTGATGAAGACCTCCACGGTATATCATTGCCTCACAACGACCCTCTCGTAATTACTGCACGAGTCCACCGCTACAAGGTTCAACGGATATTGGTCGACTTAGGAAGCTCGGCGGATATCCTTTTCTATGACTGCTTCCAGCATATGGGGCTCGGCCCATCAGACCTGCGGCCAACCAACCACATTCTATCGGGGTTTACCAACCACTCCATCCCGGCCGAGAGAGTGGTTACCCTCCTTTTAACATTGGGGAGGCGTGCCGTACGAGAACTGTACCGGTGGAATTCATCGTCGCCAGGATCCCCTCGTCCTACAACTTCCTCCTGGGACGCTCAACGCTAAACTCCCTTCACGCTCAAATCTTGACCTACCACCTCGCGATCAAGTTTCCATTGGATCAAGGGGGAATAGGCCGGGCCTACGGAAACCAACAAATCGCCAAGATTTGCTTCACAGCGACATCTACCTCTGAGGAGCAAAGCGACGACCTTGGAAGTGCAAATGATTTCCGAGGGTCCTTGGATACTCGTGACGAACAAAAAGAAATCTGAGGGGCCCCGGTGGAGGCTCTAACAGAGGTCCCCCTCGTCGAGGGTTTTTCTTTCTTTCCCAGACGCTTCCAGCAAGAAAACGACAACGAACGAACTGTCCATATCAGATCCTTTTTAACGAGGGCCCGACGCGAAGACTTGATCCACTTTCTCCGAGGAAACTCGGACGTGTTCGCTTGGGCGCCTGCTGACATGCCCGAGATCGAGCCCAAGGTAATCTCGCACAATCTCGGGGTCGACCCAACGGCCCGACCCGTTAGACAAAAGAAGCGAACATTCGCTCCGATCAAACAAAAGGCGATCGAGGATGAGGTCGATAGGTTGCTTGCAGCTAACTTCATTCGAAATGTGGCCTACTCGGAATGGTTGGCGAATGTGGTTATGGTTAAAAAGGCGAGCGGGAAGTGGCGCATGTGCGTCGACTTCACAGATCTGAACAAGGCCTGCCCGAAAGAAAACTATCCCCTCCCTTGGATAGATCGGCTTGTCGACAGCTCGGCAGGGCACGAATTGCTCAGCTTCATGGATGCTTTATCCGGTTACAACCAGATCCGTATGAACCCGGTAGATGAAGAGCTTACCGCGTTCACAACGGACCGGGGGGTATACTGCTACAAAGTGATGCCCTTTGACTTCAAAAACGCCCGGGCTACATACTAACGCCTGGTCAACAAAATGTTCAAACCGCAGATCGGGAAGAACATGGAGGTTTACGTCGACGACATGCTCGTAAAATTAATCTCGTCGGACGAGCACGCCAAGGATCTTGGCGAGACATTCAACATCCTCCACAAGTACAAAATGAAGCTGAATCCCGCCAAGTGCGCGTTCGGAATCACTAGCGGGAAATTCTTCGGGTTCATGGTTACCCACCGAGGAATTGAGGCTAACCCGGAGAAGATCAGCGCCATCCTGAACATGGCCACGCCAAAGAGCAACGTGGAGATCATGCGACTTACGGGGAGAGTGGCCTCTCTTAGTCGCTTCATGTCAAGATCCGGAGAAAAATGCCTCCCATTCTTCAAAACCCTGAGAAAGATCCCAAGGATCGAATGGTCGGAAGAGTGTCAGAAAGTTTTCGAGCAATTCAAAGTGCACCTGGCAACTCCCCCACTGCTCACCCGTCCAATCGAAGGAGACGAGCTGTTATTGTACCTTGCGGTGTCCGATCATGCTGTCGGCTCGGTGCTCGTCCGAGAAGTCGAAAGAGTACAGAAGTCGGTATACTACGTGAGCCATGTCTTTAAAGACACGAAAACGAGGCACCCGTCCATAGAAAAGATTTTCTTGGCGCTTATCATCGCCTCAAGGAAGCTACGACACTACTTCCAGGCACACACCATCCTCGTCCTCACCGAGCGGCCCATAGGGCCTATTCTCGCCTCCCCCGAGTCTTTTGGTCGTCTGGAAAAATGGAGGTGGGAGCTATCCCAATTCGACATCAAGTACCGCCCTAGGCAAGCCATCAAAGTGCAAGTCCTGGCAGACTTCGTTGTCGAGCGTACTATCCCCAACAAGGAAGCAGCATCGGCACCCATCCCCAGGTCCCGAGCCTCGGTCGAGGAACTGCCCGGCTCTGTCCCCGATTGGGTCCTCTACGTCGATGGATCCTCTATCGAGGAGGGGAGCAGCGCTGACCTTATCATTCGAGGCCCGAACGAGGCAGAGATGGAGTGCTCTTTGAAGCTCGGGTTTAGAGCATCAAACAACGCCGCATAATATGAGGCTTTGCTAGCCGGACTGCGAATCGCTTCCGGAGTGGGGCTGAAGACGATCCGAATTCGCAACGACTCCGCCCTGGTCGTCGGCCAAGTGACCGGGCGTTTCGAGGCCTGGGAGCCGCTCATGGTGAAGTACTTAGCCGAGGTAAAGAGACTACGAAAAAAATTCAATGAAGCTAAACGCCTAGGCCGATGCCCTGAGCAAGCTAGCCTCTTCCTATACGACCAACAATAAGAGAAATATCCTCTTCGAAGTCTTGCCACGGCCCAGCGTGGAAGACAGGGAGGAAACACTTCAAGTATACACTACTCAAAAGGAAGGCCGGGATTGGAGAAAGCCCCTCGTCGAGTTCCTGAACAAGGGTACACTCCCAGAGGACCGAGGGGAAGCACGCCGCCTTTGAGCTAAAGCCTTCCATTTCGTCTGGAGCAATGGAAACCTCTACAAGAAGTTGTACACGCAACCTATGCTTCGGTGCGTTGACCCCCATGAAGCCGACTACATCCAGCGTGAAATATACGAAGGGGTCGGTGGAACGCATCAAGGGGCCCGCACCTTAGTCCAGAAGACGCTGCTCTATGGGTACTATTGGCTGACGATTCACCAAGATGCTCAAAAGCTCGTCAGAAGGTGCAAAAGCTGTCAACTCCATGGTAGCATACCCCGTCTTTCGGCTACCGAGCTAACGACCCTTACCTCCCCTGGCCATTTTCCCAGTGGGGGATGGACATGGTAGGCCAACTCCCAACTTGTACGGGCGGGCACAAATACATCCTCGTCGCGGTAGACTATTTCACGAAGTGGATTGAGGTCGTCTCCATCAGAAAACTGGATGCCACCACGACCATCAAATTCCTGCAGAACAACGTAATCTCCCGGTTCGGGATCTCGAGGTGTATCGTTACCGACCACGGGACGAATTTTGAAACGACAAAGTCAAAGGGTTCTGCAATGAATACCACATACTAATGAAGTTTTCCGCGGTCGCGCATTCTCAATGCAACGGGCATGCCGAGGTTGCTAACCGAGACGTCATCCGAGGTATTCGAACTCGTTTAGAAAGAAGACAGGGCATCTGGGTCGAGGAATTACCCCGGGTGTTATAGGCCTTACGCACATCGAAGAAAATGCCCACTGGAGAGACCCCCTTCAGCCTCTGCTATGGTACTGAAGGAATGGTCCCAACAGAGATTGGACTGCTCAGTTACAGAGTCGAACACTTCGATGACGAAGCAAACACCTCGGCGCTCCGGACTAATTTGGACATCTTGCTAGAAAAGCGGGACTGGGCCCAGATCAAAGCCGCCGCTTATCAACAACAAACTGCTCACTACTACAACACACGAGTCAAGCATCGAGCCTTCAAGACAGGAGATTTGGTCCTAAGGCGGAACGAATTCGTAGACCAAGGCAAGCTACACAAGTTCTCCTCGAAGTGGGACGGCCCATTCCTCGTTTCCGAAGTATTTCCCGGCGGAGCGTATCGCTTATAATACGCGGGAGGACGCAAGTTTCTATGGCCTTACAACGCATAATTCCGACGGGGAGGTCATTGGTTGACTTGATTCCGAGTCGGAGCATAATTTCGAAGGGGAGGTCGTTGCTGCCATTTTAGCGACGTGGACGGTCGGTGCTGCCATTTTAGCGATGTGGACAGTCGGTGCTTCCATTTTAGCGACTTGGACGATCGGTGCTTCCATTTTAGTGACTTGGACGGTCGGTGCTGCCCTTTTAGCGACTTGGACGGTCGGTGCTGCCATTTTTACGACGTAGACGGTAGGTGCTGCCATTTTAGCGACTTGGATGGTCGGTGCTGCCATTTTAGCGACTTGGATGGTCGGTGCTGCCATTTTAGCGACGTGGACGGTCGGTGCTGTCCTTTTTGCGATGTGGATGGTCGATGCTGCCCTTTTTGCGACTTGGACGGTTGGTGCTGCCCTTTTAGCGACTTGGACGGTCGGTATTTCCATTTTAGCGACGTGGACGGTCAATGCTGCCCTTCTTAGACTTGGATGGTCGGTGCTGCCATTTTAGCATCTTGGACGGTCAGTGCTGCCATTTTAGCGACTTGGATGGTCGGTGCTGCCCTTTTTGCGACGTGGACGGTCGATACTACCATTTTTCTGACGTGGACAGTTGGTGCTGCCATTTTTCTGACGTGGACAGTTGGTGCTGCCATTTTAGCTACTTGGACGGTCGGAGCTGCCATTTTAGTGACGTGGATGGTCGGTACTGCCATTTTAGCGACGTGGACGGTCGGTGCTGCCATTTTAGCAACGTGGACGGTCGGTGCAGCCCTTTTTGCGACTTGGACGGTCGGTGCTGCCCTTTTAGCGATTTGGACGGTCGGTGCTGCCCTTTTAGCGACTTGGACGGTCGGTGCTGCCATTTTAGCGACGTGGACGGTCGGTGCTGCCATTTTAGCGACGTGGACGGTCGGTACTGCCATTTTAGCGACTTGGACGGTCGGTGCTGCCCTTTTTGCGACTTGGACGGTCGGTGCTACCATTTTAGCGACGTGGATGGTAGATGCATTATTTGACTTGCTCCGCTTCTTGCGGTGTCAATAATTCGACTTGTTTCTAAGGTGGACTTGATTTCGCAAGGGAAGTCGTTGGTTGTCTTGCTGATTTGATGTGATTTGGGTTGACATCAGCATCGCTACACTGGAATATAGTACCAGGAGCGAATCATCATTTTCCATGAGAGGATTTGGGGATTTTGGTTTCGGTTTGGCATCAGCATTGCTATATTGGAATGTGGTACCAGGAGCGAATCATCATTTACCGTGAGAGGATTTTCCTCGTTCCCAGTTTAACGACTTAGGGGTCATCTGTTTCCAGTTTAACGACTTAGGGGTCATCTGTTCCCAGTTTAAAGACTTAGGGGTCTATTGGATCGATTTGGAATTTCGGGGTTGGGGTCGGCATCAGCGTTGCTAACACTGAAGCATGGGTGCCAGGAGAAATTCATCATTTGCCTTTGCCTGCTGGGGGAACAATGGCTTAGGAGACAGGTTTAGGTCCCTATAACCAAAGTCTTTTTCAATTTTATGAACCGTAAGGGTCCTATAAAAGCATTTTCTCCCTACGAGTCGAAAGGATCCCATAGGTGTATTTTCTCCTTAGGATTTGTAAGGACCCCCAAGTGTGTTTTTCTTTGTGAGTCGTAAGGATCCCACGAAGGTGCTTTCTTACGAGTCAAGAGGATCTCGTAAGTTTTGTTCTCCTCATGTATCGTGAGGACACATGAGTGGGTCTTCCCAAATGGAGCATAATTCCAAAGGCGGAGACCGGCTGCTGGACTGGTGATTGCGGTGAGGTATGGGTGTGATGAGAATTATTTGAGCCCGTGGATTATATACGGTAGTCAATTTGGAGACTGACCGTAGGGCTGGGAGAATTTTAGGATTGTGTTGGCGTCTGCATTGCTGCACTGGAATATGGTAACAGGAGCGACTTATCATTCGCCGTTGGGACATTCAGGGATTTGAAATTTTGGTTGGCGTCTGCATCACTACACTGGAATATGGTACCAGGAGCGACTCATCATTCACCATTTGGGATTTAGATTTTGGTTGGCATCTGCATCGCTGCACTGGAATATGGTACCAGGAGCGACTCATCATTCACCATTTGGGGATTTGGGATATTTATTTGTATACAATTTTTTTTACCGCGATTGCTCTCATTTCAGCTTTTCTTATCGCGAAAGTCGCGATTGCCCTATCATTTCCGCTATTTATTCACGGCTGCCCCATCATTTCGGCTTTATTTTCATTTTTATTCTACCCGCTGATTTTTATTGTGAGTTGCCCCATTATTTCGGCTCTTTTTTTAATATTTATTTACACATTTTTTTACATTCCCAGTTTAACGGCGTGGTGGTCAGCTATGGTCAGCTGTTCCCAGTTTAACGATGTGGTGGTCATCTGTTCCCAGTTTAACGACGTGGTGGTCAGCTGTTCCCAGTTTAATGACGTGGTGGTCATCTGTTCCAAGTTTAACGACGTGGGGGTCAATGTTCCCAGTTTAACGACGTGGGGGTCAATGTTCCCAGTTTAACGACGTGGAGGTCATCTGTTCTCAGTTTAACGACGTGGTGGTCGACTGTTCCCAGTTTAACGATGTGGAGGTCATCTGTTCCCAGTTTAAAGACTTGGGGGTCTATGTTCCCAGTTTAAAGACTTAGAGGTCATTTGTTCCCAGTTTAACGACGTGGCGGTCATTTGTTTCCAGTTTAACGATGTGGTGGTCAACTGTTCGTTGGGCTTTTGGCTTGTCGCCTTGGCCCGCTCCTTTCTAAGAAAGGTAGATGATTGAAAGAAGCAGATTCCCGAAGCGCTTCGGTCTCCATTTATATAAAATTGGCGGTCGCAGCTTGACTGTTTGTTAATGCACCTTTGGACAGTTCTATCTCTCCTGTCTTGTATTGCTTTTCAACCCAATCTTTGAAGACAAAACAGTCCTCAATGGCATGACCTATCACTCTGTGATAAGGGCAATATTTGGGGTCGTCGGTCATATTCTCTTCTTGAGGTCTTTTTGATTCTGGTAATTGTAGACCGTTTCTTAGGGCATCTTTGAATATTTTATAGATTTTGTCCCTTCTGAAGGAATAGACCTTATCCAGTTTCTCTTTCAGCGGAGATTCTCCTCCCTCTCCGAACACTGGCTTCTAAGGCTGGTTGGCATTAGGTCTGCTCATCCCTTGCTTATTTCGGTTAGCCAAAGTGTTAAAAGATTCAGCATCGTCGGAATTTCCGCCTTTGCGATTATCGTTCTTTCGGTTTCTATAGGAACTATTGTTATTTTGGGAATCAGAGGAGGACTCCTGCTTTGAGCGCTCCAACATCTGAACTTTCCTGGTCAGCTCTTGGAATGTTTTGAGACATGCGGTGTATAGAAACGAGGCCATCCAATTGTTGAGATTTTCGACGAGAAGGTTGACAGATTGGTCCTGCTCTATCGGCGGTTCACATTTGACGGAGAGATTACGCCATCGGGTGATAAAATTCATGTTGCTTTCGTTGTTCTTTGGCTTGGTCCTTACGAGGTCGGCAATGGTGATCTTATCGCTGATGTTCACCGACGGAAGACGGACCGGGACGTCGAGACATCTGGCCTGAATTGTGGGGGCAGATGCTATTTGGATTTATCCGTCCACCTCTCCAAAGATACCGAGTTGATTTATGACACCGTATATCGGAGGTTTGGACGGATGCGACCGTTGTAGTAGACTTCGTCCGATTCCCCCTCGTTTCATGAGGGTTTTTTTTATTGTGGGGACGCTCTTCTCTACAAGCGTAAGCCCTTGCAGTTAATTACGTTACCGCATCGCGATAACCACTTTCTCCTGCTCCGGAAGTTCACTTCGTGTCTTGTGCGTTTTTGTTTGTTTATGTTGCCCGTGGATTGTATATGGAGACTAATTTATATCGTCACCCGTAGGGCGTGGATTAGTCCAAATACGTATATTTTAGATTTGGGTTTGTTTTATTTAAGGACCGCTAATCTAGTTTGATATTAAGATCGACTTAAATGTATGTGAGAATTTAGAGCTCGATTTGTTTTTGCTAAGGATACGTTGGTCCAATTTGAGACTGAGATCATTAACAATATTTTAGAATCTTCTTTATTTAAGACCCAGCAATAGAGCATTTGGACTCAGTTGCAAGACTTTAGCAACTTAGCAAATTTGGGCTTTGATCTGCTTAGTCTACTTTTTTTGAAAAGTGCTAAGCACTTGTTTGGGCTCTCTTTATTCAGTCGCTCTTTTTTTATGCAAAAAGTGCTGAGCACTTATTTGAGTTCTGATGCCCACATGTAATCATGTGGAGCCTTCAGTCATGGCACTGCCCAATAAGTGTTGAACACTTTAATTGTTTTGTCTTTATATGAAGCGCTAGGCATTTTTATGGCGTCCACGTGCGGCGCTGGGCACTGCCCAATGAGTGCTAAGCACTCAACACTTTATCTTTGGTGGCGCCCACATGGGGAGCACGTGAGGCGCTGGCCAATGAGTGCTAAGCACTCATCATTTTTCTTTTTTTAATGGAGTGCTGAGCACTTTTATGGCGCCCACGTGCTTTTCGCGTGCGGCGCTGGGCGCTGCCCAATGAGTGCTAAACACTCATTTTCTTTTGTGGCGTCCACGTGAGGAGCACGTGTGGCGCTAGGCTCTTTTCTCCTCTGTTGATAGCATTTTTGCCTATTAATGATCGATAGGATCTTTTGTTTTGCAGATCTAGGATCAAGGCTTCATTTTTAAGAACTAAGTTTTTTTTATGAGAACTAGGTTTCTCTTATATGCTTTTGTTTTGAGGAATTAAATTCCTAGTTTTTTTCTGAATCTTTGATTCTCAAGAACAAGTTCTTACTGATGAGAATTAAATTCTCAACTTGTGGGATACTTGCCTTGTGGATCTCAGATCCAAACAAAGAACTAAGTTTTTTTAAGAAAGGGGTTAAACCCTTCAATAGGTAAAATGAGATGTTTCGATTTCTATTTTTTTATTTACCTAGGATTTTTACGAGGAGATCTTCTTTTTTGAGAATTTAATTCTCGGTTCCGTTTGAAGCCTTTTGTTCTTTTTTCTTTTTTTAGAAGTTTAGGGGGGGGGTCCTTCTTTTCTTCTTCTTCTTTTTAGACTTGAAATCTTTGGTCCTTTATATAGTAGAGGTAATTTGTTAATTAGCTTTGAAGAAATCTCTCATTAAGAGATCCCAATTGATTTGGGGAATTTTACCCATCATTGGATCTTTGATCCAAGGGTTTTTGTTTTACAGAACATATTTTTCTTATTTTTAACAACATTGGGGAAATATTTTCCCATATGCAGATTTTTACTCTGTGAAATGGTGATTTTTAATCATAATTGGATTTTTATTCCAAGGGTTCTCTGTTTTACAGAGGGCATAGAATTTTATTCTATGATCCAACCGAAGGTATCTTTCTTATTTCAGAAAGATTTTAAAAATGTTTCCTCCCAACAGAATTTAATTCTGTATCTTGATGATTTATCATCTCCGTTGAATTTTTGATCCAACGGCTCTGTTTAACAGAGAGTAGAATTTAATTCTATCTGGGCACCGGCGCTCACGTGTTGTGCACGTGGGTGCCACTCGAGAATTTTGATTCTTAAGGCGGGCATGCTGTACTTTGCACACTGGCGCCCGCATGAGGATCACGTGAGGCGCCATCTGAGAGTTTTGACTCTCATATAATTTAATAGATTCTTTTGTGCTTTGCACATTGGCGCCCGCGCGAGGAGCACGTGCGGTGCCACCTTAGGATTTAATCATATAAGGCTGGCTCTGGCGCTGGCGTCCTCGTGTAGAGCACGTGAGGCGTTGCCTCATTAATTTTGAACAGAGCTTTGCTCTTTTGTTATTAGGGGAAACAAGTGCCCCCGACCGTTACGCTTACGTGGCTCACACGTGAGTGCAGCAGTGTCACCTTTTTCCCCGTTCGATCTCCTGGGGAGTTGAACCGTCATCTCATGTCTTATAAATAGGGCTTTTGGCCCTTGAGATGACCGTTGTTCATCTTCTTGAGTCTTCTTCATTCCCTGAGAATTTAATTCTCTTTTCAGAGCTCAGATCTCTGTTCAAAGAAACTCCACTTAGAGTTAAAACTCTATCAAAATTGGTAAGAGTCATGACTATGATTTAACTCCTGAAGAAACTCTTGAAAGAATCTCTTCATATTCTAGGGTTTTTAACCCATTAATAGAGCTTTGCTATTCTTTTGTGATGATCACTTTATAGATCTAAAACTTTTACTTGAGTAGACCATAGGTCTAAAAGTTCTTTAGGGTTTTACCCTGTTACTAACTTTGATTTTTGAAGATTATATGGAATTTAATTCCATTTTCAGAGTGGACTTCTGGGATTTTATCCCATTGTTCTACAGAGCTAGGCTATGAGAAAATTTCTTTTAAAGAAATTTTTTTGGGAATTTTATTCCCTTTTTAATTTTCCTTTTAGGATTTTTTTTTGCAGATTTGAAATCTGTTTGTAGAACACATTTCTCGAGTGAGTTTAACTCCACAATTCAATGATATTTTCTCATTAAATGAGAATCCTTTTGGATTCTCACAATGAGTTCCTGCCTCATCATTGATGGGGTGTCATCTTGATTTTGTGGGCCCCCCTGTCCCTTTCCCTTTGAACTGTGGTGCAGTACAACTTTAGGTGTAATAAAAAAATGTTAAAGTCTTGAACACTGTGTTGGTAATTAACTCCCCCCCTTTTTTTAGGTACTATGGCTTCCGATTCCTCTTTCCCCTTCATTCCCTCGGAAAGCGCTTTCGCCGATGCACCTATAGATCGACACGTCTTCGCACTTATTCGGGACTATGACCCAGAGCAAAAGCCTGTTCATCTGTGGGGGTCATGGTACACTCAAATTATCCGTGGTCGACGCAGTTTTACTTGCGCGACGTCTTTAGAACCGATCCCGGCGATCCATTATGCTGATCCTCCGTTGGTAACTTACGCAGTAGAAGAGGTCAACTGGACCTCGGAAGGTCGTCTTCAGCCTTCCATGGCATCAATACCAGTGTAGCCGCCGATGGCTCTGGACATTCTAGGGCGACGTATATGCCAAGGAGAGTCGCGTCCTTAGGGGCAAGTTTATATGATAGGAATAACTCCCCGTCATTCGGCTGGCTATCTGCAGTGGGCCCGATATATCCTGTCGGCCAAGAAATCGCTGCTACTAAATGCTGGGCTATATCCCGCGATCTATGCGTCCCTCTTTCACTACCACACTCCCCATGGATATGGGATCATCCATCGTCCATATACAATTTTTGATGTCAAACACCAATGGATATGGGATCATCCATCGCCCATCAAATGGGTCAAGAAACGTATACGCTAGTCTATTCTGGAATATCGATACCCCGTCTCGATACACCCACGACTAGGAACATTTAAGGATACGCTTATAGACTAGTCATGCCCTACTAGTATGATCTGCATCATAATCACAGTAGTCAAGCAAATATCCTAAGGGCTTTATCAACATGTATCAAATGAACAGTATACACAATCAAGTGAACATATGAAGATAAAGAGTAACCAGATAGCATACTATCATGTCAAGCAAGAATGTCCTCTGAATATATATATATATATATACATGTCTATACATCCACTATCAAATAATGGCCTCTAGGGCATACATATATCCAACAATCTCCCACTTGCACTAAGGCCAATTATTGGCGTATCTCATACCCAACATCTCAAATAGTCGCTCATGTTGCGGCTGTGGAAGGGCCTTGGTGAGTGGATCCACGGTGTTATTCTTTGTATCTACTCTCCGAATCACGATCTCGCGGCGATCAACTATCTTCCGGATCAAATGATATCGCCTCAGGATGTATCTGGATCGCTAATGGGACCTGGGCTCTTTGGACAACACCATAGCCCTATTATTATCACAATACAATGGTATTGGATCAATAATGGTTAGAACTACTCCTAGCTCCGAGATGAACTTCCTCATCCAGACGACTTTCTTGGCAGCATCATTTGCAGCAATATACTCAGCTTCCATCGTTAAGTCTGCAACGGTGTCCTGTTTGGAACTCTTCCAACAAACCACCCTTACATTAAGGGTAAATTCAAACCCCGAGATAGATTTGCTGTCATCCTTATCACTCTGGAAGCTCGAATCGGTAAAGGCCCCCATTTGGAGATCCCCATTACCATACACTAAGAACATTTCTTTAGTCCTTCGCAAGTACTTAAGAATGTTCTTCACAGCTGTCCAGTGGTTCTCCCCTGGGTTGAATTGATACCTGCTTACTACACCTAGTGCATAAGCTACATCAGGGCGAGTACATAACATCGCATACATTATAGATCCTACAGCTGAAGCGTAGGGTATAATGCTCATGCGAGCTCTCTCTTCATCAGACTTTGGGCAAAGTCCTTGGAGAGAGTGACTCCATGACAAGCGGGTAAGGCATTCCGCTTGGAATTTTCTATACTAAACCTATTTAGGATGGTGTTAATGTACCTGGATTGGGACAATCCCAACAACCACTTAGATCTATCTCTATAGATCTTAATACCCAAAATGTACGAGGCATCACCCAGGTCCTTCATGGAGAACCTTTGTGATAAGAACAATTTGATCGATTGTAGCATAGGAACATCGTTTCCTATCAGGAGAATGTCATCCACGTACAATACGGGGAATGTGACAGTACTCCCTATAATCTTCTTATAAATACAAGGTTCATCTGGATTTTTTTATAAAATCAAACTCTTTGATCGCATCATCAAAGCAGATGTTCCAATTTCGTGATGCCTGCTTCAATCCATAAATGGATTTATGCAAACTACATGCTTTCTCGCTGCTCCCACTATCAACAAAGCCCTCTGGCTGATCCATATAAATGCACTCTTCTAAATCACCATTTAGAAATGCAGTTTTAACGTCCATCTGCCAGATTTCATAGTCGTAGTGAGCAGCAATTGCAAGTAGGATCCGAATGGATTTAAGCATTGCTACAGGAGAGAAAGTTTCGTCATAGTCCAATCCTGGTGTTTGACGAAATCCTTTCGCTACAAGCCTTGCCTTATAGGTCACTATCTGTCCATCTACACCGATCTTTCTCTTAAAGATCCATTTGCACCTTACGGGTTTTACCCCAGAGGGTACAACTTTCAAAGTCCATACTTTGTTGGTGTACATAGACTCTATTTCGGATCTCATGGCATCCAGCCACTTTACAGAATCACCACTTGTGATAGCATTCTAAAAACTAGTAGGGTCATCATCATCCATGATGCAATCTTCTCTGTCACCATCAATGAGAAAACCGTAGTATCTCTCCTGTGGGCGAGAAGTCCTACTAGATCTACGGAGTGGCTGAGGTTCATAAGAATCTATTGCAACATCAAGTTCAACCAAGTCGTCATTTGTAACTTTTGTCTCTAGAATTTCTTCTAGTTCTACCGCATTGCCATCAGTATTATTTGTAAAAATTTCATTTTCTAAAAATGTGGCATACTGAGAAACAAACACGTTTTGTTCTTCCTTGTGGTAGAAAAGATATCCATACGAATATTTTGGATATCCCACAAATGTACACATGACTGACCGTGTCTCAAGTTTGTCTGGATTCTGCTTTTTCACAAAAGCAGGACAACCCCATATCCTAACTCGCTTAAGAGATGGTCTATTCCTATACCATATCTCATATGAAGTGGTAGACACGGTTTTGGTGGGAACTCTGTTCAATAGATATGTTGCAGTCTCCAATGCATACCCCCAAAAGGAGAGAAGTAACTCAGCATCACTCATTATGGAGCGTCCCATATTTAATAGGGTACGATTCCGCCGTTCTGACACACCGTTGTGCTGTGGTATGTAAGGGGGAGTAAGTTGAGAGAGAATCACATTCTCTTTTAGGAAGTCCGAAAACTCTGTGCTTAAGTACTCTCCACCTTGATCCGATCGAAATTTCTTGATGCTCAAACCGGTTTGATTTTCTGCTTCAAGTTTGTACTCTCTGAATTTCTCGAAAGCTTCAGACTTATACTTTAGCAAAAACACATGTCCGAATCTTGAGAAACCATCAGTAAAAGTTATGAAGTAAGAAAAACAGCCTCTAGCATGTGTAGACATTGGTCCGCATACATCACTATGTATGAGGCCTAAGAGTTCTGTAGCTCTCTCTCCGTGTCCAGTAAACGGAGTTTTGGTCATTTTACCCTTGATACAAGACTGACAAGTCGCATAAGATTTATATTCAAAGGGATTTAAATATCCATCTTTATGTAGCTTGTTTTGTCTTATTTCGTTAATATGACCAAGTCTACAATACCAAAGAAAAGCTTCATTTATATCTGAAATTTTTTCTTTTATTAGTGTGTTGTATATTGAAAACTGTGTGTTGATTTAGAACGTATATCCCATTATTTAGTGCACTATACCCAATTAACTTTTGATTCAGGTTAATGTTCATAACATTATTTTGTAGCACAAAATCATATCCTTCATTGTCCAACAAAGAAACGGATATTATATTACACAGCATACTAGGTACATAATAACACGGGTTCAAAACCAATATACATCCCGATGGCAACCCCAGGTGATACTCTCCCACTGATACTGCATGTATATTGGAACCATTTCCAACCCGGAGAGTGTGATCACCAGTCTTCAAAACTTTGCTATTTCTCAATCTCTGCATACAATTGCAGATGTGAGAACCCGAACCGGTATCCAATACCCAGGAAGCAGAGTTTATAGAAAAACGGTTTTTAGTCACGAACACACCTGAAGCGGAAGCATCACCATGCTTCTTCTTCTTGAGATCAGCAAGATACTCAACACAATTTCGATTCCAGTGTCCCGACTTGTTGTAGTAGAAACATTCTCCTTTTCCCGATTTCTCAGCCCTGGATTTGTCTCTCCCTTTTGCCTTTTTAACCTCACCTCTCGATTTGGTAGGTTTCTTCTTCTCCCTTCCCTTAGCATTGGATTTTGGGACCAAAAAGGAAGATTGCCCAACAATCAGAGAGGGAGTATTCTCCTTGAGCGTGCTCTCTGCACTTCTCAACATATTGAGAAGTTCAGGTAGTGACTTCTCCATGTTGTGCATGTTGAAGTCTACTACAAACTAAGCAAAGGCAGAGGGAGAGACTGTAGAACAATATCAACATACTGTTCGTTCTCCATGGTCCATCCGAGCCCCTCAAGTTCTTCGATAAGAGCTATCATCTTCAAGACATGATCACCTACTGGCGTGCCGGGAGCCATTCTTATCTGAAACATCTTTCTAGATGCCTCGTAGCGCAAGATACGAGATTGCTCTCCATACAACTCCTTTGTATGGAGAAAGATGGATTGAACATCCATCTTCTCATGCTGCTTTTGATGTACATTATCCATCGAAGCAAGCGTGAGGCATTTGGCAGTGGCACAATCAATATCCCATGTCTTGCACATCTTCTTATCCGCAACAGAAGATTCAGGGCGTGGGATGGGAGGGGCTGGGGCAGTGAGGACATATGATACCTTATCATATGTAAGGGCAATGTTTATGTTCCTTCGCCCGTCTTTATAATTTGGTCCTGTCAGTTTATTTTTCTCTAATAGAAGCTTAAGTCCAGTCATGGTATCTGCCATTAGGAGAGAGAAAAGAATACACTTAATGAAAGCACTTGCAAAGATTAGATTGGTTAGTATCTTATCTAATGGATATCTCCCACTGCTTTTATCAAATTTTCCTTCAAACCTTAAAAAGAAAATTAGCCAGGATTAATTTCATTCTATAAGTTCACTAACCGGTCAGCCAGGCCAGTGTCGGTACTTTGAAAGAGGTTCTCCGCGCCTTCGCACGGACCTAATTAAAGTAAACCTCAATTTCCCAGAGGCATGACCCCGTTGACACCTTTCTAGACACCTAATGGGTTAGCTAATTGTAAAGTGCAAAACTCTCCTGGGAGTAACTCTTACTCACAGTGGGATCAGGATCCAACTATCATATAGAAGGTATGCAATCCCATTGCAAATTCCAATTCTTGAAACTTCTGATGTGGTTTTTACCCCTAGCACTCATGGACTTAACTATTGTCAACATATCACAAGCACTAGTCAAGTTCAACCCGTCATTTCGTGATTAATTATACCCACTCATATGACCCTTAACTATAATCAACATAATCATAAAAATGTCCTAATTAATCGTATCATATGCTGTGTAGGAAGACATCACTTAGCTACCGTACACTACGCCTTAACTATGGTCAACATACGTAGCACGAATACTAAGTACTCTACTTCCTAAAATGATGGAGGGTTGCGGATGGTTTTTAAGAAAACCTTTAACTTCGAACTTGATCTTGTGGTAGAACCAAATAGCTTTAAAAATGGAGTGGCTTAAGCTCCGCATTTTTGAAACTTGTTTTTTCATAAAAAGGCCTAGTGGGTTTCAAATTCGATTCTACAACATCTTTTAGGTTTCTTTTTCTTCACATTAATCTCATTAATGTAGTCCCATCATTTAAGTTCCTAAGCCATCACAGAAAAGAAACGAAAAATAGAACGTAAGTTTGTGTCATCCGCATTTGCCACAGTGTCCCGTTATGCACCGTTAGGTTACTTAACTAACGGTATAGCGGGGCGGGACTAGTGCGGATGCAAAATATAAGCAACATTTATTATATATCATATATATAATAACATTTGTCTCAGGAAGTAATATGATCTCATCACAGAACATTGCAGCAGGATCAGATATATGAATGCATAAGATATACTAGGAAGTCCGCATTTTAAATTAAGCCAACTATAAAAAATACGGATTCCACGGTCGTGACGAATAGCTAAGCCCATACCCATAGACCCCTACGAGAGCGGCAGGTAACCCTACCAATTCTAGAATTAGGAGACCCGGTATTGACTCCTCGAGATGGTCTCTCACTGGACCCCAGAACCCGGTTACTTGGGCTCCCCTCCTTGGGTCCGTCCTAATGCGGAAAAGTAAATAATATACATCAATGGTGACATCATCCTCAACCCAGAATTGTCCCAATAAAAGAATATTATATACAATGAATTTTACATGAATGAAAAGAAAAACTCTCATCTCACATAAAAACCCCGGCTATTCAATCAAGACGATCTTATACACCATATCACCACAGCAACAGAATAATCATCACAGATCATCAACGTAAGTAAATATACGTATTCCCAACGTCGTCGACGTATAGCAACGAAATTGGGGATGCACATATTACACTTATGGTCGCAGAAAAGAAGTATAAAACTACAACATTTGGAATCTGCACAACACTTAGACATCGCAAACCCGGAATATCTCATATTCCGGTTTTCATGCCTAACAATGCAGATCTTACATTTGGGTCTAAAAAATGAAAACACCTTTTCAAAAGAAATCGGGTAATTCAACAAGATTCCCGATTCTGACCGAGACCGAAATGTTAGGTTTACAAGCAACCAATTAATTTTCTCAAAATTAATTGGTGTAGATTCAAAATATTGTATCACATTCACAAAAACTAGACGATGTTAAATATTTCGATCGATCTATCAAAATCCACATTTCTCAGAGACCTCAACACTTGAGACAGATTCAAAAATACCCAGACAGTGTCATTAGCACATACAGACCAGCACAAGAAGGCACGTCCCTGGCCTCACCAACGGCGCCGCGGAACCGTCGCCAAAAGCATGTTTTGGCCGCGGTTCCGCGGTCGTTAGGTCGAGTTAGGAGGTCGTTTTTCTTGGGGGCCCACAAAATACCCTGCACTATTTTCTGCATATTTTTAAACTCAAAAATTCCAACTTTTAAAAAATTTCCAGAGAGCATCAAATGCATAGGTTTCGATGTTCGTTTGAACACTTTAACGTCGTCTAGGTGATGCCTAATTCTTTAGCCTGGCTTTGATACCACTGTTGGGATTTTCCTAGCACCCTCATTAGGTTTTAACAAGCATCAAGTATGCAACTTTAAAAATCTAGGGTGTTAACAAACCCGAACCTAGAATCGAATTAGAGGATTAGGCGTATAGCTAACAAG
Source organism: Agapanthus africanus (assembly GCA_030015575.1). Taxonomy (NCBI): domain Eukaryota; kingdom Viridiplantae; phylum Streptophyta; class Magnoliopsida; order Asparagales; family Amaryllidaceae; genus Agapanthus; species Agapanthus africanus. The sequence continues at coordinate 416,118,019 of JASDDO010000024.1, read as the reverse complement.
TATCACATACAAGTAAGTGTCTAACACTAAGAGAAAAGAAATACAACCTTTGTAGACCTCTCCTCCTTGTCTTTAGCTCCGTATAGGTACCCTTGACTCCTTGGTTCCACTCGGAGTTTGAACGCCGCTTGAAGCCTTCGAAGTCTATGATGATCCACCACGGAGTTCCTTTACTCAAGCTCCTTACTACACTTGACCTAAGTGGAAGTGTTGCAAACAACCTATACAAGTGGGCTAGATTAGTATAGATTGATGAAGTGGGTAATAATCTCACTAATAAACCTTTCTTTTTCTTTCTCTTTTCTCACTAGAAAATGGTAGAGAGCTTTGAGGAAGAAGGAGATGGAAATGGCTTAGCTTGAGTTCAAGAAAGATAAGTACAAGAATAATAATAATATAAGAGAGAGAGAGAGAGAGAGTCACCCTCACTCTTAACTAAGGCATGAAAATATCTAGATATTTTTAGTAGTTGAGTTAGTGCAGGATTAGAAATGAAACTATGGTTACATAAGATATTTTAAAAGAAGTGTGTAGAAACAAATATCAACCATGGATTAATTCCTAATTTCCATTAGCTTAATAATTAAAATATCACAAATGTTTCCATGTGAGTCTTGCATAGCCATCTCCAATGTATCATCAACCATGACACATGTATACATGCATGTGTGCATACATATCAATATAAACATACATACATACATGCATACAAATAAAGAAAGGACTTAATAATGAGCTAATGGTCACATTATATTAAATCAACACTTGATTTAATAATCCGGTCATATCACATACGACCCGACCAATAGAAAACGCCAGATTAAAATACGGTATCATATACTCGCATTTAATCAAGCTCCCGCGCATATCCCTATATGCGCCCCACATCGTTTCGCTTGAGCTCGGAAACCACTTTGTGGGACTCTAAGACTCGTCAATACGCTAGCAGTAGGTACGGATCATATCAGATACCCACAAACCGTCAGCGGTACTAGCCGCACGTAACGGCTCCCAGGTATTGAGCGAACAGAAGATCAACAAGCAACTTGTCCAAACTCCCGTAGATCCAACTGGCAACATTTACCGTACAGTCCGGTCTCTTCATCGGATACGCTGCATATTGAGTCTAGGGATGACATCGTCGACCCCAATAACTCAATAAGTCATGCTGATGTGTGGCCTGTAACAGATCGAGAAACTACAGATAACACTTATCAGTAAATCTCATCAGCCTTGGCCAGGGACTTTCAGTTATAGCCAATCGCGCATAGCACAACTGTTCCCCGATTAAAAAATCAGGAAAAGCTTCAGAAGAGGCATCACGTGCTCACACGTGACCAGTGGTCACGTGTTGGCACGTGATGGTTAAGCAAGCGGCAAAGAATAGAGCAAGGAAGAGGAGAAAAGTTCAGGGGGTCACGTGCTTACACGTGACAGGGGGTCACGTGCTCACACGTGACCAGTGGTCACGTGTTGGCATGTGATGGTTAAGCAAGCTGCAAAGAACAGAGCAAAGAAGAGGAAAAAAAAGTTCAGGGGGTCACGTGCTCACACGTGACCAAAGGTCAATTGGCCGCACGTGACTGGCTTTAAAAGTCGTGCTGTTCAACAGAATTAAATTCTGAATAAGATCATTTAAATCTTTCCAAAATGGAGAAGAATTATGTAAAACTGTTGGATTGAGAATCCGAGGGTGATTAAATATCACCAATTTATGGAAAAATCTTGGACATGGAAAGATTTTCCCTTAAATCTAACCAAAATAACAAAAGAATATGTTTGGATTTAAAATCCAATGGTGAATAAAATTCACCTAACAATTTAAAGGCCCGGATCAATAATGAAAATAAATCAAATCTCTCAATAAACAAATCAAATTTTTCAATGAAAGATTCACTAAACAGAGTGATTCTTTTCCTTCTCCTATAAATAGGTGCCAAGGGAGAGAGTTAAAAGAAAAAAGGAAAGAGAAACAGACAGAGAGAGATATAGAGCCTTGGAATCTTGAAAATTGAGAAGGAAGAATTTGATTATCTGCAAAGAAAAACCTTAGGTAAGAAAAGAGAGCCTTCAAAATGAGAATTTAATTCTCAAAAGAGTTTAACTCTTCTGTAAAGGAAAGAACTTAGTTCTTTCTCTAGTTGAAAATCTGCAAAGTGCACATCTCCCCATAAATTGAGAATTTAATTCTCATTGGGTTGAGATCCTGCCATGCAGATCTAAAACATAGAGGAGGAATTGAGTTTTGAGAATTTAATTCTCACAAAGTTGTAGGAATTTAATTCCTTTGAGATAAAATTAGGGTTTAACCCTATATGAGAATTCAATTCTCTAAAATTAGGAATTTAATTCCTTCAAAATGGACAGAACTAGGGATTAACCCTAATTGAGAACTTAATTCTCTCAACCTCACAGGAATTTAATTCCCTTAAAAAAGAGAAATTGGGGTTTCACTCTATGCCAGAACTTAATTCTTTATATATAAGGGGAATTTAATTCCTACGGAAAAGAAATTAGGGTTTAACCCTATCTAAGAATATAATTCTTCAGAAAAGAAATTAGGGTTTAACCCTATCTAAGAATATAATTCTTCAAAAGAAAGCATGAATTTAATTCCTTTAAAGTTATTGCTAGGGTTTAACCCCAGGAAGAATTTAATTCTTAAAAGATGAACAGATCTTTAAAAAAACAAAGAACCAGAGTCACGTGCTACCATGTGACCCCTGCAAAGATCCACAGAAAAGAACTTTGAGGCAACGCCTCACGTGCCCCATGCGACCCCTGAAGCACACAAACAAAAAGCAAAAGAAAAGAAGTTCTGGGGCGCCCTCACGTGTCACCACGTGACCCCTAATGAGCATTCTAATAGACCAGAGTATGAGCCCCCATCACGTGCCCACACGTGATAGCTGTCAGAATAAAAAGTGTTAAACACTTATCTGTAGAACAAAATGAAGGGGATCTGGCCCCACCTTTTGGATGCCATCACGTGCTCCCACGTGATCTCCTCTCTGTTAGTGTTTAACACCAAACTGATAATTTGGTTGCCAGTGTTTAACACTATTATTTATTAGTGTTTAAACACTAATTTGAGAATCACAATTTCTAGTGTTTAACACTAATCTGATAATCTTATCTCCAGTGTTCAACACTGTTGATCTTTAGTGTTTAACACTAATTTTAGCCCAATTGGCTAATTTTTCTAGAGGCAAAGCCTCTCCTTCAATTGAATCTCAAAATTGAGGAATTCAAAGATGAAAACAATGTGGACTAAAACCAGACAAATGTCAGATAGTTCAATGAAGGGTCAAACTTAGTTGGACTTAGCCCAAGTTGGCCATAAGTCCTCAATTCAGACTTAACTGAGCTAATGGGCTCATAATATAATTAATTGGTCTTGGTTCCAAATTGGACTACAGATCACTTAATCTACTTTAGTTCAAGGGTACATCTCTTCACTCCTTTGATACTTGTCGTTGTAATTCCTCAACGTCTTGAAAGAGGTGACGGGTCCCGACAACCACACATTGATACGGACTGTGGGGTCCTTAAACTCATGGACTATGATGTCCTTAACCTTGACCGGGATGTCTTAAAACAAACAACGGACTATGATGTCCTTAACCTTGACCGGGATGTCTTAAAACTAACAACGGACTATGAGGTCCTTAACCTTGACCGTGATGTCTTAAAACTAACGCCGGACTGTGGAGTCCTTAAATCCTCGGACTATGATATCCTTAACCTTGGCCGGGATGTCTTAAAACTAACAACGGACTATGACGTCCTTAACCTCGACCGCAATGTCTTAAAACTAACATTGGACCGCAATGTCCTTAAACTACCTATCGACCGCAATGTCATTAAACTAAACAATGGGGCTCCCCTAATTGCTCTTTTGTTGGATCTAAACGATCCCGTTAAGTCGATCTTAGTCTAAAACTAGACTAGCGTATCCTTAACAAACGTTTAAGTCGATCTTAGTCTCAAATGAGGCTAACGTATCCTTAAACCCAACCCCAAACCCAAATCTAAGAAAGATACGGATTTGGACTAGTCGACGCCCTACGGGCGACGACACAACTCTGTCTTCGTATACAATCCACGGGCAACCAAACACAAAACAAACACGCACGATACGAAGTGATCATATGGAGAAGGAGAAAGTTGTTACCGCAATGCAGTAGCGTAATTAACTGCAGGGGCTTGCGCCTGCAAGGAAGAGCGTCTCCACAATCAAAAACCCCTCAAGTGAGGGGGAATCTGACGAAGTCTGCTACATCGGACGCATCCGTTTAAACCTTCGATACATGGTGCCATAAATCAACTTGGCATTTTCGGAGAGGTGGACGGATAGCACTAATTAGCATCTGCCCCGAATCTCAGGCAAGACATCCCCGCGTCATCTTGGCTGTCTTTCGGAGGGGAACAACAACATCAACCCCGAATACCGGGAGAGACGAAACCCCTCCTATCGCTCATTACCTCCATGTGTCTCGGGACTGTACCCAAAAACCACCTATTTGCATGACTCACTAGAGCCGTGGTACGGTGGAAATCAAAGCACAGTGTGAGAACACACAAGACTCTATGACGATCTCGGGTCTATAGACTAACCTGTACAAGTGTCACCTGAGAACTGCCATCCAACGATAGATATAATACCATACAGGAGTTCTCGGCGAGTCCTTTTAGTGTACCCAGTCTCTACTGAGCACTTGTATACAATCTTTGATGTCAAACACCAATGGATATGGGATCATCCATCACCCATCAAATGGGTCAAGAAATGTATACACTAGTCTACTCTGGAATATCGATGCCCCGTCTTGATACATCCACGACTAGGAACATTTAAGGATACGCTTATAGACTAGTCATGCCCTACTAGTATGATCTGCATCATAATCACATTAGTCAAGAAAATATCCTAAGGGCTTTATCAACATGTATCAAATGAACAATATACACAATCAAGTGAACATGTTAAGATAAAGAGTAACCAGATAGCATACTATCATGTCGAGCAAGAATGTCCTCTGAATATATATATACATGTTTATACATCCACTATCAAATAATGGCCTCTAGGGCATACATATATCCAACACCTTCGCCCACGCATGGTTAGGGACAACATGACCTTTGTCGATAAAGTACTGACCATCGGCAAAGAATCTTCTAAAGTGATCCAACCGTTGCATGATGTTTTCAAGGACGGGGCTTCCGTGTTGAGGGCTCGAGAGGTTGTGCACCTGTATTCTATCAGGACAGGTTTTCTAGTATTTAGACAGAACTCATCGGTGTTGTTTATGAGGTATAACCCGCATCGCTTTGCCCAGCAATCGAGTTTTAACCAAGGCATTCCTCTCGAGGCGTTCCTGATTGATCTGGCTGCTACGGAAGAGGGCGCTCGCAGTGCGGCGCATCATTTCATGCGGTTAAATACGGGATCTCATTTTCTAATTAGCGAGCCAAGTCATATTCCGCGGGCCTCGAATGCTTACGTCGCTTGGTACCAGCATGCGACGAGTGCTGTCATCAAGGAGGAGAGGCGGCTACTGCTTGACCATAAGGATGCTGTCCCAGCTAGTAATCCAGCGGTTCCACTGAAGCGACGGGCGGTCGTGTTCCCTTCTTTGAGAGAGATCACCACGGCCGTAGCCCCGCGAGTTTTCCCTAGTAAGCCTCGACCAGATGTTTCTGCGCCTACAGTACCCGTGGTGTCTCCGGAATCGGGCATTGGTTCGGAGATCGGGGCTCGCCGTCTGAAGAAGCCCATTAAGCGAAAGCTCTTATCATCGGCTGTTGGTGCCAGTTCGTAGAAGAAGAAGAAATCCTTATTCTTTGCTGACGTCGTATTCTGCCAGAAGCCTCATGCTCCTATGGCGAAGGCTTGTGAGAGTATGGCACTAATGACGGTCTGTTCGATGTGCCTGTGGCCGCTACCGATCTTCAGGATGCCATTGAAGCTTCCGAACGACTGGCCCGTGAACAAGCGGCATTAGCCTCTATTGCGGCGTCCGGTATACTTCGATTATACTCTCCTGTATATATCCTCTCCCTTTTATTACGCTTTAGTAACAATTTCTTCTTTAACAGGTATTTCTGCTGAAGAGTCTATCTTAGCGTCCCTCAAGACGTTTGAGGAGGAGGAGAGGCTTCGCACTTCCTTGGGCCTTGGTATAATTCGTTTCAATACGCCTTTACTTCTTTAGTTCATTCCTTTTATTTATGACCTGACTCCTTTCCTTATCTTATTACAGCAACCGCCACAACCCAGGTTGTTCCGAGTGTAATGCCAATCCTGGGTGGTGATGCAGAAAAGCCTTCAGAGCCACCGACCATGGCTGAGGTCTTCCCAAGGCCACCACAGGAGGCGTTGTTGAAGCAGACGATGATGGATGCCACAGCGGATCCAGAGGCCGAGCTCGATTTGGACGATGATGTCACCCTATCAGAAGTTCTGAGGAGATCGGTTCATACAGCCCAGGCTGAGGGGAAGCGTAGAAAGCACACTATGAGGGAACGTCAGGCTATCTTGGACGCGGGCGCGGGTTCAAGTAATGCTCAACCCTCTGGCATTCCTATGGTGGACGTTCCTTCAGCCTTGTCCACTGCCCATAGACAGGTTGCACGTGCACCTCGAGAAGAGAGTGAACGGCTACTTCAAGGTAGAACAACGCACGGTTCTTAGTATCATCCTTTTCCTTGAATCATAACACGCGTATTTTTTTTACAGGACCAAATTTAGTTGATGGCGGGGCAAATGAAGTGCGGGGCGATTAAAAGGATTGAAGTGGCAAACCTTCCTCTGGAATCTGGGATCATTCCGACTGTCGCTTCTTCTCCCTGTGAATCTTTGGTATCGGCGGGTGATGCAAGCATTACGAAGGCCCTTACTGAGTCAGGGGATGAAGGTGTGAATGCTGAATCCACCTTCCCAATGGAAGCCGAGGAAACCGTCACAACTGGCGACGCTTTGGGCACTGTCTTGGTTTCTGCCCTGTCAGGCACTCCTTGAGTTATTATCATTGAGTTTTTAATACTGCTAAGCATCTCTAATGATATATCCTTTATTCTGAGTATAGGCGTGGTAGACCCTGAGGCTGTACTGACTGAAGCATTACCGTTGGTCACTGCCCCGACTATCACGGTTCCACCCCTCAATTCTGTGTCTCCTCGAATTCTGGAAGGTGAAGATTTCTCATTTCTTTGTTTCAGTGTAGATACCATTTTCTTGTATTAACTATATATTGTCGCAATCTTGCATGAGTGCTCTTTGATCTCTTACACCAGGTGTTAAGCCCGCATTTTGCTTTCCAATCGGAACTCATTCATCCTTCTGGCGTTGGTTAGTATATTCTTTGCTCGGTATTTCTTCTTTCCGTAAGTAAGTTTTCTGTTGTTAAGCTTCCCTTGTATTGACCATAGTATCACAGCTTGAGGGAGGGAACGAAGAAATAGCCGAGCCTCCTGTGCCTGTGCTCCCTGTTTTGCTACTTTCAACCGCTGGTACGGTAGATCTTGTCTATCAGCATTCTTCTTTATTTTTTCAAGTTGAAACCTGACCCTTATTTGTGCGTAATTTATTTTTCAGCAGCTACACCGGCTTCGGTTTCCTTTTGAGTCTCGCATTCCCATGCCCACGGGGCCTTTTGCTAAACGTCAATTTTCTAGGGGCGCAGTGACTAGCAGGCGGATGTTGAGCGAATTTATCGAAGATCTTGATGCCGAGGCTCTCACCTCTGCTGCAGATTTCGCTGACGAAGTCAACCCTATGCTGGCGACGCTTGTGAATTTCCACAACGAAGATTTCGTCGGCATTTGGGTTGATTATTGTAAGCGGATCGAGGCTTGTCTGCATGAGATTGAGCTCAAGCGTCTCACTCCTGAAGTATTGACCTTAAAGACTCTGCGGATCGCGTGGATCGAGCAAAGTGCCGATTCCATTCAATATTTCGAACAAAGGTTGGCCTTGAAGCGAAAGGAGCATGAGGCAGCTTCCGGCGAATCCATCCAATTGCACGCCTAATTCGAAATGAATGCCGCACAGCTACAAGTCATTTTCGAAAACCTCCAACAATGTATTTCTAATGGGCTGGCGTTAAGGCGGAACCTTGACTTTACCGAGCGGTGCATGCGAGATTGCGAGGTCGCAAAACAGGAAATCGCTGAGAAGCTTTCATCATGCTTGCAGTAACGGGCTCAAATTGAAGCGGGGCTGGCCGCAGTAGTAGCATGCGAGGAAGAGTTGCGGAGAGCGTGTGAGCAGGTTGCCAATTTGTTAAAAGCCCTACCTTCTTAACAATTTGCAATTGTATTCCCCCCTTTTTGTATTAATTATATCTCTTAAACACTTTGATTCGTGAATAAAGAATATACACTTTTTTTGCATGCGCTCATCTGTGTTTTGATGTCTTAATGTGGCGCTAATTAGTTTACTTACTCGTTTCGGAATCTGTAGTTTATTCACTCGTTTCGGAGTCTCTAGTTTAAGTAATCATTTCGGAGTTTGTAGTTTATTCATCGTTTTGGAGTCTCTAGTTTGTGTACTCATTTCGGAGATTATTTGGTTTGCCTCCCTTGGGTTTACAGGCAAACATGTCCTAACGTTGTATATAGATTGTTGGGATTCCTTAGCACCTAGCCTAGGATTTGCAAGCATCACACATGCCAAAACAAAAAATCAAGGGGGTGCTAAGCAATCAAACTAAGAATCATGCTAGAAAACTAGGGTCACTAAAACTTGTAATCTAACATTACCTGCCTGATTCACTAATTAGTGGTAAGATACAAAGAGAAGTGAACTAGAATACAACCTTTATAGATCAGGTCCTTCGGTTCTAAAGCTCCGTGTTGACGTCCCTTCGCTGTGATCATCGAGCTCCCGGACTCTAGTGATGGTTTCCTCGGAGAAATGAACGGATTTGCTCGTAGTCTTCGAGGCCGAAGATGATCTACGTCGAGGAGACTCAAACCCAAGCTAACCCTTCACTTGGTCATAAACTTTGTGAAGAGAACATCCTAAACTAAATGGCAAGTAGTAGAGGATGATGAAATAGGAAATAAGTTCACTTTAGATTTTGATTTCTTACTTTATTTCTTCACATAGAAAAATCTAGCAAGTTTTTCTTTTGGATGAAGAAGAAGAAGAAGAAGAAGAAGAAGAATGAGAATGAAAACTTAAGTGAAGATAATTTGCAACCATGGGTGAGTTAGTATCATCCACTAACTCTTGTAGATACATAAACATGGCTAATTATAATGGTTTGGTTAATAAATATCTTAACTGAGACAAAATAAGTGGACTTCGTCAAAGATGCTTCAAGCTTCATGAAGCTTCAAGTCATGACAAAAGATTCCACCATTTTGAATAATTAAGATAAATAAAAACCTAAATTATAATTAGCATGGTGTATGTCACACACACACCCATGTTTGTATGTATCATCAATCATGATACAAACATGTACACAATTATATATCACATATGCATTATGTGTACATCAAGTGAGAAAAGCAATCTTAAGTGAACCAATACTAGTTAATATAAAGTAATATATCAAATATATAATTATACATTAAATCATTAAATCAACACTTGATTTAATGATCCGGTCATATCGTATATAACTGACTAATATCTAGTGTATCAATATATCGAATCAACACTTGATTCGGTAATACGGCTATATCGCATATAACCGACCGATGATACAAATCGCGAGAATAGAATACAGTATCACATACTGGTATTATTCTCGGTCTCGCACATATCACATGCGTGCTCCTATTTCGTTTCACTTGAGCCAGGAAACCTCTATGTAGGACTCTAAAGACTCGTCAATACGCTGGCAGTAGGTGGTGATCATATCAGTCACCCACAAGTCGCAAGCGGTCTGCTAAACGTAACGGCCACCCGGGTATTGAGCGATCAGAAGATCAACGAGCAAGCCTGCTCACACTCCTGCGAATCCAATCAGTAACACTTACCGCACAGTCCGGTCTGTTCGTCTGATATGTCGCATATTTCGCCTAGGGGTGGTAAACGTCAGACCCCAGTAGCTTGATAAGTCATGCCCATGTAAGGTCCATAACGGTCGTGAAAATACTGATAACACTTACCAGTAAATCACAGCAACCCTGGCTAGAGATTTCCAGTTATGGCCAGTCGAGCATAGCGCAACATCAACCCCCAATACCGGGAGAGACGAATTCCCTCATATCGCTCATTGCCTCCATGTGACTCAGGACTGTACCCAAAAACCACCTGTTTGCACGACTCAGTAGAGCCGTGGTAGGGTGGAAATCAAAGCACAGTAGGAGACACACAAGACTCTATGACGATCTCGGGTCGACAGACTAAGCTGTACCAGTGTCACCAGAGAACTGCCATCTGACGTGAGGTATAATACCATCTGGGAGTTCTCGGCGAGTCCGCTCAGTATACCCAGTCTCCACTGAGCACCTGTATACCATCTCTGATGTCAAACACCAATGGATATGGAATCATCCATCGCCCATCACATGGGTTGAGAAGATATACGCTAGTCTACTCTGGAATATCGATGCCCCGTCTCGATATTCCCACGACTAGGAACATTGAAGGATGTACTCATGGACTACCCAGGCCCTACTAGTATGATCTGCATCATAATTCTGGAAGTCGAGTACACATCCTAAGGGCTTTATCAACATGTAACAGAAAGACAGTAAGTATACATGTTAAGATAAAGAGCAACCAGATAGCGTACTATCATGTCGAGCAAGAAAGTCCTCCCTATATAGGTCCCAGCATCCACTACAATATACATCTTATCTACAGTAATGGCCTCTAGAGCATACATATAACTAACATAGATAACCCCCATTCTTTACGACGGAGGTCTGTTAGGTTTGTGGTACTAGGGTTTTAGTCTATGGTACCGTCGCGTTGGCTGGTGTATTCCTCGACATGTAGTCTTCAAGCTGTTATTCAAGTAGCCTCGCGAATGTCGTGTCTCTGATCCCTTCGGGGGCTGGACAAGACGTCTTCAAGTAAACTTCTTAGGTCGTATTACCGTCGAGAGAGCAAGCGTAATAAATTTGCCATGTCGCTTTTTACTTGAGGTTGGCTCAATTTGGAGCCCCAATGAGTCATAACCACTCCGCGCTGTTGTGGGATGATCTCCGATAGTCTTTTAGGTTTTATATGATTTGCCTTCAAGACCCTGAAGCTGGGAATATGCCGTTGCTTCATTTTTTGTTTTGACAATGTCGCGCCGATTCTTTGCTGAAGTAGGGTGGACATCTGTAGGACTTTTATGCTGTATGTATTGCGGTTGAAGTCCGGAGCTAGGAATATGCCTTTGCTCCAATTTGATTTGGCTCGTTGGAGCTTTGTTGACGTCACGTCTGCATCCTGATGGAATGAGAAGGTACGCCGGAGTAGTCTTTAGGTTGTATATGTACCGTCAAGACTTGGAGCTAGGATTATGTCATTGCTCCGTTTTGATTTGACCCTTGAGTCTTTTGACGACGTTGCGTCTACATCCTGCTGGCATGAGAAGCACGTCGAGCGGGGCTTAGGATTTTGCCATCACTCCTTTTTTATTTGGCTATTTAGAGCCTTTGTTGACATTGCGTCTGCTGTAACGAGAAAAATGTCGAGATGACCTCTAGGCTGTATATGTTGCCATTAAAATCTGGCTCTTCCTTTAACGGAGCCTGGTGGGAAAATATAGTTCCATTTCTTTCATTTATGCTCATGGATCGTATACAAGAGTCAATATGAACCCACTTGCAGGGCAGAGGAAATTTTTTTATTTTATTTTATTTTCATTGCAGCGATGCTCTATCTTTTCAGCTTTTCATATCGCGAAGGTCGCGATTGCCTGATCATTTCGTCTATTTTTCGCGGTGCCCAATCATTTCGGATTTTTAAAATATTTTTACTCATTGCATTTTATTGCGAGTTGCCCAAACATTTCGACCGTTTTTATATGTATATTTTTGCTCGCTGATTTTTATTGCAAGTTGCCTCATCATTTCGGTTATTTCTATATGCATATTTTTTACTCGCTGATTTTTATTGCGAGTTGCCCCATCATTTCGGCTATTTCATATACATTTTTTTACTACTTGCTGCCGTTTTCATTGCTAGTTTGGAATCTAATACCAACCTTGGCATCAGCATCGCTACGACTGGAATATTGCCAGGAGCGACTCATCATTTGCCTTTGTTGATTTGAACAAAGGTGGCTTAGCAAACAGGGTTAAGATCTTGTCGACTAAGGCTTCTTGACTCTATGAGCCATAAGGGTCTCATAAAGGTCTTTTTCCCTACGAGTCGTGAGGATCTCGTAGGTGTATTTTCTTCTTAGGAATCATGAGGACTCCTAAGTGCGTTTTCTCTTGTAAGTCGTAAGGATCTTACCAGAGTGTTTTCTCCTTATAAGTTATGAGGACTTACAAGTGTCGCTCACTGTATGGGGACATTTCTTGCCATTGGTGGAATTTGGTGGGAGATATATTTATTTATGCCCGTGGATTGTATATAAGGGCCAGTACGGATCTCCTGTAGGGCAATTTAGGGAACGTGACGGCTTAAAAACAGGTTTAGATCCCTGGAACTTAAGGCTTTTGAATCTTAAGAGCCGTGAGGGTCTCATAGGGGGATTCTCCTTACGAGTCGTTAGGATCTCGCAAGTGTAATTTCTCCATAGGAATCGTAGGGATTACTAAGTGTATTGCCCCTTTGTGAGTCGTAAAGATCTCAAGCAGGTATTTTCTCCTCGCAAGGTCGAGAGAACCTTGTAAGTGTATTTTATCATTTTGCGCCCTTCCGGGTTTTCACAAGCTCGCCGGCAGTCCTGCCGTTTTTACTCACGGCGCTCTTTCAGGTATTCATCCGTGCTCATTTCGCTTGTGGACGTACCGGTTTTTTTTGACTTGAGGGTGGCTTCATCGCTGGAGTAGCAGTATAGCCGGTAGGACTTGAGTTGCAACTTTGCCGTTGGAACTTCGATTGCAATATAGAACTCAAGAGAGCATATCGCCATTTTAGAGGCAATGTGCTAGTTTAAGGACGTTTCGGTCCAATGTCACCATGTTTGAGGCGAATTTTTAGTTTAAGGACATCTCGATCCGTTGTTAGTTTAGAGACATCTCGGTCCGTTATTAGTTTAGGGACATCTCAATCCGATGTCGCCATGTTTGAGGCGAATTTTTAGTTTAAGGACATCTCGGTCCAATATCGCCATGTGATTGCACGCTTTTGGCGTGTTATATTTTAAAGTTCTACAGTTAAGCGCAATCAGGACGGCATCGCGTGTAGCTAGCCGCGATGAGTACGGGTCGTCCGCAGGGAGACGATGCGTTTCAAGTTCTTGTTATCACGAGTTACTGCGCGTGGCGGAATTGTTCGTTTCTAACCTGAGTGTTTATATGCAAGTATAAGTTATTAGGATTAGATAGGATAGTGTAAGTTAGTGAATTCCGTACTCAATCCTTTGAGCCGAACTTGACCAATGAAGTTAGAGCAATCGGCAACAACGTGGATTAGGGTGCTTAAGCACGGTATTACTGAAATCCGGCTTATTGACCCTTGTCCGTCTGTTCTTGTCGCTTGGCTTTCGCCTCCGGCCAAACCGAACACAACCGGTCGCGGTTAGGGATCAACGATACCTTGGTAGGGTAGGATGCCTAACGGAGCGCTTGCGTAAGGTTTGGACGGAGTTCAATTGGAAAATAACGGGCAAAGGAAATGAGAAACGAAAATCTTAACTTACACAACCAATCTTTTTCCTAACAACAACATATTCACAAACCAACAAAACAACAAAAGAAAAAGCTAAGGAAAAGATAAAAGAAAAGAATAAACAATATTGCAAGAAAGTAAATGGCAAGGAAAATAAAAGAGCAAGTAAGTAAATGGCAAGAATGAAAATGGCAAGTAAGTAAAGCAAGAGAATACTAAGAACCCAAGAAAAAAAATGAAAGGTTTATTATGTCCAAGTGATACAACCTTGAGTTCAATAATCAAAACTTAAACTTGCAAACTCAATGAAGAGGTTGCAAAATCAAGAGAAGGTAAGGAGCTCAAGGGAAACTAGCTATGTACAAAAACAAAAGAAAACAAAAAGAGTATGAAGTGTAAAGAAAATGAGAAAATGTGAAGCAATGTGAGAGACCCCCATCCCTTGCTCACTGATCTGCTTTTATATGCACAAAATAAGAATAAACAAATAATATAGTAAGCATGATGTGACAACAAGGGAACTCCAGCAGAAAAATGGGGCTAAATGGGGCAAGGGGGACCGGTGGGGCCGGGCTAATTGAGAATCTCGCCGGTCCAAATCCGAGCTAATAGGCTTGTGTTTGTTGTGTGATATTGTGTGCTCTCGACAATTCCACTGGTGTTGCTTGATTTCTCTATATGAACCTGGTATGCACTCAGGGATTTGGAGGGAAACTTGTAGCTTTATATCACATCACATCTTTTGCATTTATAACTCTTGGCCCCCCATTTGCACAAGCCATCATTTGTGTGTGCCATGGGCAGCCCCACCATGGTCCATGCCAAAGAGTTGTGTGCACACTTGTATTGTGTTGGACCTTTTTAGATAAAAAGTGTGTACACATGAATGTTGTAAAAGAAACTCTTTGGACATCGATCGGTTTGCAGTTCCGGTTGCAGTGTCGGCTCACAAACGTTATATCCGTGATTTTGAGTGTGTTTCCAGTATTGTATCACGGATACCTGTAATATGTATTTACTGAGCAGACACTGGTATAGTACCGATATATACAAAAAATAGATAATGAATGAGTGGTATTAAAATGCAGTTTTCTGTGATAAACAAATACCCCCAAACTTATCTTTTGCTCGTCCTGAGCAAAACAAAAATCATAACCTCACTTTCGCAGGGAACGCGATTGCACTGAGCTCGTGCAACAAGCCGTTAAATCTCTAGGTGTCCCCAGTAGGAGGAGTGTTGTCTCCTGAGGGTTTTTAGCGGATTACACCCACAAAATCCCGTCAAGCTAGTTTCATAAGTTAACGTTGATTCTACTTCTACAGTCTAGTATCTACGTTAGAAATTCTATCATCCTAAGTTAGAAATATCCAACCCTTATGTTTCACACCTCCAATTTATTCATCCTCAGATCCTATACGATTTAAAGCTTAGAAAGATCTCGGTTTCTCTTGAGTTTTCCTTCTAAAGTGCGGTCTCCAATCCAGAATTTTTATCAATTTTACGGAAAACATAAGTCTTATTATTTATTTCTATCTTTTCTCCAAAAATCGATTGTATACCCATACGCGTGTGTAAATTTTCATCCCTACACTTAAGAATGCAATTCAAGCTATAGTACTCTTGCCCTAATAGCTAATACTACTTCTTTTCGTTAATGATGGACGATTTTGCTCATACGCCTTTCATGCGACTATTAATGCTTCTTGAGGCACTAACAGCCGATTACTAAATGTGTGCGCTTAAAGCGTAAATAGCAGTTTTCAGGTCTTGACTTTATTTATTTATTTCATTTTTTTTCTTTTTTTTCTTTTTGAAGACTGGATATATTTTTCAATGATGCTCTATTGGTGGTTAGCTTTAAATACCGTTTTTTCTTTCATACTAGGTTTTCAGGCAAGAGTATTTCTAGGTATTCTCTACTATCCCAAGTTTCAAGGTGCGTGTATGTGCAGTTTGTAGGGTATATACTTTCTAAATTTGGACTCAAGAATATAAACTATTTTTCAGACTTATCCTTCAGTAAAGCATTCAATACTTTCCCTTCGTCTCGACTTAACTCAAGAACTGAACTCAAAATTACCTACTTCTATAAAAAAAACTGTAAGGATGTATAATTATCAAGATTAAACAGAATGATGGTTAGTTTTAGGGTTTTCAATACCTAGGCCTAGGATTTAGTTATTTCTAACGTATCAACTAAACTTTCGAAATCAAAATCTAGGTTACCCTATTAGCTAACTTGACGACAAAGTTTTTATATTTTTGTAAATTTTTTCGATTTTTGTGGGATTTTAAATAAGTATGCCAATGCAAAATATACACATGAATGCGAAAGTAGAAAGCTTACCGAGCACACCCAAACTTAAATTTGACAGTGTCCTCACTGTCAGGTTACACCAAGAGGGTCAAAATTGTCGGCGCTCCCATGTTTTTTTTATATACATAAAGAAAAAGCAAACCAAAAATATATATACACAAAAAGATCCCCTCAAACTTAAGTGAAACAGTGTTTCCACTATTTAAGCGGTGAAGTTCAGGATTAGGGAGGAGAGAACAGTATCAATCTATACAAGGCCTTACACAGGCCAAAAGTGAGCACCAACCATTCAAAATTTCTATCGGGATAATGTGCAGGTTGGTGAAAGAATGCGGAGAGAAAAGAAATGGAGAATACATGAGACCGTATGGGAATAGAAGCGGGATACGGTCTCGGTGGAAGAGAAGATTGGCGGAAGGGAGAAAGAAGTGGAATACGAACTTGAGAGTGGAAATGGAGTAAATAAATTAATACAATTTGTAATGACCGATGTGAAAAAAGCAATTGTACTAATCTATCAACCCGTCAAGAAATGGGGTCAACCTCTCAAGATTCGTGAGAAAACATGGGTAGACCGAACTTGGGAAACCAGACATAGTAAATGAAAGTGATACGGTGTCTTGCAAGGTCGGAACGACTGAAAGGATGGAGGGGAGTGATCGAGGAAGGGTATCAGTTAAACGTTCAGGAGGGTGTACACAGTCAATGAAAGGGATAAATTAATTGGAAAATCCGACTCATCAAGTAAAACTGGTTCATCCTCAAAACTATCCTCAAAAGTCTCCTCAAAATTCAGCTTATCCATGCATTTATCATCAATATCAAGACGCAAATGGAGTTCGGGAAAAACAGTTAATGACCCGGGATGATGTCCACACGGAAGTGAAAGGACATGATGAATTGGAGAGAAAAACTCATCCAGAGTTGTGGGTTCATCATTTAAAATATTCCCAGCGTCAATATCCTCAATCAAGTGAAAATCAATTTTCTCAGACACCTCATCAAAAGCATGGATTTCAATCAACTGTGGTTCTAGGATGGAGGTGTAGAGGTCAAAGGGATTGGGTGTGGTTTCACTTGACAGGGTCCCTTCACAATTTGGTAAATCAAACACTACAAAGTCGCACAACTCATCAAACGTTCTATCTTCAATCGGTGAATCATTTGGGACACTCGATAGGCTTTCAAAACCGGAGTTGTGGAATTCAATTTGCAATGGGTAGGTTTGATTTGGAAGGGTGTACTGCTCACTCTCACCACTCAAATTCTCAATCTGTCCTACCGCCTCACCATATATTGGAAAATTTGGAGCTAGTTGGAAACTAGCTACCAGGTCACTAGGTTGTATGAGGGTGGCCGTGGACGCATTCAAATCCATCATCTATTGACATGACGCTACTCGAAAGTCTTCTAATGACTGTTCCAGATTAGACATGGGTTGTGGAGGAGTTTCTGTAAAAGATTCAAGCTTGGTTGGATACATGAAACTCCCAAATGGCTGTTCATACGAAATGTCTAGGGAAGGTGTAAATGTCGGGTAGGACTGGCAGGAATCGAATGGTTGGACAGGAGTAGGATCAACATTTGGATAAGAAGGTGAATGGAATTGTTGATCAAAAGAAGTTGCAGTGGTGAAAGGAGTGAAAGATCGGCTACGAGATTCTTCAATACGTTCAGCAATAGACATGGGTTTCGTAGTTACAACAGGACTCCCAAAGGGGATATCAACGTAAGAAGGTGGGGTAGGTTGAAACGGTTGATACAAAATGGATTGCGGAGTCTAATTGTTTGTCCTAGACGCGTCTATCCGATCTTTCAAAGAAAGTTTAGGCATAGAGGGATCGTTCGAACTTCGACCAAAACAAGAACCGTATAAAGTAATGTCTGGTTGTGGATACCAAAGTTCGGCAGGAGTCTTTTTAGGTGTGGTACCCATGATATGAAGAGAAGAAGAAAAGAAAAGGAAAGGAAAAAGAATGTGGGGTTTTTTATTATTTTTTTTATTTGTTAGTTATTAACAGAAGAATGAAATATACAAAAAAAAATAATCACGACACAAAATACCACACACCTAATCGGTCTAGGGTTCACCTAGGTCAACTAGACCTGCTCAAGAACTTGATTGTCGAAGTAAAACTGTGTCGCGAAACGGGCTCAAGATATACTGATCACGAGGCTAGGTAAGTGCAGAGATAAGAGGAGGTTTTCCAACGCTTTCGCGAAGGTCCTTAATTAGATAACCCTTTCTCTTTTGACGGTTTCGCCGTGAACACTTTCCTAGACACCCCGTGAACGATATACCGTTAAGCGGTGTTCTAAACACAGTTAACTTCTCTTAATGAGCGCGAAGTCCTTATAGGCTTAAAGTCTAGTTTCTTTTAAAATTTGTACGGGTAAACGTTATGCTCAATTCGTGATTTGTGGGCCACGGAAAAGATGATAAAATCCTTTACCGTATGTTGTGGGGTTTGCTTGCCCTTAAGTCCGTATTAATGGATGCAATGCGCAAATCAATGAAAAGGTTGTTAAAAACCTGAAGAAAATCGATTTTTATATTTAAGCACGGCACTGCAACAAATACGGGTTAGTCAATTTTAGCGTTTGATAGCGAACATGCAAAGAATCCTGCAAAGATAGTATATTGGATGCGTCGGATTTGAGAAGAAGGTGTTAGTAAAGTACGTACCGATAAGTTTTTGGGTTAAGAAACCCCCGTTGAAGTGAATCCGGCTAGCTTGAAAAGTTTGCTTGCGCGGGTCAAACTACCCGGATTTTTGGCACTGTACTTCACAATCACCTTAGCCTTGAGTGTACACTTTGCTCCACACAACCGCAGTTCGCAAATCCGTCAAATCTATAAATGTCGGAAAACGGATTTTTAGTACGAAAAAGAGATATGAATGCCCAAACACCTGCACACCCAAAATTATAAAAATCAAACAATAAAATTGGGACAAAATTAGAACACTGGAGCATAAGGAAAAAAATTGTAGGAAAAGGGGATGATCAGTCTGGCGTTGTCGGATTTATGGGGCAAGTCGCCGGTTTTCTCTGTGAGTTGGGGCTCCAATTTTCTTCTGTTGTCTCAGTGTTCTACTAGTGTTTCAATGTTATTACTAATCTTTTCTGTTTAGATCCAGAGAGCTTGCAGGTCAAAAAATCCAGAGAACAAAATGTTAGCAATGTTAATTTTTGTTTTGGTTTTGAATTTTTTTGATTTTTTAGTTTATTTTTGTTTTTAAAATGGTGTTAGATGATATAAAGAAGATTAACCCAAAATAACAAGAATAAAAACATTACCATCTCCCCGGAAACGGCGCCATTTGATTGCACGCTTTTGGCGTCTTGTATTTTAAAGTTCTACAGTTAACCGCAATCAGGACGCCGTCGCGTGTAGCTAGCAGCGATGAGTACGGGTCGTCCGCAGGAAGACGGTGCGTTTCAAGTTCTTGTTATCACGAGTTAATGCGTGTGGCGGAATTGTTCGTTTCTAACCTAAGTGTTTATATGCAAGTATAAGTTATTAAGATTAGATATGATAGTGTTAGTTAGTGAATTCCGTACTCAATCCTTTGAGCCGAACTTGACCAATGAAGCTAGAGCAATCGGAAACAACGTGGATTAGGGTGCTTAAGCACGGTATTAGTGAAATCCGGCTTATTGACCCTTGTCTGTCCGTTCTTGTCGCTTAGCTTTCGCCTCCGGCCAAACCGAACGCAACCGGTCGCGGTTAGAGATCACCAATACCTTGGTAGGGTAGGGTGCCTAAAGGAGCGCTTGCGTAAGGTTTGGGCGGAATTCAATTGGAAAATAACGGGAAAAAGAAATGAGAAACGAAAACCTTAACTTACACAACCAATCTTTTTCCTAACAACAACATATTCACGAACCAACAAAACAACAAAAGAAAAAGCAAAGGAAAAGATAAAAGAAAAGAATAAACAACATTGCAAG
Source organism: Agapanthus africanus (assembly GCA_030015575.1). Taxonomy (NCBI): domain Eukaryota; kingdom Viridiplantae; phylum Streptophyta; class Magnoliopsida; order Asparagales; family Amaryllidaceae; genus Agapanthus; species Agapanthus africanus. The sequence goes on along the minus strand of JASDDO010000024.1, from coordinate 416,098,006 downwards.
AAAGTAAATGGCAAGGAAAATAAAAGAGCAAGTAAGTAAATGGCAAGAATGAAAATAGCAACTAAGTAAAGCAAGAGAATACTAAGAACCCAAGAACAAAAATGAAAGGTTTATTATGTCCAAGTGATACAAGCTTAAGTTCAATAACCAAAACTTAAACTTGCAAGCTCAGTGAAGAGGTTGCAAGATCAAGGGAAGGCAAGGAGCTTAAGGAAAACTAGCTATGTCCAGGAACAAAAGAAAACAAAAAGAATATGAAGTGTAAAGAAAATGAGAAAATGTGAGGCAATGTGAGAGACCCTATCCCTTGCTCACCGATATGCTTTTATAGGCACAAAAGAAGAATAAACAAATAATATGGTAAGCATGATGTGACAACAAGGGAACTCCAGTAGAAAAATGGGGCTAAATGGGGCAAGGGGGACCGGTAGGGCCGGGCTAATTGAGAGTGTCACCGGTCCAAATCCGAGCTAATAGGCTCGTGTTTGTTGTATGATGTTGTGTGCTCTCAACAATTCCACTTTTGTTGCTTGATTTCTCTATATGAACCTGGTATGCACTTAGAGATTTTGGAGGGAAACCTGTAGCTTTATATCGCATCACATCTTTTGCATTTATAACTCCTGTCCCCCATTTGCACAAGCCATCATTTGTGTGTGCCATGGGCAGCCCCACCATGGTCCATGCCAAAGAGTTGTGTACACGCTTGTATTGCGTTGGGCCTTTTTAGATAAAAAGTGTGTACACATGCATGTTGTAAAAGAAACTCTTTAGACATCGATAGGTTTGCAGTTCCGGTTGCAGTATCGGCTCATAAACGTTATATCCGTGATTTTGAGTGTGTTTCCAGTATTGTATCACGGATACTTGTAATCTGTATTTACTGAGCAGACACTGGTTAATAGTACCGATATATACAAAAAATAGATAATGAATGAGTGGTATTAAAATGCAGTTTTCTATGATAAACACCATGTTTGAGGCGAATTTTTAGTTTAAGGGCATCTCGGTCCAAGATCGCCATTTATGAGACGATGGGGTTTCTTCGCGTACTACTCTTGAAGTTTTCGACTCAGGAAGATAGCGAGCGGACTTAAGCTTCTTCATCCATCATTGACCTCAGTCGTGACTCGTCAGGCGTAGTATTTTTTGAGGAACCGGCCGTTTATTGTTCGGAAGGGTCTTTCGCCATGTATATCCATGTGCAGGTAGGCTCCACCTTGGTAGACTTTATCTATGATGTACGGGCCTTCATAGTTTGGCTTGAATTTCCCCCACTTTGCACGATTAGGGATCATCGGTCTTTTGACGACTAGCACGAGTTCGCCTTGGCGGAATGTTCTCGGCCTGGTTAGTTTTTCATATGACCGCGTCATCCTTACCTTATAAGCCTCCAGGTTTTGCTGTGCTATAAGGCGAGTTTCGTCGAGGGCATCGAGCTCCTCGAGCCGAAGATGAGCATTTTCTTCACCTGTCAGCTCATGTCGAACCGCTACACATAGAGAAGAGAGTTCTATTTCCAGAGGAAGCACTGCTTCTGTGCCAAATACCAACATGTATGGTGTTGTATTCGTAACTGTTTTGAACGTCGTGCGGTATGTCCAGAGAGCTTCATGCAGTCTTTCGTGCCAGTATTTTTTTGCTCTTGGACACCGTTTTCTTTATAATTTTCATCAAGGTCTTATTGAAAGCTTCGGCTAGACCGTTGGCACGAGAATTATAGACTGAAGAGTATCTCCAATCTATTATATGCCGGTGTGTGAAGCGACTGATTCTATGGCTCCGGTAGGCTGGCCCATTTCGTCTCGGAGTGCCGAACCGGTAGATGACATGGGTTCTGAAGAAATGGAGGATATTCTCCGTCTTCACCTCCCTTAGGGGTTTTGCTTCTACCCACTTAGAAAAGTAATCGGTCGTTGCCAGTATGAACCGATGTCCTTTGGATGAGGCTGGTTCAATGGGGCCGATTATATCGGTTCCCCACATTTCGAACGGCCAGCTAGCTATCGTTGGGTGTAGCGGATTTAGATACTGGTGGATGAAGTCCACGTGAATTTGGAATGAGTGACACTGCTTTGCATATTCGAGACAGTCCTAAATCATTGTGGGCCAATAATAACCCATTCTTTTAATCTTCAGCTTCATTTTTGGCCCAGCTTGGTGAGAACCACAGAGTCCGTTGTGAGTTTCTTGAACAACTTTCTTCGCCTCTTCTAGCCCCAGGCATCTTAGCCACATATGGTCGAACGATCTCTTATATAGAGTATCATTGACGAAGGCGAAGGACATAGCTCGTTTCATGAGCTGATGTCGAGACGACGCATGTTCAGGCGTTCGTCGAGATTTGAAGTACTCTATAAAGACTTCCCTCCATTCGATGACCTTTTCTTCATCCCCTATTTAAAGGGTTACTTGTTCAGTCGTTTCTTTTCCTTCGGATAGCTCTGTTAAGTCTTCCGAAAATATATCTATTGGCGCAAGGATCCTGCGGCTTTGCACGATGATCTTTACGTCATCGAGGTCTTCGTCGGCTAATTCCTTAACCAACTCGGCCTGTGCATCCGCCTTGCCATTTTCCGATCGCGGTATACTCTCCAGGATGTAGGAGGGGATTTGTGTCAACAGTTGTTGTACCCTTTCGCCGTACTTTATCAGCTCTGGCTTACATGTCTGATAGTCTCCATTTACTTGGCTAACGATCAGCTGGGAGTCTCCATAAATGAGGAGGTTTCTGATTCCCATATCGACAGCGATCTCGAGACTTGCTATCAAAGCTTCATATTCAGCTTCATTATTAGTCCTCGGCTCTGTTAAGGAGAGGGCATAACGCAATATCCCTCCTTGTGGAGTCACAAAGATAATGCCTATCCCGGCTTTGATTATGGGGGTATTTTGCTTTCGCTCCTTCATGGAAGATGCTCCATCGAAATAGAGTTCCCATCGGGAATCATTTTCTTTGTCCTTTCCTTCGATTATGTCGAACGTATGTTCATCCGGCAACTCACAATTCAAGGGGGAGTCGGCTGGTATCGGATGTTCCACAAGAAAGTCGGCGATGTCCTGGCCTTTCACTGCTTTGAGAGGTCGATACGTTATCAAGAACTCCATCAAAAGGAGGGCCCATTTGGCAAGCCTTCCCATTAATATAGCCTTTGACATTAAATATTTTAGAGGATCCACCTTTGGTATGAGATGGACCTCATGTGCCAAGGCGTAATGCTTGAGCTTCGTTATCGTGAAGATCAGTGCCAGGCAATGCTTTTCGATGGGGGAGTAGTTGTTTTCTGCCCCAGGAAGAACTCGACTCAGATAGTATAAGGCTTTCTTCTTTCCCTGATTGTTCTCTTGTCCCCATAGTACGCCTAAAGAACCTTCAAGGCCCGTTGTGTACAAGATGAGGGGTTTTCCCTTAGCCAGAGTGGTCAACGCTGGCGGATTTTGCAGGTATTGTTTGATTTCGTCTAGTGTATTTTGGCACTTTTGATCCCAGACGAACGGGGTTCCCTTCTTCATTAAATGACTGTAAGGAAGGCACTTTCCGGAGAGGTTGGCTATGAACCGCCGGATATACTCAAGTTTTCCTTGGAGAGACCGCAGTTGTTTGAGGGTCCTTGGCGTGGGCATTTCCGTAACCGCCTTGATCTTTGAGGGATCGATTTCGATATCCCGGTGCCATATGATGAATCCTGGGAGTTTTCCTGAGGAGACTCCAAACGTGCATTTCAAAGAATTTATATTTAGATTGTACTTCCGAAAACGTTGGAACACTATTTTTAGATGCTCCCAATGTTCCTCGTAAGATCTGCTCTTCGCCATAAGGTCGTCAATATAGCATTCGACAATCTCATGGATGAGGTCGTCGAAGATCTTCGTCATGGTCCTCTGATAGATAGCACCAGCGTTCTTCAGACCGAAAGGAATTACCTTGTAGCAAAATATACCCAACGGAGTCTGGAAGGCAGTATGCTTCTGGTATTCAGGATGCATTTTTATTTGATTGTATCCTGAAGATCCATCCATGAAGAAGAAGTCCTTATGGGTAGACGTGTTATCGATCATCAGTTCGGTAACAGGTACTGGGAAGTCATCTTTCGGGCAATCTTTGTTGAGGTCCCGAAGGTCCACGCAGACACGCACCGTCCCATTTTTCTTCATCACCGGAACGATGTTAGCGATCTAGTCGGGATATTAAACCTCTTGGATGAAGCCGGAGTCAATTATTTTTTTGACTTCAGCGTTGATACACATCTCGAGTTCGAGCCGTATTCTTCTTGGCGCATGTTTGACTGGTTTTATGTCCGGTGATATAGCCAGCGCATGCATCACTACTTTTGGATCTAGACCTGGCATCTCAGAATAGTTCCATACGAAGCAGTCTTTATACTGCATGAGCACGTCTTTTAATGTGGTTACCTTTTTTTCAGATAGCAGCTCACTGACAAACGTCGGCCTCGAGTCATTTTTCGTTCCTAAATCAATTTTTCTTAGGTTTTCCGCCGTAGTGTGTATCCCATCCCAGCTCTTTTGGTGCTGGTGGAAACTCCAAGATTACTTCGTCCTTGTCTTTATTTGCAAAGCATCCGTAGAGGTCATTGATATTTTCGTGCTCCCACTCTTTTGAGACCGTTATCATGTGGCAGGTACGAGTTTGCTCCCATTCTTAACATTGAGCTGGTCCTATCCTTGCGATATAGATCCTTTTTGGCTCATGCTTTTGCGATGGGGTTACCCTCCAGCAGTCGGATAAAGCGAACCTGCCTTGCTGATACTGATCTTCTACCCAGTCTTTGAAGGTAAAGCAGTCTTCAAAGGGATGTCCTATTGCTCGGTGATAGGAGCAATAATTCGGGTGATGGACCTCGTTTATTTGTTCGGGACGCAGAGACTACGGAAGCGTTATCATCTGATGTTTCATGATAAGGTTGAGTATTTTCTTTGTCTTGTCTTGAGAGAATGAGTATTCCCGACCTATCTTTTTCATAAAAGATGGGTTCCACCTGACTTTTCTTCGATCGTACGGCTTCTTGGATCTGTTCTGTTGTTTTCGAGCATTGTTTGTGTCCTTCACCTTATTTTTGCTTCTATTTCGGGAGTTTCCATCGTGGTGAAAACGTACAGCTGGCTGGGGACGAAGGGCTTTGTAATCTTCTTTCTCCGCGGATTTCTGGTTGAGACGTTGCATCCTGGCCTTTTCATAAATAGCCATTTCGTGAGTGTGGTTATCCTGACTCTTTTGTCTGGCTTCTTTTATTAGTTAGTCAACTTGTTCTTCGAATGACAGACTTAACGTTCTTAGAGCGGGATTTTGCTCTATTTCAACGCCATATCTATTTGGAAGAGCGTTCTCTTCTTCACCGGAGCTGTTTATGACGCGATAGCCGTAGAATCGCTCTCGCTCCTTGGACCGAACATATCCGAGCCCAGTTGTCTCCATCCTCCCGTTGGGCATCTTTCGCTGGGTCTCAGGGATATCCCAAATATTTTTGTAGAACCGGGCTTGTTTTATAGTTTGTTCGAAGGGTACACCTTGGCATTTTAATAGCCTTTTCAATCCCTCCACATAGTATCTTGGCAGACGGATTGGTTGAAGCCCATCAAGTGCAAAATCTGCACCGTGCCAGACTTCTTTCTTTACTCTGGTCTCCGTAGATTGATAGAAGAGGATCGCCTTTTCATCTCTTCGCCCGGGAGGCATGTAGAAAGTATGTAATTCCTGTATGATGTATGTATCGAGCGCATCAAGTTCCTTGTAATGCCGAGGCGGAACCATTAGGATTTGCAGGCTTTAATCAGCTTGCATTGGCGGGCGAATGGAGAACACTCTATTGGCCTCGTCTTCCGAGTCACTACCGAAGACCAAAATAGGAGTAAATGGTCCAGGCTTGTTTCCTCGGGGTTGCCCCGAGTAGACAATTTCTTCATTTTCCTTGGTGTCGCTCCCAAAGATCGGGATGGTGGTAACGGACTTTTGTTTATCCTCCGGCTTATGACATCTTTCCGTATCTTCAAAGTCTGGTAAGAAGTACTTTGCGTCTTCACATTTTCGGACTTCGTTTACTGAGAACGGGTTTAGTTCACCTGTAACGGTGTATTCCAAGCCATCTTTGAAATACTTCATACACTGATGTTGTGTAGAAGGGATGACGTTGTACTCATGTAGCCAAGGCCTGCCGAGCAAATCATTATAACAAGTTTTGGCATCAATGACATGAAATTTAATGTCTGTTACGAGCATCCCGAAGCGTAACGTTAGTATTACAGACCCAAGAGTCCGTGACGACTGTGAGTCGAACCCAGAGATGGTAATTTTTTCTCGGGCCATGTGCTGAACGTTCATGCAAATCTTCTTCAGCACTTTTACGTTAAGAAGATTGACGGAATACCGGTTGTCGACAAAGATTTTGCCTATCTTGATGTCGTGGCAGTACCCGATGACGTATAACGGACGATTATGCTCGCACGTTCCGAGAAGGAGATCTTCATCGCTGAATGTGATGTCAGCTGTATGAACTTCTACCAGCCCGTCCTTCATCCTTTCTTCTGTGAGGAAAGATTGGAACTGATCAGGCTCTTGTAATGTCTTGATCAATGACTCTCGTGCTTCCTTGGACAGGAGGAGAGCATCCAATATGCTCAGTTGCGAGGGCATTTTCCTCAGATGTGCTAGGACATTGTAATCCACCTTGTTTTTCTTTGGTGGGTCCCTAGCTGCGAGCTCTTTAATGACTCCATCGTTGAGGGTGATTTCCTCAGGATTTTTTATTTCCCTTTGTCTTTTTTGCTCGAACCTTTGTTTGTAGATCCGAGGTTCTTTTCAGGTAGCATGCGGATACGCAGCTGAATGTTCTCGCATTTCTTCTCCTCCTTTTCTTTTCCGGAGGTGAAGTCTTTGAAGAGAGGGCTGAGGGTTATATCGTCCTCAGAATCGCTCCCAAAGGTAAGAACCTGGGTTTTTTTCTCTTCCGGACTGGTATCAACCATATGACAGTTGCTTGTCGTTTTTCCACACACTTCTGTCGCACTTCTTTGTCACCAACGAGCTTCGCGCTTCATCCTCTTGAAGTGTTGTTGATGGGCAACATATCCTTACCACCATTTCTGAAAGGCACTTCACTCTTCAGTGGGATGAGTAACCCTCCGATGATACCGGAAATAGTTCAGATGTGAATTCTCTTCGTCGAGGCGTATGACCCCAGGAGTGTTTCCAATGAGAGATGGCAACTTCATTCCCATTGACAGGGCTTTGGCGAACCTCTTCCCTGCTTTGATCCTGATCCTATTTGTCGTAGGTGTGCTTCGGTTTGGTCGGAGTACTTTACGACTCATCTTTGCCACAGCTTCTTCATCCTGGCGCTGACGCTTAGCCTTTTCGTATATGACTGTTTCGCGTTCTCGGTCAGCTTAGCTTTTTTGAAAGGCTTCGTTTAATAGCCTATCAATTGGGACTTCTTCTGGCAGTTCCGCCGAATCTGCCCCCAGTTCCTATGCATTGTTTTCTGATGCCGAGAGAGCTTCTTCGTCATTTAACGACGAATGGGAGACCATGTGGCAACTTGTTACATAGTCTTCGGTTTCTTCTGATGAGTCATTTCCCTCATCGTTGTCCCTATCTCCGTTCTCAAGAATATACTTGAGGAACTCTTCGAGTGTGACCGATGTTCGCGCCTTCTGGTTGTACTCCTCCAGCGCGTCAATATATTTCTGCAGGTCTGTGCGCTTGTCGTTATACTCAACAGGATGCACAGACTTCTTGGTCCTTTTCTTTTTCCTTGAAGACTTTGAAGTCTCGACTTGGGGGTTTTGTCCTTCGTCAACAACTTTTTGTATGGTACGCGGTTTCAACATCCCTTCGATGATCTCGGGTTCAAAAGGGATTTTCCACCTTACTGATGGACATGCCTGTAGACTCTTCAGCATTCTCTTGGTTTTTGCTGAAAGAACGACTTCCCATGGAGCTTCTTCCACGAGCGAGCATGATGCCCTCGGCGTATCCACCATTTTAGGAGTGTGCTTCTGAGGTGGGTTCACCCTCCAGTTCTTGGACAGTGCGAACTTCCCTTGTTGGTACTGGTCCTCAACCCAGTTCTTGAAGAAGTAGCAATCCTCAATTGGGTGGCTCACCATTCTGTGATAGGAGTAGTAGTTGGGGTTGTTGACGTCGCCCAGTTGCGGTAGGCGCCGTGGGTCTGGCAGTATGATGAGTCTGTTGCGCACTGACAACTCGAAGAGTCTCCACATTTTATCGCGGGGAAACGAGTAAACGCTCCTAGCCTTTCTTCCAGGGATAGGCGTGGACGTGCATTGTTTTGGCGAACTGTCGGCTTTGGGTCGCTCGATTGTTGTTAAGTGTTGGCGATGAAGGCCGCTTTCCCTTTACCCTTGGCATTTCGAGGGTCCTTATCTGAGGAGAAAGGCTCGTGGCTCATCTGGTCCATTTAGGCCAGTTTGTCGATCAGATCCTGGAAGGTGGTCGGCTTGAAGAATGTCATGAACTGGGACACAGTCGTTTGAGGATCGAGGGTCCCAATGAACATGCCTACTGCAGGAGATTCTTCGATGCGTTGTTCACACTTAGACCACAGGTTCCGCCACCGGATTGCGTATTGAACCCATGTTTCTCCTGTTTTCACCTAGGCATTGATTAATGCCGTAATCGGGGTACGTCGGTCGCGCTGGAGAACCGCTGTGTGAACAGTAACTCCATCTCTACAAAGGTATTCACGGAGTCATTTGAGAGTTCCGAGTACCATTCAAAAGCTGTCTCCAGCAGGCTACCAATGAACTGGCGAAGCAGTAGTTTGTCGTCGCCTCCAGTGTTACCGCACAGAGCTCTGAACTGCGCAACGTGCTGGTGCGGGTTGCCTGTCCCCTTGTATACATGGAACTTGAGGATCTTATATCCCGGCGGGTACTTGATTTGGTCATACCAACCTGGATACGGTCGTCCAGTTTTGACGATTTGGTTAGCAGCTTCACTAGCTTGATGAGCTCGTATTTGTTGAGCTATGTAGTCATCAATAGCAGCCTTGGAGGTCATTTCCTTTCTAGATGTTGATAAAGCCGGAAGAGGGTTTGAAGTTTCCCCTCTATCGACCTCAATGATTATCGGTGGCTCTTCGGCTAGAGGCTCTGGCTGGATCATCATTCCAACCATGTACTGGAACAAAAGCGCCATCTGATTTATGTTAGCAGCTTGTTCCGCGGCCTCCTTGTCTTTTCTTTCAAGCACCCTTCGTAGGAACTCTGTATCGGTCCCCTGCTCTTGGCACTGCTTGCTTGCTGGTTCCGGACTTTCTTTCTGTCCGGTGAGTGCTGCGATTTGCTTCAGCATTTCCTGGAGCTTTTTTTATTGCTCCTGAGCTTTTGTCAATGACCGAGTTTGCGGTCGATGGTTTACGGAGGCATGGCTTACCTCTTTTCTGGAAGCCATGTAGACCGTATGCACGATCATGCCCCCAGACTCGAGGTGTTTGGGTCCAGTGCCTTTAGAATTTTCCGCAGGTGGTGGGATGTTCTCCAGCCTCGCCCTTTTGTGGGAGGTTGAAGTTGAAGGAGACGGTTTGACAGGCACCTCTATAGAAGAAGCCCCTTGTTGTATGACAGAGGGATGATTTTTTTGACGAGCCTTTGATTTCTTCGGTCGATGAGAGTATTTTTCGTCGATCACAGAGTCCTGGACTTTCCGCTAGACTTTGTGAATTTGGGAAGAGAGCCGCTGATGGGGTCGCTCCTGCTTTTCCTGCACAGGGGCCTCTATAGGAGGAGGTGATTTCTTCAGTACCGCTGTGGGGGAGGTTTTGCGCACCCTCTTAATCGGTTCAAAGGTGTTCCCGATTGGAACATCAACATCTACTTCCACCATTGGAGCTGGTGGGGTGAGTCCAGAAGGGGAGTTGCCCCCGGCCGTTCTTACTCGGCGCCAGCGGCGATGTCGAGTGTGCCTTGCTGAAGGGAACGCCTCGGCTTTGGAAGCGGTTAATTCGTGCTCCCGGATTTAGTGAGGGGCTGCTGTTGGGATCAACCTGTTGAATACTGACGTCCTTAGCTGGCTTCAAAGTTCGGGTAGGCAATAGAATGCAAGGCGAAGTTTGAGGAGGGCCGGCCAATCTTTCGAAGACCGATCGCCTGACTGGTGAAGCACTTTTGACGGCTTTATTTGTAGCAGGAATTGGGAGGACGAGCCTCTTTGCGAGCCCGTTTTGGTTCTGGCTCAGCCTGTTGAAGACTGAGACCTCTGAGCTTAGGCTCAGCCTGTTGAATATTGAGGCATCGAATTTGGACGACCCGTTGAGAGGGGCCGTTATGGTTGCAAGTCGATCGAAGACCGACTTCTTGGGAGCTTCATCTGGCGACGCTGGGACTCGTTGGTGGGAGCATGGTCCCGAAGAACAATCCAGTAATGTCTTGAGTTACTTGCCCCACTGGCATTGAAAAATATTGAGGCCGCGTTGGGCCCATAAGTCACTCCTCCAGTTGGGGAGGAGCGGGAGTTGCTGTTGCAAGTTGTGCAGCTGGAAGCCATCGATCTTTCTTTTATTCTTCTGCACAAGAATAAGACACTAAATCTTAGTACCTCGAATCCAGGGGAAACCATAGCAAATCGCGATTTTTTCCGCGAAACACGACACACGAAGTGTGGAGTGGAAAGAGAAGAGGTCCCACCGGGCGTGCCAGAATCTGTTCTCTGCCGGAAGACGGACCGGGACGTTGGGACGTCTGGCCTGAATTCTGGGGGCAGATGCTATTTGGATTTATCTGTCTACCTCTCCGAAGATACCAAGTTGATTTATGGCACCGTATATCAGAGGTTTGGACGGATACAGCCGCTGTAGCAGATTTCGTCAGATTCTCCCTCGTTTCGTGAGGGTTTTTTTATTATAGGGACGCTCTTCCCTGCAGGTGCAAGCCCCTGCAGTTAATTACGTTACCGCATCGCGATAATCACTTTCTCCTGCACCGGAAGTTCAGTTCGTGTCGTGTGTGTTTTTGTTTGTTTAGGTTGTCCATGAATTGTATATGGAGACTAATTTATGTCGTCGCCCGTAGGCGTGGATTAGTCCAAATCCGTATATTTTAGATTTGGCTTCGTTTTATTTAAAGACCGTTAATCTAGTTTGAGATTAAGATCGACTTAAATGTATGTAAGTATTTAAGGCTCGATTTGTTTTTGCTAAGGATACGTTAGTCCAATTTGAGACTAAGATCCACTTAACAATATTTTAGAATCTTATTTATTTAAGAACAAGCAACGGAGCATTAGTACTCAGTTGCAAGACTTTAGCAACTTAGCAAATTTGGGCTTTGATCTGCTTAGTCTCCTTTTTTTTGGAAAAATGCTAAGCACTTGTTTGGGCTCTATTTATTCAGTCCCTCTTTTTTTATGCAAAAAGTGCTGAGCACTTATTTGAGTTCTGACACCCACATGTAATCATGTGGAGCCTTCAGTCATGGGCACTGCCCAATAAGTGTTGAACACTTTAATTGTTTTGTCTTTATATGGAGTGCTAGGCATTTTTATGGTGCCCACGTGCTTTTCACGTACGGCACTGGGCGTTGCCCAATGAGTGCTAAGCACTCAGCACTTTTTCTTTGGCGGCGCCCACGTGGGGAGCACGTGAGGTGCAGGGTACTGCCCAATGAGAGCTAAGCACTCAACATTTTTCTTTTTTTAATGGAGTGCTGAGCACTTTTATGGCTCCCATGTGCTTTTCACGTGTGGCGCTGGGCGCTGCCCAATGAGTGCTAAGCACTCATTCTCTTCTGTAGCGCCCACATGAGGAGCACGTGCGGCGCTGGGCGCTAGGCTCTTTTCTCCTCTGTTGATAGCATTTTTTCTCATTAATGATCACTAGGATCTTTTGTTTTGCAGATCTAGGATCAAGGCTTCATTTTTAAGAACCAAGTTCTTTTATGAGAACTAGGTTTCACTTATATGCTTTTGTTTTGAGAATTTAAATTCCTAGTTCTTTTCTGAATCTTTGATTCTTAAGAACAAGTTCTTCCTGATGAGAATTAAATTCTCAACTTGTGGGATACTCGCCTTGTGTATCTCAGATCCAAAGAAAGAACTAAGTTCTTTTACGAAAATGGTTAAACCCTTCAATAGGTAAAATAAGATGTTTTGATCTCTATTATTTTTATTTACCTAGGATTTTGACGAGGGAGATCTTCTTTTTTGAGAATTTAATTCTCGGTTCCTTTAAAAGCTTTTTGTTCTTTTTTCCTTTTTTAGAAGCTTATGGGGGGTTCCTCCTCTTTTTTTTTTTCTTTTTTTAGACTTGAAGTCTTTGGTCCTTTATATAGTAGAGGCAATTTGTTAATTAGCTTTGAGGAAATCTCTCATTAAGAGATCCCAATTGATTTGGGGAATTTTACCCACCATTGGATCTTTGATCCAAGGGTTTCTGTTTTACAGAACATATTTTCTTGTTTTTAACAAGATTGGGGAAATATTTTTCCAAATGCAGAGTTTTACTCTGTGAAATGGTGATTTTTAATCATCATTGGATTTTTAATCTAAGGGTTCTCTGTTTTACAGAGGGCATAGAATTTTATTCTATGATCCAACCGAAGGTATCTTTCTTATTTTAGAAAGATTTGGGGATGTTTCCTCTCAACAAAATTTAATTCTGTATCTTGATGATTTATCATCTCCGTTGGATCTTTGATCCAACGGCTCTGTTTAACAGAGAGTAGAATTTAATTCTATCTGAATGCCGGCGCTTATGTGTTGTGCACGTGGGCGCCACTCGAGAATTTTGATTCTTGAGGTGGGCATGCTGTACTTTGCACACTGGTGCCTGCATGAGGAGCATGTGAGGCGCCATCTAAGAGTTTTGACTCTCATTTAATTTAATAGATTCTTTTGTGTTTTGCACACTGGCGCACGTGTGTGGAGCACGTGTGGCGGCACCATAGGATTAAATCTTATAAGGTTGGCTCTGGCGCTGGCGCTCTCGTATAGAGCACGTGAGGCGCTGCCTCGTTAATTTTGAACAGAGCTTTGCTCTTTTGTTATTGGGGAAATGGCTGACACTCATGAACCTTTGTCGGAACAGAGATTCCATTTGGACGAAAGTAGTAACGGAGCCATCCGGTATGCTCGCATACCAGTTGAAAGCGACATCGGTTAGGCTATTAACAAACTGGCGCAGGAGAAGCGCATCATTACCCCCAGTATTCCCGCATGAGGCTTTAAAGTGGGCGATGTGCTGATTCGCCTTTCCTGTTCCATCGAATCTTCCGAGCTTGGGGATGACATAGCCACTAGGAAACTCTACCAGATCATACTGAGCAGGATATAATCTCCCACTACTGCTGATATCTTTTTGTGCTTCCGCTACCAATGTTTTGAGTTTGTTAGCGACCAAATCCATGATTTGATGTTGAGTTAGCGGGTTGCTGTCATCGGTAGTCAAGACATTTCTCAAGATAGAATGCGGCCGACTTTCATGCGGCTCGCCCACTTTTGGATTCGAAGGAATAAGTGTCGGCTGCCTCGGGACACTATTTCCCGGTCCATGAACAAAGCCCTACGCTTGATTAGGCGGATGAGAGGTAACTTGGGCTGTGAGCTGTAAGACGACGTTTGTCAAGTCGTCAATCTTCGAGTAGAGATTGGCCACCTCCCTGTCTTTGTTTCTGAGCTGCTTTTGGAGCTCTTGGAGAAGTTACTGCTCTGCAGTCTTGGGATGGAAGATTGGCTCCTCTTCTCTTTCCGAGCCCTACTCCTCATGAACTGAGGGATCTCTCTGCTTATCAGCCTCACTGGAAGGATTTTCATTACCTTCCAGAGAAGGTTGGTCTTGGAAAGTGGCAGCCACATTCACACAAGATTGGATTTGAGATGTGATGGCCCTGTCCTTGCTCTTGCTGTGCGTGCCCACCATGTAGACAGTATGGACCACATGTCCAGCCATCTCTTTATCTTTGGTGGTTGATTTTTCAGACCGTCGTTGTGGCCCTTCCTCTTCTGGAAAGGACATGCGGCTGAAGACGCTTGGCCTGACGGGATCCTTGGGTAGCGCTATCCGGATCGCAGCTTTCTTGACTCTTGTGGTCATGGCATTCTTGTGAACCAATTTCAGCGGTTCAAAAGAGTTAGCGAGGTTCACAGCCGCTTCAGCTATTGTTGCGGGGTAACCCTGTTCTTGGAACCTCATGAAATTCAGCATAGCAGGAGCCCTAGCCCTTTTGTTGGCTCTGTATCTGAGTCTTTTCTATCTTAGCTTCTCAATTTTGAGGGCATGGCGGGCATCTGTTTTCTGGGAAGCCACCGTGAGTCGATTGATGGAGAGCTTAGAGAAGATACCTGATTGAGCAGTTGTCAGGGACACTGCAGGAGCTTTCCCGAAACGCCTTATTGCTTTATTGGTGTTGATGGCCTTGCCCCCAGCCGGAGAAACAGAGAGTTGTTCGGAAACGGATTTATGCTTGGGCTGAGGTGCCTTCGCGACCATGACATTTGGCCTTTTCCTTTTTGAGGCCGTTTTATCTATCACCGGGGTCTGAGAAGCAGGGATGGTGTTAGCCGGCACAAATAAAATAGAGCCAAATGGTAGCAGCAGCTCCTCCCACTGTCGCCCGAGACTGGCCGGGAGGATTGTCCTGGCGTCCATCTTCATTGTGTAGGAGATGGGAGCTGTCTTGAGAGTTGGGTTCATCTTTAGAGACATTGTTGAAAATTGATTGCTTGAAAGCCTGCATGAAAGAGCATTATTTTAGTATAAATGTTGATATGTATGTTGATTGAGTTCGCATGAACGTTTAACCCGAAATATGGGAGGAGAGAAATCTCCCAACGGGCGTGCCGGAATCTGTAGGGTGTTTTTCATCACCCCATTGAGATGGGAATACGCGTTGCTTGTCAGGCGCATTACAGATTCCCCCTGCCTACGGTAGGCCGGGGTTTATTGATTATGGGGATCCGAATCTCCGGCAGCCGCGGACTAAGCTGCCTTTAATTACCCCTCGCCTTTGAAGCGAAGGAAGCTCCGATTGACGGGTCAACTAGCCATGCAAACTCAATGTGCAATGTATATATGTGTGTCTTGAGGGGTTTTGGATATATCGGGGGCATCGCAGAGTTTACGAGGGTCCCGCTACCCGGATAGCGGGCTGGGGTGTCAAGGGGGATAGCAGCCCCCTTACGGGGTGCGGAGTAGTGCCCCATTAGAAATTTTTTCTAACGGGGACTGTGTTGTGGAGTGTGTGTTTATATAAAAAATGGGAAAATAGCGTCCAAAGGACGCATGGATGCCAGCGCCTCACGCGGGCGCTGGGCGCCGTGCCTCACGCGCTTGGCACGCGGGCGCTGGGTGCCAGCGCATCACGCACTTGGCATATAGGCGCTGGGCACCCGTAGGAGAAGAGGGGCTTAGCCCCAGGATTAGGAGTTAAACTCCGAGGGACTTTTGGAGTTAAACTTATAAAAAAAAGGATCTTTTTGTGGAGTTAAACTCCTATAAGATCTGGATTTTAAGCTTAAACTCTTTTGAGAATTTAGATCTTGGACTTGAACTCCTCAAAAATTGGTTTGGAGTTAAACTCCCAAAGAAGGGATTCTTGTTCGGAGTTAAACTCCCAAGAGATTTTCGGAGATGATAAAAGGGAATCCCTTTCTTCTCCCTTGAAACCTGGATCTTCTCTTGAGCCTTAGATCTTTTCGGAATGGGATTTTTGGAGATGGGTATCCTTCTTCTTCCTCTCTGTTGGCTGGATCTTGGGGAAAAAGGAGGGTGAGACTTAAAAATCTCCCTTTTTATGGATTTGATGGCAGATTCGAGCTACCCTTCAAGGGTTTTATGGTGAAAAACTATTTATTTTTAGAAAAGGAAGAGTTAAATTCTTGATTTAATTCAAAGAAGATAAGAAGATTTAGAATCTTGAGGAAGGAGAAGGAACTACAAAAAACCCTAATTTTTGAGGGGGGGTCAATTATTGTCCTTCATTTCATTATCATATTGTCTTATACAGGCTTACAAATTTACACATAGCCCCTTAGGCTTTACAAAATGGCATTTTGCTCATCCCATGCCTCATGTGCTCATTTCTTTTGCACATAGGCTTTACAAAATTTTGGCATTCTTCCCATTTTACATACATTTATTTCTAAAAAAAGAATTACATTAAACTAATTTATGGATTCATTCCTTTTGTCATGGGGCCGGTCCTTTCCATGCTCGGTCCTGACCTAGGCTTGGGCCCACTTGGCTTGGGGTTAACTTGATTCCGAGTTGGTCAACCGGAGTGTAATTTTTTACCCCAACAATAGCGCCGGTAGTCAAGCAAAATCCTACGGGATTTATTAACATGTAACCGACATATGTTATATCGAGTATAACATACGCACATGTTAAGATAAGGTCAAGCCATAATAGTATACCACTGTATCGAGTATCAATATGTGCAAGCAATATAAAATATTAATAGAAAGAAATACACATATCAAGATAAAGACATCTCAAATAATATACTATATACAACTGTGCAAGATTGTTATATACATACATATCCCTAACATCATATACAATACAGGCCTCTAGGGCATACACATCCAACAATCTCCTACTTGCACTAAGCTCTGTAATTGGCGTACCGAATACCCAACGTCTGCTCTAAGGCCAGTTATTGGCGTACCGCATACCCAACATCTCAAAAAGTCGCTCAAACTGCGCTTGAGTGAGGGCCTTGGTAAATGTATCCGCCGTATTGTCTTTCGTATCTACTCTCCGGACCTCGATCTTCCGGTGATCTATGATCTCCCTGATCAGAAGATACCGTCTTAAGATGTGTCTAGATTTCTGATGGGACCGTGGTTCCTTCGCTAAAGCTATAGCTCCATTGTTATCACAATACAAAGGTATCGGATCAATAATGGACAGAATCACCTCAAATTCAGTAATGAACTTCTTCATCCAGACCGCTTCTTTTGCGGTATCGTTTGCAGCAAGGTTTTCCAACACACCGCCCCTCCATTGAGGGTAACAAAAAACCCGAGATAGACTTGCTGTCATCCTTATCACTCTGGAAGCTTGAGTCAGTAAAAGACTCGACCTTAAGGTCTTCATTACCGTATACCAAGAACATCTCCTAAGTCTTTCTCAGGTACTTGAGAATGTTCTTCACAGCTATCCAATGATTCTCACCCCGGTTTGACTGATACCGGCTCACCACGCTAAGCGTCTATGCTACATCTGGTCTGGTACAAAGCATCGCATACATTATAGATCCTACCACCGAAGCGTAGGGTATAGTGCTCATGCGAACCCCTCCTCACCAGTCTTGGGAGACATCTCATTGGAGAGGGTGATTCCGTGTAATATGAGTATATTACCGCGCTTGGAATCTTCCATACTAAATCTCTTTAGTATGGCCTCTATGTATCTGGACTGTGAAAGTCCCAACAGTCTCTTAGATCTATCTATATAAATCTTAATCCGCAGAATGTAGGAAGCATCACCCAAGTCCTTCATGGAGAACTTTTGTGAAAAGAACAACTTGACCAATTGCAGCATAGGAATATCATTTCCTATCAAGAGAATGTCATCCACATACAAGATGAGAAATACAACAGTTCTCCCTACAATCTTCTTGTAGATACATGGTTCATCTTCATTTTTGATGAAGTCAAATCCTTTGACTGTCTCATTAAAACAGACGTTCCAGCTCTGTGATGCCTGTTTTAATCCATAAATGGATTTAAGCAACTTGCACACCTTCCCACTGCTCCCACTGTCTACGAATCTCTTTGGCTGATCCATATAAACGCACTCTTCTAAACTTCCATTTAGAAGAGCCATTTTTACGTCCTTCTACCAGATATCGTAGTCATGGTAGGCAGTAATGGCAAGTAGGATCCGAATGGATTTCAGCATAGCCACTGGAGAAAAGTTTCGTCATAGTTCACTCTTGGTCTTTAACGAAAACCTTTTGCAATAAGTCTAGCCTTATAGGTTTCCACCTGTCCATCTGCACCAATCTTCTTTTTGAAGATCCACTTGCATGCAACGGGTTTTACCCCAGGAGGAGCAACATCCAAAGTCCAAACTTTGTTAGTGTATATGGACTCCATTTCGGATTTCATAGCATCAAGCCATTTTACAGAGTCCCTACTGTTAATGGCTTGCTTATAACTAGTAGGATCATTTTCTTCCAAGATGAAATCCTCTCGATCCCCATATATAAGAAAACCATAGTATCTCTCAAGCGGACGAGAAATCCTACTAGTTCTGCGGAGTGGCTGAGGTTCATCCGAGATTATTGAATGCTCTGGTTCCATCAATTCTTCAGCTGTAGTTTTTCCTTCTAGAATTTCTTTCAGTTCTACCATGCTCCCACTAATTTCTTTTGCAAGAAATTCCCTTTCCAAAAAGGTGGCGTGGCGAGACACAAACACCTTTTGTTCCTTAGTGTAGTAGAACAGATATCCAAGCGAATTCTTAGAATATCCCACAAACTTACAAAGAACCGATCGTGCCTCTAGTTTATCTGGATTTTGCTTTTTGACATAAGCCGGACAACCCCATTAATGAATTTAAGACATAGTTTCTTACTACTCCATATTTCATATGGAGTCTTAGACACAGATTTGCAAGATTTAAATGGAACCTGATTCAATAAGTATGCCGCTGTTTGAAGCGCATGTCCCCAAAATGAAAGAGGCAGATCCGCACTACTCATCATGGAGCGAAACATGTCCAATAGGGTACAGTTCCTCCGTTCCGACACACCATTGTGTTGTGGTGTATACGGAAGAGTAAGCTGAGAGAGAATACCATTCTCTTTTAGGTATTCTAGAAATTCCGTGCTTAAGTATTCCCCTCCTTTATCAGATCTGAAGGTCTTGATACTTTTGCCGATCTTGTTCTCTACTTCGTTCTTATATTCTTTGAATTTCTCAAAAGCTTCAGATTTGTGTTTCAAAAGGTACACATATCCGAATTTAGTGAGATCGTCAGTGAATGTAATGAAGTACAAGAACCCACCCCTCGCATGTATAGACATCGGGCCATATATATCACTGTGTATGAGTTCCAAGAGATCTGTAGCTCTTTATCCGTGTCCGGTGAACGGAGATTTGGTCATCTTTCCTTTGAGACAGGATTGGCAAGTTTCATAAGATGAAAATTCGAACGAATTCAAATAGCTATTTTTATGCAACTTACCTAGTCTTTTCTCACCGATATGACCAAGTCCACAATGCCACAAGTAGGTTTCGTCCGTATCTGAACTCTTCCTCTTGTGTGTGTTTTGTATATTGAAAATTATGTTTTGATTTAGAACGTAGATACCATTACACAGTATACCTTCTGCAACCAATACCTGATTAAGGTAAATGTCCATGATATTTCTATTCAGAACAAAATTATATCCATCTTTATCAAGTAAAGAAACTGATATGATGTTGTAGTGTATGGAAGGTACATAGTAGCAATTGTTCAAAATCATAGTGTTGATATTCACCGACGGCAGCAACACTAACCTGTGCTCCGTTCCCTATTCTGAGGGACATATCATCCGGTCTAAACATTCTACTTTTTCTCAGTCCTTGTAATAAATTACAGATATGAGATCCTGACCCGGTCTCTAGTACTCAGGAGGTAGGGTTGACCGAAAAACAGTTTTCAATAACAAATACACCCGAAGAAGATACATTGGAATGCTTCTCCTTTAATAGGGTCATCTGGAATTCCTTATAGTTCTCTTTCCCTTGCCCATACTCGTGACAGTTGTCACAAGTTAGAGCCGAACCGACGTTTCCCAGCCCAGTGTAATAAGCGAGTTCGGTCAAGTCAAACATTTTATTATCTTGATTAGGGCGTGAAATGGTTGCTACCTGGAGGGAGAGAAAAGAAACACTTAGCGTGCGCTCTTGTAAGATCATATTGGTTATTAGTTTATCTAATCAGGATGGCTCCCACCGTTTCCTCGAATTTTCCTTTAAATCTTTAAAAGGAAAACTAGTTGGGATCATTTGCACCTCAAAAATTCGCTAACAGTTCAGCCAGGTGAGTGTTGGTACTCCGAGGGAGGTTCCCCGTGCTCTCGCACGGATCTAATTAAAATAAATCTCGTTTCCGCAGAGACGTAGCCCCGTTAACACTTTTCTAGACACCTAATAGGTTAGCTAATTATGAAGTGAAAAATATCTCCTAAAAGTAACCCTACTCATCAGTGGGATCGGGATCCAACTATCATCGCGTGACAACCTAGATGGAAACCACTTTAGTCACCATTCTCAAGAAGCTATGTGATTGTTGATTTTTTAGAGTTGTGTAGTAACCGCAATCAATAACGGTGTCGCGTGTAGCTAGACCGAGATGGGTACGGGTCGTCCTCAGGGAAACGTTGAATCTTTTAATCTTACTTTAGGCGTGTTGATTAGGAAAGTAGGAAGAATAATGAATAGTGAAGAATGGTTGTAGATTCTAGATTTACGTCAAACACGGATGCAGGATATAGATCTAGATTAACTACAGATGTAGGTTTTATATTAGAAGGGAGCTTGTAGGGTTCTGTAACATTTTGGAAATTTAGAAATAAATAAAATTAATTAATTAAATAATAAAATGCCAATTTTAAAAAGTTATTAAAACAAAATAGGACATTTTCACAAGTAGTGTGTGAAACTAATTAAAATTAAATTTTAGCTTGTAACATAAATAAATTACAAGGGTTTTAGTGATAAATTTAGTTTCATTTTAATAAAATGGTGTTTATATAATAACATAGGTAGTGAATGGTCTTTGTGTAAAATTTAGGAAAAAGTGCAAACTTGGAAATATTGAGGGTTTATGTGAAAAAGGGTTAGGAAATGTTTTGGCTCAGAAATTCCTCAAAATACCATAAATTAGGATTTATCTTGCACATCCACCTCATCCTTGCATGAAAATCCCACCTTTTCTTCTTGCTACACCACCTCCTTGTATGAAACAACTACACCCTTACTTGGTGACACCTCCTCCTACACCTCACTCATTCCCTTTACCCAATAACTTGTGTTCAGATCACTTAACCAAATAAAAATCAGAAAAGTTCAAAGGAAAAAAGAAAACTTAGAACAACAAGGAAAATAGAAAAAAAAGAAAGAGAAAAGAAGAAGAACTAGGAGCTAAGGAGTTCACCTTCAAGCTAGGAGTGAAGGATTTGGGTATCTTGAAGGAAGCCTTTCAACCATCCTTAGTAGGTAAAATTCTTAACTCGGTAGGTTTTAGTTCTGTAATTTGTAAAATTTTAGAAATCGGATATCGGAAAAATTGGTATTTTAGGGAAATATAGTCTCTGTGAAGACCTGCTATAACTTAGATAATAACTAACTTACCCAAACAATACCTTAATTTTATACACAAGACCTAGAATTTACCATAAGAATACGAGCAAGGGGGCTCGGATTTTGACCGGCGAGACCTAGACAAATTCCGGCATCACCTGATTTTTGGAGGAGTTGGGTGTTTTGGGGTTTTGGGGTAGGTCTCTGTGTAGGTGTTATGATATTTGGTATTGTTTATTTAAGTTAATTTAATAGTATATGGAATATGGGAGTTAATGTCTGAAAAGGGGTTAAAACGTTTAATATACGACACGGGTAAATCGTAACGCGTTCTGTTTTCTGTTACGAAACAGCGTTTGGTTAAATTCCAGTTTAAATAAGTGTTAGATACTTTGCAATAGTCGTACGTAGTATAGTTAGTACGTACAACTCGTAATTTCATATTTTAGCCGTATCGGAGTTAGACGTTTCTTATACAAGTTAATTTCAATATTAGATTCAAATACGGAAACTTCGGAGGCCGCAAGGAAAGAAAAAGGATTGGCAATTTCTGAGTAGATTTGACGTATTCCGGTGAGTAGACTAAACATCTATCGGGGGATTTTGTATAGATGGCGTGATAAGCCCGTAGTTTAGTTTAAATAAAAATATAAGCTTTTATAGGTTAAGTTGATCATATGCATTCATATATACATAAATATACATCGCCATGTTAATAGTTGTTAGAACACTGCACAATTATCGACGAGTTATGCCGCACATGCATATATTTACATGTTACACTACATCTCGTCGATATTAACATGTCACTTTCACACTTAGAAATTATTCTGTTAAAAATGATTCTTATCATAACTTAAATATCAATAGTCGTAGTAATTAGCATATATGACATCATATTTCGTATTCAAGTATTAGTAGTTGATATAAGAGGCAGTTGTATTATTGAGAATTTATGGTTTTGAGTTTTCTTATACTATTGCGTAAATTCAATGATTTTCATGATTGATGTGACATGTCCACCATGAGATGTTATTTTATGATTTGGTTTTTATCCGAACCGAGTTGGGGGTCAAACAGTTGCGGATTTATACGTTATCCAGACTGGGTCAGGGGGCATACAGTTGGATACATGGTGGACCCAGTCAAGACCGAGGGGCAGGATAGCCGCATTTGAGGCGGGGAGCCTAACACGGATACTCGATACCGGAGATAGTTGTAAAACACGGCGGATATCTAGATGATACCGACCAGTGTTATTGATTACAGGATCGTTCGAGAAATGATGCCTGAGAGAAACGGAAGATTTGTGTCGATGTTGGACACGGAAAGATAAACTTTATTTGGAAATAAGTGATGAGATTTCAGTTTTTGGTTTATATGATTAGTAGTACAAATTCATGTTTTCCACATGCTATAATGCATCATACTTATCCATATTACAGTTAGTTATAGTTCTCCATATTTACATTATCAGACGTTATATGTTAGTTCTTTTCACTGAGTTGGCAACTTGCCTCCGCCGTGCCACAGTTCCTTGCAGGAGTCGGGTGGACGGTTAGCAGCAGTGCAGATTTACTTATCATATTTTATCGCATCTTTTGCTAGGTGGGTTACATATATAGTAATCTTCTCTTTTGGTATTGTATATTGAATCTAGAATATCTCCATCAGACCATGTATTATGACTTAGAACGAGAGATGGTTATATGTGCATTATTTGACAGATGAGATCGTTTAGTTATATTAAATGATATTTCTTTTACTTATGTTTGAGATTCTTATTGATGTCGTATAAAGTTGTATATTTATTTCCGCTGTTGACATTGTTGATCCCAACTAGGGATGCAACCAAATTTAACACTTTATAACTGTTTTTATTATGAATTCAATAGGGAGTTACTGTTAAGATCTTAATTACTCAAAACTGTGATTTTTACTTAAAAACTAAATTTTCCTTAAAAAAATCCGCAAAAAGGGTTTTGATCTTGGTTTGGCTTACTCGGGTTATGTAGATATCTTTAGATTTTATACAATCTAAGTGCCGGTCACATCCAAACTTTGGGTCGTGACAAAGATGGTATCAGAGCTTAAGATTAACCTTACAGAATCGAGTAGTGAGTTAAAGTAAGTCGACTTGAGTTCGGTACGTAGGATGACCTTTGGTTTGATGGAGTAGGTGAATTAGGATGAGTACAGTACCGTACATATGTTCCATGGTATATTTACGTTACAATACTCAGCCTAACTAACCTTAGGATGTATATCTTGATTTATTCTTCCTTTGACTCTCGGATATTGATTATCCCTATTCGTAAACCTTATCAACTCTCGTTTCTTGTTCCAGTTGCTATGGCTACGCGAGCTAGGCGAGCCGTAGCCAGAGATGCAGCTAGGGCGAATCCGCCTGTGACGGCGACTGGTACACCGGACATTCCGGCGGTGCATGAGCATGTTGATCCTCCTCCTCCAGATCGACTGACTAGGATAAAAGAGGGTATGTTAGGATTGCAGTAGGTGGTAGGACAGCTGGCTGAGGCCACTCGAGAACAGAGGCAGGATCCGGCACTAACAATGGCAGAGTCCGATATACAGCCCAAGCAAACGGTCGCGCTTGTAGACACGAGGGTGATGAAGGTATCGCTTCCAGAGTTTATGAGGTTGAGACCTCTAGTATTTACAGGGATCGATGTAGCATAGGACCCCTAGTCCTTTCTTGATAGGATGGCGAGGATTAGCAGATCATTGCGATGTTCTGATGCGAGGTCAGTTGAGCTGACTAGCTTTCGTTTGGAGGGGCTTGCACAGGAGTGGTGTGAGTCGATGGAGAGAGGGCGAGCCACTGGTCTTCCTCCGATGTCGTACACCGAGTTCTCTGAGGTTTTTCTTGCTAGGTTTCTTCCACAGAGTGTGAGGGACGCCAGAGCTAGCAGTTTTGAAGCGTTGCGGAAATCTGCGAGTATGTCGGTGGCAGATTATGATTTACGATTCACCCAGTTGTCGTGCTATGCTCCATACTTAGTTCCTATGGAGAAGCTTAGTGTGAAGAGGTTCATAAGGAGTCTGGACACGCAGTTGTTTCTTGCTATAGGCTCCCAGCATTTCGATACTTATGCGTAGGCCATGGATGCAGCTATGTGAGTGGAAGAGCGTCTGAGCAAGGCAGTAATTGTTCCAGACCCGAAAAGGACGAGACCCATTGAGTCTGTTACCAGACAGTTTGGTAGGGGACAAGGCAGGCACACTCCAGGCCGCGATTTTGGTCGAGGTTGGACTCAGGGCCAGATGTTCAGTTCATACCCAGTGGGACAAAGACCTCCATTTACATGTTATAATTGCGGAATTCTATGGCACTTATCTAGAGAGTGTAGCTGCCATGGAAAGACTGTTGTTCTGCAGGCTGCTTTACCCCCTCCTCCCTCTACTCCGATGGCTTTACTTCCTCCCCCAGTTGGCACTATGCACCAGGCTGTTGCACCACGAGGTCGGGGCTTTGCTGGACGCTTCCAGAGAGACCGAGGAGATTGAAGGAGAGGACGACAGGATGCGAGTAGGGGCCAGGCCCGGGTTTTTACACTGACTCCACAGGATGCCCAGGCATCCAATGCAGTTGTGACAGGTACACTTGCAGTATGTTCTTTAGATGCACATATTTTATTTGATCCCGGTTCTACACATTCTTACATATCTGCACACTTTGCACTTTCTCTGGGGAGAGAGTCATCGTTGCTAGAGTCACCGTTAGTTGTGATTACTCCGGTAGGAGATTCTTTTGTAGCTCGACACGTATTCTGGTCTTGTTCAGTACGCATTGGGGATAGGGAGTCATTAGTTGATTTGATTCTCCTGGATATGCTAGATTTTGATATACTTCTTGGTATGGATTGGTTGGCCGCTTGTCATGCTTATGTAGATTGTCGGGGGAAAGCGGTCAGATTTTGTTTTCAGGTGAACCGATTTTTGTTGTGCAGGGAGGCTGTAATATAACTCCTGCTAACCTAATTTCTGTTCTTTGTGCGGGACGACTCTTGAAGAAAGGTTGTCATGGGTTCTTAGCATTTGTTCAGGACTTAGGAGCCGCTGAAGTCCCGTTGGACCAGGTTCCGATCGCACGTGAATTTCCGGATGTGTTTCCTGCTGAATTACCAGGATTACCGCCCGATCGCGATATCGAATTTTGCATTAACTTGATTCTGGGTGCGGGGCCTATTTCTATACCACCTTACCGGATGGCCCCGATGGAATTGAAGGAACTCAAAAGCCAGTTGCAAGAGTTGTTAGATAGAGGGCTTGTTCGTCCAAGTGTATCGCCGTGGGGAGCTCCTGTCTTGTTTGTTAAGAAGAATGATGGTAGCATGAGACTGTGCATCGACTACAGGCAGCTAAATCGAGTTACTGTGCGATATAGGTATCCACTACCTCGTATCGATGACTTATTCGATCAGCTACAGGGGGCTGGCTATTTCTCAAAGATTAATCTGCGGTCAGGGTATCACCCGTTGAGAGTTCGAAAGGATGACATTCCGAAGACTGCTTTTCGTAGCTGATATGGGCATTATGAATTTCTGGTGATGTCGTTCGGACTCACCAATGCCCCAGCAGCGTTTATGGATATGATGAACCGCATTTTCAGGCCATTCCTTGATCAGTTTATTATTGTATTCATTGACGATATCCTTTTTATTCTCGAGCCCGGAGGAGCACGAGCAGCATTTGCGTATCACGTTGCAGATCTTGAAGGAGCATCAGTTGTTCGCTAAATTCTCCAAGTGTGCTTTCTGGCTGGATAGTGTGGATTTCTTAGGTCACGTAGTTACAAAAGATGGTATACGTGTGGACCCAAAGAAGATCGAAGCAGTACAGCACTGGCCCAGACCTGTGTCAGTTACAGAGATTCGCAGTTTCTTGGGTCTGGCCGGTTACTACCGACGATTTGTGCAGGATTTTTCTCGGATCGCTGCACCACTGACCGGGCTGACTAGGAAGGAGGTTCCATTTCTTTAGACGGAGGCGTGTGAGCAAAGTTTCCAGCAGTTGAAGACTCACTTGACGACTGCGCCAGTCTTATCTTTACCTTCTGAGTCAGGTGGTTTTGTTGTTTATTGTCACGCCTCTCGAGTGGGTTTAGGCTATATATTGATGCAGCACGGCAAGGTTGTCGCTTATGCTTCTTGACAGTTGAAGAGGCACGAGCAGAACTACCCCACGCATGATTTAGAGATGGCTGCTGTGGTATTCGCATTGAAGATTTGGAGGCATTACTTGTACGGAGAGTCGTGCCAGATATTTACAGACCACAAGAGCTTGAAGTATATTTTTCAGCAACAAGATCTGAATCTGAGGCAGTATCGATGGATGGAATTAGTAAAGGATTATGATTGCGAGATTTTGTATCATCCGGACAAGGCGAACGTTGTAGCGGATGCATTGAGTCGGAGGCCTATAGGTAGCTTATCTCATTTGCGCAGCATGGAGAGACAGTCTTCGACAGATTGGCAGATTCTGTGCGATAGCCGTATACGGTTCGAGTTCACATCGACAGGAGGACAGTTAGCTCATGTTCGCACCCGTCTTCAGTTAATAGATCGTATTAGAGAGGCACAGCCCATGGACACTCGTTCGTCGGAGATTATGGATCAGGTTAGATAGGGTGGAGAGTCTGAGTTCGTGATAGATGACCATGGAGTATTACGTTTTGGGACTCGTCTGTGTGTGCCAGATTCGGAGGGAGTAAGGCGAGAGATCTTAGAGGAGGCTCATCAGTCATCATATAGTATTCATCCTGGTTCCACCAAGATGTATCATGACTTGAGGGATGTCTATTGGTGGGAAGGAATGAAGAGAGATGTCGCTGAGTTTGTTTCGAGATGCTTGACTTGTCAGCAAGTCAAGGCCGAGCACCAGAGGCCGGCAGGAGAGTTGCAGCCCTTACTTATTCCGGAGTGGAAATGGGAGCAGATTTCCATGGATTTCGTTGTGGGTCTACCAAGAACTAGCAGAGGGTATGACTCTATCTGGGTGATTGTGGATAGATTGACGAAGACCGCGCACTTTCTTCCGGTGAAGACGACTTATAGGTACGCACAGTATGCTCAGGTCTATATTGACGAGATCATACGATTGCATGGAGTTCCGAAGTGCATTGTATCCGACAGGGGTACCCATTTTACCAGCAGGCTATGGCAGAAACTTCAAGAAGCTCTTGGTACACGATTGAGTTTTAGTATAGCTTTCCACTCACAGACAGATGATCAGTCAGAGCGGACCATTCAGACTCTAGAAGATATGCTTCGAGCATGCAGCCTTGATTTCGGTGGTAGTTGGGATCGTCACTTACCTTTGATAGAATTCTCGTACAAAAACCGTTTTCAGGAGACAATCCAGATGGCACCCTTTGAAGCTTTGTATGGGAGGAAATGTCAATCACCCGTTTACTGGACGGAACTGAGCGAGAGTAGCATTTTGGGACGGCAGATATTACACGAGACTATGGAAAAGATTCAGTTGATACGGGACAGAATGAGAGTGGCCCAGTGCAGACAGAAATCATATGCAGATTGACGTAGTCGTAGACTCGAGTTTGAGGTGGGAGATCATGTGTTCCTTCATGTATCTCCGATGTGTGATGCGTTTCGGGAAAAAGGGGAAGCTCAGCCCCAGATATGTCGGACCTTACGAGATTCTGGAGAGAGTGGGTGTTGTAGCTTATCGTTTAGCACTTCTACCAAGTTTTCCCGATGTGCATCCGGTGTTTCACGTGTCTATGCTTCGCAAGTATCTTCACGATCCTTCTCACGCGATCCAGCATCAGACCTTACAGCTTGAGCCAGATTTATCCTACACAGTGCAGCCAGTAGCTATTCTAGACCGGCAGGCAAAGAAACTGAGATCAAGGGTACTTCCATCTGTAAAGGTTCTTTGTCGAGGAACGAATCGATAGGAGATCACTTGGGAGACCGAGGATGCGATGCGAAAGAAATTTCCACATCTTTTTGAAAGTATGTATAGTTAAGTTTTAAATTTAGGGACCGAATTTTCTTAATGGGGGAATATTGTAGCATTTTGGAAATTTAGAAATAAATAAAATTAATTAATTAAATAATAAAATGCCAATTTTAAAAAGTTATTAAAACAAAATAGGAAATTTTCATAAGTAGTGTGTGAAACTAATTAAAATTAAATTTTAGCTTGTAACATAAATAAATTACAAGGGTTTTAGTGATAAATTTAGTTTCATTTTAATAAAATGGTATTTATATAATAACATAGGTAGTGAATGGTCTTTGTGTAAAATTTAGGAAAAAGTGAAAACATGGAAATATTGAGAGTGTACGTGAAAAAGGGTTAGGAAATGTTTTGGCTCAGAAATTCCTCAAAATACCACAAATTAGGATTTATCTTGCACATCCACCTCATCCTTGCATGAAAATCCCACCTTTTATCCTTGCTACACCACCTCCTTGCAGTAAAATAACCACACCCTTGCTTGGTGACACCTCTCCTACACCTCACTCATTCCCTTTACCCTATACCTTGTGTTCAGATCACTTAACCAAATAAAAATCAGAAAATTTCAAAGGAAGAAAGAAAACTTACAACAACAAGGAAAATAGAAAAAAAAAAAGAAAGAGAAGAGAAGAAGAACTAGGAGCTAAGGAGTTCACCATCAAGTTAGGAGTGAAGGACTTGGGTATTTTGGAGGAAGCCTTTCAACCATCCTTAGTAGGTAAAATTCTTAACTCGATAGGTTTTAGTTCTGTAATTTGTAAAATTTTAGAAATCGGATATCGGAAAAATTGGTATTTTAAGGAAATATAGTCTCTGTGGAGATCTGCTATAACTTATATAATAACTAATTTACCCAAATAGTACCTTAATCTTATACACAAGACCTAGAATTTACCATAAGAATACGTGCAAGGGGGCTCGGATTTTGGCCGGCGAGACCTAGACAAATTCCTGCGTCGCCGGATTTTTGGAGGAGTTGAGTGTTTTGGGTTTTGGGGTAGGTCTCTGTGTAGGTGTTATGATATTTGGTATTATTTATTTAAGTTAATTTAACAGTATATGGAATCTGAGAGTTAATGTCTGAAAAAGGGTTAAAACGTTTAATATACGACACGGGTAAATCGTAACGCGTTCTGTTTTCTGTTACAAAACACCGTTTGGTTAAATTCCAGTTTAAATAAGTGTTAGATACTTTGCAATAGTCGTACATAGTATAGTTAGTACGTACAACTTGTAATTTCATATTTTAGCCGTATCGGAGTTAGCCGTTTCTTATACAAGTTAATTTCAATATTAGGTTCAAATACAGAAACTTCGGAGGCCGTAAGAAAAGGAAAAGGGTTGGCGATTTTTGAATAGATTTGACGTATTCCGGTGAGTAGACTAAACATCTACCGGGGGATTTTGTATAGATGGCGTGATAAGCCCGTAGTTTAGTTTTAATAAAAATATAAGCCTTTGTAGGTTAAGTTGATCATATGCATTCATATATACATAAATATACATCGCCATGTTAATAGTTGTTAGAACACTGCACAATTATCGACGAGTTATGCCGCATATGCACAAATTTACATGTTACACTACATCTCGTCGATATTAACATGTCACTTTCACACTTAGAAATTATTCTGTTAAAAATGATTCTTATTATACCTTAAATATCAATAGTTGTAGTAATTAGCATATATGACATCATATTTCGTATTCAAGTATTAGTAGTTGATATAAGAGGCAGTTGTATTATTGAGGATTTATGGTTTTGAGTTTTCTTATACTATTGCGTAAATTCAATGATTTTCATGATTGATGTGACATGTCCACCATGAGATGTTATTTTATGATTTGGTTTTTATCCGAACCGAGTTGGGGGTCAAACGGTTGTGGATTTATACGTTATCCAGACTGAGTCGGGGGGCATACAGTTGGATACATGGTGGACCCGGTCGAGATCGAGGGGCAGGATAGCCGTATTTGAGGTGGGGAGCCTAACAAGGATACTCGATACCGGAGATAGTTGTAAAACACGGCGGATATCTAGATGATACCGACCGGTGTTATTGATTATAGGATCGTTCGAGAAATGATGCCGGAGAGAAATGGAAGATTTGTGTCGATGTTGGACACGGAAAGATAAACTTTATTTGGAAATAAGTGATGAGATTTCAGTTTTTGGTTTATATGATAATTAGTACAAATTCATGTTTTATACATGCTATCATGCATCATACTTATCCATATTGCAGTTAGTTATAGTTCGCCATATTTACATTATCAACCGTTATATGTTAGTTCTTTTCACTGAGTTGGCAACTCACCCCCGTTGTGCCACAGTTCCTTGCAGGAGTCGAGTGGACGGTTAGCAGCAGTGCAGATCTACTTATCATATTTTATCGCATCTTTTGCTAGGTGGGTTACATATATAGTAACTTTCTCTTTCGGTATTATATATTGAATCTAGAATATCTCCATCAGACCCTGTATTATGACTTAGAACGAGAGGTGGTTGTATGTGCATTATTTGACAAATGAGATCGTTTAGTTATATTAAATGATATTTATTTTACTTATGTCTGAGATTCTTATTGATGTCGTATAAAGTTGTATATTTATTTCCGTTGTTGCATTGTTGACCCCAACTAGGGATGCAACCAAATTAAACAATTTATAACTGTTTTTATTATGAATTCAATAGGGAGTTACTGTTAAGATCTTAATTACTCAAAACTGTGATTTTTACTTAAAAACTAAATTTTCCTTAAAAAAATTCCGCAAAAGGGTTTTGATCTTGGTTTTTGGCTTACTCGGGTTGTGTAGATATCTTTAGATATTATACAATCTAAGTGCCGGTCACATCCAAACTTTGGGTCGTGACAGGTTCGTTAAGATTTAGTAGTCATGGATGATTAATTAAAGATTACTCCTTTTATCTTTTAATAGATTTAAACTAGATCGACAGTGATGCATGTAGATTAGGGTTTCTGGAGGGAAAAGGGTTCCCACTCTTAACCCCTATCTTGACATGGATCTCCGTTCATGTCTAACCTTTACCAAAACAATTGTTAATCTAATCTCTAATCGTGGTCATGACTATCAATGAATTGATAGCGCGCCCGATTAGGATGTTAACTATTCTTTTGGTAATGTTTATAAACTTTATAGGATGTAAAAAGAGTTTAAAGATCTTCATCATCCATTAATCTACTTTAATCCTACGAACCCTAACAAGTGGAGAATTACTCGCGCATGTTGGGAAAAGAAAAGATAGAAATCATGTAGAAAATAAAATGCAATAGAATAAAATGATATAAGAAAACAACTACCTTTATTAATCAACAAGATCAAGTACGCTTTGTTCCTTTAGAAAATGATTATAAAACCCTAGTTTGCTTCTCGATCTCTTCTTAAGAAGATAGATGAACTGTCGATGATCAGCCAGGATTCTTGAGCCGTTGTGGACTTCGTGATCGCGTCGGTTTGATAATTTTTCCAAGAGTCTCTCGGTCCTTATTTATAGTCATAGAGCCAGAACTAAAGTTTCCTAATAGGGTAACTAGTTGTTAGGATCCTACTGTAAAAATCCAAAATCCCAACTCCTCAATATTGCGGCGGGACCGTAGCCATTGGATGGGTTTGGCCGCTGATCCGCGGTGGGTTGGAGGGTTCTTTGCTTCCAAAAATCTCGTGGCCTCTTCTGGTGACATATGTAGACTATTTTGATATCTGGAATCTGAAAATCTTCTCTAAGTCTCTACCAGAATTGATTTCTTCGATTTACTTTAAGATTTCGGCAGATTTGATCTCGATAACTCAGATTTCTTTGATTCCAGTCCTGATATAATTTCTGCACAATTATCTCAATAAATAATGTTAGTAAAATTTGTTTTTATTGAGATATTATCTTAACCATTTGACATGATATTATAGTTTTAAGAGACTTGGTCAAAGATATTTGATATGGTATGCATGGACTAAATATTACATACATATTATATGCTTACATTTTCCTTCATAATGTTAATTATAATATATATAAACGCATGAAAATAGTATTTTTACAGAAAAACTCTTATATGTGTCATATTTATAATAAACACATTTTATTATATAAAAATAGTAAGGAAAATGCCATATCAAATGCACAATATTTTCGACTGAACAATATGCAACACTAGCAAGTTTCCTGTATGTTTGAAACTCCCGATGTGGTTTTTGCCCCTAGGACCCAAGTGACCTTGACGAATAATCAACAAATCAAAAGATTCTAGTCAAGTTCAACCCGTCATTATCGAAGATTGCATTAGACCCGCCCGTATGACCCTTGACGAATGATCAACAAAATCACACGACGGTCCTAACCAATCGCATTTATGTCTGCAACAGACAATCATTACTTAGCTACCGTACACTACGCCTTGACGAATAGTCAACAAACGCAGCACGAATACTAAGTAGTAATTATCTGAAATGACGGAGGGGTATGGCTAGGTTTTTGGAGAAAAACCTTTTAACGTAATGAACTTGATGTCGTTGAAGGAACCAAGTAGTTTTGAAAAGGAGTGGTTTAGGCTCCGCTTTTGAAAACCAGTGGTTTTGAAGAAAAACCGAGTAATCTATAGTAACATAAACTTTTGCTCAAGGGCTCACTTCCCACGAAGAGATCTAGGCTCTTACCTCCTCGAATGAGGTGTTGGATATTCCTAACAGAATACCACTATGCAAAGCGAAAGAATATGACCACAGTTTTTCGAAATTTGTTCCAACATCTTTTAGGTTTCTTTTCTTACATTAATTAAAATTAACGCGGTCCCATCAATTAATTCTATCACACCAGAAAAGAATGAAAATAAAATGTACGTATATGCCATCCGCATTCGCCACGGGGCCCCGTCATGCACCGTTAGATTACTTAACTACCGGCAGAGCGGGGGCAGGACTAGCGCGGATGCAAAACATATACAATATCTATTAGTTATATAAATATATATATAACCATTTTTCCCAGGCATGATATAAGTAACATCACAGAACAACAATAAGCAACATGGAATAGCGGATAATCTTGGAGCCTCGGGTTTCATTTGAGCCGTAAATGAGACCCGACGTTCCCGGTCGTGTGGATAGCCCGTGCAATGAAAAACCTAGATCCCTACGAGCGCGGCAAGTTACCCGCCAATTCTGGAAGTAAGGCAACCCCAATCAACAAAGTGAATGGGCCACCCAGCATTTCACAGAATCCAGTAACTTGAGCACACCTCCATAGGTCATCCTATACCCCCTACGAGTGCAGCGAACAGCCCTCCAATTCTAAAGTAAGGCCCCATCCGTCTCAACGCCATGAGATGGGGGCTCGTTGCCCTCTAGAACCCAGCTATTCGAGCACTCCACCGCGGGATAATCCTAGTACAGAAAAGAATATATATATATATATATATATATATATATATATATATATATATATAATGGTGACATCGACCTCAACCCGGTCGTGCCCCAATAAAAGAATATACAAACTGGCAGAAACGGCAGTCCACATGTCGGATGCTCGTCCCGCAATAATGAATATACAAATGAATCTGTACTGTACAACTACCATTGCACTATAAGCTATCCACTACGACAATCCATCCACAACATCAGTGCAACACAGAATATCAACGTGAATATTATGTTCGTAAACCCGTATGATTGTACATATAGCAATCAGTTGGGTTATACCGCTCAATGATATTCACGGTCGCAGAAACAAATACACAGAAAAGCAAGAATTTATCGATCGATTAAAACTTTTCGCATTTTCCCCATGTACAAACCAGTACACAAACAAATCTGGGAAGAAACCAAACATACCAAAAATCACATTTCCAGAACCAAGAACCCTTGAAAAAAATTTGGAGCCTTTTTGCCACCAATTGGTCACGGATCCGCGGCCAAATGAGCTATATGGCCGCGGATTAGCGGTCGTTTTTGGTGATTAAAGGCTCAGATTTTTTTCTGGCTCAGAAAAACCCTGCACATATTTTTAAACTCACTGAAAATATTTTTTGAGCAACTTTAAAATTCGAACAGCGAAGAGGGTTTTTGGAAATATAGTTTGGACAAATTTGTCGATCGAAGTTCTAAATTAGTGCAAATTAGCTAGTTAATGTTTATGGACCGGCACTGATACCATGTTGGGTTTCCTAACACCCCAGCCGCGTACCACGACCGTTGCGGAACGAAAGACTTTAACTTTTAAAAATCCGGTGGTAGAAAACTCGTCCTAGAATCTAATCATAAACCAAAACTAGCTATCTATAAGATATCTATCTACTGTGAAAAGGAGTTATACCTAGATACTCGTGTCCTTCGGGTCTTCATTCCTCTTCTATAGCTCCTTAGGTGATCTTGATCAAACTTGATGTCCAGTCTTCTCGGTACTAGATGATTCACCCGAGAGTTCTTGATTCAAGCTTCTGCCTCTAAAAAGAAGTAAACTAGGCAAACTAGTTTGCTAATCTAGTTTGCTTAGTTTATGTGGTGATATTTAGTGGTAATTTTTCTATCTCAAAACCCTTGTTTCTCAACACATGAGAATGGTAGGGTTTTGAGTTGAAGATGAAATCAAGAAGAAGAAGAGAGTGAGCTTTCAAAGATGAGAGAGAAAGGCAACTCAAGAATGGGCATGAGAATGGCTAAGGATTTACTTTTATGAAGTATCTTCTTTTCATTTTAAAATCAACTATACTTCAATAGTAACAACATTAAATGCCATGCCATGCTTCCAACCATCTCTTCCTTTTCAACCTCATTTTCTATTTTCAAAAAAATAGAAAAATAAACATAATGAGGTGTCATCTTCTAGAAGGTATTTTGTATAAATACAAAATACTTTCTACCGTATATACATACCCGTATTCGTATCAAAATACGAATACCCAAGAGATAGAATAATACGAAAAAAATAATATTAGCATTAAATCAATATCTGATTTAATGAACCGGCTTAATCCTAAGCCCGTCGGTATTAACCGTCCGATCGAAAAATATGAATAACACTAGAATATACATATCGAAATATGCACACGCAAATTATTAAATCAATACTTGATTTAATAATCCGGTTTAATTCTAAGCCAGCTAGTATTATCATTCGATCAAAACCGTGCACGTATAAACATACGACCATCACGTCGTTTCGCCTGAATCAGAGAAACCCTCTGTATGGGACTCTAAAGACTCGACAGTACGCTGGCAGTGGGTTTAACCATAAGTCGGTTAGCGACACTAGCTGTACATAACGGCTACCCAGGTACCTGTCGAAAAGAAGGCCGGCGAGCAAGCTCATCCGGACCCCTGCTGAGCCTATCCGTGACAATCTCCGTACAGTCCGGTCTCTTCGTTTAAGAGTATCGCATACCGGGTCTATGGGGGTGGTAAACGTCAGACCCCTACTGACCCGATAAGTCGTGTCGATTTGGCTCAGGACCATTCTGAGAAACTACTGATCTAACCATCAGTAGTTATCAACTGCCTTGGCCAAGGTTGTATAGTTCTAACCAACTTGACACAGTGCGATATCGATTCCCAATACCGGGAGAGACGAATCCCTGACAATCACTCACTGCCTCCATATGGCTTGAGACTGCACCCAACCAAAATCTATTTGCACGACTCAGTAGAGCCGTGGTAGGGTAGGGATCAAAGCACAATGGGAACTCACACAAGTCAATGTTGGGGTAAAAATTTACACCCCGGTTGACCAAGTCAAAATCAAAGTCAACCCCAAGCCAAGTGGGCCCAAGTCCAGATCAAGTGGGCCCATGCCCAGGTCGAGCCCGAACATGAAGCGGCCGGCCTCCCCCCATGCCAAGATAAAAATTTTGTAATAAATAATTTTGTTGTATCAGGGCTGGTCCAGACTGACAGAGCCCGATAGATGAGGATTTACGTGCCGATGCTAGGCACGGGTTTCATGATGTTTTCGGGTGTCGATGCTAGGCACTCAGGTTCCATGATTTTGATTATATCCTCATATTTCCATGCATATACTTTACGATGTTTACATGCATGAGGCTTACTGTCATTGGGTGATGGGTGGACGGGATCCACATTTATACAGACATTGATTACATACAGACTTTGATTACATTGATCATACTTCATTTGTATATATAACAGGGTATGAGGGCGCTGTTATATATACGCTTACACCAATATTAGT
The DNA here is from genome assembly GCA_030015575.1 of Agapanthus africanus. Lineage (NCBI taxonomy): Eukaryota > Viridiplantae > Streptophyta > Magnoliopsida > Asparagales > Amaryllidaceae > Agapanthus > Agapanthus africanus. The sequence goes on along the minus strand of JASDDO010000024.1, from coordinate 416,061,524 downwards.
GGAATGGGACGCTAATTATATATGTATTGATATCCATTTTGATACTTCATCATATTTAATTCATGCAGACATACCTTATATTTTTGACATGTTATTACCTGAGGCACTGGCACGAGTACTTGGCACTACATACATGTTTAGATATTACACTGCCACCTTTTCATGCTTCAGACTTAGTCTTTGAGGGTTATATAGCTGATCGTATTGACCTAGGATTATGTCGTGCATTCGATTTCTGCTTGTAGATATTTTCTATTCATGAGTTGGCAACTCACCCCCGTTGTGCCACAGTTCTTGCAGGTGTTGCCGTACAGGTTCCATAGCGGCATTTCTGGCACACTACTTCTTTTGCGGGTGATTTGCTTCGGTAGGTGGGTTCGTTTGTATCCAAACCACCATTGTACATGTATTATTCATTGTTTCTAGAAATTCCATCAACTAAAACTTGTTTATTGTTTTCGACTTAAAAACAGTTATGTATTATTTCGACCTTAGAGTCACGCTTAGTAGTACTACGGTTTTTCCTCTGTTTTGAGTTCTTTCTGAGTTTTGATACTCGCCCTTCGGCGTTGTATATTATATTGCTTGCGTGGTTGTGACCGTCGATTGACGAAGAGCTAGCTCCCGCTTGGGAATGCCTTTTATTATTGCATATATATATAATTTTTGTTGTACCCCGTTCGGGGCCAGTATTTACAAAGGAAACTCTGCCGAAATTTTTTGAAAAGACTATACATTTTAAAATGCATATTCGGCTTAGTTATTTAAAAACCTTACTTTTGAAACATGTTTTCTTCACTTCTTAAACTATTTCTCCTTCATTTATTATTTAAAATGGTTTTAGATTTCCGGGCTTTGGCTTACTTGGATTAGATGGGATCCTATAGACTTCATATGATTCAAGAGCCAGTCACGAGCTATTTCGGGTCGTGACAGCATTGACCTTGACCACGCACGGGAACGGGGTCACGTTGGAAGCTGAATTCGTCTTGGGAGACATTGTCGTCGAAAGTTGATTGCTGCATGGAAAAAAATATCATTTCAGTATAGGCAATCGATTTGTATATTGATTGAGTTCGCGTGAACGTTTAACCCGAAATATGGAAGGAGAGAAGGGTCCCACCGGGCGTATCAGAATCTGTAGGGTGTTTTTCGTCACCCCATTGAGATGAGAATACGCGCGCGCTTGTTAGGCGTACTACAGATTACCCCTGCGTAAGGTAGGCCGGAGTTTATTGATTGCGGGGATCCGAATCTCCGGCAGCCGCGGACTAAGCTATCATTAATTACCCCTCACCTTTGGAGCGAGGGAACCTCCGATTGACGGTTTAAACCGGTCATGTGAACTCAATGTGCAGTGTATGTGTGTTTTATTTTGGAGGGGGCTTAGATATATCGGGAGCCATGCAGAGTTATTGAGAGGGACAGTGTTGTGGAGTGTGTGTGTGTGTGTGTGTATATATATATATATATATACATGTATACATATATAAAAAATAGGGAAAAAGCGCCCAAAGGACGCGTGGAGCCAGCATCTTAAGCGTTGTGCGCTTAGGTGCTATGCGCTTAGGCGCTAGCGCACCACGTATCCGACATGTGGGCGCTGGGCGCTTGAGTGGTGCTCGAGCGCTAGCGCACCACGTGTCGGCATGTGGGCGCTGGGCGCTTGAGCGTTGGGCGCTCGAGCGCGAGCGCACTACATGTCGGCACGTGGGCGCTTGAGCGCAGGGCGCTTGAGCGCAGGGCGCTTGAGCGCTAGGCGCTTGAGCTTGAGCGCGACGTGTCGGCACGTGGGCGCTGGGCGCTCGAGCGCCAGCGCACCACGTGTCGGCACATGGGCGCTGGGCGCTCGAGCGCTGGGCGCTCGAGCGCTAGCGCACCATGTGTTGGCATGTGGGCGCTGGGCTCGTACGGCATATCATCTGACAATCCTCAAGTCATAAGTGCGAATCAATTATCAATATAAAGCTCGTACGGCAAATCATCGTACGGCATCCCAATAGCTGGGTACGGGTCAATATCATATTTATCTCATCAATTATCTGGTATCCTCATCATCATATCACATAATCTGGGGTACTGATCTAAGTCTAGTACAACTGATACCATCAATATACCGCGTGTGTAAACACACGTCCAAAGGCCCGCTAGAGATCACATGTCGTATCCCAAATACGAATCACATCATGTCACCGATCTCACGGCATAATGCCCAATATCATCGACTCATCTCCAAAGTCATCCACTATCCATCATCATCACAGTATAAGTATAGCAAATCAACATGTGTGTGCGTGTGGGTGTAAACCTATCCTAGGGTTCGCATCTAGGAACTATTCTAGTTTACTTCTAACCCTATCACATCTAACGCATCTCAAATAATCCACGGCACTATACTATCATATATATAATATATACATATAATATACCAACTTCGGACTGCGGGGGTGCTATACGCCATCCACCCGACTTCCCCCGTAGATATAATCTACTCACCTTGCGTCTTCATTTGTCGACGTCGCCACGCGCTTGCTTGTCGTCCCGAAGTCTTCATGGGGTACCTACACATCAACGTATCGCAAATGCGTATTAAAACCAATTCAAAACTAAAACAGCATACGAAACCCAAAACGATACGTTAAGGCCTATAGGTTAGAACCTATGGACAACGCCTTTAAAACCATCAATCAATCCTCGATATCGTCGTATAAACGCCAAGTATTCGAGGTAAAAGGCAATACGCAAATTCAGAATTAAAAATACGGAATACGGAAACACGAATCCAAAACAGCAACTAAGGAAATAGGCTCCAGATTTCACCCTAGGTCAAATTAGACAAATCTACACATGCCAGGGGTCTAATCTACAGATAAGGAGACACCAAAACCAAAACGAGCCAAAATGGTGCAGGTATGGCCGCAAATTGCGGCCAATGGGGTTAAATTTGCGGCCGGGTTAAGGGGTTAGGGGCTAGGGTTCTGGTGATAGCTTCCTGGGTGCCTGCACATGTCACTGTCCAACCAAAATAATTTTCGGAGTCTCGGGGTAATAGCAGATTCAATATAACCTCCACAGATTTTACAAATTTTCTGATATCGGTTTCTAAATCCGTATTCCGGGTTTCAAGTCTCAGGTTTAGGTCTCAATTCCTACACTAGGGTGTTTGTATAGCCTCTACTGAGCTCAATTTCCCATCATAACCCAAATTTCCTCAAACCCTAACTAGGTTTTTCCTTAAGTCACCAAAATCATACAATATCGGTTCAATCATAACATAGGGGTATAAGTAATGCAAAACTAAGCTAATGGTCCAGAAAAATACCTCATTTGGCAACTCAAGAATTTTCTTGAGTTGCCCCTAGTGGCCAAAATCCTTGCTTTCTTGGTTCAATGTGTAGATCTTGAGCTTGTGCACACTTTTAATGAAATGGAGATAGGGTTTTGGTGATGTTTTGAGATGATTTGAGGGCTTGAAGAGAGGAGGGAGGACTAGGGCAGTAGCTCAGCTGAGAATGGAGAGGGAGAGATGAGGGAAATGAGAGGGAAAGAGAGAAAGATCCATGATAAAAAAAAACCCGTGCCTCATAAATGCACATGTCCCCTTCTTTTCCTTTTCTTTTTCTTTTCTAATTCTCTCAAAATTCTCTCACTCAAATAGTAACCCCAAAACAAACATGGTGGAAAATGCACAAGTGTAAGAAAAATGATACGTGCATGTTTTGCACAATATTGCTAAAAAGCCGATTAGCGATTTTTTATCGCGATTAGCACTAAATTAGCATATAAATGATCTTAAAAACTTAAAAATGACATAATTCCATAAATTTCCCTATTTTAGAATTTTCCATAATTTTTCCAAATTTTTCTGTATTTAATTATACCAAAATATTAAAATATTCAATAAAATAATATTAAATTATAAAATTTCCCAAAAATAATTTTTTTTTTAAAATGTTACAAATGCTCATGTGGTTCCCCCGCAAGCCTCAGTCGACAGTGTGAGGAACTACCCCGCCAGTTTGGCTCCGTTATCATCCACCCTGCCGGAAGCGCTCATCTGGCAGAAATCCCGGCAAAACAGATGACCAAGCCGGTCTCAAAGGGCAAGAGGCCGAATGTTGTGATCGCTAAGGCACCACAATCGAAGCTTAAGACGGTGTCTGAACGACTCTCTGGCGCTCCAGCTGGGGGCAAGACTTCCGGTACGAAGGGCAACATTAAATGTTGCGGATGAGCTCAGGCGATGACTCCAACAAATGCACAATCGAGCGTATCTCCAAAATCCTCCATCGCCCGGTCTTCGGCGTCTTCCCAAAGAGCCAAATTCTGCCCGGTGCTTAAAGCAGAAAAGTTAAGGCAGAAGCGGCTCAGGTATCGAGCCAACAAGAGGGCCAGGACTTCGGCCAAGTGGAGTCTTGTGAGGTTCCGAAAGCAGGGTTACTCCGCGACGACGGCTGAGTCGGCCGTAAAAATCCGCAATTCCTTCGAACCTCTGAAGTGGGTTCAGAAAAATGCCATGACCGCCAGAATCAAGAAGAGAGCAGTCCGAACGTCTTTACAAAGAGACATATCCCGGCCCCAACAGAAAAAGTATGACACTGTCTCTTCAAGAGTCTATCAGGCGCTCTGTGCCATACGAAAGCAGCGGGGCAAACCCAGAAAAGAAGCGCCAGCACCATTCAAGAACCTGATCAGGCCAGCCGCCTTCAATCGACTGCCCGCTACCAAAACAGGGGGGTCAAGACAGCGATCTGTGAAATCAGCCGCCGATGATAAAAAGACGGCCGGATATATTATCCATACGGTCTATATGGCGGGCGGGCTGTTAGTGTATATGCCCTAGAGGCCATTACTGTATCATACTAGCTTGTATATTACTTAATGGAAGCTTGGGATATTCACAGTTGTATATACAATCTTGCTCAAAATGGTAGTATGCTACTTGGTTTGTCTCTACTTCAATATGTGCATGTGTTTCTTTTAGCATATCGCTTATACATATTAGTAGAGCCCTTAGGATCTTTGCTTGATTACCAGCGTTGTGATGGCAGTCACACTCGTGGGGGCTGGGTAATCCATAAGCACATCCTTATACAGGTCCCTAGTCGTTGGACTGTCGAGACAGGGCATCGATACTCTGGAGTAGACTAACGTATGCGCTTCTCATCCCAGCGGGGGAGACGGTCTGTCCCACAGCCGTCAGTACGTCGTACTTGAGATAGTATGCGGGTGCTCGTTAGGTTACGAGTACACTGGATAGGACTCGTTGGGAACTGTTGGTTGGTATTATACCTATCGTCAGTTATCAGTTCCCAGGTGACATGAGTACAGCTTAGTCCGCTGACTTGACACTGTCACTTCGCCTCGAGTGTGTTCCCACTGTACTTAGATTACTACCCTACCACGGCTCAAAGGAGTCGTGCAAACAGGTAGTAGTTGGGTGCAGTCCCGAAGCACTTAGAGGCAGTGACGGTTAGACAGGATTCGTCTCTCCCGGTATTGGGGGTTGACATCGCGCTGTGTCTAGGAGAGCCATTACACGAGTAGTCCCTGGCCAGGGCAAGCGAGATATACTGGTAGGTTTCCAGTGTTATCTCAGGGTGTTCTGGGCTACACTCCGACACGACTTGTACCGCTATTAGGGGACTGACGTTTACCGCCCCCCTAGGCCCGCCATGCGATGTATCAGACGAACAGACCGGACTGTATGGAGACTGTCACATACAGGCTCAGTAGGAGTTCAGATGGGGTCACCTCGTCAGTCTTCTTATCGGCATCTACCTGGGGACCGTTACGTACAGCTAGTGCCGCTTACGGTCTGTGGTTAAACCCACTGCAAGCGTAGTGTCGAGTCTTTAGAGTCTCACACAGAGAGCTATTCGCCTTTAGGCAAAATGAGTAGAGATCGCATGGTTTTGCGACAGGGTTCGTTCACATCCGCGCACTTGTGCACATTTGCTGTCCGGACAGCTTATACTAGCGGGCTTTGGTTTAAGCCAGATCCTAGTATATGATTTGGGATTGGTTTTATCTCTTTGTATTCGTGTTCCTCGGATCACGAATACGGGTGCGTATGCACAGTTGATTGAGACAGAGGGAGAGGACTTTGATTAGGGTTAATGACCATTGTCATTTTATTAACCCTAATGCTTATGTGTGTATTATGATTAATTGATATTAGTTAAATATAATTGTGCATGGTTAGGGTTGTTGACTATTTGACTATCTTGACTTGTTGACCTAGGTTGACACTTTGACCATCATCATTCCATATAAAAGATGCTCTTTGATCCTTGCAATTTGCATTAAATATGAAATGATAATGATCATGTCTTGATTAAGCCATGACAATTATCTTGCTAATTATCAATTTACATAATTCACACATATATGTGAGAATGGTTCTTTATTCTTATTCTTTCTATCATATTGATTCTCTCTCCTCATCTTCCTCTCTCTCAAGCTCTCCCTTCTCATGTGTTGAGAAACACTTGAGCTTGAGTTAAACCTCTCCAAAGTAATATCTACTCTCATCTAAGGTTCTAGGATTAGCACTTCTAGCACCTTAGTTACTTCTAGCTTGAAGTTGAAGCCAAAGGTTGAGGCTCTCGGGTGGATCCTTTTTCGACTAGAGAAGACGACTGATCTCTTTCTTCCACTCCAAGGAGCAAGGAGAGAAGGACATAAAGCCCAAGGTATAACTTTTCTTCCATATAGCTAAATCTAGTTAGCTTTTAGTTAGTTTTTGTTTAGCAAAGATCCTCCTTAAGCTAGTCCATGTTGCCTAGTTCAAAAAAAATCCGATTTTTATTCCGTTTTCCGCCTCCCCGTAAGAGCCGGGGTGGGCAACGTGGACTTACAGTGGTATCAGAGCCTAACTAAACATAAACTAGCTAGTTAGTAAAGTGTATAGAAGTTCGATTGGAAAAATCGCAAAACTAAAACATCAAAACCCTAAGTTTCTGTTGTTTTTTTTTCTGCTCAAAAAATAAAAAAAATCATACTTCAAATATCGGCTCAGGGTTTTGTCAAGAAGCACACCAAAAACGGTCCAGTGAACAGTTCAAAGCGCGGCGGTTCCACGGCAAAAGCATGCCTATTGCCGTAGAACCACGGCCGTTTTGACTCCTTAATGGACCGAGTTTGGTGCAGTATTCCTCTGTTAAGGTTTTGGGATTTTTAAGATGGTTTATTTCTGCCCAGATTTTCCAGAAAAGAAATTTGTATTTGGGGTGCCTATAAATCCGTATTTTTTTATCGAACTTCACTACACTTTGACTAATGGGTTATATCTGTGATGTTTATATGTATTGAACGTCTGCTAATCGCTATACGTCGATTATGGGGGTTATACATATCTGTGATCTGTGTTTGTTGATGGTATGCGTATATGAATGCGTTGGATTGTCGCGGGTGAATAGCCGGGGGGTTTTGTGAGACGAGAGTTTTCTTTTCTTTCAATTCATGTAACATGTAAATTGATGTAATATTATTTTTATGGCCGCACAACCGGGTCGGGGTTATAGCCGTCATTGTATAATTTTTTTTACTGTTTTTGCTCCTAGGATAGACCCGTGCACAAACTACCGGGTATCTCGAAGTGCCGAGTGGCCTATTCACGGAGTTGAGGGAGGTTGCTTCGCTTTGGGTACTTGGCGGGTAGTTTGCCGCACCCGTAGGGGTCTTGGGTGGGGTATTGGCTATTCACCGCGACCGTGTAATCCGTTTTTCGTTGCAGGCTCGAACGGATTGCGGATTCCTAGTATATCCAATGTATTCATCTGTAATCTGTAATGGCTATCATTGCTATATATCTATATACGATAACTATTTAGGCGTTGCTTATGTTTTACAGCCGTGCTAGCCCAGCCCCCGCTCTGTCGTTAGTTAAGTAACCTAACGGGTGATGACGAGGCCCCGTGGCGAATGCGAATGGCATAAGCGTACGTTATATTTTGGTTGTTTTCTGCAATGGTAGGATTAAATGATGGGGCGCATTAAAAGAACTAATGCAAGAAAATAAACCAAGTAAAAGTCGATTGGAACACTTTGAAAACCACTCGGTTCTTTTCAAAACCAAACTTTTAAACGCGGAGCTTGAACCACTCCTTTTAAAAGCTATCCCGTTCCATCGATTATATCAAGTTCACTACGTTCACGGTTTCGCCAAAACCATTCGTAGCCCTCCGTCATTTCGTATGGACATTCAATAGTATTCAAGCTATGTTCGTTGACCTTCATCAAGGCATAATGATTGGTAGCTGTTGGGTGTTCATATGTAGCATAGATAGATGCGTTGGTTTGGGACAGTCGTATTACCTTGTTGACCTTCGTCAAGGGTATGTACGGGTGGGTTCAAATTAACCTGGACAATGACGGGTAGAACTTGACATGTGACTTATGATTTGTTGACCTTCGTCAAGGTCATAAGAGCATGGGGCAAAAATCCACATCGGGAGTTTCAAAAGTACTGAAACTTGCTAGCGCTGCATACCATTTGGAGTGTGATGATTCTGGTAGGATTCCTTCAGTTTTGTCACGCGATGATATTTGGATCCCGATCCTACAGTGAGTATATGCTACTCCGCGGGAACTTTCTCACTTAACGATCAATGCTATAAACCTAGTAGGTGTCTAGAAAGGTGTTAGCGGGGCCATCCTCCCTCGAAAGCGGTTACTTAATTAAGGAACTTCGCGAAAGCGTTGGAAAACCTCCCTCGAAGTACCGACACTGCCCTGGCTGAACGGTTAAGCAAGTATTGTACGGTGAGATTGATCCCGGCTAATTCTTCCTTTATGGTTTGAAGAGGGATTCGAGAGACAGTGGGAGCCATCCTGTTTAGATAAATTAAAAACCAATCTAAACTTGCAAGAGCATCATGCTAAATGTTTTCTTCTCTCTCTCTTAATTGCAGCAACCCAATGACCGCACCTAGGTTACATCTAGATAATAAAATGACTAAATCGGACTGTTATGACTGGCAAAGGTCTGTCCAGATGTCCATTGCCCATGACAAGCTGGGACAGCCCTTAACTAATCCAACCCCTGCCGTCTCAGGTCCAGCTTCCCCTGTCACGGATATTCATATCCATAGGACATCGGAAAAAGACTGTGCGAAAGCCAAGTGCCTCGTGTTAGCCTCAGTTGATGGTGCATACCAGAGGCAGCACGAGAAGATAGACTCAGTTTCTATCTTCCTCCATAACAAAGATTTATATGGAGAGCAATCTCGTATCGCAAGATATGAGACCTCGAACGAATTGCTTCCAGCGAGGTTGGCTATCGGGTCATCTATAGGGGGCAACGTCCTTACAGAGACCAGCTCTTTTGAGCTCACGGACCTGAAGACCACGTTGAAGAACGGGTCAGATACTGACTTAGTTCAACAGTCTCTACCTACTACCCTGAAGGAAACCAGGAAAGTAGAAAGAAAGGGAAGGGCAGAAGTTTCGGGAATGGATATAGTGAAAAAGGGACGTTCCTATTGTTACGGGAATGAACATGGGCAGAAGGATTGCAGGGCTTGCAAAGCCAGTAGCCAGAATTCGAAGCATGTTGTGGCTTCGGCTTCGGGTGTGTTTGTAATAGAGAACTGTATGTCAGTTAACCCTACTTCCTGGGTATTGGATACCGGATCAGGATCTCATATCTATAATTCGTTACAGGCTCTGAGAAACCGTAGGGTTATCAGGAAAGGTGATATGACTCTCAGGGTTACTAACGGAATGAGCATGTATGCTGAATCCGTAGGGGAATATCATCTAGGACTGACAACTGGGCAGATATTGATTCTGCGTAACTGTTTTTATGTACCAGGTGCGACTTGTAATATCATATATGTATCCTTAATTTCTAAGGAAGGATATGATTTTACTTTTGTAAGCGATGTAGTCAACATCCACCTAAATCAAGTTCTGATTAGGTCAGGTACATTACAAAACGGGATATACGTATTGAATCAAGCTCAGCTCTTCAGTGTCCAGAACACACTTAAAAGAAAGTCTCCGGAAACAAATCAAGCTTTCTTATGGCATTGTAGACTGGGTCACATTAATGAAACACCGTTAACAAAGTTACATAAAGAGGGATACTTGAATCCGTTCAAGTATCAGTCTTATGCCACTTGTGAATCTTGTCTCATGGGAAAGATGACAAAGACTCCGTTCACTGGACACGGAGAAAGAGCAAGCGAGCTCTTTGGACTCATACACAGTGATGTGTGTGGTCCAATGTCTACACATACGCGAAGTGGTTATTCATACTTCATTACTTTCACAGATGATTTCTCTAGGTATGGGCATCTCTTCTTGATGAAGCACAAATCCGAGGCCTTTGAGAAATTTCAAGAATACAAGAATGAAGTTGAAAAACAAACAGGCAAAAGTATCAAGACACTGAGATCTGATCGAGGTGGTGAATACTTGAGTGCCGAGTTTCTGGGCTACTTAAAAGTGAATGAAATTCTTTCTCAGCTTACTCCTCCATACACACCACAACACAACGGTGTATCGGAAAGGCGGAATTGAACCCTATTGGATATGGTTCGTTCCATGATGAGTAAGGCTGAGTTGCCGCGATCTTTCTGGGGTTATGCGCTAGAAACGGCTGCATATCTCTTGAACAAGGCTCCAACCAAGACTGTGCCTACCACCCCATATCAAATGTGGAGTGGGAAGAAACCCTGTCTCAAGTACCTTAAGACATGGGGATGTCCAGCTTTTGTAAAAAAGCAGCATGCGGACAAGCTCGAGGCACGCTCAGTACTGTGTAAGTTTGTGGAATACCCAAAGAACTCCATGGGGTATCTTTTCTATTCCGCAGAGGAACCAAAGGTTTTTGTTTCTCAGCATGCCCACTTCTTGGAAACTGAATTTTTAAAAAATCAGATAAGTGGGAGCGCAATAGAACTGGAAGAAATTCCAGAACCACAAACTATTACTGAAAGCTTGAAGGAACCAGAAGTTTCAAGAGAACCGGACATCCCAGTGCCACTCCGCAGGAGTAGTAGGCAATCTCATCCGCCCGAGAGATACTACGGTTTTCTCATAGACGGGGATAGAGAGGATTGCACTATGGATTATGGTGAGCCTACTAGCTTCCAGCAAGCCATTCAGAGCGGCGACTCGGTAAAATGGCTGGATGCAATGCGGGCCGAGATGGAGTCCATGTACACCAACAAAGTTTAGACTTTAGACTTTGCTCCAGAAGGGGTAAAACCCGTAGGCCGCAAATGGATCTTCAGAAAGAAGATTGGTGTAGATGGGCAGGTTGAGACCTATAAAGCTAGACTTGTTGCAAAGGGTTTTCGTCAAAGACTTGGTTTGGACTATGACGAGACCTTTTCTCCAGTGGCTATGCTGAAATCCATTCGGGTCCTTCTTGCCATTGCTGCCTTCTACGATTATGAAATCTGGCAGATGGACGTAAAGACGGCTTTCCTAAATGGAAATTTGGAAGAGTGCGTCTATATGGATCAACCAGAAGGATTCATTCAGAGTGGGAGCAGCGGTAAAGTGTGCAAGTTGCTAAAGTCCATCTATGGACTTAAGCAGGCATCGCGGAGTTGGAACATCTGCTTTGATGATACTGTCAAAGAATTCGACTTTATCAAAAACCCAGATGAACCATGCATTTACAGTAAGATTGTAGGGAGAACTGTCGTATTCCTCGTCTTGTACGTGGATGACATTCTCCCAATAGGAAATGATATTCCTATGCTACAGTCAGTCAGAGGATTCTTGTCGCAGAGGTTCTCCATGAAGGACCTGGGCGATGCCAACTACATTCTAGGGATCCAGATCTATCGTGATAGATCTAAGAGGATGTTGGGACTTTCACAGTCAAGGTACATCGACACCATACTGAAAAGATTCAGTATGGAAGATTCCAAGCGCGGTAATTTACCAGCTTGTCACGGGATCACCCTCTCCAAAGAGATGTCTCCCAAGACTGATTTGGAAAGGGATCGCATGTCTATTATACTCTACGCTTCTGCGGTAGGCTCTATAATGTATGCGATGTTATGTACCAGACCAGATGTAGCATACGCATTGAGCGTTGTAAGCCGGTATCAGTCAAACCCAGGGGAGAAATACTGGATAGCGGTAAAGAACATTCTCAAGTACCTGAGAAGGACTAAGGAGATGTTCTTGGTATATGGCGGAAAAGACCTCCAGCTCGAGACCTTTGCTGACTCCAGCTTCCAGAGTGACAAGGATGACTCCAAGTCCATGTCGGGTTATGTCTTTACCCTCAATGGAGGGGCGGTTTGCTGGAAGAGTTCCAAGAAGGAGACCGTTACAGACTCAACTATGGAAGCGGAGTACATAGCTGCTTGCGATGCCGCAAAGGAAGCTGTCTGGATGAAGAAGTTCCTCACGGAGCTTCAGGTGGTTCCTACCATTGTTGATCCAATACCGCTGTATTGCGACAACAACGGAGCTACCATCAGAAGTCCAGGCACATTTTGAGGCAGTTCCACCTGATCAGGGAGATCGTAGATCGCCGGGAGATCGAGGTGAAGAGAGTAAATACGGAGAATAACATTGCAGATCCACTCACGAAGGCCCTACCCCAGACTCAGTTCGAGCGGCTGATCGAGATGATAGGTCTTCGATACGCCAGTACATGGCCTTAGTGCAAGTGGGAGATTGTTAGTGTATATGCCCTAGAGGCCATTACTGTATCATACTAGATTGTATATTACTTAATGGAAGCTTGGGATATTCACAGTTGTATATACAATCTTGCTCAAAATGGTAATATGCTACTTGGTTTGTCTCTACTTCAATATGTGCATGTGTTTCTTTTAGCATATCGCTTATATATATTAGTAGAGCCCTTAGGATCTTTACTTGATTACCAGCATTGTGATGGCAGTCACACTCGTGGGGGCTGGGTAATCCATAAGCACATCCTTATACAGGTCCCTAGTTGTTGGACTGTCGAGACAGAGCATCGATACTCCGGAGTAGACTAGCGTATGCGCTTCTCATCCCAGCGGGGGAGACGGTCTGTCCCACAGCCGTCAGTACGTCGTACTTGAGATAGTATGCGGGTGCTCGTTAGGTTACGAGTACACTGGACAGGACTCGTCGGGAACTGTTGGTTGGTATTATACCTATCGTCAGTTATCAGTTCCCAGGTGATATGAGTACAGCTTAGTCCGATGACTTGACACTCGCCTCGAGTGTGTTCCCACTGTACTTAGATTACTACCCTACCACGGCTCAAAGGAGTCATGCAAACAGGTAGTAGTTGGGTGCAGTCCCGAAGCACTTGGAGGCAGTGACGGTTAGACATGATTCGTCTCTCCCGGTATTGGGGGTTGACATCGCGCTGTGTCTAGGAGAGCTATTACACGAGTAGTCCCTGGCCAGGGCAAGCGAGATATACTGGTAGGTTTCCAGTGTTATCTCAGGGTGTTCTGGGCTACACTCCGACATGACTTATACCGCTATTAGGGGACCGACGTTTACCGCCTTCTAGGCCCGCCATGCGATGTATCAGACGAACAGACCGGACTGTACGGAGACTGTCACATACAGGCTCAGTAGGAGTTCAGATGGGGTCACCTCGTCAGTCTTCTTATCGGCATCTACCTGGGGACCGTTACGTACAGCTAGTGCCGCTTGCGGTCTGTGGTTAAACCCACTGCCAGCGTAGTGTCGAGTCTTTAGAGTCCCACACAGAGAGCTATTCGCCTTTAGGCAAAATGAGTAGAGGTCGCATGGTTTTGCGGCAGGGTTCGTTCACATCCACGCACTTGTGCACGTTTGCTGTCCGGACAGCTTATACTTGCGGGCTTTGGTTTAAGCCAGATCCTAGTATATGATTTGGGATTGGTTTTATCTCTTTGTATTCGTGTTCCTCGGATCACGAATACGGGTGCGTATGCACAGTTGATTGAGACAGAGGGAGAGGACTTTGATTAGGGTTAATGACCATTGTCATTTTATTAACCCTAATGCTTATGTGTGTATTATGATTAATTGATATTAGTTAAATATAATTGTGCATGGTTAGGGTTGTTGACCATTTGACTATCTTGACTTGTTGACCTAGGTTGACACTTTGACCATCATCATTCCATATAAATGATGCTCTTTGATCCTTGCAATTTGCATTAAATATGAAATGATAATGGTCATGTCTTGATTAAGCCATGACAATTATCTTGCTAATTATCAATTTACATAATTCACACATATATGTGAGAATGGTTCTTTATTCTCATTCATTCTATCATATTGATTCTCTCTCCTCCTCTTCCTCTCTCTCAAGCTCTCCCCTCTCATGTGTTGAGAAACACTTGAGCTTGAGTAAAACCTCTCCAAAGTAATCTCTACTCTCATCTAAGGTTCTAGGATTAGCACTTCTAGCACCTTAGTTACTTCTAGCTTGAAGTTGAAGCCAAAGGTTAAGACTCTCGGGTGGATCCTTCTTCGACTAGAGAAGGTGACAAGGTGATCTCTTTCTTCCACTCCAAGGAGCAAGGAGAAAAGGACATAAAGCCCAAGGTATAACCTTTCTTCCATATAGCTAAATCTAGTTAGCTTTTAGTTAGTTTTTGTTTAGCAAAGATCCTCCTTAAGCTAGTCCATGTTGTCTAGTTCGATAAAAATCCGATTTTTATTCTGTTTTCCGCCTCCCCGCAAGAGTCGGGGTGGGCAACGTGGACTTACACGGGCGCCCCAGCGACAACCTTCGCAGCAAAAGCAAGGAAGGGGCCACCACATCCCAAGCCCAATCTGGCTTGAATGTGGTTGTCGCTTCCCAAGAACAGCCGCCTCCGCCGGATGATGAAAACCCCCTCGAGGAGGAAGATAGGCAGAAAGACCTCTCGGTCTATGCAGAGTCGAGATCGGACAGCGAGGAAGAGCCGACTTTCCGCCCCAGGACCGCAGAGCAAGAGCTGCTTCGAGAGCTTCAAAAACAGCTTAAGAGCAAAGATAAGGAGATGGCCAAGCTCTATTCGAAAATCGACAACCTAACGAACGTTGTGATGTAGCTTACGGCTCAAATTGCTCGAGCGCCTCCCAATCAAGCAAAAGTCGCTACTAATCAGCCGGGTGATGACAATCCGAAGCAGCCAATGCCTGTTCCTTTGGGTCTAAGACTGGTCGAGCCGCACAAAAGCCGGCCACATTCCGCTTCTGGGGACGCCTTGCCCCCAGATAGCACTATCCCGCTAACACAAGATCGGATAATGGATTTGGTCACCAGAAAAGTTAAAACATTGGTGGCTGAAGCTGAAGCTCAGAAAGAAATTGGCAATAGTGGGCGGCCATATCCCGTACAGTACGATCTGATCGAGTTCCCGAGCGGCTACGTCATTCTTAAGTTCGGAAGATTTGACGGAATGGGAATGCAAATCAGCACGTCGCCCACTTCAAAGCCTCGTGCAGAAATACAGGAGGCAATAACGCGCTCCTTCTTCATCGGTTTGTCAACAGCCTAACCGGTGTCGCCTTCGACTGGTACGCGAGTATACCAGACGGGTCCGTCATTACCTTTTCCCAAATGGAGTCTCTGTTTCGGCAAAGGTTCATGAGTGTCAGTGATAAAATCTCCATTGCCGACCTTGTGAGGACCAAGCCGGGGAAGAATGAAAGCAACACCGACTTTATCGCCCGATGGCGTAATCTCATAGTCAAGTGCGAACCGCCGCTGGAGCAGGACCAGTCCGTCAGCCTTCTCATCGGGAACCTCAGCAACTGGATGGTCCCGTTCTTGTGTACAGCAGGCCTCAAGACGTTTCAAGAGCTAACCAAGAAAGTCCAAATGCTGGAACACTCGAAGCAAGAGTCTACCTCGGACTCTCAAAGAGACAAAACTTGGAAAAGCAAGCGGGACGACAGCCGTAGAAGCGGGAGTTCTAGCAGTACCAATGTCTTCAATGCATCCGACAATGAAGAAAAGCAAAAGGCGGGCGAATCCAAAACCAACCGGTCTCGAAAGCCAGTGCTGGGAGGAGAAGGGCCTTCCCTAGAGGAGAAAAAGAAAAAAGTTTACTCTTTCAGGAGGGACAAGGTCTGCAAGATAATTAAAGATGCCTTGAACAACGGCCTACAATTGCCGGAGTCAAAAAGACCTCAAGAAGCAAAAATGACCGACAATCCTCTGTATTGCCCGTACCACCGAGTAGTGAGCCATGCGATCGAGGATTGCTATATCTTCAAAGACTGGGTCGAGAAGAAGTACAAGGCTGGAGAGATCGAGCTGTCCAAAAGTGTGTTGGTGAACAATCAAGTTGCAACCACCAACTTTATACAGACAGAAGCTGAAGCCTTCTGGGAGCAGACAGCCGAACCCACTGCCCTGAGAAATGAGACCGACTCACCGCAGCCTCCTTGGAGTAAGCACATATCTAAAAAGACGAAGAAGATGCTAAAGCTGCTTCAGAAAGAGCCCAGGACGGAATGGGAAGGACAGAAGAATCCTACCAGCCCATCTGCCAATGCGGCTCCATCAGGCTCAAAATCCAAGAAGCTCAAGAAGAAGAAAAGTGCAACTCGGCGCGAAAAAGAGTCTGCAGGGAGATCGACCATTCAAAAATATATCGATTCTCTCAAAGATTATGAACAGAAGGACAGAACTCTGATTCAATTGAAGGAGTTCTTCCCTGTACAAGCGGCTGAAATTCTGGAGGAGTTAGAAGAAGACTCCAATGAAGAGATCCCAGTAGTGACCTACTACGCCATCCATCTTGGCAGCGACTCTGAGGAGGAGCTCTATTTTCCTGAAGAGGACGAGGAGCTCGCCACAAAGGCCAATCAAATCCAGCTCAGAAGCGGCAGGGATTTACCGCCAAATCAAGGCAATGCCCCAAAAGGGAAGGAAAAACAGGTGACTAATGATGAAGATGGCAGAGAATCGGCTGATGAAAACTCAAGTCCTTCCTCGGTGGACTATAATGTCTTGCCTCATCTCCGGAAGGTTCCGTCTCTCCTGAGCATCTACGATGCCTTGATCCTATCTAAGGAGCTTAGAGATGTTCTCATTCACGCTCTACAGAACCCCGAGCGGTATCAGGCTCACTTTGCGGATATTAATATGAAAGAAGCCCAGTACGCTCTGCATGTCGCCGCAGTCACGTTTAAGGATGAAGACTTGCTACTGGGAACGGCTGAGCATAATCGGCCGCTTTACGTGACCGGGTACAGCGACAGAGATCAGATTAATCGCATATTGATTGATCCGGGGTCCTCAGTGAACATCATAAACATGCGAACTCTGAAGAGTTTGTCGATAGACGTCCGACACCTGTCAAGGGAAAGGATTGTCATTCAAGGCTTCAACCAAAATTGCCAGCAAGTTCTGGGGTCTATAGCTCTGTCAATCAAATTTGGGGATCTGCAAACTGAAGCTAAGATATACGTGATCGACGCCGACACGTCTTATAAGATTCTTTTGGGGCGGCCATGGCTCCACGATTACGGCATCATTCCGTCAACTCTCCATCAATGCATGAAGTATACTAAAAACGGCGAAGAAAGACGCATTGACGGAGACATCCAGCCGTTCAGTGTGCATGAAGTCCGATATGAAGATTCTCGGTACTTTATGAACCACCAAAATGCTAAGCCACAACAGACTGAGGATAGAGCGGCCCCAAGACTCAAAGGAAAATCCGAGCCGGCTGTCACTTTCAAAAGCAAAAACACCCAAGTGCGCCCGCATTTCGGTAGCAACACTGATGAGTCCGACGTTGGAAGTCCGTCCTTCCGTAAAACTCGCCCTCATTTCGGTAGCGATACGGACGAATCTGTTACTGAAGCCCCATCTAGCAGCAAAGTCCGCCCTCATCTTGGCAGCGACACTGAAGAGTCGGAGGAAGAGGACCTGTCGTGCGACAGCTGTGCAGATTGGACCCCCATGCCACAAGAGAAACTACAAGAGACCTTCGAAATTGCAGAAGGGTCACTAGCCATCACAAGGGTGCCGAAACGGATGTGTAAAGAGCTCGATGCATTGTCAGTCTCTACCGTGGACCGCTGAAAACTTTCTACGTTCCCAGGAGGAAAAGTGGACAGAAGGGCATCCTGTTTTACGGGTCAAATCCTGTTGTGCACCCGGACGATTTGTCTGTCGCGTGCCTTCCATATGAGAGAGGCATAAGAGCCGCCCTCAATCCCAGATATTATGTGCCCGAGATGCGAGAATACTTTAAAAAGTGCGGATGCCGGTTATATCAAACGGAGTCCGAAGCAAAGTTTTACGAAGGGCTATGGCATCCACCTCAGGTCCGAGCACTCATCGATGGACGAATTCCAGATAGGCGGGGCATGGGTTTCATCCGGCCTGATTCTAAGGCATGCTATATGACCCATATTGGGGAAGCCAGCGAAGAGTCAAATGATGAAGATGAGCTAGCCGAGCTAGAAAAAGCTCCTCAAGAGCTTGAAGATGGCGGACAAGCAACCTTTGACGAGCTAACCGAGATTGACTTAGGAACGCCCGATAATCCAAGGCCGACCTACATCAGCTCACTCTTGTCAGAGGAAATGAAAGAACAGATAATCGCCCTGCTGCATGAGTTCGTCGACTGTTTCGCGTGGACGTACAAAGAGATGCCTAGCCTTTCCCCTGAAGTGGCCGTGCATAAGCTGGTTATATCTCCTGATGCTAAGCCAGTCAAACAAGCTCCTTGAAGAATGAGAAGGGAATTGGAAGAAAAGGTCATCGAGGAAACCAAGAAGCTCATCGATGCTGGCTTCATCAGGGGAGAGAAATATGCGGACTGGATCGCATGCATAGTCCCAGTGAAGAAGAAAAATGGGCAGATCCGAGTTTGTGTCGATTTCAGGGACCTCAACAAGGCATGTCCTAAAGACGACTTCCCGCTACCGGTCATGGATATGATGGTCGATGACATCTCGAATTACGAGTTGTTCACCTTTATGGATGGCTCGTCTGGATATAATCAGATCAAGATATCGCCTGAGGATGAGAAACACACAGCATTTCAAACCCCGATCGGAATATATTGCTACAAGGTGATGCCGTTGGGACTGAAGAACGCAGGTGCTACATATCAAAGGGCAATGACCAATATCTTTGATGACCTAATTCATAAGGTCGTCGAATGTTATGTTGATGATCTGGTCGTCAAGACTAAAGCCAAGGCCGATCACATCCAAGATCTTAGGACCGTTCTCACCAGACTGAGCGAGTACGATATGAAAATGAATCCTTTAAAGTGCACTTTTGGCGTGTCATCGGGAAAATTCCTAGGCTTCATAGTCCGACATCGAGGGATCGAAGTTGACCCATCAAAGATAAAGGTCATCATGGAGATGCCCCCTCCAAAGAGCCTGACACAGCTAAGATCTTTTCAAGGCAAGCTTGCTTATATATGGAGGTTTATCTCAAATTTATCGGGGAAGATGTAGGCCCTTCGCAAAGCTCATGAAGAAAGAAGCTCCTTTTATCTGGGATGCCGAATGTCAAGCAGCGTTCAAAATCATCAAACAATACTTGTAGCACCCTCCAGTGCTGGCCGCTCCCATTCCAAATAAACCGCTGATTCTCTACACTGCCGCGCTAGATGAGTCACTCAGTGCGCTCCTTGCCCAGAATAACGAGGAGGGAAAAGAAAATGCCCTCTGCTAGCTTAGTCGAACTCTAGTCGGGGCGGAACACAACTATTCCCCAATCGAAAAGCAATGCCTAGCTCTGATATTTACTATGAAGAAGCTGAGGCACTATCTGCTCGCTCATCGGGTTATGCTGATCTCCAAGGTCGACCCGCTCAAACACTTGATGACCAAAGCAAGCCTAGCCGGCAGAATGGCAAGATGGGCTGTCATGCTACTTGAGTTTGACATAGTTTATACTCCTCAGAAAGCGGTAAAAGGGCAAGCTCTTGCAGAATTTCTCGCTGCTCATCCCATACCAGAAGGGTCACCACTCAATTGCGAATTACCCGACGAACAAGTGCTGCTCCTCGAGAATGACGAGCCATGTTGGGAGCTCTACTTCGATGGGAACTCATCGATAAGGACCTCCAGTAAATCAAGGGTCCCGGAGATAAAAGCAGGGATAGGATTGGTGTTCATCACGCCATCAATGGGAACCCTACGGCATTCTTTTGCTCTCATCGAGCCTCGCACAAACAATGAGGCCGAGTATGAAGCTCTGATAGCTGGTTTGGAGCTCGCCATAGAAATGGAAATCCTTCGGCTACGGGTTTTTGTCAACCAAGTAAGCGGCGACTATAAGATATATAAACCCGAGTTAGCTAGGTACAGAAGCCGGGCGGTGGAACTCATGAAACGGTTCATTCACATTGAACTAATGAGATTCCCCAGAGCGTTGAACGGAAAAGACGACATACTCGCTCGCCTAGCCAAGGAGCTAGCTGATCCTGACATGGGCGAAATTCTGATCACGGTCAGGAGACGGAAAATTCTACCCCTTGTCTCTCTACGAGAAGAGGAAAGCGCGGAACAGAAGAGCAGTCCCGCCGAAGAAGCTTCGATCGTTCAAGACGAGCTCGATTGGAGAGAACCCTTCATAGAGTACTTCCGATACGACAAGCTGCCCGAAGGAAGATCTGCTAGGGTTCAGCTGAAGAAGAGAGCTCTCCGATACGTGTTTGTAAATGACACGCTATACCGCAGGTCATATGACCAACTCTGGCTTAAGTTCCTGTCATCGGCCGAAGCCCAAAAAGTCATGAAAGAAGTTCACTCAGGCGTTTGCGGTGGTCACCAATCTGGCCCCAAGATGTGACTTCAAATTAAACGGCTTGGGTATTACTGGCCCACCATGATACGGGATTGCGGAGAGCATGCAAAGAAATTTTATATCTGCCAAATTCACGGTGATTTCATTCACAAGCACCCCAAATCGTTGCATCCTACGGTGGCGTCGTGGCCCTTCGAAGTCTGGGGAACTGACATAGTTGGACCAATTGATCCTCCGTCATCCAAAGGCCACCGGTTCATATTGGCCGCAACTGACTATTTCTCCAGATGGGCCGAAGCTGTCCTGCTAAAAGAAGTCAAGACAGGAGATATTCTGACATTCTTCCAGCATAAAATTCTATACCGCTTCGTTACACCAAGAAGAATCATTTCTGACAACGGGCCTTCTTTCAAGAGATTCAAATATCGTTTTTCCTATACGTTTAGTTTGCGTGACACGTGTGATACGTGAGTGGGTTCTGTGTTCCAGCGTGATTGGGCACGTGACATAGCCAACCATGCTGCCTGTGGGTAAGAAGTATCCATCCACAGTCACATTACGGTTGTAAGGATATCAAGAACAAGATAATAAACTAATCTAATACATGTCCAAATCCATAATAACAAGAATCAATAAACAATAAGTGCGGAAGCTAATGATCCAATACAATGAATAAACAGTACGTCCCATAATGCGGGCTCACATCTGGAAATAAAAAGCAATAAATAAACTAAACCCTAAGAACTCACTGTTCAGCCTGCTGGCTGAAGTACTCCTGCTCGGTCGTCGACAAAGGTACGGAATCTGGGCCATGCAAAACCCAGACGTCAGCGCGTCATGATATCAAGTATATGGTATAAACATGGTAATAAGCAATGCAAGTATGAACATGAATAAAGCAGTAACAAGAAATAACAAGCAGGGTACTGTGCAATGGTGTCCAAACTGTCCTATCAGGTTTCTACTCTATAGTCTTTGAAACCAATTGATGAATCGTCGATGTAACTCAATAGTATCCCGTGCGTGCCCGGGACCACGGTCATGACCCTCGGGGCTGAATCCGAGACGTGCCGCTAAGCAGTAAAAGTAGGTAGTAGGATGGACGAGTAGTGTCAGCATCACCACTCCGGAGCTGGCCAAGCCCGTAAGACTGATCAGAACAAGTATCGAACTGTTGAGTTACAAGTCGGTTTCACCTTTGATTTCCCCATACCCCCAAGCTATGTATGTCAGGTCAGGTATTCAGTAGTCAAGGACTAATGCCAACACAAAATCCGGTAAGAGTAGGTCTGTCTGGATAGACAGCAGGAATGGTCAGGTTTGTTGGCATTAGGCATGAGATCAGGTAACAGGTAAAGCCATGGTACATCAGGTCAACCAGGTAATGTATAAAGGTGTCATGTCATGTCAAGAGTGTACGGTACCATGTCATGTCAAGTAGGAAGTGTAACAGGTCATGTCAGGAAGCACAAGATGTCATGTGGGTGCTCATAATCAAACTAACATAAACATGTGTATAAATAAACAAGCATGAGTACTATCAGAACAATAACTGGAACATGTAATATGATATGCCAATAGATATAATTTCAAGGATATGGATGCACAGTTATCGATTAGGGTTACATTTATAATAGGATACAATTTATTAAACATGGAGTGTTAATATCACATTATTATGTAGTGATGTGATCTATGGATGCAATTATATGCATCTTAAATGCGATGGATGCAAACGGGTATCCGAAAAGTTATAAAACTATAAAATGGTAATGTGGGATGTACAACTAAACAATATGTGATATAATAATATTAATATGGATAGCATATTCAAAGCGATTAGTAACTATAAAAGATGTATTGATTAATCATGCACAAGAAGGTTCCGTTCAGAAATTTAGCGTCACCCTAATTTGTAAAATAGCTTAAAAATAACAAATGTTCTCCAAAAGAGACGTATCTTATACCAAAACAAAGATAATTCAATAAGGTTTTCAGTTTTATAAGTATAAGCATCTCAGGTTATCCCTACAAAAAGTTATGAATATTCAAAGTTGAAAGTTTGCTGCTGGAATTTCCCTGGACAGCAGTTTAGAGACGTGTTCATTTGCATTTTACATTAATTAAACAATTTATTTTGCAAGTAAATATTTCATAGAGTTATAGTATTCTGAATTAGCTTCGTAACGAACTAAAGAACGTATCCTAATGATTTTTCTATGATTTATAATGAATTTTATAAGATAAGGTGTACAGTAAATTTCAGATTTGTCATATCTGATTTTTCAACGACATTTCATATGTAAACTATAAGATTTTCAAATGTATAATATTATAAAATGAAGATTATAAAAGTATATAGCATGTAGCAAGATTAACTTGCCTCGATGGGTCGCGAATCGGGAAAACGGAACGTTAACCGTCGGCGGGGAAAACTCGCGACGGCGCACGGTTCACGGAATGAACCCAAACGACGAACAAAGGAACCACACGGGTCGGGGTATCTCGCTGGAACGTCGAGAAACGTCACCGGCACGACGGAATTCCGGTAACAAAAGAACAGTTAAAAGAAATGAGAAACGAGACATGAAGCAAGAAGAGAAAAATGATAAAGAGAAGTACGAGAGAATATATAAGGGGTAAAGAGAGAGAGAGAAAGTGGAAAGAGAGAGAAGAAGGAGAGAGAGAAAGTGGAGAGAGAGAGAAGAAGGAGAGAGAGAAAGTGGGGACCACGGGGTTAAAGGGGAGGTTGCGATTGGCTGAGAGAATAAATTGAGAAGGATATAAAAGATTGTAAAAATATTATATGGTTAAATTAAAGATTTAAAAGATAGGTAATGAACAGTAAGATATCAGGTTAGTTAGAAAAATATATGTGATGGTTTTAATAATATTAAAATTTGGGATTTTGGCGCCAAATGAAACATTTCCAAATTGCGCCCGGGTTGGGTCCAAAAATTCGAAATTCAAATAATAGGATTTTAAGCGGGTTCCAAATTTTAAAATGAAATGTTTTATGATTAAAAAGCATACTCTCAAAACGGACACACGCACGTGCACGTAGCCATCCAAACTCGCCCGTTTCACTGAACGGGACGAGAACACAATGCACGGACGCTACCACGAGGCTAAGGGTGTCAAGTAGGCCAAGATGAATATTTTTTAATTTTATTTTAGATGCTAAAATTTGTTATATGCAGAATGACTTAGCCAGATAAAATTTTACAGTAAGACCCAAATAAGCAAGATAAATGAAATGAGTAATATCTAATGCTCAACCAATAACAGAAATAGTAGCATTGGGCTCGGTTGTTACATTATACCCAACTACAAAAAGAATTTCGTCCTCGAAATTCCAAGAATACAAAGATAGATAACTACAAGAAAAGGTGAGGAAACTTCTGCCGGATTTCATCTTCTCGTTCCCAAGTGGATTCTCCATGCGATCGATTACCCCAAGAAACTAGCACAAGAGGGGTAACCTTGTTCTTAAGAACCTTTTCTCTTCGATCCTTGATTTCCACTGGTCGCTCCTCAAAGGTTAGGTCCTCCCGTACGGTCAACTCCGAATGATCCAATACGTGGGTTTCATCTCGAACATACCTCCGTAGTTGAGACACATGAAACACATCGTGAACTCCTGCTAAAGACTGTGGTAACGCCAACCGGTATGATACTTCTCCAACACGCTCCAATATCTCGAAGGGTCCAACGAATCGAGAACCAAGCTTTCCCCGACTCCCAAAGCGAATCACCCCTCTAGTCGGTGATATCTTCAAGAATACCAAATCACCCACGGTGAACTCCAGAGATCTTCTTGACGTATCTGCCCAACTCTTCTGTCGGTCCTGTGCTGCCTTCATATGATTTCTGATAGGGTTAACCTTCTCAACTGTCTGCACAACCAAATCTGGTCCCAATAATCTTCGTTCACCGACATCGTCCCAACAAACAGGTGAACGGCATTTACGACCATACAAAGCTTCAAATAGAGCCATCTGAATAGTTGCCTGAAAACTGTTGTTGTAAGACAACTCCACCAAAAGTAGATGATCCTCCCAAGACCCCTTGAAGTCCAACCTGCATGTTCTCAACGTATCCTCAAGAGTTTGGATCGTTCTCTCCAACTGACCATCAGTTTGAGGATGATAAGCTGTGCGAAACTTCAATCGAGTCCCCAAACTTTCCTGTAAACTCCTCCAGAAGTGTGATAAGAACCGAGTGTCCCGATCGGACACGATGCTCACCGGTACTCCATGCAATCTTATGATCTCCTGCATGTACCGCTCTGCCAAAGTCTCTATTGATTGACCAACCCGAAAAGGAATAAAGTGAGCTGCCTTGGTCAACCGATCAACAATCACCCTTACTGCATTGTTGCCTTTTGGACTCCGCGGTAAAGCCGTCACGAAATCCATGGTTATATGTTCCCACTTCCACTGAGGAATCGGAAGTGGTTGCAACAAACCAGCAACCCTTTGGTGTTCAGCCTTGACTTGCTGACACACTAAGCACTTAGCCACGAAGCGAGCAATTTCCCGTTTCATGCCTTCCCACCAGAAATGCTGTCGAATATCTCGGTACATCTTGGTCCCTCCTGGATGTACAGAGTAAGCTGAACTGTGTGCCTCCTTCATAAGCTCTTCACGCACATCTCCCTTTGGCACACACACACGGCTACCATATCTCAATGAACCGTCTTCATGGATCAGTAAATCGGTTCGTAGTCCGGCTTCAACCTGCTCTCGAAACTTTTGTAGTCTAGGATCCTGCGATTGTGCCGTTTTAATCTTCTCAACTAAGGACGATTGTACTTGCAACTGCATCAACTGTCCTGTAGCATGTGGTAGCACAACCTCCAAGTCAAATCTCCGAAAATCCGCAATGATCTCTCTCTGTGCAGTCAATATCTGAATTGCTGGTAACCGACTTAGCGCATCTGGCACGACGTTGACTTTTCCCGGATGGTACTTAAGATCAAGGTCATAGTCGGCCATCAGCTCCAACCATCTGCGTTGCCTCATGTTCAACTCCTTCTGAGTGAACACATACTTTAAACTCTTGTGATCTGTAAAGACTTCGACTCTCTCGCCCAATAGGTAGTGTCTCCAAATCTTCAGGGCGAAGATCACGGCTGCAAGCTCTAAGT
The DNA here is from genome assembly GCA_030015575.1 of Agapanthus africanus. Lineage (NCBI taxonomy): Eukaryota > Viridiplantae > Streptophyta > Magnoliopsida > Asparagales > Amaryllidaceae > Agapanthus > Agapanthus africanus. The sequence goes on along the minus strand of JASDDO010000024.1, from coordinate 416,035,683 downwards.
CATGAGTCGGATAATTCTTCTCATGAGTCTTCAGTTGTCTCGATGCGTAAGCGACGACTTTTCCATTTTGCATCAAAACACATCCCAATCCCTTTCCGGATGCGTCGCTATGAATCACCAGTCCTCCTGAATCATCCGGTACGGTTAGGATAGGGGCGGTTATCAACTTCTGCTTCAACGTCTCGAAGGCCAATGCACATCCATCCGTCCAAACAAACGGTACCTCCTTACGCGTAAGCTTGGTTAACGGCTCAGCTAAACGAGCGAAGTTCTCCACAAATCTCCTGTAGTATCCGGCTAATCCAAGGAAACTTCTTATCTCAGCTACATTCCTTGGAATAGGCCAATCTCGAACTGCTGCAATCTTTTCGGGATGGACGGCGATTCCATCACCCGACACGACATGTCCCAGAAATTTCACTTCTTCCAGCCAGAATTCGCACTACTCATCTTCGCATAAAGCTTCTCCTGTCTCAACATCTGCAGGACCTAATTATATCCGGATCGCAAATCCAGTTTCGAGAATACTCTCGCGCCACTAAGCTGCTCAAAAAGTTCTCCAATGCGAGGGATCGGGTACTTGTTCTTAATAGTCGCCCGGTTCAATTCTCGATAATCAATGCACATCCTTCTCGTGCCATCCTTCTTCTTTACTAAAAGAACTGGAGCTCCCAAGGCGAGTTGCTGCTTCGAATCCAACCCTTCTCAAGTAATTCACCAACTTGCTTCTTAACTCCTTCCAATTCCACTGGTGTCATTGGATAGTAAGCTTTAGACACTGGCGCTGCACCAGGACTAAGGTCAATCGTGAACTCCACGTCTCGCTTCGGCGGTAAGCCCGATATATCTTCAAACACGTCCATAGAATCACGAACAACAGCCGGCTCTTTACTTTCATCACTTCCATTGATGCAAGAACATTGTTTGTCGGCCTAGCCCTAAACTCGACCGGCCCGACAGAACTGCTTCCTTACCGCAACTGCTGTCTGCTGTGAACTCCCAATTTTCCTGATATGCTCTGCTGTTCTCGAGCTGCCGTAAGAACCTGTGAGAAAGTGGTCAAACCCAGGGAGACGGTTTGCCTTTGGATGTCCACATCCAAGCTGCGCATGGACCTTCGTGCCCTGTCTGCATCGTTGGCGACTAAAGGTCCAGCGAAACTGCTGAGTCTCGTCCACTCTGCTGCATGCACGTCCACGGGTGCTCCATTCTGCCTCAGCCCAATAAATTTCTCTTTCATTTCCTCCCGTGCAGTCCGCGGAAAGAACTTCTCCAGGAAACTCTTAGAGAAATCCGCCTAACTGCTTGGCTTGGGCAAACGGTTCTCCTCCACAAGCCACCACTCTCGGCGTAATCCACTAGTTGAATGCGCACCACATCAACTCCTTTGTCCTCTGGAATCTGTGCCGCAATCAGCGAATTCTCCGTGCTGACTAGCCACTGCTCGGCTGGCATGGCTCCTCCAAACCAGTGAAAGTAGTAGGACCCACACGTCTGAACTCTGCCACGGTCCCTACTCGGTCAACTGGTCTAGTTCCAATCTTGTTCACAGACTGCTGAACGATCTGCAAACCTTCCTGAAACGAGTCCGCTTGCTGCTGGATCAGCTCGGGCTGTTTCTTTGATTTCCAGCATTCCTCTTATCACTCCAAGCATGGCGGCTCCGTTCACACGCCTCTAGTACGTCTTCAACTTCTTACCTGTCATAATCCTGAACTCAAAACACCCAATATTAGCATGATGATAGATTCTGAATATGGATCAAGGCTAGAACTCCAAGATACTTAAATAGAGTACCGCATTGTAGCTATGCCGCGGTATCATAGCCGCAATTACTTAACTCCACCCAAGTCGCCTAAGTCCTAGAGATACAAGAAATTAGGTTTCCGAGTTGACAATGCAAAGTAAGTTTACATGTCGACATGATCCGGAAGAATGATTCAAGGATGGTAAAACGGTCAAGGTGGCTGGACATGTTTCCTAATCACGGGTGTTCTGATTCGTGTATTGGGTACAATACCCAACTACAAAGAATCGACCCAATTAACCTATGGCTCTGATACCAAAAGAACCATGTCACGCCCCGCTTCCCAGAGTACGCAAGATTGGGCACGTGACATAGCCAACCATGCTACCTGTGGGTAGGAAGTATCCATCCACAGTCACATTACGGTTGTAAGGATATCAAGAACAAGATAATAAACTAATCTAATACATGTCCAAATCCATAATAACAAGAATCAATAAACAATAAGTGCGGAAGCTAATGATCCAATACAATGAATAAACAGTACGTCCCATAATGCGGGCTCACATCTGGAAATAAAAAGCAATAAATAAACTAAACCCTAAGAACTCATTGTTCAGCCTGCTGGCTGAAGTACTCCTGCTCGGTCGTCGACAAAGGTACGGAATCTGGGCAATGCAAAACCCAGACGTCAGCGCGTCATGATATCAAGTATATGGTATAAACATGGTAATAAGCAATGCAAGTATGAACATGAATAAAGCAGTAACAAGAAATAACAAGCAGGGTACTGTGCAATGGTGTCCAAACTGTCCTATCAGGTTTCTACTCTATAGTCTTTGAAACCAATTGATGAATCGTCGATGTAACTCAATAGTATCACGTGCGTGCCCGGGACCACGGTCATGACCCTCGGGGCTGAATCCGAGACGTGCCGCTAAGCAGTAAAAGTAGGTAGTAGGATGGACGAGTAGTGTCAGCATCACCACTCCGGAGCTGGCCAAGCCCGTAAGACTGATCAGAACAAGTATCGAACTGTTGAGTTACAAGTCGGTTTCACCTTTGATTTCCCCATACCCCCAAGCTATGTATGTCAGGTCAGGTATTCAGTAGTCAAGGACTAATGCCAACACAAAATCCGGTAAGAGTAGGTCTGTCTGGATAGACAGCAGGAATGGTCAGGTTTGTTGGCATTAGGTATGAGATCAGGTAACAGGTAAAGCCATGGTACATCAGGTCAACCAGGTAATGTATAAAGGTGTCATGTCATGTCAAGAGTGTACGGTACCATGTCATGTCAAGTAGGAAGTGTAACAGGTCATGTCAGGAAGCACAAGATGTCATGTGGGTGCTCATAATCAAACTAACATAAACATGTGTATAAATAAACAAGCATGAGTACTATCAGAACAATAACTGGAACATGTAATATGATATGCCAATAGATATAATTTCAAGGATATGGATGCACAGTTATCGATTAGGGTTACATTTATAGTTCCAATATTAAATAGGATACAATTTATTAAACATGGAGTGTTAATATCACATTATTATGTAGTGATGTGATCTATGGATGCAATTATATGTATCTTAAATGCGATGGATGCAAACGGGTATCCGAAAAGTTATAAAACTATAAAATGGTAATGTGGGATGTACAACTAAACAATATGTGATATAATAATATTAATATGGATAGCATATTCAAAGCGATTAGTAACTATAAAAGATGTATTGATTAACCATGCACAAGAAGGTTCCGTTCAGAAATTTAGCGTCACCCTAATTTGTAAAATAGCTTAAAAATAACAAATGTTCTCCAAAAGAGACGTATCTTATACCAAAACAAAGATAATTCAATAAGGTTTTCAGTTTTATAAGTATAAGCATCCCAGGTTATCCCTACAAAAAGTTATGAATATTCAAAGTTGAAAGTATGCTGCTGGAATTTCCCTGGACAGCAGTTTAGAGACGTGTTCATTTGCATTTTACGTTAATTAAACAATTTATTTTGCAAGTAAATATTTCATAGAGTTATAGTATTCTGAATTAGCTTCGTAACGAACTAAAGAACGTATCCTAATGATTTTTCTATGATTTATAATGAATTTTATAAGATAAGGTGTACAGTAAATTTCAGATTTGTCATATCCGATTTTTCAACGACATTTCATATGTAAACTATAAGATTTTCAAATGTATAATATTATAAAATGAAGATTATAAAAGTATATAGCATGTAGCAAGATTAACTTGCCTCGATGGGTCGCGAATCGGGAAAACGGAACGTTAACCGTCGGCGGGGAAAACTCGCGACGGCGCACAGTTCACGGAATGAACCCAAACGACGAACAAAGGAACCACACGGGTCGGGGTATCTCGCTGGAACGTCGAGAAACGTCACCGGCACGACGGAATTCCGGTAACAAAAGAACAGTTAAAAGAAATGAGAAACGAGACATGAAGCAAGAAGAGAAAAATGATAAAGAGAAGTACGAGAGAATATATAAGGGGTAGAGAGAGAGAGAAAGTGGAAAGAGAGAGAAGAAGGAGAGAGAGAAAGTGGAGAGAGAGAGAAGAAGGAGAGAGAGAAAGTGGGGACCACGGGGTTAAAGGGGAGGTTGCGATTGGCTGAGAGAATAAATTGAGAAGGATATAAAAGATTGTAAAAATATTATATGGTTAACTTAAAGATTTAAAAGATAGGTAATGAACAGTAAGATATCAGGTTAGTTAGAAAAATATATGTGATGGTTTTAATAATATTAAAATTTGGGATTTTGGCGCCAAATGAAACATTTCCAAATTGCGCCCGGGTTGGGTCCAAAAATTCGAAATTCAAATAATAGGATTTTAAGCGGGTTCCAAATTTTAAAATGAAATGTTTTATGATTAAAAAGCATACTCTCAAAACGGACACACGCACGTGCACGTAGCCATCCAAACTCGCCCGTTTCACTGAACGGGACGAGAACACAATGCACGGACGCTACCACGAGGCTAAGGGTGTCAAGTAGGCCAAGATGAATATTTTTTAATTTTATTTTAGATGCTAAAATTTGTTATATGCAGAATGACTTAGCCAGATAAAATTTTACAGTAAGACCCAAATAAGCAAGATAAATGAAATGAGTAATATCTAATGCTCAACCAATAACAGAAATAGTAGCATTGGGCTCGGTTGTTACAGCCGAAGCCCAAAAAGTCATGAAAGAAGTTCACTCAGGCGTTTGCGGTGGTCACCAATCTGGCCCCAAGATGTGACTTCAAATTAAACGGCTTGGGTATTACTGGCCCACCATGATACGGGATTGCGGAGAGCATGCAAAGAAATTTTATATCTGCCAAATTCACGGTGATTTCATTCACAAGCACCCCAAATCGTTGCATCCTACGGTGGCGTCGTGGCCCTTCGAAGTCTGGGGAACTGACATAGTTGGACCAATTGATCCTCCGTCATCCAAAGGCCACCGGTTCATATTGGCCGCAACTGACTATTTCTCCAGATGGGCCGAAGCTGTCCTGCTAAAAGAAGTCAAGACAGGAGATATTCTGACATTCTTCCAGCATAATATTCTATACCGCTTCGTTACACCAAGAAGAATCATTTCTGACAACGGGCCTTCTTTCAAGAGATTCAAATATCGTTTTTCCTATACGTTTAGTTTGCGTGACACGTGTGATACGTGAGTGGGTTCTGTGTTCCAGCGTGCCGCAACGCGTCGGGGTAGTTTTAGACGCGTATACACACGTTTCAGCGTATCGGACACGCGCGTTTAGTTCGCGACGCGAGTTTCTCGTTTGATTTCGATATCGCGTTTTTGTGAGATATTTGCTTATATGGATTCATTGTGTAAATTCTAGGTTTGCACGCGGGTACGTCGGACGCCGCAAAGAAGGGGAAACAGGTGGTCGGCTACGCTTAGCACGCGACCAGGTGAATAGATTTAACATCTACGGGGAAATCGCCCGTATGACGTTAAGCGTCAGGGCGTGATAGGATATTTGGTCGTAGATGTTTATATGTACTATTGTAGCATACCTTCCTTGTTACATATAGAAATGGTAGAATATAACACTGCACTGTCACTAACGGTTCAAGCTGCACGAGCACTATTTGTATGTTACACTCACACCGTTAGTGATTGCCATGACACTCGCACTATAGGATTGCTACGAATTATATATCGTCTTGATTACCGCATCATTGATGATTGTCATGACTTGTCGCATATTGGCATATATTTTCATTGATATATCAATACTTGCGCACATGCACATTGTATATTCATATTAGTGCATACCTTCATTGATATATCACTACTTGCGCACATGCACACTATATATTCATACTGGTGCACATATATTGATATTTTCATACTTGCGCACGTGCACACTGTATATTCATGGTAGTGCTACACTCATATTCGCGTATATATCCATTTGCACATCCATACCTACATACATACATATGTTACATACATGGATGATATTGATTCTATTTCAAGAAAATAAGGACCGCATGAGATATTTTCAAAACTGGATTCTTTTGAAAGAGTGGTTTTCCATTTTTACTCTTAGTGTCATACGACACATTGCATGGATTTACGCATTGAGTTTGGATTTGTGGGATTTCTGGATTTGAGAACCGTGGTATTATTTTAAGAAAATACGCACTGTTTTAAAAACCCGGTTTCTCTTGATATGATATTTCAGTGCGTCCACCATGAGTTTTCTCGGTTCCTGAGAGCTTGTGTGAGTATACCCAGTTCGAGAAGTGGTAGGCACCGATTGCGGGTACATGGTGGACCCGGTATGGTACCCCGGGGCAAGAAGACTCGTATTGTTAGACGGTGAGCCCGGCGGAGGGACTACTACCTATCGGTGATTGGTTGGACCTGGCGGTTATCCGGAGGATACTGACCAAAGTCGATAGATGGATACGGGACGACACGTACTGCCGGGGCCGAGGGCCGATTCCGCAGACGGAGCCCGTTGTTGGACACGATTATTTTATGATATTTCAAGTGCCGATGTTGGACACTCACGATTCTATGAGATTTACAGGATTTGAGGGCCGATTAGAGTGACAGCGCCTGAGTTTTACTGGGATTTGAGTGTATTAATGGACACCGGTTATTTTCCACGTTGACATTCCGTGTAGATGTTATTTATTCCCATGCTCAGCATTCAGTGATATACATCTCATCCTGTATCTGTAGTACCTAATAGAGTACACATGCTATGCACGATTATTGCATACCCTGCTCATCCTATATAGATGTTATTAGATTGCATTTACTATGCACGATTATTGCATACCCTGCTCATCCTATATAGATGTTATTAGATTGCATTTGCTATGCACGATTATCGCATACCCTGCTCATCATATAGAGATGTTATTAGATCGCTCTTGTTGCATGATTATTGCGCATCCAGCTCATCATATAGATGTTATCTATTGGCATAGGTTAGAGTATCGCAGTACGTGCATACTCGCAATTACCTTTATATGTTATCTACTATTCATGAGTTGGCAACTCACCCCCGTTGTGCCACAGTGTTTGCAGGTTGCCCCTCAGAGTAGTCGCGGCAGGCTGCTTTCTTGCATCTTTTGATACGGATACCATTGCAGTTGGCGCGTGAGCCCTTGGTTGATAGGTGGGTTTTTGTGCGGTATCCGTTTATTATCCAGTTATATACACTGTTGTATCTAGTACTCTCCATCTACTATCCATGTATTGACTTAGAGACCAGTTGTGAGGACGATGTGTATTATTTTGTACTCTGGTGTCGAGCTCGTTGTGAGCCGACTTTATATTATACAGTTTTATATTTCATGTTGTCTTCACTTATTTTTGCTCATTCTTCGTTACGGCGTCGTATATTATTATCGTGGTGATTGTTTCGGCCGTTGGGCGTGATTACACCCGTTTGGGATGCTTTATTCTCATTGTATATCATTTTACTCATATCTTGTCTTGTACCCGACTTCGGGGCTAGTTTTTACAAAGGAAATGCTGCCAAAATTTTTAAGATAATAACCTGAACTTTAAAGAATTTTACTAAATTACTTAAGATTTTCTAAACGTTTTAACAAATGTTTCTATTAAATGTTTTAACACTCATTACTTTTAATGGTTTTGATTTTTGGGTTTCGGCTTACTTAGTCGCGTTACGCCTGTAGACGTTACGTGGTTAAGTACCGATCACGGGCCGAACTTTGGGTCGTGATATTCAAAGTCTCAAGATTCGCTACTCAACACAAGATAGACTGGAGATATTCCTCCATCTATAATCCAAGAGCCAATGGGCTAGCCGAAGCCTTCAATAAGACTCTATGTAAGCTTTTGAGGAAAAATGCTTCAGCCAACAAGAGAGACTGAAATCTCAAGCTTCACGAGGCGTTGTAGGCATATCGTACCACGCACCGTACTCCAATTTAGTCCACTCCGTACTCATTGCTCTTCGGAGTGGAGGCGTTCTTTTCCCTCGAAGTTGAAGTTCCAAGCTTAAGAATGGTCGTTCAGCACGAATTGACGGAGGAGGAAAACGTGCTCCTTCGGCTCGAAGAGCTCGATGCCCTCGAAAAAAAGAGGCTTGCAGTACAACAAAATCTGGAGCTGTACCGAGCCCAAATGTCACGAGCCTATGACAAGATGACTCGTCTCCGCACTTTCAAGAAAGGCGAATCGGCGTTGGTACTCAAAAGACCGATCATCCCTAATCGATATGCTAAGGGAAAATTCGAGCCAAACTGGGAAGGACCATACGTCATCGAGAAAGTGTTCGACAGAGGATCCTACCAACTAATAAGTGCCGAGGGAGAAAGGCCCATGCCACCCATCAATGGCCGATATCTCAAGAAATACTACGTGTAAATGGTCCAAGTCATAGGCGAATTGAGCACACCAGCCCTACGGTCTGGATCATACATCCTGTAAAACCGTACACAATCCACGGGCGTAAATGATCCCTATCTCTCCCAAATCCTGCCGGTGAGACTACTTTTAAAACTCCCACCAGTGGCAAAAAAAAAACGGTATGTCCACAAGCAAAACGGGCACGAATGAAAACCCGAAAGGGCTCCGTGAGTAAAAACAGCAGGACTGCCGGCGAGTTTGTGAAAACCCGAAAGGGCGCGAACTCGTGAAAAGAGATAAAACACACCTGCAAAGTCCTCTCGACCTTGCGAGGAGAAAATCCCTGTGTGAGATCCTTACGACTCACAAAGGGGCAACACACTTAAGAATCCTCACGATTCCTAAGGAGAATATACACCTGCGAGATCCTCTCGACTCGTAGGGAGAAAATGCTTTTATGAGACCCTTACGGCTCATAAAATTGAAAAGCCTTAGGTGATAGGGACCCAAACCTGTCTCCTAAGCCATCGTTCCCCAACGAGCAACGGCAAATGATGAGTCGCTCCTGGCATTTCGCTTCAGTGTTAGCAGTGCTGATGCCGACCAAAAACCCAAATCCCAAATCCTCCCGAGGCAAATGATGAGTTGCTCCTTGCATTATTCCAGTGCAGCAATACTGATGTCAAACAAGATCCAAATTCCAAGTCCCCAAACGACAAATGATGAGTCGCTCTTGGTACCATATTCCAGTGTAGCGATGCAGACGCCAACCAAAATCCAATTTCTCAAAATTCTCCCGGCCTTACGGTTAGTCCCCAAATTGGTTGTCGTATACAATCTACGGGCTCAAATAATTCTCAGCATACCCATGCCCCACCGCAACCACCAGTTACGCGGCTGGTCTCCGCCCTCGGAATTATGCTCCATTTGGAAAGACCTACTCATGTGTCCTCATGATACATGAGGAGAACAAACCTTCGTGGGATCCTTACGACTCACAAAGGAAAAACACACTTGGGAGTCCCTACAACTCCTAAGAAGAAAGTGCACCTACGAGATCCTTTCGACTCGTAGGGAGAAAATTCTTTTATGGGACCCTTACGGCTCATAAAATTGAAAAGCCTTAGGTGATAGGGACCTAAACCTGTCTCCTAAGCCACCGCTTCCCAACAAGAAAAGGCAAATGATGAATTGCTCCTGGCACATGTGCTTCAGTGTTAGCAACGCTGATGCCTACCCTAACCCCAAAATCCTAGAACTCCAATCCAATAGACCCCTAAGTCATTAAACTAGGAACAGATGACCTCTAAGTCGTTAAACTGGGAACAGATGACCCCTAAGTCGTTAAACTGGAAATGAGGGAAATCGCCTCATGACAAATGATGATTCGCTCTTGGTACCATATTCCAATGCAGCGGTGCTGATGTCAACCCAAATCACATCGAATCAGCAAGTCAACTTCAACCCTGACACCGCAAGAAGCGAAGTAAGTCAAATCAAGCACCGACCGTCCAAGTCGCAAAAAGGGAAGAACCGACCGTCCACGTCGTAAAAGTGGCAGCACCGACCGTCCAAGTCGCTAAAAGGGCAGCATCGACCGTCCACGTCGCTAAAAGGGCAGCACCGACCGTCCAAGTCGCTAAAAGGGCAGCACCGACCGTTCACGTCGCTAAAAGGGCAGCACCGACCGTCCAAGTCGCTAAAAGGGCAGCACCGACCGTTCAAGTCGCAAAAAGGGCAGAACCGACCGTCCAAGTCGCAAAAAGGGCAGAACCGACCGTCCAAGTCGCAAAAAGGGCAGAACCGACCGTCCACGTCGCAAAAAGGGCGGAACCGACCGTCCACGTCGCAAAAGGGCGGAACCGACCGTCCACGTCGCTAAAAGGGCAGCACCGACCGTCCACGTCGCTAAAAGGGCAGCACCGACCATCCAAGTCGCAAAAAGGGCAGAACCGACCGTCCACATCGCTAAAATGGCAGCATCGCCCATCCATGTCGTAAAAGGGGCAGTGCCAGCTTCCCAAAAGCAGGAACCCAATCAAGTCGCCTCCACGTGAAAGAAGATCCATCAATTTCATGCACACGACCCACATGTGTGGTGTGCATTTATTGATGGGGGCAATTTGTTGGGGTAAAAATTTACACCCCGGTTGACCAAATCAAAATCAAAGTCAACCCCAAGCCAAGTGGGCCCAAGCCCAGATCAAGTGGGCCCATGCCCGGGTCGAGCCCGAACATGAAGCGGCCGGCCTCCCCCCATGCCAAGATAAAAATTTTGTTGTATTTCTTTTATTTTATTTTTTCGAATAAATGTAAGAAAAACGGGCATAAAGCCGAATTTTTGTAAAGCCCGTGGCTTATGTGCAAAAAGAAATGGCACACGAGCCATGGGATGGGCAAAATTCCATTTTGTGAAGCCTAAGGGGTTATGTGTAAAGTGTATAGCCTATAAAGGTAAGGATAATGAAAATATCCCAACAACTTTTTTTCTCACTCCAAAGAGCAAATCTAGATCTGAGATCTTTCTCCTTCTTTAAGGTTCTAAAACCTTCTTCTTTCTTTTGAATTAAATCAAGAGTTTTACTCTTCCTTTTATAAAACTAAATAGTTTTTCACCACAAAAACCCACAAAGGGGGACTCAGATCTTCCATCAGATCTTAAAAAGAAGAAATTTTTAAAATCTCACACTTCTTGATCTTCAAGATCCGGCCAACAAAGAAAGAAGAAAGTGACCCATCTCCAGAAACCCCACTTTGGGGAAGAACTAGGGCTCAAGGGGAGAAGCCCTTCATCAGCTTCAAAATATCTTAGGAGTTTAACTCCACTCTAATTTCTCTTCCGGGAGTTTCTGGGGCTAAAAGCCCCTTTTTCTCGCCGGCACCCTTGCGCCCGAGCGCCTAGCGCCCACGTGCCGACACGTGGTGCCCTAGCACTCAAGCGCCCAGCCCCACGTGCCGACACGTGGTGCCCTAGCACTCAAGCGCCCAGCGCCCTAGCGACACGTGCTGTGCTAGCGCTCGAGCACCCAGCGCTCAAGCGCCCGGCGCCCAAGCGCCCGGCACCCACGTGCCGACACGTGGTGTGCTAGCGCTCGAGCGCCCAGCGCCCACGTAGCTCGAGCGCCCAGCGCTCAAGCGCCAAGCGCCTACATGCCGACACGTGGTGCGCTACCGCTCGAGCGCCTAGCGTCCAGCACCCACGTGCCGACACATGGTGCGCTAGCGCTCGAGCGCACAGCGCTCAAGGCGTTGGCCCCATGCGTCCTTTGGGCGCTTTCCCCCATTTTTTATATATGTATACATGTGTGTATACACACACACACACACGCTCCAAAACATTGTCCCTCTTAAAAAAAATTTTGGCCGGAACGCTGCCCCGCACCCCGCAAGGGGACTGCTAGCCCCCTTGACCCCCAACCCGCTATCCGGGTAGCGGGACCCCCGTAAAAAACTCTGCGTGGCTCCCGATATATCCAAGCCCCCTCCAAAACAAAACACGCGTACACTGCATATTGAGTTTGCATGACCAGTTTAACCCGTCAATCAAAGGTTCCCTCGCTCCAAAAGCGAGGGGTAATTAACGGCAGCTTAGTCCGCGGCTGTCGGATCCCCACAATCAATAAACCCCGGCCTACTCTAGGCAGGGGGAATCTATAGTACGCCTGATAAGCGCGCGCGTATTCTCATCTCAATGGAGTGACGAAAAACACCCTACAGACAAATGATGACCTCAGGTCCTAAGACTAACCTGTAATCATGTTACCTGAGAACCGCTATCTGACGATAGATATAATACCATCTAGAGGCTCTCGGCGCGTCTGTCCAGTGTACTCACCCCAGTGAGCACCTGTATACAATCTTAGGTGATCACACCAATGGTTATGGGACCAACCACCACCTCTCGTTGGGGTTTAGAAACGTATACATAAGTCTACTCTGGAGTATCGATGCCCGATCTCGATACTCATGCGACTTGGGACTTTTAAGGATGTGCTTATGGACTATCCAGCTCCCACAAGTATGATCGCCATCATAACGCTGGTAGTCAAGAAAAATCCTACGGGCTTTATCAACATGTAACCGCCATATGTTATATCGAGTGTAACATATGCACATGTTAAGATAAAGTAAAATCATAATAGTATACTACTGTATCGAGTCTTTATCAATATGTGCAAGCAATATAAAGTATTAATAGAAAGAAATACGTATATCAGGATAAAGACAACTCAAATAATATACTATATACAACCGAGCAAGATTGTCCTGTATATACATATCTCTAGCATCCTATACGATACAGGCCTGTAAGCCATACATATCCAACACGAACATCGCAAAAGAAGAAACAGAATGAAATGTTCGTCAGCGATCTTGTACTTGGTAAGTACCTAATTTAAAGTAAGTTTATAAAAAGATAATAAACAACAAGCATATAAATAGGTAGGAAAGAACATAATGCGGTGAACAAGCATGGCACGACAATTAAACAAGGTAAACTATATAAGCATCGCAGTTCTACGGTTAAGTGTCTTTATTGTAGTACAATAATGAAAGTATGCGTGTAACGAGAGTAGTACGTCAAACCTATGGACTAACAGTAAGTTGAGTTAAGCTCTATCAAACCTACAGAACAACGACACACGAGATTCATGAATAGTTGGTGACTTTTAGTGGATTCATTACCAAACTACCACTTTCCCCGCGTTATTGTATGTTAAGTTGCAAAGTTTAACACAAGCCCTACACGAACCCATGAATACGTTGGAGTGTTGCAAGTTCATGTCAAGTTCATATCAAGTTCGCATGTTCATGTCATTACGCATTCACAGTTCGAGTCAGGTTCGTATCAGGCATGCAATATATCTAATCACGTGATGTGAAAATGAGGCAGTCGCATGGCATGAAATAATACGAGTGAAATATCCAAGTATAAACTAGAAATAGTATCTTGAAGAAGTGCTGAAAACTACTGATTACTCAACGCATACGAATTCAGAAATAAAACAAGAAACATAGTCCTAGGTGTTATGCAGACATCGGTTCAAGTCTCGTCTAATTCCGAATACAGGTTTGGGAGATAGATGCGTTTCGGTATCGCTGCACAGAGCAGATCAAAATTTGTCCAGTACCGTCGCATGTTTTAAAAGTGCAGTTTATAATATTTTCTGTCGGTTTTCAGGACTGGAGTTGAACTACAAAAAGGTAGGTCTTTCGGTCTGGTTATCAACACAACTTGAGTTTACGCGATTTGAATCTCTGACATTATAGTTATGATTATTTTAAGCTAAGTGTATAAAATAGATTTTATTTTCTTAGACAGCAACGAATAGGTAACTTGTAGAGTATATATCGTGACGGTATATACATTTCTGATTCTAGGGTTCTGCAGAAAAGTTGTAGGGTTGTCAATTTGGCATCCACAAATCTAGATTTTATTGCAAACCGAGTTCTGCAGCGTTAGATATGGTGTTTTGAAAAAACGGTGTGCAGATACACATACGTTTAAAAGACAAAAATAAAATATTTCCGTCGGTTTTCAGAATTAAAGTTGAATTAATAAAAGTTAGATCTTTCGATCTAGTTATCAAAACAATTTGATTCACTCAATTTGGGTATCTGAAAACAGAGTTGTGAATTTTTTGAAGATAGCATTTGAAATCTGTTTTCAGAACCATCAAAAAATAGCGACCGTAAGAACCGTAAAACTTAAATTAGATATCGGAATGTTTTGAAATTTTTGCAGAGTGCTTGAAAAGAAAATATTATATTTAAAAAGATTTTCTTGAAGTTTCCTGAATTCAAATTGATCAAAAAAATTTATTTTAAGGGGTCAAGGTATTTTTAAAGTCGTAGTGACAACTATGGTATTTATATGCATACTTTATTTTTCTTTTAGAAAAATTAAATATAAATAATCAAAATTACGGAGGGAAATCACATGAGTTGACATATCTAAAGCAAGCATACAGATTGCTCATGACTCAAATACTAATACGTCTAAAAGATGCATTCGAACAAAATAAATTAAAACATAAATTAGAACATATATGCATGTAATGAGACAATTCATGTATTCTCGTATCTAACATTATAAACACTTATCATAATATGTAAAATTGGATGTAACCAACTTCTTAACATGTTCACAAAATAAATGGGGTCAAGACTATTATCACAATCATTATCTTTATATTTTGCAAATATTTAAACTTAGGATTAATAAGGATTGGGCATAGCGGAGGCATGGCAAAGAGGAGGGGGCATATACATGGAGAAGATACAAAGAGGGTGAAAAGGAAAAAGGAATAGGGAACTTACAATATATTGCAATACGGTGTAACAACCGTTTCGCCGATATGAAAAAAAATCTCGATCGAGAGGCTTCTGTCGATTTGGGATCATCGAAGACCTTCAAATGGCTTATAGATGGAAGAGGAGGATGAGGTGCTGCAAGGATTTAAAGGATGATTCTGATTTTTTGTTGAATTGAAAGAAGAAACAATTAAAGGGGAATGAAGCAATAAGTGGCATTAAAAATAAATTAAACTAAGTTTAATGGTGATAAAAAAAAACTCTTCATAATAATTCTAATTTATTATGAATTCATTTTGGAAGTTAAAACGAAAGGAATTGAAAAGTCATAATTCATTTGTAAGTTATGAGAGGGTTAAAAACAATATTTGATAAAAATAATTACAGAATCCAATGTTTGAACATGTAGCCTATAGAAGAGCAATGTAATGACTTGACTAACGAGATACAAGTTTACTCTTGCATATAATCAACAGGAATTAAATGTATACCACTGTTTGAATGGAAAGAGATCTTTTATTAAAAAAAGAAAACATATAATCAACAGGTACATGGATTTTGGGGCCATTACAGTTGTTCTCCGGAAACAAGATTTCATGAGATATGTATGTAATAGTGTATTCGTCTTAATCGAGCAAGATTTTTTGTGAAATGATTAATGTTTCTCTTCTTGCAAAAGATCGATTTAGCTATTAGGATGTCAAAGGCCATCAAGGTAAGACCTATGCTCAACTAAGCACAACTACCACGGTTTCTAGCCAAGGAAGCCAAGGAACAAACAACAGAAGCAGAGTGTCACCATTAATAATTTTATATTTGAAAGGATATCTATCACGACCCATCCCCAACACAAACAGTATTGTCCGCTCTGGTCGAAATCGTATGGTTTTGTCCGGTTCGAGCACGTATAACCACGGAGTTCTCAAGCTCATGTAGTATCGGTTCACTTAAAATGCGTACCTGCATTGAAAAGTGGTATCATTCCATTTATAGTAAAGATCTTTTCTCTTTCGGAATGTATTCCGAATATTCCACATTGTTCTACAGTGGGTCCTACAGACTCAAGAGGTAGCCCCCGCCCTTTGGCGTGGCGCGAACTTTATTCTGTGAGCAAGGACCGGGGACAACATTATCGAAAAGAAAATCTCATCGATTATCACTTTCCACATCTTTGAACAATAGTTCATTCTCGAACCACAGACCTACACCTATTGAGGGATATCATTCTGTCACGATCCACCTCCAACACAGACGATATTGTCCGCTCTGACTGAAACTGTACGGTTTTGTCTTTTCGGAACCGACAGGGGCCACTTCCGAGAAGGCCACCCATCCCAAAATTTCCTTAGCTCGAGCACGCTTAACTACAGAGTTCTCAAGCTCCTGTAGTGATAGTTCACTTAAAAGTCGCATCTGCATTAAAGAATGGTATCATTCCATTTATAGTACAGATCTGTCCTCTTTCGGAACGTATTCCGAAAATGCCACGTTGTTCGACGGTGGCCCCACGGACCCAAGAGGTGACCCTACGGATTCAAGAGATGGCCCCCGTCCTTTGGCGTGGCATTTTGTTCCGTGTGACATTTTATTCCGTGAGCAAGGACCGGGGACAACATTATCGAAAAGAAAATCTCATCGATTATCACTTTCCACATATTTCCATATTTGAATCTTCTTTTGACTCATAGGTAGACTTTGAAAATCGAGGTTCTCAATATCTTGTTAATTAAGATGCAAAAATTAAATTTTTAAAGCAGAAAAAGACCTGCACTAATTCATTTATTATGATTACAATTCAACATAAACTCATATATTACTTGAAAAGTTAATTTATTTGTCCCCCAAGTACATAGAACATATAGAACTACTACCGCATACAAACTGCACATACACGTACACATACACATATAAAAGCACATCAAAACCCTAGAAAAAAGCATCCCTTCTCTTTCAAGCTCTAACATTTATTTTTCTTCAAGCTAGATTCAAAACCTGCCATAAGATAGCGAAGTTAGCAAATAGTACATGAAAATGTGAGCTATATAATTGCATATAATGCCTTTAATCTATATCCCATCTAGCCTTTATAATCTCTTGACTATCTCGACTTAAAATATAACTTTGAGTTGTCATTTGGGGTTTGAAGATATCTAAATATAACTTTGAGTTGTCATTTGGGGTTTGAAGATATCTAAAGACGAAAGGTTGTATTTGTAATCTCTTTTAAGAGTTTAGATACATAGGATTTAAGCAGGTTTAGATAACACCATTTATCTCCACTCTTAGTTAAGATAACTACGGTTCTCAACTTCAAGCCAAACAAAAAAAAAGGTTAGAAAATCAAAGCTAAGGCCTAGTTTGGCAACAAGGTTACGGTTTCCAAAACTGTGGTTTCTTAGGTTTCGAAACTAAACTCAAAAAATTGTAATCTAAACCCGTTTGGCAACAAAAATAGAGCGTCCTAAACTGTAATGTCAAAAGGTTTCAATGGCTTGAAAGCTCATTCTTTTAAACTCCAAAAAAGACTGGACTTTTGAAAAGTTTCAAATCATTCTCCTTTTAGAAACCCTGTTTTAAACGCTTGCCGAACGTCCCCAAACTTTCTAAAACCTCATTTTTAACGAAACCTCGGTTTGCATACATGCAAACCTTGTTTCGTTTTAACTTAATCAGAACCTAAGTTTCCGAAACCTTGTTAAGATATATAGCTCTATAAGAACTATATAATACATATAATTCCTAACTCAACTCCAAAGCAGAACATGTTGTTTCTTGAGCTAACAAACCAGTCGACAGATGATAAGCGCTGCATGAGACACGGACCGCAAAATCTTCTAAAGAACCAATATAGGGCACTGGAACCCAGGAGGAGGGTTCTTCCCACAAGTGATGAGCAACTCAAGTGCAATAGGCAAGAAGATGTTAATATTAAGCAGCTTAGCCCTAATGGTAGTGCAAAGGCACAAGGCTGCCTCAAGATCCACAAGCCCTTGTATCAAGGGGCAACAAGTGGCCTTGGCATCCTGCCCTATCCCAATATGGATCAGACCCCCTAGCAAGTCCACACATCCATCAAGTTTCAAAGCGTCGATCGGGCATGTAGCCGGAGGCGGAGGAGACGGCGGAGGGGAGGGCCACACCGGCGGTGCCGGCGGGGGAGGAGGAGGTGGGCATGGAGCTTGGTATGGAGGGTTTCTTGGTGGTGTGACAATTGGAGGGGGTTTAATGATTGGAGGTGGCCTCACAATTGGTGGTATTGGAGGAATGACATGAGGAGGAGGCCTAACTATAGGAGGGGGCCTCACAACTGGTGGTATTATTGGAGGAATGACATGAGGAGGAGGCCTAACTATAGGAGGGGGCCTCACAATTGGTGGTATTATTGGAGGAATGACATGAGGAGGCGGCCTAACTATAGGAGGGGGCCTCACAATTGGTGGCATTACAATAGGAGGCGGCCTCACAAATGGAGGTGGCTTGGGGCCCACATGGGGTGGTGAAGGTGGGTGAGGGTATGGAGGTTGGGCATGAGGAGGAGGTTTAGGGTTTGGGTGATGCTTTGGAGGGTGGTATTTTGGAGGTTTGTAGTGAGGAGGCGAAGTAGGAGGAGGGTGAGTGCAATTGCATGCAAAGGAGTGAGGGAGGAGAATTTGTATGAAGAGAAGGAAGAGGGTGGCTAAAAGAAGCCTGCCCATGATGGAGTTGTTGATGAGATGAAGAAGGTTGAGGAGGGTGAGTTTGGAGTATAAGGAAACCCTAGAGGTTCCATTTTATAGAAGAGAGCATATATAGTGGGTTGGTGTATTAGCGCCACTTGCTTTTGACTGCTCTCATGGAGGGTGACATATTGCTTAGGGCCTCATTGGTTGACCTGAAAAAACCAATGTAATATCACATTTTACCATTTTGGTTTTAAAAGATAAGTTTCAAAGTTACTTGTCCGGCTGTTTCCCTGCTTGCAGTTGGAAAAACAATACATTTACGACTATGCGTAAATCCAACTACTGAAGTTGTAACTTCATTCTTTGATTTAGTTAAAATGTAATTCTAACCACATGTTCTGCAAAATATGAGTTTGGTTGGATGAAGTTGTAATATAATATCTATCTTTTCTATTGTATTTTGTGTTCTAACACATGTAGCAGCAAAAACGTCTAATTTAAGCGTAATTACAACTACATAATTTTTAACTCTATTTGTTATTACAACTACACATTGAAATAACGAGTACTTAAAATCAAACACCCAATTTTATATTTCAGTGGAGTTAGAAATACACGAGGCTCCAACTACAGCCGGCCAAACAACCCTTAGTGATGATAATCTAGATCCTATATCACATGAATGGTTGCAAATTCGTTTTGGGATGGAAGCATGAAGCACATCAAAGTAGATAACCTGTAGATTTTCCCCGGTCTCCTTTACTCCTTTAGGGCCCGTTTGGTTGCAGGAATATGGAATTTGGATTCCAAAATAGTACGGTGGAAATTTCTGGATTTGGTAATTTCTTGTTTGGTTGGTTTTGGATTCCTAATATTGGATTTGTAGATCCTTGTAATCTTTGTTTGGTTGGTGAAAAAATAGTGGGATTTGGATTTGAGGATTTTAGAGAGAGAGGATTGTTAAATAAATAAAGTATATGGGCCCCATCTAAAAGTACAATGAATAGTGCCAAATCCTTGAAAATGGATTCCTTGTTTTGTGGTAGGCCCCCATAAAAAACAAAGTAATCCTAGAAATCCTAATCCTGTAACCAAACACAAAATTATGGAATCCTAGGATTCCACGATCCAAAATCCAAATCCAAACTCATAATCCTGCAACCAAACAGGCCCTTACGGCTTCCGAAAAAATAATAAAAAATTGCTATTATAAAATAATCTTTTTCTTATGCTTGGACCTTGGTTCAAGAAAATGATAATAATTTACCACATGAATAACCTTCTTCGTATTTCAAAAACATGCAACCAAACACATTAGAATCTTTTATTACTTCTTCTATAACTTATTCCACGACACTTGTTAAAAAAGTTATTTCATTAGGTATTTAGGCCTTTCCCACTCATCCAAACAAAACCCTAACGGTAAATCTCGCAAAACCCACCAAGTAAATTCCGCATGGTCTACTACCCAGCGGATTCAACCTCCTCCTCCCTCCTCCTCCAGTAACGTATATGGAATCTACCAGATTGGTACGAAAATTGTTACTCTATTTAACAAGAAAAAAACAATGGATGGATGGGGGTGGTGAGGGACAAGCCCAGCAGGGATCTCAGATATCTCACTGCCCTGCCTGTACAACAAGTCTCATTCAGTACATAGTTTTCATTATCGATAGGGAAAAAAACAGAATACAAGAAAAAAAAACAGTAGCAGGTCATGATTCCAAGACTAAGCTTTAGCTAGGGATCTAATGTGTTCCCGTGAACTGCTTATGGATATTAGTGTCTTGTTTGTTTGTGTCCTTTTTCTTTAAACCCCTTTTCCATAGGCATGTGGACAGGACAAGTTCGGCCCCCTTGGACTGTCCTTCACTTGCTTTTCCTGCTGCTTTTTTTTTTATATCTAATCCCCTCTCCCAACAAATACTATACATTTCTGAGCTTGGACGGTGATAACATCAAACAAATTGATTATGATATCTAAGTTGAAGTAATAACACCAAAAAATTGTCAAGACTTAAATATTTTAGCTAAGCGGCCACTGTTTTGGTTCAAAAAAATTGCCTGAGTGGAGACCATTTGGACAAATAGTAATAATAAAAAGAGGAATATACGTCCGGAAAAAGAAATAGAAATATGGACTCCCGGAAAAAGAAATAGAAATATGGACTCCACAAGCTGCCCGAAACTTCCCCCTCTCTCCCCCCTTGCCTGGGTGTATCACATCAGGCACACCGAATAATTTCTCGTCCTGTTGGGGCATGCAGGCCCGTCCCCCATTCACGGGGACTTCATACAGGCCTGTTGGCCGGCCCCTTTTCCTCTAAATGATCATACGGCCTTGCTTGAACGAGATATTTTCTATAAACTCATACAACTGTATCCTTGAGCTCTAAGGAAAGAGGCAAGGTAGTATGGTGAATGGCATGTGGCCTCAGTCCCAGTGCGTGATTAACGATTTAGATATCTTGTAGACTTCAAATTGTAGAGGATTGTTCCCAGTCGGATGACAACTAGATTGGGATGGATCCTAGGTTGCCTGGCAAACCAAATAAAAAATAAGTTCATGAATCTACATTAGGCATTTTCTAAGGTCTGGATACAGATTCGGGACATTCCCAATTGAAAGGTTAGAATATTAAAGACTTGCAAACATTAAAAGTAGAACCAAAATCTTGAAAGGGAAAAAAGAAAGAAAGAAAGAAAGAATCAAAGTTGGTAGAAGTCATCAACCGCCTACCTCAGTTGAGTTTAGGGTGCATAATTTAACTTCTTGTTCCACTGATGTATAATTAGAATAATCGGAATCCCTCATTCATGCTAAACATGGTCTCAGCCAGATCCTAAGTCAACTCATGCCAAGTTTTGTAGTCGTCAAAAAGCTACTTCTTGATCAATTCGCAAGTTCCTATTGGTGCACTTACAATTAGGGTTGTTCGGTTTGCATTTAAAAATTGCATCATTTGTCGCATGCATCATTTCACAACAAGCAATACTCAAGAACAAGCATCAACATGAGATGAACATCAAATTTTAATTGAACCAAATATTACATGCAATAGGATCTGATCAGTAAAATCATGCATGAAAATAATTTATGGAATAAGATAAATGAAACAACAGTAAATCGTGTATCCCAAAGTTACAGGTGATGAAAAACAATTTGGTGACTGAGGCAAGGAAGAAAACAAAGACGACAGCCAAGCCTCTTTCCCCAGGCTTTGAGATTGGCTAATCAGTCTGATCACTGAAATCATGCACGAGCAGAATAGTTAACATAGTATTTAGATACGTAGTTTACAGTTTTACAAAAAAACCAATATCAATATAAAACATAGAGTAGTGACATTTAAAACTGCTCGCATTACAAATTACCCAGACGATTTGTAATACCCAGTCCCTATAAATAATTACTGTATTTAAATAAATAACTTCCAAATATTTTTCCCAAATTTTCTACGAATTTTCTATATTTTTCCAATTAATTTAATTATATTTACCTTATTCTAATTTAACCTAATCCCTTTAATTTTTCCTAAACTAAACCCAACCCAACCCATTCATTTCCCATCTCTTTTAAATCCTTTTTACCTCTGTCCCAAGCCCAGCCTAAGAAATCCCGGTCCAAACCCTTCCACCCACACCCGACCCATACTTGACCCGCTTTCCTTTCTTCCTCTCGTCTTTCCTTTTCCCGCCATTTCCCCCCCGCGCGACCGCTTCTCGCGCGCGCCCACGCCTCGTACCCACACCCCCGAGACCCGCTCCACCCCACGATCACGTCCCCGCTCCTCTCTCATCAACTACCCCCGCGTGCTCTTCTCTTGCCCAACTCCTCCACCTCCTCGCAACATCCTTCTCCCCGCTCCACGCGCCCACTCACCCACATACGCACACTCTCTCTCTCTCACTCCCTGTTCACTCCCCCTCTCTCCCCTCTCGATCTCTCTATATATTATCACTCTCTCTCCTCTCGATCTCTCCTCTCCCCCTCACTCTCGTTCTCCCTCTCACTCCCAAGACACTCACAACCCCGCCGGCCTCCAGCATCCCCTCCTTTGCATCACCTAAGCCTTTACGTGCAGCCGCTCGACTCCTCACCATCTCCCCTTGCTATCTCAACTCCCTGGCTCCCTCTCGACAACCTCCATCAACAAGCCCCGGCCAACCTATCACCTCCTCCCCCGAGCATCCCTTGCCGCCTCCACCGTCGCCGAAACCCTCAACCTCGCCTCCTCTCCCCTTCACTTCCGACGTGAACTCCAAGCCGGCAACCCACATCCTCGCAACAACTCTAGAACCTGACCTCGCCTCACCGCCGATCGCCTTCATCCCCTGCCGTCACCACTTCGCCATCGCCACGACCTTCCCCCTCTCCATCCTCCATCACTAGCAACTCAGCCACCACCGGCCGCCTCCCAAAACACCACCAACCCCTACAAACCCACCGAACGATTCCCGCAGCCCTCACTGCAACCACCTCGCCCGAAGCCCCCGAGCTCCCCTGCACCATCACTGCCTCCTCCGCCGAACTCATCGTCTGCACACCCCCTCGCCGAGCTTCCCACCTCGCCGGAACCCGAGCACCGCCACCGAGTTCCAACTTCTTCGAGCACCTCCCCGTCTCCAAGTTCTCGTCGCCGCTGCCTGTGTCAGGCCGTGCCCTCTCCCAGGACCACCGTGCCACCATCGGACCCACTCCCGCGTCGCGCCATGCCCACCTGTGTCCCACGACAGCACCCGCTTCGTACCCGGCACCGTGCCACATCGTGCCCACTACTGTGCCCGGTCCAGTGCCCGCCTCCGTGTCACCGCGTACCCAGACGTGTCGCGCTCCGTACCCACTCCCCGTGCCACATCGTGCGAGCCCCTATGCCACACCGTGCTCGATCCAGTGCACTCGCCGTGCCGCTCCCGGACCACGCACCGAGTCCAGACCGTGCCCAGGGTCGTTCGCGCCCGCGTCACCACCGCGTCCAGTACTAGATCACCGCGCATCGCGCCACGCGCCCGTTTCCAGTATCGCGCCGTCTCGTGTGTCGAGACAAATTCTGCAGCGGCGTCGCTTCTATATCAAGCGACCGAAGGCAAATGAATCCCTCGCTTGCTTTACATACTAATTTGCTATATAATATTGATACACATTTATATATAAATTTGCATTGCTCTAATTAATCAAGTGTTTGACGCTAGACCTTAAGCGAAAATCTACTTTAGAATGGCGAAACTCAAGAGCAATGAAACCCTGCGTGGTTAACGAACATCGTATATAAATTTGGCTGTAAAATAAAGTGGGTTACCTCCCCTAAAACGACAACCCAATAACCCTTGTGAAAGCTGATTTTCTCGGACAAACTGAACGGTTAAAATCATAATAAATTATCTATATATCGGATCTATAAGAGTGCTAGGGCTCATATCGAAGCCAACAGATAAACCTACAGCATCCCATAATTCATCTTTGTATTTTGATAAGTTATATCAATGAATACTGAGGCGATTCGCGGCCATGAACTGCGGTCTGGGGCAGCGTTTCGTTTTGGATACCTGACTTTGGAACACCTGTATACCATTTCTTTAAACTAAAAATGCGTGGAACCCCATAAGATCACGTAGGTAATTTAATTAGCTAACCCATGAATCTGGTCCCGTGTCGTTTCACTATCGTTTGATATTTAATTCGTATTTTAGAATATCGTGATGTTCTGCAGTTTATGCAGTGACCTCTCTTACACCAGCACCTTGTACATAACCTAACTTCTAATACAGGAATCCTATCGATAATCCGTTTGATGCGTTGGAAGCATAACACAAAAATCTACATATAATTTAACTGTAGCGTCCCCCAATTATACTCCCAACTGGGAGTAAAACGTGTTACGAAACGGACTTCCAGTTCTGAAACTGGATTTCTAGCAGTGAACACTTAAATTGAAATGACCATAACTAGCAAACCTGAAATTCGATTAACGCGAAACCAATTTTGATGGACAGATAATTAAACATACTGCTTACCCATTTTTATTGTTTTGCTTAATTCTGCACGTATGATTTACAGTAAATTATGCAAGTGGTAGGACACTGGTTGTTGATATTTTATTCATATCGTAATTATTGCATGCTCATCATATCATGTAGAGATCATTACATTGGTAACCTGGTGACTGTGTACATTGCCCGGTGATAAGTATTAATGTTTTGATTGTGGCAAGTACGTTAGTGTTAAAGCGTGAATGAATAAGTGACACGTACTTGTACACAATCAACGGACCCAGTTAATTTATTGCATTGTCGATGCTCATGGGGCATATGTAAGTGTAACTATAACTGGTATGGGACGGTTATGGAAGCACTTATATTAGTGTCATAGTTAAGGCATCAAACACTGTCCATTTATCTTGGATACCAGTCGAGACATGCTTGATGGAGATCCTGTCTCCAGTTCTCGCGTAGACTTGTCATGGACCGACTAGTATTTGGGTTTATGGTCGGGGTTTGACGTAGACCACGGGGTGTGGGGAAGTTTGAGTGTGAGTTCAACGGAATCTCAGGAGTCCCATTACCGGCATATGCAGCGATTCTGGGAGTTATATGGGTGATATTACTGATTATTAGCGAGCGTTTCGGGCCCGTGTTCCCTTGCCCCTGGGGTCTTACCCTTGGGTTGGGAATACTCCTACGTGGTTGACTCTCATACTTGGACTGACGATAGGTTTAGCGACCTGGACAGTGAGACTTAAAGACTGATAGGATTAGTGACATTGACATGCATTGCTTACTGATTTGATATACCTACTTTACTGTTTACCTGTACCGAATATTTCATGTGCGTCATTATTCTATATTTACTGCTTCATATTCATCATCATTGCACGTGTTTATTTGTGCATTTATATATATTGCTATTGTGTCGCTCTGACGACCTGAGTATGCATGCTCAGAGTGAGAAGTGGATTTAGCTTGGATCAGGACCTGACGTACCTTGAGGTTATTGCGGACATCTAGATCAGCGGCGTCGCGCTATCTTTCCTTTGACTTCATCTGGTTAGTTTTATATCTATTTTGATTTCGTGACTGCATTTCTCATTACTTGTGAATTGATTACTGATTACCACGTAAAGCTAGAAGCCGAAGTGTGACTACGGCAGGATATTTCCTTGACCGTAGGAGCATGGCTGGCCTTGTCACCCCTCGTATTCTGTATTTTTGGAAGCGGGGCGTGACCCGATTACTTGTTGTTGAACTGTTTCGAGTTTATTTCATAGGTAACATGTCTATAAAGTGGGCTCGTTGGTGATTACTTTTTGAACTGTTTTCGAGTTTATTTCATAGGTAACATGTCTACAAAGTGGACTCGTTGGTGCAGGTTGGAAAGGAAGAAAGAAACGATCGGAGAGGAAACTATAAGAGAGAGCTAGAGATAGGTGGGGAAGAAAAAGATCCCACGACAAGGACTAGAGATATCCTAAAGAGAGGAAACAACAGTACATGTTGACATTGCAAAGCCATCGTTGAAACACTAAAGGGTGGCCGCCGCCGGCGACGCTGCCTTTCAGTCTTTGTCGAATCTTTAGTGAAGCTTTGCTTCATTGTCGACCCCATCTTTTAGGGGAAGGCTTAGATGATGATGGTGATGATTCTACTCCTAAAGGAATCTTTTGCGTGATGGATTACAATTGTTATGTAGCCTTCTGAAGATCCCCATTTTCGGGAGGAATTATTCGGTGTACCGGGTATAATACACCCGGTCAGTGGGTGAGAGAAAGAGGGGAGTTTCGGATAGCTTTGGACAGTGTGTGAGGCCCACACTTTTATTACTTTTCTCTCTTACCCGGGTGTATACAGCCGGTACATGGAATAATTTTTCCATTTTCGGTTAAAGAATAATATTTTGAAAATGCAATCACTGATGATGAGAGGCTTAGATTGGACTAACTGGAAATGGCTTCAGCGAATCAGCATACCGAAAGGCTGAACTTACGGTTTTCAATATGGGTCATTGATGAACTCATGAGAAACAACGAGAAGACGAGTATTGATGTTCTTAACTCAAATACTACATGCAACTATTGAAAACTTTTCCGCATTTTCTTGCAAATTGCAAACCACTAATTCCTATAACATCTTTTGACATCTTTACTTGTATAATCTGATTGTTAGAATCGACGACTACCAAGAAAGGGGTGATGTGTATCAATCTAAGGGTCATCGAAGCTTACAAAAAGGCTCTGACTATTTTCCGTATAAAAAAAAGAGGGGTGGACGTATCCGGGGAAGACAAGGCAGGGGAAGGGAAAGATGCTTACGTTCAACGTCGAGAAGGGAAGAAGGGTACAGACATGTGGATAAGCGAGCAAGGATTATGTATCAACCACAACAGATGTAAAGGCACAATTCCCAATGGTGTGACAAGGTTTCTCCCCTGCTATAGATGGTTGGATGGAAGTATAGAGAAATTGGGATAATGCCTAACATCCAGTTTGCAGTGGTGGGCGGTGGACATGGTGTCACGGCGGTTCAAAGAGCTCAACAAAACTCGTGTTAATCAAAGAAAAACGAGTGTTGGACAAAAGTACAACCCAAATCCTCAAAGAAGGCTGAGGTTAGAACAGCACGGGGATGACCATTGCCCGGTGCTGGGGAAGAGAAAGGATGCTCTCCCATGTTATCGATGTAAGTAAAATGGGTCATTCTGGATGGAATGTCCATTAAGAATGCTATGCTAAGCTCCCAAGGGGTAGGAGTGTGTTACCATAAATCGCTATATCACTTGCGGATTGTGAATTGAATCTATCGTTCCAATTTCGGGAATACTAGCACTCCGGATTGGAAGAATCACCGTTCCGATCGAACCTATTAAAAACTTATGTTAAATGAGGCATTTAATTGGGTTTGTGGTAGATTATACTAAAAAATATGTATTTTTAGAAAAATAAATTGAACTGCATATATATGTATATTATGGATCATTACACACACAAACATACGAACGATCCACAAATACTTCACTTTCTAGAGGTATGTTTTCTCTCTTATATAAGCATTTTGAAGAATACTACTCTTATCGTACCGGGTTCCACAACAAGTGGCGTCCGCGTTCTCGTTTTCGTTCCGCGTTTCGGGTAACATTCGGTGGACGGTTGGTTAAGCCATGGAATTTTTTACAAGAACATCACACAAGATCGTAACACAAGAAAAGGAGATCATCCTTTATTAGAATGGAGTGGATCCCACATGGGTTCCACCTTTATAACCGAGAAATAAAGCTATGTTGCTACTACAATCGCGCGAGTCTTTTCAAGTCGGAGTGTCCATTGCGGGCTCTAGGGCAAAAGAAGAGGGGGTGGCTAGGGAGAGAAATAAGGAAGTAGAGAACAAAGTGATTTCCTCCATTGTTGTGGCACGCTTTTGATGAAGAGAGGAGGAATTGGAAGACTCGAGGTCGTCTACGGCACACCAACTGAACTGAGCTTGAGGGCATCGCTTATGTTAAGGGGCATTTCGATGATTTAAACACAAAGAACTGGTATACCAAGAAGTGGGTGTCCTGCTTCCTTGTTAGGTTTGGAGATTGAAGGGCTCTCAACTCTATTAGCAAAATCAACATCCTTGATTTTGACAAATTTCGTGTTAGATTTAAATGTTAGGAACCTGTGGGGTTTTAAGGAGCTTCTACCACCCATTGGCATGGTTCTCAACAAAGATATTGAAACAATGGATCGAGCTTGTTTTGATGTTCGCAGAGTTCGAATTGGTTGTGACTCGGAGGCAAGGATTCCACAATCCGTTAAGACGAGCATAGGTGACAGATGCTTCCAAATTCAAGTGACTGTAGAGAAACGTAAGGAGAGGATCAAACAGAAGGAAGGACAATCTGCAATTTAGCAGATGGGAACAAGATGGTTGGAAAAGCAGTTGTCTAGGTTGAAGGTCTGGGTCGAAGAAATTAACTGGGTAGTGCGGAACCACGAGTTAAAGTGTAACCTAGGTAATGGTAATTAAAATTTTGACTGTGCCATAGTTCCTTTCATATTTTAAGCTGAATTCTAAAATTATATAGCAGAATCAAGATGACAGTTTCCATAGAAAGCCCCATCCCACTCAATGATAACACATGTTCTGTAACACACTTGAAACCCAAAATGACAATGTAATAAATAATGTTCCCCGCCCCAAGACTCATATTAGATAAGCTTACAAAAGATTTGTGTCCACGATCCAAAATGTAGAGTTGATTCACCAATGTAATACTTATATGCAAATCACGAAAAATATAAGCAGAGGGACTCAAAGTCGACACCTCAGTGATAAGAATTTATCAACATAACACCATATGAATTAAAGGGTGCAAAAAAATTATATTCGTTAGAATAAGAGCAAACAGGTTAAGCAGAAGCGTCTATAAATTACAACATCAAAAAAGTGCTGAGCAAACCAATACAGCAATGAAAAGAAATAATACAATGACTACCAAGCAATTATCAAGTTAAGTAAACAAGTTAGTACGTGTTCCATGTCATTGTTAGGTGGTACTAATCTTTGCATCCTTCTAAACATATGTAATTATACAAATTATTACCTTATTGAAATGAATAAATAACTTCTACTGCTCATATAAAACTTAAATGATTATACTCACATCATCCAATCAAAACACCAGATAACTAATGTCTAAATAAAATTAATGCAATAAAACTCATGTATATAAGTATGCATCAAAAGGGTTATAAGTTGTAATTTGTAGCTCATTAGACTAAGATGGGAAAGCACCATCATGGGCTGAAAATTAAACACCATCAAAACATCATGAAGATAACAACCTAGCCCAATCTCACATGTTTTAATGGAATGAATAAAGAACTTTCTGCTGCTCATATAGCTCAATACAACAAAAGTTATAATGCCATGCTAGCATCAACGTTTGAAACATACAAGCAACACTCATCAAAACAAGGTTTCTACCATTAAACAAACGGATAGAGGCAAGTTTTCAAATTAGCCTAAGATGAGAAACTAACTTCATGAGGCTTCTAGTTAAACAACATCAACACATTATGAACATAAACCAAGCTCTAATTTTGAATTACCTTCCACAGTTGGTTGTCGCCTTCGCCTCCCTCGACTCTCTCGGCCAAAACCCTTCTCTCAAACATCACCATCTCCTTCCTCTCGAAGCTCTGCACCAATCGAAACCCTTCATGCAGATGCCTTCCGTAAACCCCGTCCCCTAAAGCCTCGACAGAAACTAAACCGCCAACAGTCACCCCTTCCTCCTCGCTAAACTCCGTCAAGATCTCAACCAGTTTCAGATCACCCCCTTCCTTCGAATTCACGGCCCAGACCTCGCCTTTGTTGGGAAAAATCCTATAAAATGGAATTCCCATCCAAGTTATGATCTTGAACCCCACGATCCTAAATTGCAGCAACGATGTATCGATTAAAAGCCTCGGCTTCTTCGATGACGTCCGGAAAGTGCCGCAAGAGAGAATGCGGCCGGCATTGTCGACGCTGACGACTTCTTCTTCGAGAATCGGGTGGGGGATCAAAGGGGTTATCAGAATCGAGGATTCAGAAGCGATCTTGCGATCGATTCGAACATAATGAGAGGGGAGATCGTTGGATTGGAAGGAGATGGCCCAGATTTGGTTGGGTTCAAAAACCCTAGCTTTGGAAAACCTAGGGGAGGGTTTGGCGTTTGGGGATCGAGACATGGGATTTTTTGTCGGAGTAGGAGATTGAGGTTGAGGGCTAGGGTTAGGGTTGGGTTTGGGTTTGGGTTTGGGGCGAGAAGAGGAGCATTTGGAGAGGTAGTTGAGGTGGTGCTTCTCGCAGAAGGGGGTTCCAGAAAAGCGAGCGATGTAGCAGCGCCAGGCCTTGCCGTCGTTGCGGGTGCACCGCTCCTCGTCGGCGGGGATCTCACCCCGCCACCGCTTCCCCATGGCTGCTCGAGCTCGAGCTTTTTCGAAGGTTAGGGTTTTGTTTTGTTTTTCTTTTCTTTAATTTTAATGGAAGAGGGAAGGAGTGAAAAATGGATGAAATGGGGGGTATTTTTTGTAAGGATATTTTCCATTGGCTCCTCAAAGTCTTTGGATTTCTGACAAAACCGAGATTTTTACAATTCTAGGTTTTTAATGTAAGAGTTTATGTTCTTTTATAAAAAAAAAATTTTACACCAACAAAGACAAATAATAAAAGGAATGGCAACGATTTTTCTATATGATATAGTATTATTGTAATATTGTATATACCATCCTAAAAAAATATTAAAGCATTGTGACAGGAGGAGGAGCAAAATTTCCTCGATCAGGAATCGAGTTATGTTTAGCTATGAGAATTTTATAAAGCTATCTAAGCTTATCTCTAATATCTTAACTATGCTAAGCTTGGTTTGATTATAAAGTTTAAAAAACTCTGATTATTTAAATTCCGAAATCGACACAAAACTAAACTCCAATCCCATTGAAGTTTTTTAAACTAAAAATGAAGCGAGGAGAAAACACTCAATTGTAGTTATGATAACTCCAAATCTAAATACTCATCAAAATTAAGTTTCCTCCAACTTCAGTTATAAATAACCTTTGCTTACCCTAACTTCATATTGAAAGGGCCTTAAAGCTTTTAAGTGGAATTTGAGGGTTAAGAAACAGAGATTGGATCACCACGATCAACCTATGGTCATCCTTTTGTAAATGTAACGGAAGAGGGTACCAAAATGGCAGTAGGAACTTTGCAACTCTGCAATGATACTTGTGTTAGCAGCAGTGGCAAGCCGCAAATGGAAATGCAACTATAGTGCAATATAGCTATTGATTTTAAACCCAAGTAATAGCCGTTTTTGTTGTTTTTACATAAATTTTATTTTTGGACGATAGGCTTAGATCTATGGTGTTTAAAAGGTTGGGTAAAATTTCCTAATACTAATAAAAACTTTTTATATTTGAACGCCCAGTCTTTAACTGATTTATTAAATACCCATAATATCATTGTTTGATAACTACTGCACATGGCATTTGTAGCAATTAACATGCTATATGTAACGTTTTGAAAATAATTTAGATGAAATTTCGGATAATCGGTAAAATAACTGGTGTTTTCGGTAAAAAGCAGGATATATTTATTTTTCGACATAGAGTTAAATATACCTATTCTAACTATGTAATTGCTAATATTTGGAATTTAATGGATCACGTATAAAATTTCTAGTTTATTAAAATATTTTCCGTAATTAATTATTTTAAATATTATTTTAAGTACTCACTAATATATTCAATTAGTGATAATTACAAATTGGAATGGGTTAATACAAGTTTTGTGCATCATGACACATTAAACCAAAATTTAACATATTGTTTTTGAAATAAAAAGAAGTTGTCAAGATGGTTTTAGAAAATGTAAAATAAAAAGGCTTAAATTATGAAAATAGATTAAATAGAATTGAGCTTTGGGCTTGTTGACTTGGGGTATTGTTTGCATATTACTTTGTGTTCCTCACATACACACACACAC
Source organism: Agapanthus africanus (assembly GCA_030015575.1). Lineage (NCBI taxonomy): Eukaryota > Viridiplantae > Streptophyta > Magnoliopsida > Asparagales > Amaryllidaceae > Agapanthus > Agapanthus africanus. The sequence goes on along the minus strand of JASDDO010000024.1, from coordinate 416,003,584 downwards.
CCTCACCCTCTCCCCTAATACGGCTGAATTCAGCAGCCCCTTCCCCACAATTTCCCATTTGAAAGGTGTTGAAAAGAAAAGAAAAGAAAAGAAACTAATAAAGAAAGAGGTATGGGGTAACTAAGAGGTGTGGACTTTTGTTGACTTGGATTACCCTCACATTCTCTCTCTTCCTCTCATTCTTCTTACCCGAGCCTCTCCTCTCCCCATTCCTGCAGCAGCCCTCCCTAAATCCCCCACCTCATTCCTCTCAAAAATCCTCACAAATTCATCAAAAATCAAAATTAAACCTCACAAACTCCAAATCTAAGCCTTACCCATTATTCCTTGGCTACTATAGTATGGATCTTGGTGAAAAGAAGCTAATTTGGAGGGCTAAGTTTTCTTGTGGGATCTACAAATTGTTGGGTATAAATTCTAACCTTATGGTTACTCGGTTAGTTAATTACTTCAATCCAAGCTAATTAGGTGTTTAATTGTGGATTTAATTGAAAATTAGAAATCTAAAGAGAAGGTTTTGATTTAAAATTAGGGTTTTGATTATTGGATTATGGTTGTGATGTTTAGTTTAACATATTGAGTTTTGCAAAACCTAACCTAGTTGCTAGTTTCCTAATTGAAACATTTAATTTGTCCTAATTAAGCCATTTTGTAAAATAGATTTTTGTGATTTAGGTAAAGAGGTGAGTTTAAAATATAATTAATATTGGTGTGACTTAATTAAGATATTTAGTGAGAAATGTGGCCGCTACATTGGTTAAAACATCAAGTTTGGAACTAAAATGGGAATTTATGCTTACTAGATTTTTGAAAGAAATCGATTTGAATTTGGTTTGAGGTTTTGTTGGTTAACCACCTATTTCATATAATATTTTGAGTTTTGTGAATTGCGCAATTGGTACGAATGGGTACTAGTTTTGGTGGTTTTCACGTTTAGTGACCATAGTTGTAGTTTGTGGAATTGTCGCGACGCGTTTCGTGCACCGAGTATGTGCGCGTCAAGTTAATGTGCGTGGTTGACTGGTATTGTTTGTGTCCACGACTATTTATATTTATTCTCTTATTTTCCTTGTGTACATTCTTAGGATCGGGTGCAGAGGCGTCGGATGTGGCGCGAAGATGGCGGAGCTGGAGTCGGATCAGAGTAGCCAAGACGTCTAGGTGAGTAGATATAAATCTACGGGGGAAGTCGGGTGGATGGTGTATAACACCCCCGCAAATTTCATTGCACTTGATGCGTCATTATTATTATTATTATTATTATTATTATTATTATTATTATTATTATTATTATTATAGGTTTATATGTTTTTATAAGATGTGTACGCTTAGCAAGAATTGCTTTAGATGATTTTGGGTTAGTGTTAGCGTATTTGGATGATAGTGCTTTAGTTAGTTCCTTAGTCGTGAACCATAGAGTATAGGCTTTACATACACACACGCGCACGCACTTTATATGTTTTTGATGTATATAATATATGTATATATATATACGTGTGTTGATGTGTTGATACACACACACACACACACGGATGATGAGGAGAGTATGCGATACTTGGAGGTGAGTCGATGTGATGGGGCTTGATACCGTGAGATCGGTGATATGATTTGGGTCGTGTTATGAGATACGACATATTATTTTAGCGGATTGCTGAGCGATGTGTTTTTCACACACACGCAGATATATGTGATGGTATCGGTATATACTAGACTTACCTCCGCAAATTTCATGAACGAGTATTTTATAGACAGGCCGAGAGATACTACGGATATTTGAAAGGACGTACCTTTTTCTTTAAAACACCGTAGTCCTATTTTCTAAACACCGCGATTCATGCTATTTCAAATGCCAAAACGGTATGACTCGTATTTAGAAACGTATATTAGTATTTGCTGCGTTTACTATTCATTGTCCATATATTCACGTTGTTATTATCGCATTGCATGCTTAAATGTGTTTTTATTGTTATTATGAAACCATGCTGTCAGGACACCAGCACCATTACCGATGATGCGTATGCTCCACGTACACTTGCTTGCCGGCTCACACACATCATTATCGGTAATTACCATAACACGTACACTTTAGAAATATTACTTCATTGATATCGCTTGTTAGCTGATAGTTCCGATATATCAATATTGTGCTAGTTTAGATATTGCATTCTTTATTAGATACCCATGCATGTTTAGATATTCATTTGTCATGCAATATTATATGGCCAGTCCGGACTGCTGGAGCCCGGTATTCACTATTATCGATTCTTCATTTTTTGGATTTCGGATTTTCCATGAGATTTCTGGATTTGGAGAAACCGCAAGATTTTATAAACCCATTTATCAATTTTAAAAGATAAAAAGTACGTTTTTCTCGTGATATGATGTGAGATACGTCCACCATGAGTTTTCTCGGCTCTTGAGCGATATCATACACCCGATTCGAGGAGGAGGAGGAACCGTCTGTGGGTGTATGGTGGACCCGGTGCGGTCCCCCGGGGCAAGATGGCCGCAGATAATGGCGTTGAGCCTGGCAGGGGAGCACTACCGACCGGTTATTTGTGACGCGGCGGATATCCGGAGGATACCAACGTAGTCATGAGATTTGATGTTTTGGGCCAGTCCGGATTGCCGGAGCCCAGGAGCCATTCCGGATAGCCGGAGCCCGAGATATTTAGACTTTGAGGTATTGAGATTATATGATATGGGCCAGTCCAGATAGCCGGAGCCCGAGATATTGGATATTTAGATTTATGTTTTGTGTCGATACTTGACATGGATTTTATGTTGATTTCATTGATGATATCTCGATTTATACCTATAGAAATCTCACTAAATAAAGATAACAGTTTTCTCATTTAGATGTATTCTGTTTTCATGCATTCTTCCATCATATTTATGATATGTTGCTACCTGAGGCATTTACACGAGCACTTGGTATTACACTTATGTATAGATGTTTACCCTTACCATTATTATATACTTCAGGTTATATATTGAGGTTATTATTATTGTATGACCTAGGATTGACTCATACATGCGATTTCTTCTCGGTGATATTTTCTACCCACGAGTTGGCAACTCATCCCCGTTGTGCCACAGTTTCTTGCAGGTTTTACCGTACAGGTTTTCTTGGCAGCTTGCTGGCACACTACTTCCTTCCGGGTAATTGCATTGGTAGGTGGGTTCACTTGCATCGTGACCACCATTGTACCTTTTATTATTTCTGTTATATCTAGTAAACTCTATCAACCAGACTTTTATTTATTTATAGACTTAGAAGACCAGTGTTTATTATTTCGACCTTAGAGTCGCGCTTGTATTATTATGGTTTTCTGGTGGGTATTGCTTTTCTTGATGAGTTTTGATCCTCGCCCTTCGGCGTTGTATATTATATTACATTGCGTGGTTGTGTCCGCCAATTGGCGAAGAGCCAGCTCCCGCTTGGGGATGCCTTTATCCATTATGTATATTATTCATATTTGTACCCGTTTGGGGCCAGTATTTACAAAGGAGACTCTGTCGAAATTTTCAGGAAAATTTGATGTTGCTTTTAAATGTTAAATACCATTTATGTTATTTAAACCACTTCCTTTAAACAAGTTTTTCTTTCACTTTCCTTAAAAATGGTTTAGATTTCTGGGCTTTTGGCTTACTTGAATTAGATGGGGTCCTATAGGCTTCACATGATTCAAGTGCCGTCACGTGCTATTTCGGATCGTGACAAAATTGGTATCAGAGCGCTAGGTTTAATCTTGGTTCGAGTCTATGTTTGACTATGCGGAGTCTAGGGCGTATATTTATATTCGGAACCTAGGCCTGACCTTATGGAACTTAGACTTGGTCGAGGGGGTATTAGACCCGAACTTTCGTCGTATAGGTTGACCTTGGTTGATAGAGTATGTGACTTAGGTAGAGTGACATATTGCGTGTATGTTTCGCGGCATACTTACGATACGCTATTCCGCTTAAGAAGCCTTAGGAAGTACATTTCTTTGCACAGTATTATATTCATTCCTATGTTCTATCCTCATTGGTATCAGTTGGTGGTTTTTGTTACCACGATTGCATAGGCAGAGAGAGCTGCGGCTAGAGTTGCGGTCAGCATGAGCTTGTCTTGGACGGGGACTGACCATGGCGTAATTCCGGTGACATACGATTGTATAGATGTGTCGTTTTATTGTGTTTTTCGCGCCATGAGCGTTTGATGGATCGCTTTTACAAAGATTTCTCGAACGTGCAGATCAACACCAGAGGATTGGGGCCACTGATAGAGGCCGGTTAGAATGTGATGACCGTCAATGCACCGTTATTCTTGATGATTGAGGCACTGCTTAGCGTGCGGACGAATGAGCCAGTTGTTGCTGTGAATGACAAGATATCGCCCCAGATGTTTGGAGCTATTGCAGCACGAGTTATACTTAGAGATATAATAGAAGATCACTAGTCATCAGGGATGAATGACTAGGACATGTGGTTCGTTTGCATACCCCAATTCGAGGTCATCAGATTGATTGATTCCAGTTAGAAAAGACTTCACACAGGCACGTTGTGAGTCGATAAAACGAACGAATGTCAGAAACCTATTATTCTAAGTTTAAAGTATTCGGAAAAACATGCAAGTAATTCTGTGGACCCTCTAGAAGAATGAAACCCTAACTCGATATAATGACCATGGGAACGCCTTTGAACCTTAGGGTTTGCAGCAGTTCCGCGGTGCTATTAATGAGGTTTGGGTTTGCCCTTCTACGGTTGGTCCATAAGTACTGTGGTATATACTGGATATTATTAAACTGTGCATGAGTGTTGAGCTCTCGGGAATTATGGGATTTTGATGAATCGATCGAAAAGTTCGACGTCGTCCAGATATCATATGATGGGATACTACACGAGAAGACTTGGACCCAGGATCGGACTTATCACGCACACCCAGTAGACCAGAGTTCGGCATCATCGACGAGACATGTTATGAGTGACCAGGATAGTTGGCCAGAGATGTTTAGAGGATGTGCCAGAGCAGAACTATTTCCGTCATCATTCCATATTGAGTTGTTGAGCCGAGAAGCTATGTAACTGACAATCAGTAGTGAGAGATGAGAGCCTAAGGGCACAAGACGTCAGATCATGAACATGAGGCAAGTAGATATCTTGCTCTGCTAGTGTAACGTTTTAAAAATAATTAAATAAATAATTAAATGAATAAAATTGTTTAAGTGAATTTTATGATTTTCGGCAAAGTAAAATGTATTTTTCGTAAAACCTAACCGTGATTGTTTTTCATTATAATTTCAAAAATACCTATTTTAATTATGTAATTACTAGTAAATGGTGCTTATTTAGCCACTTATAAATTTTTAGTTTAATTAAATATTTTTCCTAAACTAATTATTTTAAATATTAACATAAGCTTTATTTTTACACTAAATTAGTGTAAATTACAAATTTGAATGGTTTTAATTTGTAAAAGTGAGCCATGACATATTATAATTTAGTGAGTATCATGTAAAATTCATTTGCAAATTTTTTCAATTTTCTAGAGTTTTCTTGAGTTGCTATAGTAAAGAATTAAAAGAAAATTTAATAAAAGCATGAAAAGACATAATGATATGATATTTTGGTGGAACTTTCTACATCTTTCTTCATTTTTCTCATTCTCCACCCCCTCCTCCTAATTGTGGCCAGCCTCAACAACCCCATGGCAGCCCCCCCCCCATTTCTCACTTCATTTTTATTCAAAATTCATCAAAAATACTTCAAAAATTCAATTAAAATTCCACAAAATCATATTTATTTCATACCCTTTATTCCTTACTCATTTTTACATGGATTTTGGAGATGAAAATCATGCATTTTTGAGGCTCATTTTCATGTTTGGACTTGAGGTTGTGAATGTATAAATCTATCTCTTTTGTTTTATTTCCATTAGATGTTTCTTTTAAAGCATAATTAGTTTTATTAGATTAATTCTATGTTAAATTTTTAAAATTCAAGTTAGGGTTTGTAAATTCAAGTTATGATTTTTATTAATTAATCAGGGTTATAATAACTAGTCTACCATTTTTAGAAGTGGAAAAATCTTGCATGGTTATTATATAATAATTTGTGTATTCAAATTGATTTAATAATGTTATTTAGCTAACTAGTTTTTATAAAATGTATTTGTGGATAAAATAAAATTCCAATTAAGGTTGTTATCATTATATTGTAGTTTTAGTGAGAATCTTAGCATGTTAATGGAAAGAAAAACTTAGTTTGATCACTAGTTTCTTGTGATAATTGGAAAAATACTAATAAAAGGCTATTTTTGTAAACTAGATTTTGGGAAATTCCTAAATAAATGAGATTAAAAATATAATTATGGTTTCATCATATCATTATCATCATGAGTTGTAGTTTAGTACATTAATTCATGCAACATCATGTTTTGTGGTGGAATTGTGGTATTTTGCTTGAAAACTGTTGAAAATTGTTAAAGCTTGCAAACTAGAAATTTCAAATTAATACAAATTTGTGTAATAAAAATGTAGTAATGGTTTGTATAGTCTAGTTATGCTATTTAATGAGTTTTATAACCATTGGTTTCATCTAAATGTCAAGTTTTGATGAAAAACGGTAAATTGGCATTTTCGGTTTTTACGAAATTGGACGGTTTGATGGATTTTAGGGTTTCGATGGATTTAATCATGTTTTATAATATAAGTAATGTGTTTTAAAACTACGAGTTATTTGTTGATGTTTATCTCGATCCATCGAAGTTTGTACGCCGATATCGAGCGAAATTTGGTTCTTTCGCGTGGACAGGACATAGGTTTTAACCTATGCTTGTTCCTTGAGTCGTTTTGACTTTTGTATGTGATTCAGTTTATGATGCTATTTATATGATTGCGTTTAGGTACCCCTCACGTGGACTGCGGGTGATGAAGAGGAGGATGGCGATACCGTCTTCGACAGACATGGACCAGGTGAGTAGATGTATATCTACGGGGGGAAGTCGGGTGGATGGCGTTTAGCACCCCCGCAACGTAGAATAGGAATAGTACTTATTGACATTAGGAAACCAGATGTGACCCTAGATTCTTAATGAGTAGGATCCTAGTAATGACCCTAGACTGGACTAGACTGATTTAGGAAAACCATACCAAAAGATGAATACCTTGGAAGAGGTTCGTAGGTTTCAGGTAGAAACACACACGCACACACTGAAACTCGACATGGTGTATACGTGCATGTGTATATATATATAGGACGAGGTATAGGTATATATATATATACAACACGTATATGGGATACATTGATGTGATATGATATCCGAGGTATGATGAAACAGTGTAACTGGGCTTGATGCCGTGATTCTTGGCTATACAGTCATATTAAGTGTTAGCGGATCATTAGAGAATGAGATAATGAACATGTATACTTAAATTATAATGGGTGGTGATGATATTGAGATACATGGGATTCTAAAATAGTACCCGGACTGTAACTTGTGATTGATCACGATATGGGATATGTATGACTTGATTACGACATCATATAGGTGTGACCTAATGACGATATCAAGAGGTGTGACTTGAGGACGATATGATACATATGACATGATATTTCTGAGAATAAACTAATGATGCTTATTATGATGGCAATGATATATGATTGATGTATGCGATCACAGTTTAGCACCTTGATCATGAGATGTGTTGATGATGACTTTATACTAATGATGAGACACCTAGGGGATACTTGACCCGTACCCTGATATTGGGATGCCGTATGATGGATTTTACCGTACGAGGCATAAATATGATGATTGATCCACACTCTTGATTCGAGGAAGCCGTACTACGTACGTGACGCTATTGAGGCCGGATCGCCGACTATTAGAGATATTGATTCAGACCTTAGGTAGACTCTTGTTTCTTATTGACTAGTTTCTTAAGTTTGGTTCCTTAGGAGGTTAGATGGACACTAGGTTAGGTTCGAGTCATATAGTGGTAGTGGTAATGGTATATCAAATGAGTAGATAACACACATCCGTCTTTACTTTCACACTGGAATCATAATGACGCATGTTCTTACATATGTTGCTATAATCAGTATAAACCTTACCTGTTAGGACACTAGCATCATTACCGATGATGCGTATATTCCACGCACACTTATTTGCCGGCTCACACACATCATCATCGGTAATTGCTATGTCACGTACACTTTAGATTATATTATCTTTTATTGATAGAATCAGTTAACAACTTGACCGATATAATATTGTGATTACTCTCTGATGTTAGTATAGACATGATAATTATTACTTAGACATTCATGCATTCATGTTTTCATGTTATCATGCAGTATTATGGGCATATGCCAACACTTATCATATACTTACTCATGATTTTGAGATTTGGGTTTCTATGAGATTTGTCACGCCCCGCTTCCCAGAAATACGGAAAACGAGGGATGACTAGGCCAGCCATGCTCCCACGGTCAAGGAATCATCCCGCCGTAGTCACACTTCGGCTTCTAGCATTACATGGTAATCAGTAAATAAAGCGCAGTGGTAAAGGAATCACATCACTAATTTATTACATTAATATTCCATTGTTCACAAATTTACAGATAACAAGAACGAAGACTAACCAAAGTCAAACTTACGATCACTTTTATGGAAAGCAGAAAATGGAAAGTACACCAGTCTAAATCTCCGTGAACTCGAAGGGTAGGTCCGTCTCCTGTGCTGGTCCTCCCGCGGGATCTGAGCATGCATACTCAGGTCGTCAGAGCGACACAATAACAATTTTATTAGAATGAGGTGAAACAGGTATATGAGGTAATACTGATGTAAGAACAATGCAAGTAATCACTATGTCACTATATGATGCAGAATATGTTATGTGTCCCTATCGGTCTCTAGGTCATATTTGAAATCACATAGTGGAAGGAGGATCATGTTTAACAGGAGTCTCGTACATACCCGAGACAACGGCCCACATGCTCGGGACATAACCCTGTCAGCCGGATCGCTAGATCCTATCCTACATGTATCAATATCTCTGTTCGAATGATCATCCTCTAAACACGGTCCCGCTAAATACGATACTCTTTCCACTTTGATTTCACCCCTTTTTCCCCAGGTTCTCACTAGTTATGATCTTGATCTAGTTATGTACAAGTATATCAATGACACGATTTTTATCACTGTTCACTGTATTAATCACTATCACGAATATTCACTTTCCATTGATGTACTTATCACAACTAAACCAACATCTATCACGTACGATAATGCAATGTCCACACGTACTAACACTGAGTATATGGTAAGGGTATGATATATGTATGTATACTACCAATGAGTTCTGTATATTATGAATCAACATGCATGTCATGAACTGAAATAAATTGCACAAATTATTATGTTAAGAATTCAGCAAAGTGATGTAAGTAAGATATATAGAGCACTCAGTCAGTAATTCATCAGAATTTGTTTCAGTTCAATCGGGATTCCTGTAGCGTCTTGAAAAGTCGTTTTGGTGTTTTCCTGAAATTCGGTGAAAATTCGGTATTTTTCCGAAAACCGTCTTTCTTGTTATTTTGCAGTTTAGGGCTAATTATACTTAAAATGGATAGGTAATTGCTTGTTTTTAGTAGCTAATGAGTTAATTATGAAATTCTGGTCGTTTAAAAATTTTTCCTAATTTTTTCAATTTTTTAATATTATTTTAAGCCGGTAAGAAAATACATTAAATTAGCGATAAATACAAATTTTTCCGGGCTAATTTTAATCTCTAAAATTATGATAATTAAAATCTAGTGGTAACATAAATTTTTAGTAATTTATTTTGTTTTTTTTACAAATTTTTATGATATGAAACGAATTTATTGAATTTTGAGCTAAAACTTGCAATTTTTGACTTGTAGGGGGCCTTTTTGCATAAAATTTCTTTTGTAAAACCCCTCTCTCTTTTCCCTCAGCCCTAGGACAGCCCCACCTTGTGCAAGTCCAGAAATTTCTGGCCTCATTTCTTGGGTTGCTTTCTTGAGTTGAATTTGATAGTTTATGGATTTATTTTAAATATAATGGATAAAGTATGGTGCATTTGACTTTGGAGACTTGACCATTGACTTTCCCCACTTTCCCACACCCCTCCCCATGCCCTCCTCTGGCCGAAACCTGAACCTCCTCTTCTTCATCTCTTTTCTTTTCATTTTTCTTCAATTTCTTCAAGAAAACACATCAAAATCCACACTTTATTCAAAAATCCAAACAAAATCCTTATGCTATCATCATCCTTAGCCATTCTTGCTTGAATCTTGGTGCTTGAGGCCATCACTTGGAGCAAATTTGTTCTTGCTAGATCCTAAATTGAGGTATAATTCTCATCAAGTTACTTTCATTTTGCTAAATTCCTTTAATTGTATGGTATTAGTGTTAAAAGTTAACTAATTTCTAATCTAGTTTAAAAAAAAGAGAGTAGTTTGTTTAAACTAGGGTTTTGAAGCCATGATAATTAATTAAGTTGTTTTATAGTTAATCTAGTTGTTAATGAACTAATCTATATGGTTACCTTGTTATGTAGTCTTCAATTTTGCTAATTTAGGTAATTTTAGAAGTTTGATTTTAGTTGTAAATTGTTGTTTTAGGATTTTCAAGAGAGGGTTATGTATGAAAATGGTTTGTGAAACATGATAATGAGTTGATTAGGGTTAGAAAACATTATTTAGTTGATTAAACCCAATTTGTTATCTAGTATTTTGCTAACCTAATCTAAGAGATTAATCTTCTTATGTGGGCTTTTGTTGTGTTAATTTAAGTTTTCAAGTGTGGAAATTGATTGGAATTTGCTAGGTTATAAATTCAAGAAATGGTTGTTTAGGGAAAATAGGATTGGAATCATTGTTATTGTATTGTAATTAGTGTTTGTAGATTGCTTGTAGTGTGGTTGGGTGATTATGCTATTGTAGTCGTTTTGTCGCAAATCGGCGATTTTTGCACCGATTTTGGAATGCAAACGCTTACTAGTTTTCTTATAAAGCTATGTGATGAATTATTTTTGATATCTTGATAATTGTAATGGCTTGTCCTACGACTTTTAGGATGCGTGAGTGCGGATTTTTGGGTAGTCGGGTTTTAGTTTTGCCGGGCGACCAAATCGGCGTTTTTTTGGCAGTTTTTGCGATTTTCGCGTGTGTTCCGCGCACTTTGTGCACGTTGTACCTAGCTAGCGAACTTTAGTAGTTTCGTTGGGGTTTTGCGTCGTTCTTGATATGTAACCTTATGTTTGGTATTGATGTAAATTCCAGGTTCGGTCGCGGAGACGTCAGACGCGGCGCGAAAGGGAAAGGCGGTGATTGGACACAGCTAGCCAGGGATTCCGGTGAGTAGATGTAACATCTACGGGGGACTATCGTTGGATGGCGCAAGCCGCCCGATAGTTTTAGTAACTTACAAGATCCTTAGTGATGTTAGTAATTAGGGGTGAAATACTTAGTTGACTATTTGCTGCATCCATGCATTATATTGACATACCTATACGAAACCTTTTTATAGGACACCTGCACCATTGCCAGGGTTTTTATATGCAGCACGAGCACTATTCATGCTTACACACACACCCTGGTAATTGCCATGCCACCACACTAGATAACCTTTAAATTTAAACTTGTGCTATTGCCTTTAATTCCTTAAAAATGAAACCGTAGTATTGCTATTCATGTGCATGTACTTCATCATATTAATTGTTCATGCTTAATACATTAATCACACATCGCCACTTGATTATTGATATCATACGCATTCATTATCATTGATATATGCACTTATGAGGATTTCTTGAGATTTTATGATATTGCTGGATTTCGGAGGAAAACCGCAAAATTTCTAAACTTATTATATTTTTAAAATATGTAAAATTGCGGTTTTCTAGTGATGTAAGTGTCGTCCACCATGAGTTTGCTGTGGTTTTGGAAATCCGTGTCGAGGAGTGGAGGAACCGGCACGGGTACATGGTGGGTCCGGTAAGGTATCCCGGGGCAAGAGGAATGTGGTGATGACGTTGAGCCTGGCAGGGGACGGATTACCTACCGGTGACTGTTTGGGACGGCGGATATCCAGAGGATACCGACCGTGGCCGCTAGATGATGAGATATTGATATTTGAGATGGGTCAGCCGGACGGCTGAGGCCAGAGATACATTTATGAGATTTGAGACAGCTTTTGGGTGTCGTTGCTGGACACCGGTTCTCGTCGATTCTTTGAGTATTATGCTGGCATTCTAAAAGAGTTTCAAAAACAAAAGGAGATAAAATGTTTCTTATATATACCTATTGAGACCTCAGATATTCATGTTGCATACATATTAGTACACTGATGTTGTATACACACCTGCTAGTGCATCCCGTCATACCTGTATTTTAGATGCTAGGATGCTTGTGTGCATGCATACGATAGCCTTTGTAGATGTTATTTATTACTCACGAGTTGGCAACTCACCCCCGTTGTGCCACAGTCTTTTGCAGGTCCGCTCCGTCAGTTCAGTAGCGGCGAGCGCACTTGTTCTTTTGCCTCTTTTGCCTGAGCTCGAGATTTGCTCATAGGTGGGTTATGTTATTATTTTTGTACCACCTTGTATATTCTTTGTATCTAGTACACTCCATCTACTGTTTCTACCAGATTTATTGTATATTGACCTAGAGATGAGACTGTGAGGTTTGTGGACTTTTATGCTGTATTTTGGGGTCGAACTCACTTAAGTCGACATGATGTTTTCTTATGCTTTATTATGATTATTATGCTTGCTGTCATTTACATTGCGTGGGATTTGTGACCGCCTTGTGGCGAAGAGCTAGCTCCCGCTTAGGGATGCCCTATTTTGTTGGATTCATGTATATTTTTGTTGTATCCATTTTGGGGGCCAGTATTTACAAAGGAGACTCTGCCGAAATTTTCGGGAAAATTAGTATGGTTTTTAAAAAGGGGTTTTACATGACTTATTTGATAAACTTGCTTTCAAATGTTTGGGTTTTCTTCACTCTTTTGCTTAATTGGTTTTGTTTTCTGGGCTTTGGCTTACTTATTTTACGGACGTCTTTAGACGTTTCGTAAACTTAAGTGCCAGTCACGTTCCGTACCCTGCGGGTCATGACAAAGTTGGTATCAGAGCGATAGGTTTTACCTTTGTGAGTGTAGGATGACCCTTGGTAGATGGAGTAAGTGACTTAAGCAGGGTAACGTAGCGTGCGTATGTCCGCGGCATACTTACGATACGGTACTCCGCCTAAGTGACTTTAGGATATACTTGCTTGAAAAATTCCTTCTTCAATTCCGTGTATCCTATGATCCTATTGCACTGTCCTTACTATCCGTTTTCCTGTAACAGCCACTATGCCGCCGAAGGCTACGAGGGCACAGAGGGCTGCCGCCAGAGATGAGATTCGAGCTGGCTCGTCCGAGACTAGGACTGAGCAGGGTGGTATGCCTACGCCGCAAGGACAGACCGATCCACCTTCTCCAGGCCGTATGGATAGGCTCGAGACCGGTATGGAGGAGTTGCGACAGATGATGGGAGGCATGCAGGAGCTACGTCAGATGGTAGGATCCCTAGTTGCAGCCAGTCGTACACCGAGGCCGGATGACGTACCTACTACATCACAGACGACCATGATACCTGCTCCTACTACTACCACCGTGGCCATTCCGGTTTCACTACAGGATTTCATGAGGCTGAGACCTCCAGTATTCATCGGCACCGAGACAGCGGAGGACCCACAGACGTTCCTTGACAGTTTAGCCAGGATCTGCCGTTCGCTGAGATGTTCGGATGATCGATGGGTAGAGCTTGCGAGTTTCCGACTAAAGGGTCTCGCGCAGACATGGTGGGAGTCAGTCTTGAGAGGTCGAGCTGCAGGTCTGCCGCCTATGACTTGGGCCGAGTTTACAGCGGTCTTTCTAGCCCGTTTCCTTCCAGAGAGCGTTCGTGACGCCAGAGCTCGCAGCTTCGAGGCCTTAGTCAAGACACCTGGGATGACGGTGTCTGAGTATGACATCCAGTTTACACAGTTATCCCGATATGCTCAGTATTTGGTGGATACCGAGGAGAAGATGGTGAAGAGGTTCGTACAGGGACTTGATGCCCAGCTATATCTTGCCATTGGCGCCCAGCACTACGACACTTATTCAGCTGCTATGGATACGGCATTGCGGATGGAGACACGCATATCACAGACTTCGGCCGTTTCTGGGCCGAAGAGGATGCGCACCGATGTACCGTCTCAGAGGCAGCGCGCCAGGTTCTTTCCGAGAGATAGGCCTGGTAGAGGATTTGGGCGGGGACAGTTATATGGTTCTTATCCTCAGGGGCAGCAGCCGTCGCCAGGATGTTTTGGGTGCGGGAGTCTGCACCATCTTGTCAGAGACTGTCCGGTGAGACGACAGGGAGTAGCGACAGTTCCGCATGTGACCCTACCACCATCACCACCCCCTCCTCAGAGAGCCCTACTTCCTACCCCAGGCGATGCTCCACGCCAGTTAGGTGCACCGAGAGGCCGTGGACGTGGCGGTCCTGTTCAGAGAGGACGAGGAGGCAGAGGCCGAGGTCGAGGTCGAGGTCAGCCCGCTATCGGTGGAGGACAGGCCCGAGTTTTTGCTTTGACACCGCAGGATGCGCAGGCATCCAATGCCGTTGTGACAGGTACTTTGCCAGTTTGTTCTTTCGACGCACGGGTATTATTCGACCCAGGTTCCACACACTCGTACGTCTCTACACACTTTGCACCGATGTTGGGCCGTGAGTCGTCGTCGTTAGATCAGCCGCTTGTTGTTGTTACTCCGGTAGGCGAGTCGTTTGTCGCTCAGTTTGTATTTCGTTTGTGTTCCGTTCGTATCGGGGAGAGGGATTCATCAGTTGATTTGATACTCCTCGATATGTTGGACTTTGATGTGCTTCTGGGCATGGATTGGCTAGCCACTTGTTATGCTTCGGTGGACTGCCGAGAGAAGGCAGTCAGATTTAGCTTTCCGGGAGAGCCAGTCCTTGTTATTCAGGGAGACCGCAGTGTCACGCTTCCCAGCTTAATTTCGTCTCTTCGCGCTGGTCAGCTCTTGCGGAAGGGATGTCAGGGATTCTTAGCGTTTGTTTGTGATACTTGAGCTGCAGAGGTTCCGTTGGACCGGGTCCCGGTTGTTTGTGAGTTCCCTGATGTTTTCCCTGATGAGCTACCTGGGCTACCGCCTGAGCGCGATGTTGAGTTCTGCATTGATTTGATTCCCGGTTCGGGGCCTATTTCTATACCGCCTTATCGGATGGCCCCGGCAGAGCTTCGAGAGCTGAAGGATCAGTTGCAGGATTTGTTAGATAAGGGGCTTATTCGACCGAGTGTTTCTCCGTGGGGTGCTCCGGTCCTGTTTGTCAAGAAGAAGGATGGAAGTTTGCGCTTATGTATCGACTACCGCCAGCTGAACAAAGTTACCGTTCGGAACAGATATCCGTTGCCGCGCATTGATGATTTGTTCGACCAACTTCAGGGTGCGGGGTATTTTTCGAGGATCGACTTGCGATCAGGATACCATCAGCTGCGAGTTCGACAGGAGGATATACCGAGGACAGCTTTCCGCACGCGCTACGGCCACTATGAGTTTTTGGTGATGTCGTTCGGACTCACCAACGCCCCAGCAGCATTCATGGATTTGATGAACCGTACATTCAGGCCGTATCTTGACTTGTTCATCATCGTGTTTATCGACGATATCTTGGTGTACTCCCGGAGCAGAGAGGAGCACGAGCAGCACTTGCGGATTACGTTACAGACTTTGAGGGAGCACCAGCTGTTCGCGAAGTTCTCCAAGTGTGCTTTCTGGCTGGACAGCGTCGGATTCTTGGGTCACGTGGTTACGAGAGACGGCATTTGTGTGGACCCGAAGAAGATTGAGGCTGTTCAGCAGTGGCCCCGACCTACATCGGTTACTGAGATCCGTAGTTTTCTAGGCTTGGCGGGCTACTACAGGCGTTTTGTTCAGGACTTCTCCCGTATAGCTGCACCGTTGACCAGTTTGACCCGGAAGGGAGTTCCTTTCGTCTGGACAGAGGAGTGCGAGCGCAGTTTTCAGCAGCTACGGACATGTTTGACTACGGCGCCGGTATTATCTTTACCTTCGGGATCAGGCGGATTTGTTGTCTACTGTGATGCTTCGCGAGTGGGATTAGGATGCGTATTGATGCAGCATGGCCGGGTGATCGCTTACGCTTCTCGGCAGTTGAAGAAGCATGAACAGAACTACCCCACTCATGATTTGGAGATGGCTGCAGTGGTCTTTGCACTGAAGATTTGGCGACATTACCTTTACGGCGAGTCGTGTCAGATATTCACCGATCACAAGAGCTTAAAGTACATATTTCAGCAGCGAGACCTGAACCTCAGACAGCGTCGTTGGATGGAGTTGGTGAAAGACTACGACTGCGAGATCTTATATCACCCCGGCAAGGCAAATGTGGTGGCAGATGCGTTGAGTAGGAGGCCCGGGGGTAGTCTATCCTTTTTGCGCGCAGTGCAGAGGCAGTCGTCAGCAGATTGGCAGATGTTATGCGACAGCCGAGTTGAGTTCGAGTTCACTCAGACAGGGGGACAGCTTGCGCATGTTCGTGCACGCCCACATTTGCTTGACCGTATATATGAGGCACAGCGCAGTGACGACCGTTGCTCAGAGATCATGGCACAGATGGGACAGGGCAGATTTTCCGAGTTCGTGGTTGACGATCAGGGGATTTTACGATATGGATCTAGACTGTGCGTACCAGATGCTGATGGATTGCGGCGCGACATTCTTGAGGAGGCACACCGATCAGTGTATAGTGTCCACCCCGGTTCCACCAAGATGTACCATGATATGAGAGAGACCTACTGGTGGGACGGGATGAAGAGGGACATTGCGGAGTTCGTTTCGAGATGCCTGACTTGTCAGCAAGTCAAGGCCGAGCACCAGAGGCCCGCGGGAGAGCTACAGCCGTTACCCATTCCAGAGTGGAAATGGGAGCAGATTTCGATGGATTTCGTTGTGGATCTACCCAGGACCAGTCGAGGGTACGACTCCATCTGGGTGATCGTGGATAGATTGACGAAAGCGGCTCACTTCCTTCCAGTGAAGACGACTTTCAGCTTCGCTCAGTATGCTCAGCTCTATATTGACGAGATTGTGCGACTACATGGCGTACCGACTGTATCGTGTCAGATCGAGGCACTCAGTTCACCAGCCGACTTTGGCAGAGACTTCAGGAGGCTTTGGGCACTCGTTTGAGCTTCAGCACAGCGTTTCATCCGCAGACAGACGGACAGTCAGAGCGGACCATTCAGACTCTCGAGGACATGCTCAGAGCGTGCGTTTTAGACTTTGGTGGTAGCTGGGATCGTCATTTACCTCTAGTGGAGTTCTCCTACAACAACAGCTTCCAGGATACTATTCAGATGGCACCTTTCGAGGCATTGTATGGGAGGAGATGCAGATCGCCCGTGTGTTGGACAGAGCTCAGCGAGAGCAGCATTTTGGGGCCGCAGCTTGTTGAGGAGACGACAGCGAAGATACAGTTGATCCGAGACCGGATGAGAGCGGCTCAGAGCAGGCAGAAATCCTATGCAGATAGGCGCCGTCGCAGATTAGAGTTCGCAGTTGGCGATTTCTGAAACTCTCCCCGATGAAGGGCGTGATGCGTTTTGGGCGAAAGGGGAAGCTTAGCCCTAGATTCGTAGGTCCCTTCGAGATCCTCGAGCGGGTTGGCGCTGTTGCATATCGTTTGGCTCTTCCTCCCAGCTTTCCCGATGTTCACCCCGTCTTCCATGTTTCGATGCTCCGCAAGTACCTTCACGACCCTTCGCATGCGATTCAGCACCCGACAGTCCAGCTAGAGCGCGACCTTTCTTTTGCAGAGCAGCCGGTGGCCATCCTGGATCGGCAGGTGAAGAAGTTGAGGTCGAAGATTATACCAACCGTCAAGGTCCTTTGGCGTAGCCCGAGCAGCGAGGAGGTTACCTGGGAGACCGAGGGCGAGATGAGGAAGAAATATCCCCATCTCTTTGAAGGTACGCGTAGCTATATTTTTAAATTCGGGGACCGAATTTCTTTAAGGGGGGAAGATTGTAGCGTCTTGAAAAGTCGTTTTGGTGTTTTCCTGAAATTCGGTGAAAATTCGGTATTTTTCCGAAAACCGTCTTTCTTGTTATTTTGCAGTTTAGGGCTAATTATACTTAAAATGGATAGGTAATTGCTTGTTTTTAGTAGCTAATGAGTTAATTATGAAATTCTGGTCGTTTAAAAATTTTCCCTAATTTTTTCAATTTTTTAATATTATTTTAAGCCGGTAAGAAAATACATTAAATTAGCGATAAATACAAATTTTTCCGGGCTAATTTTAATCTCTAAAATTATGATAATTAAAATCTAGTGGTAACATAAATTTTTAGTAATTTATTTTGTTTTTTTTACAAATTTTTATGATATGAAACGAATTTATTGAATTTTGAGCTAAAACTTGCAATTTTTGACTTGTAGGGGGCCTTTTTGCATAAAATTTCTTTTGTAAAACCCCTCTCTCTTTTCCCTCAGCCTTAGGACAGCCCCACCTTGTGCAAGTCCAGAAATTTCTGGCCTCATTTCTTGGGTTGCTTTCTTGAGTTGAATTTGATAGTTTATGGATTTATTTTAAATATAATGGATAAAGTATGGTGCATTTGACTTTGGAGACTTGACCATTGACTTTCCCCACTTGCCCACACCCCTCCCCATGCCCTCCTCTGGCCGAAACCTGAACCTCCTCTTCTTCATCTCTTTTCTTTTCATTTTTCTTCAATTTCTTCAAGAAAACACATCAAAATCC